>VDFB02000015.1:294647476-294765905 GCA_007258455.2 Sequoia sempervirens
TAATACTAATTGAACCCTAACCCTAATCGTTATTAGAACCCAACCCTTATTGAACCCTTACCCTGTCCTAAAATTAATCATATCCCTAAGCCTTGTTGTATCTAACCCTAATTGAAACCTAACCCTAACTCTAGTTGTGTCCTAATCCTAACCTTTACCCAAAGCTTTATCCTATAACCCTAACCTTAATCCTAAGTTTCTATATTTTTGTACAATAAAACCTTTAGTAAAGCCTTAAAATTTTAATATTTATTTACATATATATGTTAATTTTGAATAAAATAGAATATTAGTGATTTTTCCTTTTTGAAATGTTCTTAACTTTTTTAAAAATATTGAAGATTTTTTATGTTGGAAGATTTCTACTATTCATGTAGAGTGTTAATTCATGTGTATTTTGAGCAATCATTACTATAGTTGAAGATTATTTTGATTTTATAACTGTTTTTTCCTTTTTGAAATGTTCTCAATTTTTCCTATAGTTAAATTTGACATGTTAAAGACTTTCATTACCAACTTGATATTAATCTAAATATGCAGTAATCCAAAGACTTTACATTCACATGATTATTTCCAAATAATATTAAAATAATAACTTATGTAGATTTTGGAAGTGCATCTACACATTTTAAGCATAAGATCCATGTCCACTTGACCCATATTTTAATGCAATTCAGGTTTAGACCCTAAATTTATGGTATATAAATAGATTTCTTTTGTTTGTAAATTATAATTTATTGACTGTTATTGTAAATATTAAAATGTCCTATATTAATCCATGTATGAGATCACTAAATTTCACATCAATGTCCTATATTAATGTCTTGACTATGAACATAAAATGCATAAATGTACATGTGTAAATTAAAATTTCAAACAATAATAAAGTCCATAATTTATGTAACATATTAAGTGCATGAAACCAATATATTAAGCACATGAAATAAAGTCAATAGAGTACACATGATAAACAAAATATAGTCCATGAAATAAACAAATATAACACATAAAATCACATGTTTCTAGGTCATGCACTTTGTCTCTATAATCAAGGAACCTCTCTTCACCTACATCGCAGGACTATGTGGATGACTGAAACACTTTTATTTTATAAGAGAGAAAAGATGAAAATTAGATGTAAGACAATAAAAAAATGATTTAATGACAATTTAATTATATAATCGATCATAAAATTAAATTACCACCATATCTACATCTGGATGCTTTGGTGCGGCTGAAGAAACCTCTAAATTCTCTAAATCAGTCTACATAAACAAGACAAAGAAATTCAAAATTAGATGTACAACTCTACAATTATTATTTTTTTATTCAATTTAATTGAGAATTTATCATATTTTAATTACATACTATATTTTGAGGTTGTCCACTAGGCTCTTCTCCAGGACCAGTCTGTACATGCTCAACTATAGGATGTGTCTCATGCTATAAAAGAAAAAGAATATGTGAAAATATCATATTATGTATAGATTCAATTTAAAATTTATAATTGACTTTAAATATAATAATTGACTTTAAATATAATAAAAAAATTAAATTACCATTTGATCTGGAGCCTGCTCTACATGTCCTCCTGGTGGTGTAACTATGTTTGGGTCAAGGCTGAAAGTTGCACTAACAAAGTCCTACAAGATCAAAATTAAAGCATGTACAATTTAATTAGGTTAATATATACATATATATTCAAGTTTGCACATTTTGTGTAGAAAGTTTTGTAAACAACCTGGAAATCAGTGGACTCACGAGTAACTACAACATCAAATGTTTGCCCAATGCCCATTCTTATTGTGGTATCAACCTAGACATACATGTACATAGACATTTAACGCTTATAATATTTACAAGTGTGCATGCATGCATTTCATATATCTAGTTAATTCAAAACTCATAAAATTGTAACTATACTAATGTAAACTTTAAACAAATTTACAATATGAATGTACCTACCCCTGATCTATGATGTTCAATAGTGGAGGAGTGCTTGACAATCCCTTAGGAGGAATCAACATGGATGTCGATTGACTCACCTAAACCAACATGAATATTTGAAACATATATGTGATTCAATTATAAATTTAAAACTCAAGTTAAATAATTTATGATTTCATATATAATTTTTAAAATTGAAATCAAAATACCCCATAAGGGTTACCAAGTATGATCGGTGTTGATGTATGTACTCGTGGAACAGATGACTGTCCTTGCATCATTAGTGTCATTTGTACACCAAACAATTTGATTGTTAAAATGTATTGCAAACTTTTCTTTGATATATACAACCATAAAAATTCTTATAAAATGAACGTACATCTAGATGCATATTTATACCTGTGTCATAGTGTCCTCAGGGTGATGTTCTGCTACGAGGAACTCTACAAATGAACTGATGCGACTAGATGAACCACCAGAATCTCCCCGTCCACCTGAACTAGGTGTGGCCTGATCAGGTCCATAGCATACTTGATGAAAACTAGTACATATATGGGGGACAAGCCTCGACACTCCTAGAGCGGTACTCGGACAAGCTCCATAAAAAACTCCTCCATCATCATCAATGTCTCTATGCTCCCCACTCGCTATCATAGAAGCATGTTGATCAAGGTCTCCTGCGAGTGTACTAAGGGAACCTAATGTTGAGACCAGAGCTTGATGATGTATAGGTGCAGGAATGGGAGGACTAGGAGCAACAACAAGGGGTTGCGCATGCACGAGGCATCAAGGATCAACCCTTGCCCCTAATCTCTATTGTGGCATGCCACCACCAACACCTTGAAATGATCTAAAATCAAAATAATTGGGCTTTTGCCCCAAAAAAAACTCTACATATAGTTTTCTCAAAAAATACAATGGGCACTCCCAATTAGCATGTGGGGGACTATCAAAAACCATATACCATCGATCCCAAAAATGTGCACTCATCTCATGATGTATGCACCAACTTCATGGATATTCCTCTAGATTTGTCATGGAATGGGCTTCGTCGAGCAATCCAGGTCAAGAAAGTAGGGGCTAGATGGGCTTTGTTATTTTAAGGGGTCTAATATTTGGTTTGTAAGAGAGACCACCTAATAAAATTGTCTCATTTGCTCCCATGTCCTCGGGCCGGTCATCAAGATTCTGACTCCATCATCCCTCGATGGAATCAACAACATTTTGCACAAGTGCATGCAAACGCCTCACATGTGGAGGGAACAATGCTTGACTCTACATAGCATTGATTTGATTTTGTAAGGATGTAACTTGGATCATTTATTCGCTCTCAAGCCAGCCTCACTCAGATGCATAGGTGTTGCATGTGGCATGCTGGCTAGGTGAGGGGAGGGGAGGCTGAGGTGGGAGGTGTGGGAGGGGAAGGAGTGGCGATCTTAGTCAAGTGGTCGAGAGGTGGTGGATTGATGATATCATCAATGTTAAAATCATCCATGATATGCCTTGGATATAAATGTGCACCCTGATTAAATCATACAAAATAGTCCATGTGCATACATATTAAGATCATATATTTAATTGAAGTAGGATGCAACATATATATTAAGTATCATATATTTAATTGAAATGCACATATATATACATTGATTTGTTCAACCCTAAGAGCATGTCCATACAAAATTCAAAATTAAATGTATGTACAGGTACATTTAAAAGAAAAAATATGATGCATAATTTTCATGCGTACAAAATCATTAAACTAAACTATGTACATACATACAAATTTCAAAATTTAAGAACTATATATGCAATTTTTTAATACATGCACATACATACTAAACAATAAACTTGAAACATTCACAAAAGCTCATTTTATGTCTAACACACACACACACACATATATTACAATTTTTCAGCAGGAGAAATCATAATCTAGTAGATAGTCATAAAATATATACTATTATATACCATTCATTATAAGTTCATAAATTCCACCAAATTCATATAAATCCATCCTATTTACCAAAATATCCATCTAGGAACCAAAATCATAAATTCATGTCACTAAAAATATCCATTTGGAACCAAATTTATAAATTCATCACACAAAATATCCATCGTTCACCCAATTTATAAATTCATAACTATTTAAGATCATTGTTTTAATTTATAAACTATTATGGCTCTCTATTGCATAGATCTTCATTTCTTTGTGTTTTCCTTTTCAAAATCAGGAGTTCTCCTCTCCTCTAGCCATTGTCAATGCTCATCTATGATCCCATCCATAGCCCTGACAACATCAACAAGGGTTTGCATACTAGATGTGAACATCCTCACAGGAGGTGTGACACATTCTTCATTTTGAATAATGTTGATTTGATCTTGGATGGTTCTAGCAGAAGCAATGACGCAGCTTTAAAAACAGCATGTCTACTGACGTGGTGGAGAGGTGGGGTTATGGAGGTGAGTACAGGTGAGGAAGGTGTTTGAGATGGATTTGGGTGGAGGTACTGTGAATATTACCGAAATTGGATCCATGTGATCTCTTTTAATATATATGAACCCCGCATTAGATTTGTAATTTCAAGACAAAGAGCATGTTTAGGAAATAATCTTTAAAAACATTCAATATAAATGCCCTAAATAACTGAATACAAATGATAAAATTAGCAAAGCCTTATTTATATTCTAGCTGGAATGCATGTTACTTGAAATCGAAAATACAATTAACCAATATTGATATTGTATATCCTTGTTATCTTATTATTGTTGTAAATTTGGTTGGGCCTTTGGGCAACTTTGATCACCAAATTTTAAGAACTTCTTGGATCCCAGGGACAAAATTATACGGCGGAGCGTAAGGGAATGAAATTTGGTGGATTTTCCAAGACAAATCCAAATTTCACCCTTATGATCCTCGGTAGGACAGTAAAATGAATGGTTTAGTGTTTAGGGTTTAGGGCTTAGAATTTGGAATATTTAATGAACTTGCAAGTTAGTGAAGAACATTTTATTGTGGAATAGTTGATTGAGATCTACTCTTGTTTCAACTGACCAACCTAGATCATGATGGCAACTTTGATCACCAAATTTTAAGAACATCTTTGATCCCCTTAAGAAAATCGAATTACGATTTAGGGTGACAGGATGGCTTAAGGGGATTTACGTCTAGTGAGGTCCTAGGAGAAAATGACATGGCTCAAGTGAATAAAATTTGGTGAAGTTTCCCAATGTAACCAAATTTCATTAAGAGCCTTTAAGGACAAAATGAATGGTTTAGTGTTTAGGGTTTAGATTTTAGAGTTCAGGGTTTAGGGTTTACAAAACTTATGGTAAAGTTTTGGTGCCCCTTGGAATATTTAATGAACTTGCAAGTTAGTGAAGAACATTAAATCTTGTGGAATAGTTGATTGAGATCTACTCTTGTTTCAACTGACCAACCTAGATCATGAAATCTCATTCATATTATAATCTTGCACGATCTTATTATTGTTAAATTCGGTTGCCTTGGGCAACTTCATAAGTACAAGAACTTCTTGATCTCCTTAAGGAAATTTGTCATATTGGGACCCTTAAGAAATTGATTTATGATTTAAAGGTGATAGGATAAGCCAAGGATCAGATGTCCTAGTGAGGAGGTCCAAATTTAGTCATGCCTAGCCTCATTGGTTCCATCCCAGCTACAGGTCAAAAGTGTTTACCTCTAATAAAAAAAAGTATCATGTTAAAAATGAATCAATCTATACATATCACAAAAATAACAATAATCTTAAATGTAAGGTCCATACTCTAACAATAATAGAATGCTAAATGATCCCCACCCCTAACCATATCCTAATTGAATTGCAAACCTAATTGAAACTTAATTAAATTATAACCTTTACCTAATCTTAAATGTATCCCTATATTATATTATATTTAAATTAATTTATATTTGTATTATAATTATATTAATATTTATTATATATTCCTAGTTGTAATCTAACTATTTACTACAAACCTAATTGAATCTTAAGCCTAATCCTCATTAAAACCCCAAGTAAATTGTTGCATTACCTATCCTTAATTGTAATCTTATATTATATTTTACATGATTAAATATTTATATTATTTAATATATTATATTAAATATAATATATTAAATAATATAAATATTTAATTATATTTATTTTATATGAATCATCCTCCTATCTCTAAATTGTAATAATAGCATGTAGTTCCTCCAAACTATCATCATGTACCTCCTCCCTTTCCCATGTAATAGGTGTACCTTGTAGGTGTTAAATGGTTCCATCTTGGTCTCCTTATTGATGCATTTCTATCCTTCCACATAAATCTATATAGTATCAAAATATAGGTAATTTTATGGTTATTGAATCTCTCTTAATTGCTAAAGAATCCATTATGATTGAGGATGGGTGGATTATTATCTAGGATCACATCTTAAAAATCCTATAGAGGTCATGTGGTATGTTTTTCTTAATACATATATTCCCATACAAACCTCTTTCCATGTATTATCAACTCTCCTATATAATAGACACCTTCCTAGATTTAAATTTCATATGATATATATGTACCCAAGTGTTTCCAATTGGAATTGCTATAATTATACTTTTATGGCATTCTAGATATTCAAAATAGTTTTCATAAATCTACCAAATAGACCCATTCTTGACATTGAACCTACATAATTTTAAGTATGTACAATGAAAGATTAGGGTCTAGGGTTCATAAATTTCAAATGCTTTAGTGTTGAGGGTTTAGATTTTACAGTTTAGGGTCTAGGGTTTAGCAAACTTAGGGTGAAGTTTGGGTGGCCCTTGGCATAATTTAGACTTGCAAGTTAGTGTCAATTGGAATCGATTGTACGTGCTTAGATTTACGAATTTGCTAACTAAATTTGCAAACAAACATCAAGATTATAAACTTTATGAATTTTAACTATTTTTTAACATATTGATTTCTAATCTAATTATAATTTAACATTCAAACTAAAGTTCAATATATATCATTTTTTCCATACAAAGCAAATAAAATTTAAAACATTTAAGCAATGCAAATGAATTTTTTTGAGCTCGAAATTACCTAGTTTTCAAAATCAAAATGATTTGTGCAATTCCAATTTAGGGTT
Source organism: Sequoia sempervirens (assembly GCA_007258455.2). NCBI lineage: Eukaryota > Viridiplantae > Streptophyta > Pinopsida > Cupressales > Cupressaceae > Sequoia > Sequoia sempervirens. The sequence goes on from VDFB02000015.1 coordinate 294,654,558, forward strand.
TTAACAATTTCTTTGTACCAATTCATTTTAGGGTTTCAATTTTAAACAATTAGGGTTTTTAATGCAATTTTTTCATTTCAATTCAAACTAGTGTTTTCAAATTCAATTTTTTTTGTTTGATTTGGATTCAAGGTTTCAAAAAGCTTGATTTGGATTTGTAAATGCAATGTTTTTATTTTATTTCGATTTCTAGGGTTTTGAAATGCAATTTTTTTTGTTTTGTTTCAATTAGGGTTTTCAAATTCAATTTTTTTGGCTTTAATTTAACAATTTAGGTTTCAAAAGTTAAATTTTGTTTCTAAAACACAATTCAAGGTTCATTTTTTCATTTTTATTAAAAAACCTTCAGGTTTCATTGCATTTTTCATCTATTTTTACAGTAATTCATCTCTATAATAACAGTTTAAAAAAAATACTTAAAACATGAAATAAATTAAAAAAAAATGCTAAATTCATTTATTTTCTTCAAAATTTCAATTCAAAATAAAAAAATGCAAAAAAATGGCGTGTAGGGGCATACCTATAGCTGATTGTGGGGGTCGTTGTCGCCAATACTCGGGGTCCCATTCGCTGTGCAGTGAAATGTGTTTTTTTTTTAAATAAATAGCAATACAAAACGGGATGCCGATTTATATAAATCGGGATCTCGTTTTTTAGAAATTGGGATCCTGTTTTGTGAGAATCGGGATCCCATTCCTTTTCCATCGGTTCAGAATCCGATGGGAAACGGGATCCTGATTTTTCAAAATCGGGATCCTCTTTCATCTTAGGCTTGGGATCCCGTTTATTAAAATCGGGATTCTGTTTGCTCAATGCTGATTTCAATTTTTTGGTTAAGGAAAAAACTTCCACATTTCGTGGACTCAACTTTGTGCACTTACCCATCTTATAAGAATGTAAATGAGACTCAAATCCTTAATATTGATGAAAATGAGTATGAAATCCTTTTTACATTTGAAAATGAAAATGAAACCCCTTGTGTGAATGAAAATGAAACTCCATCTATGGATGAAGGTGAAAATATTTTATTTACAATTGAAACAGATGTGCTAGATAACCTTTGTGGTAACGTTTCTTCAAGACAAATTAGAAATTATGGAAATAAAATATATAAAATGTTTTTTTATAGAAAGAAATTAGGATTCCAATGTCAACTCATGGTGCAATTGATGAGAATATTGAAAATGAGAAAAGTGATGAAAAAATTAGGTGTTTTTTTAAAACCAAAAAAGAAAGATTATTCAGTAGAACAAGTCATATCTAGTGTTGCTAATGCTATTTATGTTATTGGTAAGAAAAGTCGATCAAAAGATAAGAATGTGGCTCATCGTGCAATAACAACTGCTCTAGTTGATAAAGTAGCTTCAAATAAAAGAATGTTAAGTAAGATTAGAAAATGTATAAACTTAAATCCTAGAACTTTGATAAGAGCTGCTAAAAGAAGAGAAAGTATTGAAAATGATCCTATTAATCAATGTTGGAGTTTTAGTGGTAGACTCCCAAGATCATACATGAAATTAACTAATGAAATTAAATCTTTAATCAAAATTTTTGGCATGATAATACAAGAGTATCACCTAACATTAGAGATGTCTTAAAATTAAGGGTGGGTTCCAAAATTCGTGAACCTCATCCAAAGCATCTCTTAGATATGACTCAAACTGAATTATATAAAAAAAAAATTAGATGCTATAATCTTACCATTGAATATTAGCATAAGTCAAGGATCATTCGAAAAGTATAAACCTTTTTATGTTAGAATTAATAAGCAAGGAATCTCTTGTTGTTGTAAGACTCATGTACAATTCCATTATTATTATGATATATTTTGATATATACGATGCACTTTGCATGCTAACCAGATTATGCAGGACATTTGTGGTATTAATATGCCACCTGAAATAATCAAAGATTTTATAGCAAGTTTGTTTTGTAATCCCTCTTTAAATGGAAACTCATTCTTTTTAAAAACATGCATTTCTGGAGAATGTGATAGATGTGCTAACTTTTCATTATTAGGAGAATGTATGCATGAAATTAGTTCAGATGAATTTGGAAAACAATTAGTGGATGTAAAAAAAATTAAAAATATTGAGTATTCTTTAAAAGATGGAAAATCTGGAAAACGTGTTGAGCTAATTGTGGAAAAAGTTAGTGTGCATGCTTTTATTACTGAATTTAAAGATAAGTTTGTACCTAAATATGTTCAACACTCTCAAAATGCTCATTGGCTTGATAATCAATTTTGTTTATGTAAAAACACATTCCCAATTGGAACTATATTGTCAGTTGTTGATTTTGCTGAAAAATATACTCTTGCTCCATAAGAAGAAATTCAATCACAGTATTATAATTCAGTGCAAGTAGCTATATTTGTTCACATTGTTTATAGACATGCTAAAGATAGTACAGAAGATAATAGAAATTTTTTGAGAGAGTACCATTTTTATGTAAGTGATAATCGATTACATTCATCTCAGTTTGTACAATATTGTTTTGATATATTTTATAAAAATTTAAAAGAGAGGAATTCAAATGCTAGAACATCTCATATGGTCAGATAATTGCACGGGTCAATTCAAAAATGCTAGAATGTTTTATTGGTTATGTAGAGTTCATAAGAAAAATAATATCCAACACATATGGAGTTTTTTTGAAGCTGGTCATGGTAAGGGAAAACACGATGGAGTAGGTGCATGTGTGAAAAGAGCTCTTGCTAGAGAGCAACTAAAATTTGAGGATGCTACAAAATTTAGAGATGCATGTGCAATTGTAGATTGGTGCAATACCAAATTATCTACAAGAACAAGTGAGAGCTCAATAATTTGACGCTTCTTTTGGTTAGTTGAAGAAAATGATATTTTTTCTCAACAAGATTGTGAAACAATTAATGGAACTACAAAATGGCATTCATTTAAGAGTTTGAATGCAAACACATGGACAATATGGACAAGGGAGTTGGCATGTTTTTGTCAATTTTGTATTGTAGGTGATTGGAAAGCATGTGAAAATATGGAATGGGTCGAACAATGGCAACAAAGAGCTTTAACGCCTACATCGACACATGTTCAACATGGAATGACAATTGAAGATAATCAAGTGTTTGCATCAGATGATTATGATCGTATTTCAGATCTTGTACAAGAAGGTACATTATTTATTGAGTTGAATTTGGTATGTATGCATGTTTATATGTGAGTTAAATATAAGTCACTCTATTGAATTTTGTATTTATTTTTGCAGGACATGTGTATGTTGTTATTGCACCTCAAGGGAATGAAGAGTAGACAGAGTACTGGTTGGATAGATGTGTTGAGAGAAAACATAAGTTGGTACATACTAGAGTGGATGATGACAACTTTGAGTATCCAACTGGATCAGTGGTTGTTGTTGGCACTTGGCTTCGAAAATATTTGATGAGAAAGAATGGCTTGCCTGCATTTGAAGATTATGAAAGACACAAGAAGATTATACATTATTCACATTTGATTTTGGCAACCAATATAAAACTAGTTAGATATCAAGGGAGGCCTACTAATAAAGTTTTATGGACACTTTCAATGGATGATCATGAGACAATCATAGATGCATTACAAAAAAGAGAGGATGCAGATGGTACAATAGAGTAAATAAATATTGGTAAGTATATCTAGTTGTATATATATTTAATTGATATATGTATATATTTGTCTTTAATCATTTCCTAATTAAAGTTTTATATCACTTTTTTTTTTAGGTCTCCCAAAATTAGAAGCTTTACAAAAAAGAGAGGAGATGCACATATATTAGGTAACTATATATAGTTCTAGATACATTTAATTGATACTTTATAATTGATTTCATATCCCCTTAATCCTTTCTCTTAAAACCCCTTAAGTCATCCTCTTATGTACCATTAATCCATCCTCTTGCATCACCTTAAGTCATTCTATCAACTGCCATTAATCCATCCTCTTGCATCATCTTAAGTCATTCTATCAACTACCATTAATCCATCCTCTTAGGACCCCATAATCCATATCCTCTTACATCTCCTTAATCCACAATCTTGCATCCCTTAAGTCACTCTCATAATTCCCCTTAAGCCATCCTCTTAGGGCCTATTAAGCCATATCGTAAGGTTCATGGCATGCATCCCCTTAATCCACCCTCTTCCATCCCCTTAATCCACTCTCTTACATCCCTTCAAGTCATTCTATCAACTCCCCTTAATCCATCCTCTTACATCCCTTCAAGTCATTCTATCAACTCCCCTTAATCCACCATCTTGCATCCCCTTAATACACTCCCTTACATCACTTGAAGTCATTCTATCAACTCCCCTTAATCCACCCTCTTACATCCCTTCAATTCATTCTATCAACTTCCCTTAATCCACCCATTTAAGGACCCATATCCTAGGGTTCATGAGATGCATCCTCTTAACTCCCCTTAAGGCATTCTCTTAAGACCCCCCTTAAGCTATGTATCCTCTTAGGTCCCCTTAATCCATCCCATGGCTAACATCATTTGAATTTGTATGGAATTTACTATAAACGGTTCTTTTCTTGCATGAATTTTTTACTTAAATTGTATCTACATACACATATATGTTTCATCATGTTATATAGTTGTATTAAACATCTTGATGTACATTATATATGTTTGTTCAATGTCACTTTTTAAATATCTTGTTCCAATTTTATAGATTATACATGTTTCATGTCTTATATTTACCACATTTTATATAATTATTTAATTGTATAGATTATACATTTTATACATACAAGGAGATAGTTTTTTGTTTATTGATTCAAATATTTGTTATGTAATTGGAAAATAGTTAAAATTACTTTCCCTTAATTTATTATGAATATGATTTAAGAAACTATTTAAGGAATGTTTTAATTTTTCACCTAACCATGTGATAAAATATATATATGAAATTTGATTCTAGATAAGAATTTATATAGTGCATGTATTACTTGAAAATTAGATAAAATATAAATATAGATATGTATGAATGCATATAATCATGAAAATGAACATAACACGATCTCATAATTGACTGCATATATAATCATCATATTAAAGTCAACTGATATAAATAAACACACATATGATAATAACATGTTCAAAATAAAACTAGGGATCTAGATAGTTCATAAAATTTATATGTCAAGTCCAACACATATATTGAAATAAAACTAGAGATCCGTAGTCCATAAAATATAAAACCATCTAACTTTCAGGCTGATCAGTCATATCAAGTCTCCTCTTTGTTCCATGTCGACTAGATGTACCTACATCATGCTGTAAAAGAGTACAAGAAACTTGAAATTAGATTTAAATTTATTTTGAAATTTTGATATAATTAAACATATTTAAAATTGAAAATATAAAATTTTAGATTAAAAATAAAACTAATTAAATATCGAGTAAATATAGTAAAAATGATTTCTAGTATGCATAAATTACCATATGGTCATGTGAATCAACTGGCACATTTTCTTCAACGGGTAGCATAACTGTCTATTGAGAAGATGCAAATGCCTGATCTACTATATCCTGCATATTCATATAAAGAAAACAATATGTGAAAACCTCGAATATATATCTATATATATATATATATAAGGTTCGTAAAAATGTATAGGAGATTTAAAGTAAAGTTTACAACCTCGAATGGTATGACCTCATGATCACGCACCTGAGATTGCCCATGCATAAATGTCGATGATGTCTCAGGTGCACAGCCTACCATGGGTATCTCATCAAATCCCTACATATAGATGTACAATAGTTCGTATAGATCATTCACACATGTGTATGTAAATGAAAAAATTAAATTAGATCTATGATGTGTATTTAATTTAAACTTAACAAACTTTTGAAAGCACGCACCTGAGCTGATGATGTCTCAATAGCACTCACCACTATAACTTGTGGTTGGTCAATACTAGGGATAGTATGACCTCCCTGCATCTAGATATAATATATCAATTCACACATGTATACAAATTCAAATTAAATTATATATATATATATATATATATATATATATATCCACACAAATTATTTAATATATTTTGGTTCAATTACCTACCCAAAAGTTGAGCCCAGATCTACAACACTCGACATATACACACAATGATCATATTGAGTTTCAAGCATCACGTCATCATGCGTCTACACCAAAAAAAAACTTATTGAATTAATATTATATTATATATATATAGTTTGATGTTATTATTTACATGAATTTTTTACATTTCAAACTTGAATTAAATTTAAGTTCAAAAGATGAACATACCTGTGTAGGATGATCCTCAGAATATAGTAAATTTAGGTATGACCCCATCCTAGATGCATGTGCCTCACCTGAAGTGGATGCCTGAGTATCCCTATAGCCCGAGCATCCATGCTCTCTATTGGCCACTTCAGTGGCTGTGTGTGTAGTCTACTGAGTGAGATGTCCTGAAAGTGAACTCAATGCTCCTAATGTTGATAACATGGTTTACTATTGAAATGCAGCGGGAACACCAAGAGGAGGAACAATAGGAGAAACTGGAGCACGTCGTTGAGGATCGACACATGCTCCTAGTCTATGTTGGGGCATGCCACGCCCAGCTCCCTAAAATGACCTCATATCAAAATAGTTGGGTTTTTTACCTAACTCAAACTCAGCCCATAACTTTCTCAAAAAGTATAAGGGCACCTCACTGTTGCCATGTGGTGGAGTATCAAACAACATCCACCATCTCTCCCAAAAATGAGCAGCTATCTGCGGGTGCCTACACCATAAAATTGAAATTCATTTTTTTGTGGGTGGTATTCATTGGTTTGTTTGGGGGTTCACAAAATATTGGCATATGGCTTGTTTAGTAATTTTTAGGTCATTGATTTCTTTATATGACAATCCATCTGCATAGAATTATCTCATATCTTCTCTCCATCGATGGAACCTATCTAGGTCTGCATTGATAGATCGAACATAATCGACAATAGTTTGCATCATAGATGCAAACCGTGCGAGATGTGGAGGGACTCTAGTCTCATTTTTTATGAGATCTATGTTTCCTTGAATGACAATTAGGTTTGCTCGAATATTCTCTCTTAGTTGATCCTAGTCAACCAGAGGAGGGGGTGGGGGGTTAGGCGGTGGAGAATGTGGAGGTGTGCTAGGGTTTTGTTCATGTGGTGGACTAGGATGTACGTCAGGATCTATAGGGATTTCTTGATCAGGCATGAAATCCTCTAAATTAAATAGTGGATCCATTTGAGCAATGATATGGAAACTGCATGTTAAACAATTAAAAAATATATATCAACAAACTAATTAAATAATGCACACAATTTGAAAGTTATTTAAAAATAACTTTGAACATGTACAAATTCAAAATATATTTCATTTGAAGACCATTCGATTTATAACATTAAAAAATCATATAACATGTACACACATTAAATTGAGTCCAGTGTGGGGTTGTTAATATGAAGGGTACAAATGAAATTATGGGGTTTTATTAAAATTTATTTAATCTCATTCATTATTTTCAAATAATAATAAAGATAAGAATGAAAAATTAATAGAAGACATTGAAAGGGACACATAGATATAAATATGCTAGTGACCTAATTGCAATGTACAAAATATATAAAAAAGATGAGTCAAGCTCTATTCACAAAATTTTGAGAACTTATTTGATCCCCTTAAGAAATGTCAAATTCCCCCTTAAGACATTGATTTACGATTTAGGGTGATAGGATGGCTTTTAAAGGGATCTATGTGTAGTAAGGTCCTAGGAAAAAATGGTCCATGGCTTAAGGGAGTAAAATTTGGTGGAGTTGCCTAAGGCAACCAAATTTCATTTTAAGGTCCCACAACAAAATGAATAGATGTATTAGTCAAGTATGACATCTAATTTAATTAAATCCAATGACATAAATTGATTTATCTAAATTTTCAAATTTCATGATAAGAGACACAAGTTCTCTATAGTGGGACAAAGTAGTTAAGAATAAATTATAAGTTTAACACTAACATTAAAATTTATAATCTCATTCATTGTTTTCAAAGAATACTAAAGATAAGAATGAAAATTTAATAGAATACATTTAAAGGGACACATAGATATATGCTAGTGACCTAATTGCAATGTACAAAAAAAAAGAAGATGAGCTTCAACTCTATTCACCAAATTTTGAGAACTTCTTTGATCCCCTTAAGAAATGTCATTATTAGGACCCCTTAAGACATAAATTTATGATTTAGGGTGATAGGATGGCTTAAGGGGATCTATGTCTAGTAAGGACCTAGGACAAAATGTTCCATGGCTTAAGGGAATAAAATTTTGTGGAGTTGCCTAAGGAAACCAAATTTCATTTTAAGGTCCTACAAGAAAATGAATGCTTTTAGGGTTTAGGGTTTAGATTTCAATTATAACTAAGTTACATGAGTTATGATGGATTTTGCAACAATTAGGAATTTTAGATTTCAATTATATATAACTAAGTTGTTGAGTTACGATGGATTTTGAACCTATTTGGACCTCTACACACTCTTGGATGATTTAAAAAGGGAGAGGGGATCTAAAGTGATTTAGACCCAAATTTTTTTGTAATCATATATTTTTTGAAACTTTTCTATGGCATAGAATCTTCCTTCATATTTATATAAATTCTAGACACATGGGTTTTCAAAAAAGAACCTAACTGCCACTAAGTGAGGAGTCAATTGATCAATGAACAATAAATTTAAATAAACTTAGAAAATAAACCTTTGGTTATAGAATTCACTTGCATTTACGAATCATCATCTATCAAGTTTTTCAAAAAATTAATTTGAATTTTCTATTGAAATGTTCATGCTACAAGTTATCTTTGCTACACTAGTTTAGAGAAAGTACAACATTTAGTTTTCCTAATCTAGAACAATGCCACTACACATGAGAGTTAAAATAGGAATTAGATTAAACAAACAACCTATAGATCTTATGAATAATATCCTATAAATTAAGGTTTGAATATGATCATAATGCATCCTTACATTTAATTCACAAAGGATCTTGAATCCAAATAAGATTTGGGTAGAAATCATTCATGCTTCACATTTTAATTTTTATTTGATTTAATAACATTTATACAACTTGTCTAGCTCTATCCATATTGCACATAGTCTAGATCAACAAGTATGACTTGCATTTCTATGTTTTTTTAATAAATTTTTACAAGTAAATGAGAAACCCTACCACCTAAACTTAGTGCTTTGAATAAAATACATGTGACATTCTAGGAATAGCTTCAATATATCAACAATTAGGAATAAATTAGATTTCAATTATAACTAAGTTGTTGAGTTACGATGGATTTTGCAACAATTAGGAATTTTAGATTTCAATTATATAACTAAGTTGTTAAGTTACGATGGATTTTGTTCACCTATTTGGACCTCTACACACTCTTGGATGATTTAAAAAGGAAGAGGGGATCTAAAGTGATTTAGACCAAAAAAATTTGTAATCATATGTTTTTTGAAACTTTTCTATGGCATAGATTCTTCCTTCATATTTATATAAATTCTAGACACATGTGGGTTTTCGAAAAAGAACCTAACTACCACTAAGTGAGGAATCAATTGATCAATTCAATAAATTTAAATAAACTTGGAAAATAAACCTTTGGTTATAGAATTCACTTGCATTTACGAATCATCATATATCAAGTTTCTCAAAAAAGTAATTTGAATTTTCCATTGAAATGTTCATGCTACAAGTTATCATTGATATACTAGTTTAGAGAAAGTGTACAACATTTAGTTTTCCTAATCTAGAACAACGCCACTACACATGAGAGTTAAAATAGGAATTAGATTACACACAACCTATAGATATTATGAATAATATCCTATAAATTAAGGTTTGAATATGATCATAATGCATCCTTACATTTAATTCACAAAGGATCTCATCCAAATAAGATTTGGGTAGAAATCATTCGTGCTTCACATTTTAATATTTATTTGATTTAATAACATTTATGTGTCTAGCTCTATCCATATTGCACATAGTCTAGATTAACAAGTATGACTTGCATTTCTATGTTTTTTTAAGAGAATACATCATACACTATATAAGCTTTAATATAACATTGATATAGAGTGATTACATGTTCATATCAACTAGCATCATGATATATACATTTATTAAATCAAGCACATAGTTTCACATGAGGTACATTATTTTACTCCACTAGTACACTTTCTCAAGTTAAATTATACAATCATGAAGTTTTCTGAGATAAAATTAGCTATCAAACTTATATTATGTGAATATATATTATAATTAAATCAATAATTTGTTGGTTAATATATATATCTATGCATCGATTGTTTGTACCTCCTTTATTAGTCAATTTTATGAATTTCATTGGTAGTTGCATGGATCACCAACGACATACCAAAGTGTACAGGTAGAACCTATGGACTATACATTGTGATCCCTAATTTAGGGTTTTACGTAACTTATGTTTTAGGGTAAATAGCCTATTTTAGGTTTACGTTTTAGGGTAAATGGGGTTTTAGGTTTACGTTTTAGGGTTTAGGACCAAGGATTAACCTGTGTAAATTAGTTTTTAGGGACCTATGTAAATTTTGTAACCTAGGGTTTTGATTTCTAAGTTAAATGTGTCCAATTTAGGTTTATTTTTTATGGTTTTCAATTTACAATTTAACGTTATTTGTTTCGTTTACATTTTTGATTTTTTAAATGCAATTAAAAACTATAAAAAATTGAACTAAAACACACTAAAGAAACAAAAACTAAATATTAATTACAAAGAAAAAAAACAAGATACAAAGCAAAAAAAGACAGAATTCAACCAACCTAGAGGTCATTGAGGTCGGGTGTGTTGACGGGAGGTGGCAGTCAAAATTTTCACCAAGGATGAGCTTCAAAATGTGTACGTGATCAAGGACCTCTCCTCTTTGGCGCAACTTGAAACAGTGAGTGAAAATGAAACGCAACAATTTATTTTTAAAAAAAAATACTTCAAAAAATGCGTACGTGTTTTGAAATGCATACGTGTTTTGAAATGCGTACGTGTTTCTAGTCCGCATACCCGTCGCTGAGCGCGTACGCATTCAGATTCTGGCTCAGGTACCCAATCCGTAACGCATACGCTTTTTCTAGATAACACGTATGCGTTTGTTTCAAAACTTTTTTTTTTTTATCCCAAAATTTTTCCTCTTCGTGTACTCAACTTCTTGCTTTCACCCTAGGATAATCCTACTACTAATCCTAGATCTTTGATGTGAAGTGGCAACCACCAAATGAAGGATGGGTGAAAGTGAACTTTGATGGTGATTTTAGGGGAAACCCAAGGCCCTCTAGAGAAAGATGCATTTTAAGAGATCAAACATACATGATACTTGTAGAAGAGGTGAGAAAATTGATAGTGGGAATGAATAATGAAGTTGAAATATAGGTGACATGGATAGGGATCGATATGTGTCAAAAAATGGGTTTCAAACGACTTCACTTGGAAGGAGATTCGATTATTATAATGAATTCCATTTGTAAAAAGAGACTTTGAATTGGAAGATTTGAAAATTCATTCCTAGATTATGGGAGAGCCTTGGCCAATTGGAGGACTTTACGTTGACACAAACTTATCGATAAGGTAATGAGGAGGCTGAAAAATTGTCCAAAATCGCACTCAACATGACCAATAACTATGATGAGGCTATTTGGGAAGATCTGACCAAAATATCACACGTGAAGGGGTTAGTGCAAGATCATGGGGGTCCAAACTAGGCCCTTAAGTGGCAATGAAAATTTCCAAAAATAGAGTTAGGCAACTTGACATAAAAAATTGAATAGGTTATTAAAATAATTTTCAAATATGTAATTACAGAATTTGTAGAAAATTGAATATAGTTTCTAAGCTACTAGTCCTTTTTGGGAAAAAAATAAATCTATTTTGTGAAAATTTGAAATTGTAATGTAGTAGTACTAAATTTTTTTAGGAAAAAAATGAAAAGTAGGTATGTGTCTAACCAACCTAAGTACAAGCAAAAAATAATATTTTTTTAATAAATTTCAATTTAAGTAGAGGACACATGCCCAGATATGGCACATTTTTTTCTTTTTTCACAAGTAAATAATTAATTGTGAATTTTTTATTAGAATTTTTAAAAATTATTTAAACGTGTTTGTTCGACCACCATAACTTGGTCAAAATTTTATGAAATTCATTTTTTTTATCCTATAGTATGGGAAGCATAGAATGTGATGCATCTTTAAGATTCAAAAAATGTGAAATTTGAAATTTATAGAATTTTTTCAATCAGCCTATGAATCAGGACTTTAGTCGTAACGTATGTAGAAAATCAATACTAATTATCTATTAAATTCAAATTTTGGTATATCTTATATTGGTGGAAAGTTGAAAATTTGTTTAATAAACCCTTTTTTCATCAAATTTTATAAAAAAAAATCACCAGCCAAGAGGGCAAACTTTTGAAAACTAAGGAAATTTTCTAAACATGTTTTTTTCAGCTAGCTTTCTAGGTATGACACCCCCAAGCCAAATCCAGAGGAAACCTCGAAGAAAATCTTGAGGCTGTTGATTTTGTCAAAAAAATGGATGTCCATTTGAAACGGATCTATTACATATGGATATCCATTAATGAATACCCATCCAAAATGGATATCTATTACATTCAATATTTATAATATTTTATATTATTATTAATAATACATAATATATATAGTATATTAATATATACTATATACTAATATATTATATATTATATAATGTATATTATATTATATTATATTTTATATAATGTATACTATATTATATTATATATTATATATACTAGCACTTGCGCCTAAAAGAGGTTCAAGGATTGCACTGATAGATTTTTTACACTTAGATAAATCTATATTTTTCCTTTATAGAAATTGAGTATTATTTGATTTTCATTTTTTGAGGATTTCACATGATATTTTGGAGGAAGATAAATCTAGATTTTTCCTTTACAAAAATTGGGTATTATTTGATTTTCATTTTTTGAGGATTTCACATGATATTTTGGAGGATTTTGCTATTAAATGGTGATTTATCATTTTTTCGACAACTCAACAATGGTTTAATGTTGATAAATCTTGTTTTTAGGTGTGAGATAGGTTTATTGATCAATTTTGAACTTACAAGTCCTATCAACGAATTATATTATATATTATATACTACATATGTACTATATACTATATACTATATATTATATACTACATATGTACTATATACTATATACTATATATTATATACTACAAATGTATAATATATAGTGAGAGAGAGAGAGAGAGTTATCTAGGTACCTGGTGGGAGGGATAGAGGGAGGGAGAGACCTAAGAGGGAGAGAGGGAGAGAGAGAGAGGAGGGAGGGAGAGAGAGAGAGGGAGGGAGAGAGAGATAGAGAGATTTATCTAGGTAGGGTGGGAGGGATAGGCAGAGGGAGAGACTTGAGAGAGAGAGATGGACATAGGGAGGGAGAAAGATTAGAGAGAGAGGGAGTGAGAGAGAGTTATCTAGGTAGGGTGGGAGGAAGAGACCTGAGAGAGAGGGAGAGAAAATTTTATCTAGGCTAGGGTGGGAGAGAGAGACCTAAGAGAGGGTTGGGAAAGATAGAGGGATGGATAGACCTGAGAAAGAGTGACTAAGAGAGTTTTGTAGGTAGGGTGGGAGGGAGCGAGGGAGCGAGAGACCCAAGATATGAGAGAGAGATAGATGGATGGAGAGATATGAGAGAGAGATGGGGTGGGAGGGATAGAGGGAGTATAACTTTCCCATTATTTTTACTATGTTTTACTCACAAGTTAAAGTTTAAGCTACTAACAAAATGAGCTATAAAAAAATTTCCTTTTCACATGAATAAACAGATGCACATTTGAAACATAACCATTCCAAACTTTCTCATTGCATAAATTAGAATCAATTCAATAATTCAAGCAATGATTTCACATCACATTTGCATGATAATACTTCTCATTACAAATCCTCAATAAGAATAGTGTTACATGTATATGTACATAGCTTCTATGAGCTCAATGGTAAAGATACATAAATATAGTACAATGGTCTAGATGTCCCCAATGTTGGTGTATACCTCCTATATGTTCCCATCACTTGGCACATACATTCTAGGTGTCCCCAAACTAGTGCTACATCCTCAAATCTTGGTCACCAACTGTATGAGGGAGAGCAAATCACTCAAGCACTTTTCTGCCAACCATGGACTACTGTGGTCCCCTGCTCATCTACCAAACTTGGTAAGATGGACCTACCCCTCGACAAAGATATTGGTTTGATAACCCCAAAATCATGACCTTCATGAGCATAGTGTTGTGCCCTACAAATCTAGAGCTACCATACCTTGGTTTCCCTCCCTAGTTTGCAAACATGGACTACAATGAACTGACAATGTAAGCAATGGCTACTTACACTATTTTAATAATTCAACACCTAGTACTTCGAGTGAGAGTCATCTGTCCACACACTTCAAAAGATCAATTTGGTATTGACCATAAACATAACACACATTTACCCTAAGGTGATAACATAATATAATATTCAACAAGGTAATTCCCTCAACCATGGATTACCCTAACCCCAAGAATACCCTTGGAAGTAGATATAATAAATTGATTATCTAGGTTACACCCTTACCCATGGATCTCCACTAACCCCAGGTATAACCACACTAACCTCTTAAATTGGCATAATCATAAAAGTACTATAAAATAGCAACATGTTCCATCTCATGCATTATCTAAATAGACTTAACGAACTAGTATAGTTCTAATAGCATTTAAGCCACATATATTCAACAATATGTAAACATAATCCCAATGATAGGGTTCACTACTTGATACTCAATTAAGAATCAAACATGCATATTCCATTCTAGAAATTAACTAAGTTTATAATAACATGCATACCATGCATTCATACATTATTCCAAGCTAGAAAATAACTAGTTAATATGAACAAGCATATCATGCATTCAAACAATATTTTCAAACAAAGGCATTATAATCAAATAACCTTTCAAACATAAGCATAGAATAGAAATCAGCATACCTAGATATAAGGTCCAACTTGATAATGATTTCTTCCAACCTTAACCTTCACCTTCATGAACACTACTTCCCCAAAGAACAACTAGCCTCCAAACACTAGCATCTCACAAATTCTCACTAAACAATTGCAAAATAGTAAAGCAACTCACTAAATCTCAAGCTCACTAACTCATTTGCACAAAAAATACAACAGAATAGCGATGGGAAAATTTTAATGAGAAGAGTGACAAATGATAGAAAGAGCACCTATATATATACTAAAATTTGAGCAACCAAAGGCTACAAACTAGCTAGTAATTTTGCCACCTTCCTACTCACATGCAATGACTTAGTTGATCAACTCACAAATTTGCAACACAAAATAATATATAATCTTCTAATGGTTGATTCAACCTCTTCATGAGAGACAACATGACTTTTACTGAGTCAAGGGACAACAACTCTTAACAACAAGTTTCCTTCTTGGTTTACAAGTCGAATTCCTTTTTATATTTTTTCCAAGTTTACATTGATTGAGTCTCATGGTTATGATATGGATTTTCTAGAATTAAGCACAGTAAAAGACTTCTTTTGAATAAATCATATACTTCAACATTGGGGCCACATATTCATATACAGGCACCCTTTAAGATAGCATGGTCAAGATTTATTTGATCTGCCAAAATCTACATTTAATCTTATGCAACGTATAAACTCTCTTCCTTTATTCATATGTGGTAACTAAGTCTATGTTTGACTTGGTCTCCTATTACTTTATGCGCAGTCTAAGCAAAACAATATAAACACTTACAATGCTATTAATATATGCACTTTACTTCAATATTCATTTGCATTTAAATGTGTTAACAACAATATTAACTCATGTGCATTCGATAAAACATATGCAACACTTTATATCATGCGCTAAGATAGATACTATGTGCTATCAAGATATAACATAAACATTATACATATATATATTATTAATATGTGTATACATATATATAATCCACATATATATTAATATATATATTAATATATATATTAATATATATATATATATATATATATATATATATATATATATATAATCACATTCAATTGATTACTAAAATACATCTATTGCCAACAGATATAAAAATATATTACATAATTACATACACACATATATATTAGTATATTTTGGGTGAATATTTGTGATTCCTTTACAAATTACAAAATAGTGATTTCAGCCACAGCTATGATGAGAATTTTCTCTCCTCTGAAAAAGGGGAGGCTCCCTTCTTACTGCTTATTGGAACAAAAATTAAACTACACTAAATGAAAAGTATTTACACTAGTTTTAACCATATGGGGTGTGTTACATTCGCCATTTTATCTTCTTTCAGAAAAGAGATTTACAATGTTCCATGATAATATTATGCAATACTTTACACCTCTAAATATCTACCTAAGTAGTAAAATCACCAATATTCTTGATTAAACTTAAGAATAATCAAAGAATACTAGTACAACTAAATTATAAGTAACTGGAAGACACATAGAAGCAAAATGTCTTCTTGTTGCCATCTATGATAAGTTTGAAGTAACAAATGACATATGTTGCAACACAAATTCTATCAACCCACTTCAACAATAGATTCACACGCAAAGGGAATAACTCCAAGCCCAACGTCTTGATAATCTTTCACCAAGAAATACCTTCAACACACAATTTCAAGTAAGCAATATAACTCAAAGTTTATATATTATATCTTGTACATCCTTCCAATCATAAGAAAGAATCACTATTTATCCAATTAACAACAAGAGAAAGCATCAACAATGACATAAGAACATTCTCACTCATACAAACTTGATTCAAAACAAAGGTTGAAATCAAAAATTTCCTCATTTTATTAATTGAATTTGAACTTGGAATTTGAAAACAGAGTTTCAAAGTTGAGTCACAATTTGGGCAACACTTCATTACATCAGATTAAATGGTACCTAATACAAAATAACTCCCTCATATATATAGAGGATATTTGAGAGTTAATTTAGGAAAATAAATAACTACTTTGACTTATTCAAACAGGAGAGTCCAATTTGATTTGGTACTTCTCTATTTTTATATGTAATTATAATTTTGAAGAAGACATGTAAATTGTCCAAAACTAATTATAAAAAGCATGAAAATGATAAAAATTAAATTAAGGAAAAATCAATCTTCTCCAACATCCTTCATCAAACAATCATAATACTTCTTCATGATGGCATGAACTTCATCTTTATTCGAGCCTGAAATATATTTGGCAATGGAAATGACTCTTAGGATTGACTCCTTTACTGTATCACAAGCTTCATCATGCCTTACTAAAAATACTTTTAAGTTATCCCAAGTCAACTAAATATCTAGCAACTTATCCATTGAAGCCACTGAAAAGGCTTGATCTTCAAATTCCTTTTGGATCATACTAGTAAATTCTTGGATAATTTTCTTTAAAGAGAGGACCTTATTAGTATCATAGCACAATTTATAAGGAAGCTCTTCAACTCTATTAATAAGGTTCAAATTGCTATCTTGTCCAACTTCCTGAGCACTTTGCAAGTCATTGATCAAGTCTTTGATGACATTTACTTTATGTATCATAGTCTCCTTCACCTCTACATACATATCTTGATTAGGAATGATTTCAGTGTCCACCAATGTATCCAATTTGAGCTCCTTTATTTTCACCCAATCCTGCAATTTTTTTTCCATATCTTCCTTTTCTTGAACAAAAGCATCAGCAATTTCATCTAACTCTGATTTAATGGCTTCGATCATTTTCATTTTCTTCAGTAAAGATACCAAGAGTTTAGAACCTTTTCCAACCATCTGATCTAAGAATTCACCAACCGCTATACCCATTGTGTGCACCTTCTCCACCTTCTAAATCATAGGTTCTTCAATACTAATGGCCACTAGTTCAACAAACTCATAAGTTTGTGTAATCTTCCATAGTATAATTGTCAATTGTTCTATCTTTGCTTTATAGTGATTCTTCAATTTCTTGACTGCATCAAAATTTTTGATAAAAGTGTTCAATGTAGATTGAGCATCTTCTTTCACAATCTCATGAGTGATCTTCCCCAATTCAACTCTTGTTACAATATAGTCAGATATATCCACCTCTTGTGTTTTATCTAGAGGAGGTTGTGCCACCTCCGCATACCTATTACCCTCTTTGTTGTACAACAACCTTGAGAGATTCTTTGCCTTCTTATTGGTCCTTGTTTTTGTAGGTGCAAGTTGCATGAAGTTGAACTCATCTAGAGAGATGGCTTCTTTCCTCCTCATCAATGTTTGTGATGAGAACCAAGGTGGGAGTGGTGAGCTCTCTCCTAGATTTGTAGCCATTATTTGAGATGTTGTTGTTGCACTCACAATAGTAGTGGTTACGATAGGAGGAGTGTTAGTTAAAACAACAGTAGGAATCTCAACACTTGACACTTGAACAAAATCAATCATGAATTGTTCTAAGTCAGAATGATATACAATGTTGAAATACGAAGAAGACAAGCTTGGAAAAGACATTGGAGATCCTAACACATTATCCAAACCATGTTTGGGACTTTCAAAAATAGGCCCTAAAGGGGATGAATGTATGGTTTGAAATGATACTAAGAGGCGAATATGAACAGTGACTGTAGGAGTGATTTTGGCAGTAGGAATATTAGGAATAGGTGACATCATAGGAGGAGTAGGAGCAACAGCAACAATGGGGGAAGAGGAGACATGTGGCTCTTCTGGAATGTCCTCATGAGGAGACATTTTTTATTCCTCATGGTCTTCTTCCTCTTCTTTCCTCTCTTCTTTCACATACACCTCATGTTCCTCAATAGATGGCTCTTTTGTGGTTGTTTCTCCTTTATTACTACCACCCTTGACCAAAAACTTGATTTTGGGTTCTGATGGCCTTCTTGAACTTGGAGCATCGGTCTCATTCTTTTTCTGCAACTCTACCTTCTTTCTTGTAAAGTCTTTTGTTTCTTCTTTCAACCCAGTGAGAAATTGTTTCAACTGAATTCCCCTTTCTTATAACTAGACATTGGTGTTAGAAAGAATAGGTTCAAATATTTCTCGAATCAAGGTTACCCCTTTCTGAGACCATTGAATGGGAGGAAGAGGAGATCCTAATTTTTTTTTCTATTCATAGGCTAGATCTAAGATGTCACCATCAACTTCCATACCTTCAAAATGTCGGTCAAGTCCAGCTCTTCAATATGCTTTAATGTAAGTTTGCAATAGTCCAACTTTCTGATTTCCTCCTATATTTTTATATCAGCCCATATGTCCTCAATCTGATGCACATGTGTATAGAATTTCTTGATTTGATCCTTAATACCTTGATAATCAAAATCGAGCCTTCTCTTGAACATTTTCATTGTTACCCACTACATCTCTGATTCAATAGCTTTAGCTTTAGTAGTAGTTTGAATATAATACACATCGATTGTTAATAGAAATTTGAATTCTAGCTTATGGGATTCCATCTACTTGCTATGCACTGCAATTATTTGTCTACATTATTCCATCAAGATAATCTTATCATTGGGATAGTATGGGAGCATGTATGGATATCCAATAAATCAACCAACTCACAGATATGTGAAAGTAGGAAATTGAAGGTAATGAAAAGCATATTTATTCACAAATTTCCAAGCCTCATCTGATACTCGTTTCCTTTCAATCTCTGGATGCACATGAATGGAGCAAAGAAAGAATCATTCACCCTTTGGAAATGGTGAATGCTATCGTTCAAATTTATTTACGAAAAGTAGTTATACACTTGAGTCACTCTTTTATATTCCCTCTATTGTTAAGCCCAGAAAATTGCTTGTGGTTGTAGTAGCATATACCAAGTATGAAGTCATATATAACTTCTGTGTTGTAAGCACCTTGGTCAATTTTTCATGAATGGAATTATTGATTTCTTCACCCTAAAAGATCTATTGTTTCCTCTTCAAAATAATCTTGATGTAGAGATACATCCAGTTTTCAAAATTGGATGAGATAGGAAAACCTTGCACTCTACTAAGAAGAGTGATTAGATCATTCTCCTCTTCAATGAAATCATTGTGAGGGAACTCTTGGGCTACCTAGATATTCTTGGTCGAGGTGTCTTCAACCATTTACTATTGATTGTCCACTTAGCAATGTTTGGGTCTTTATCATATTCCACTTGTGTAGATTATTTCTAAGAGATCTCTACATACATATAAATGCTTGGACAAATGAAATCCTTATCAAAGCATTTGGCATCAAACCTTATAATCACATTGCCATTTTCATTCATTATACTTCTGATATACTTTCCATAATGAGAAGCAACTTGTAAGAAAAACTCTGGATTCTGTGTTGCAACAGGAAAGGAGGACACTAGCTAGATATTACTTTGAATAATGGACCTCATACCACTGTCTAAAGGGTGCTTCTTTGTCCTCTCCAAAAATTCAGACATGTCAACATGCTCGATTTCTATGTCCTTTATATCATCAATGTTTGATGTGACCACAGTGGCTAGAAACACACCTTGAGACTTTTATTTCATTTCGCTGGCCTTAATAGTCTAGACAGATCTAACATCTAAAGAAAATTGCATCTTTGAAGAAATGTAGATGTGAAGATCTCGAAGTACCTGTATACGAAGCTGCATTACAAACTTTAGCATATTTGCAACATTAGATAAATTACATATTGGAATTTCCAAAGGTAGGGAAATTCAAAGTGACCATGTGAACATAAGGACTTGAGAGCGATGGTTGTAAAAAAACAAAGCACAAGTGGTCAAATTGGAAAAAAGGAAAAAATTCTCCAGTGTTAGAGAAATTTTGCAAAATTTTGTTAGGTGACCGCTGAAATTCAACTCCTCTGTAGGTGGATATGCATGCTTGGATGTTTGGGAACTGGAACTTAGCGATGTTGCTAGTGAATCTAGATGTTTTCAAAAGTTTTAAAAAGTTGTCAAAATTCAGCGACTATGCAAATGGGAGTTTGTTTGTTTCTTGCAAAGTTGGAGAAAAAAGTCCGACCTTGCTTTTAGGGGTAGAACACAACTCATTTGATGTAAATTCATGGTTTTTACTAAAATTACATGTTAAATTAAGCCTTTTGTTCTACAAGCAAGTAAAAACCCTGACCATGCAACTTAACATTTGGAAATTTTCTTTTATATGTACAATCCACAAAAAAAATTGATAGTGCATATTTAAGGGGGTTAGACTCTATTTTTCATCGACGGTGAAAAATGTCATTTCAACATGGTGAAAGGCATGTAAAGATAATGAAAGCTCAAAGAAAAACCTCGACCATACCTTATGAGTAAGACGTGAAATATATGTATTGTCAGTAAAAATTGCCAACATTACATATATATTCAACCTTAGCATTTGATGGGTAAGACTTTAATTCTTTAGCAGGATATTTCATTGATGTTGCATGATTTGGAAAAAAAATGTATCGGTGGTGAAAACCCTAGCTAATGCATGTGGAGGGTTCCTGAATGTATCATCAGTTTCAAGGTTTGATAATGAAAATTTTCACATGCATCAGTGAATTCCTCTGTTGTTTGATGTGAAATCCATAAGTTATCAAGGTTTGTATCGGTGAAAATCCCCAGAGATTTTTTATGCAAAATAGCAGGTTTATAGGTTTGGCCAAGGTTCACACAACACAAAGCATAGACTAAATCTTTTATTGTTGGTGGAATTAAAAAACCCCTAAGCATCACATAATAGTGGTATGATAAATAGGAAACTAGGGTTCCATAGAAAAAAGAAGAAATGTATGCACAAAAACCTAATAAAATAAACATAGACAAAAATTATTAAAGAAGAAAATAGAACACAAATTAAACATAAACCCAAACCATTTAAATCTAAAAGAAATAAAGATAACAAAGAGAAAATGAAAACGAGCATACCCAGAAATGAAAAGACGATGAAACCCTAGCATGAATTTGGCAAAAACCACTCAAAATATGTGCACAAATAAACCCACAAGCTTCAAACAAACTCACAAAAGAATAGAGAGAAAAGTAACATTGGAATGAGGAGCTAAAACACTTAAATTGATTTAAAAACATCGATTTATTGACCCATTAAAATGGCATTATTTACACTTGTATGAGGTCTGAAATTGCAGGGGCAGGAAAAAACAATGCCAACGTAAATTAAAACATGAAAGACAAAATGCAAAGTCGCTAAAAATCAGTGACCTTGTAATTTTTATTTTTTGCATTCTAACTTGTGAGGGCACTAAATTTCAACGCTCCTGCAAGTGTAGAAAATTTTCAAACTTATAAAATTGAAATTTACAATTTGGACAAAAATGAAAATTTTGACAAAACAAAAATGGGGTAATGCTTAGAATGAATTTCTGAGGCTAGAGAACCATACATGAGGACCAATGCAATTTTCCTTGCTTTGTGTGCTTAGAGTGTGTGGGCTATGAAATGAATTTTTTTTGTAGGGGTTATCCCACAAATTAAGCACATCTAAATTCAAGGATAACAATTGGCTCTAGCTAGGGAGCTTCCCTTGATCACTCTTTGAAATGATTGAAGGGAGAATAATTCCAATCTCCAAGTACCTTCATCTATCCATTTGGGGTAGAGTTAGGCGACAAAAAAAAAAGAATCAAAAAGAAAAAGACACAAAGACTATACAAGTGTGCACAAAACTCATCTTTCACCTCACTGAGTGAAGTGCTTCAGATGTTGTTCACTATGTGGTAGTGAAAATGGAGTGGCATCTTGGCATGTGAGAAAGAAACTATTTTCACCACAAATTTGGTAAATCTTGAAAGGTCCTCTCCATAGTGATTCAAGCTTCCCATGCATACCTTTGGGTTCTCTTCTCTTGTCCCACAAGAGAAGTAGATCTCCAACCTGGAAATCTCGAGACTTAGCTTTCTTTTCAAAAAGCTTCTTGACTTGATCTTGGTGTTCCACAATATCATCCACCACTTGAATGCACTTCTCCTCCAATTAGACAAGGTACATAATACACTTGTCGATAGAACTGTCAAATGTCTCATCTTCTATGGCCTTAGCCAACTTGGTGTAGGAAATTACAAAGCTCCCATTTTGGCATAGGCAGTGGGGACATTGGAAAAAGGTTGTAGAATTCGGCTTTACAACTGTTGATTGCAATTGTGTGGAAATCCCTAAAACCCCTTAAACAAATATATTTTTGGCATATCTTTCCATTCTTGCATTCTAGGATATCACAATTATTTGAGGCATTCTGTTAAATAGTTTACACGCCCTGTCCGTGCGTCCACACTCTTGACGCATTTCATGAGACCGCAATTCTTTGAGGCATTGTGTTAAGCAGTTCACACACCTTGTTTATGTCACTTTGGGTTCGACTCCTCCAAACTCTTTCTTGCTAGCATTGACCTTTCACTTATCCAATTTGGTGAGTTGTAGCCTGAAAATAAGGTTATTTTTTATGAGGGTTTAGAGTATGTTTATTAAAATGAAAATTGCGACCAAGATCCTAAAAATGAGCACATTTAGTTTTATCATTATGGCACCCTTTGTCACAAGTAGTTAAGTATATATTAGCATATTTAATAATTGATTATATTTTTTATATAAACCGCAAACTCAAAAATGACAATGTAGAAATACAAATATCTTACTTTTTACCATTGTAAATTTTTATTTTATTTATTTAATATTTTCATATGTTTAATAATGTAATGTAAGGGTTGAATAATATGGACACGTATGTATTAAAATTGGTTTCTATTCAAGTTTATAAGGGAATGATATATTTATACACAATATTAATTACATATACATCTTAATATGATGGGTCTAATGGGAATATAACATCCATTGAGACTTCATGGGTCTTGTATAAAATATACATATGCCTTGTATTCTTGTGCAATAAGATTGATGGCATTATTATGTGTTATTGATTATAAGGATTTTATGTCAAGAGTCCACTAGTAAGTACCTCATTTAGTCTTATGGTATGGTGTACTCCACTGATGTGTTAGGGTTAATGTTTTTTTACTATAGGGTTAATCTACATCAAACTATCGTGTCATGCCTAGTAAGTGTGTTCATTCATGGTTGAGTGACATCAATTATAGTGTGTTACATGGTTATAATTGAATATGGTATATATGGTGTGCATTAGAGTTGGACATGACTTACAATATTATTGAGTTACATGGATTTTCAATGAAGCTTCCATAATAGCTAGTGTGCATCAAACCCCTATAGTGTGTTTGGTTTACTTACTCATATAACATTTTTAGTGACTTCTATGTTTTAGCATTATGATCGTATTGAGTTTTGTTTTGATTAGTAAATAGTATGTGTTTTGTTTGAAGGTTTTAATGACACACATTCAACCCATACAAGAGTTAGAATGGTGACATGCCTATTGCCCATCTGGGGGTAATTCTATCAGCCCACAAAGCATCTAACAATTCCATGTGCCATGATCTTCAGTTCTTGTCAACTAGATTTCAAATAATAGTGACCAAGTTTTTATTATTGGATTTTTCCTGACCATTACCTTGATGGTAATAATCTAAAGAATGAAAATATGATTCCATTCTTGAAAGAGAACTCTATGATCTCACCTGACAAGAATGCAATAGCATTTTTGAAGCAAGAATATTAGGAATAGGTGATCTTGTAGGAGGAGGAGTAGGAGCAACAGTGACAATTGGGGAAGAGGAGATAGGTGGTTCTTCTAGAATGTCCTCATGAGGAGATATTTTTTATTCCTCATGGTGTTTTTCCTCTTCTTTCCTCTCTTCTTGCACAAACTCATTATGTTCCTCAGTAGATGGCTCTTCTATGGTTTTTTTCCTTTCTTACTACCACCCTTGACCATAAACTTGATTTTGGGTTTAGATAGCCTACTTGAACTTGGAGCATCACTCTTTTTCGTTGTCCTCAACTTTTCCTTCTTTCCTGTAGAATCTTGTGCTTCTTCCTCCAACCCAGTCAGAAGTAATTTCAATTGAATTCCCCTTTCTTGTAACCATTCATTGGTGAACATAGAAAGAATAGGTTCAAGTATTTCTTAGATCAAGGTTACCTCTTTCTGAGACCATTGAATGGGAGGAAGAGGATATCCTGCAATATTTTTTTGTTTATAAGCTTGATCTAAGATGTCACCATCATCTTCCATACCTTCTGGAATGTTGGCCAAGTCTAACTCTTCTATCTACATTAATGTAAGCTTGCAATAGTAAAACTTTATGATTTCCTCATCTATTCTGATTTTAGCCCATATGTCCTCAATCTGGTGCACATGTGTATAGACTTTCTTGATTCAATCCTTCATACCTCAGTAATCAAAATCAAGCCTTCTCTTGAACATTTTCAATGTTACCCACTATACCTTTGATTCAATAGCTTTATCTTTAGGAGTAGTTTGAATAGAATACCTACCGATTGTTAATGGAAATTTGACTCTTGGCTTATGGGAGCATGTATAGATATCTAGTAAAGTAACCAACTCACATATATGTGAAAGTATGAAATTGAAGGTACAAACAACCGTATTTATTCACAACTTTCCATGCCTCATCTAATATTCTTTTCCTTTCAAGATTTGGATCAAATGAGCACATGAACGGAGCAAAGAAAGCATCATTCACCCTTCCAAAATGTTGAATGCTTTCATTCAAATTTATCTATGAAAATTAGTTATACACTCGAGTCACCCTTCTGTTTCCCTTTGTTTTTAAGCCTAGAAAATTACTTGTGGTTGCAGCAACATATACCAAGTACGAATTCATATAGAAATTTTATGTTGTAGCACCTTGGTCAATTTTTCATGAATGGCATTGTTGACTTCTTCACCCCAGAAGATCTATTGTTTCCTCTTCAAAATAATCTTAATGTAGAGATACATCGAGTTTTCAAAATTAAATGAGACATTCAAACCTTACACTCTACTGAGAAGAGTGATTAAATCATTCACTTCTTCAATTAAATCATTGCAAGGGAAACTCTTGGGCCACCTAGAGATTCTTGGTCGAGGTGTCTTCAACCATTTACTGTTGATTGTCCACTTAGCAGTGTCTGGGTCTTTATCATATTCCACTTGTACAACTTCTTTAGAGATCTCTATGTACCTATAAATTCTTGGAAAAATGAAATCCTTATCAAATATTTTGACATCCAACCTTATAATCACATTCACATTTGCATCCTTTATGCTTCTGGTATCCTTTCCATAATGAAAAGTAAATTGTAAGAAAAACTATGAGTTCTATGTTGCAAAAGGAAAACTACGAGTTATGTGTTGCAAAAGGAAAGGATGAAACTAGCTAGATATTACTTTGAATAATGGACCTCATACCACTATCTAAGGGTTGTTCATTTATCCTCTCCAGAACTTCATACATGTCAACATGCCCGATTTTTGTGTCCTTTATATCATCAATGTTTGATGTGACCATAGTGGCCAAAAACACACCCTAATACTTGTATTTCATTTCTTTGGACTTACTAGGAGATCAATCTAACATCTAAAGAAAACTAAATCTTTAAAGAAATGTAGATGTGATGATCTTGAAGTATGTGTACAAGAAGCTACATGACAAATTTTAGCATATTAGCAACATCAGAGAAATTGCATATTGGAATTTGCAAAGTTGGGTAAATTCAGAGCAATTGTGTGAACATAAGGGCTTGAGAGAAAAGGATGCAAAAAGTAGAGTGAGAATGGTCAAATTGGAAAAAAGGAAAAATTTCCCTAGCGTTATAGAAATTTATCAAAAATTTGTTAGGTCGCTGAAATTCGATGCCTCTATAGGTGGATATGCATGCTTGGATGTTTGGGTGCTAAAACTTAGTGATGTTGCAAGTGAATCTAGATGTTTGCAAAAATTTTGCAAAGTCGGTGAAATTCAGTAACTATGCAAATGAGAGTTTGTTTGTTTCTTGCAAAGTTAGAGAAAAATTTTGACCTTGCAACTAGGGGTAGAACATAGTTCATTTGATGTAAATTCAGGGTTTTGACTGATATTACATGTTACATTAAGCCATTTTTGTGCAATCAGGGAAAAACCCTAACCATGCAACTTAACATTTCAAAATTTTCTATTATATGCACAATCGACAAAATTTTCTAATAGTGCATATTTAAGGGGGTCGAACTCCATGTTTTGCATCTAGGGTGAAAAATACCACTTCAACATGGTCAAATCCATGTAAAGATAATGCAAGGTACTGGAAAAACCTCACCCATACCTTATAAGTAATACACGAAATATATGTACTATCAAAAAAAATCATTGACATTACATATATTCAACCTTAGCATTTGATGGGTAAGAATTCTACGCTTTAGTGGGATATTTCACCGATGTTGCATGAGATGGAAAAAAAATATATATCAACAGTGAAATTCCCCGCTAACGCATGTGGAGAGTTCCTCAATGTTTCATTGGTTTCAGGGTTTGATAATGAATTTTTTTGCATGCATCGGTGAATTCATCCACCATTTCATGTGAAATCCATAAGTTATCAAGGTTTGTATCGGTAAAGATCCCTAAATATTTTTTATGCAAAACAATAAGTTTACAAGTTTGGTCAAGGCTCATACAATGCAAAGCATAGGGTTTATAAAGAAAATAATAGACTAAAACCTATATTATTGGTGGAATTAAAAAACCCCCTAAGCATCACATAACAATGGTATGACAAATGGGAAACTAGGGATCCACAGAAAAAGAAGAAATGTATGCACAGGAACCTATTAAAATAAACACAGATGGAAATGATTCAAAAATAAAATAGAACACAAATTAAACATAAACCCAAACCATTTAAATTTAAGAGAAATAAAGAAAACAAAGAGAAAATAAAAATGAGCATACCTGGAAATGAAGAGAAGACAATGAAACCCTAGTGTGAATCTAGTGAAAACCACTCAAAATATGGGCACAAACAAACCCACAAGCTTTAAAAAAACTCACAAAAGAATAGAGAGAAAAAAAACATTGGAATGAGGAGCTAAAACACTTAAATCGATTTAAAAAAAATATTTAATGACCCATTAAAATGGCTTTAATTACACTCGTGTGAGGTTCAAAATTCCAAGGGCAGGAAAAAACATTGATGCAAATTAAAACATGAAGGACAAAATGCAAGGTCACTAAAAATCAGCGACCTTGCAATTTTTTATTTTTTGCATTCTGACTTTTAGGGGCACTGAATTTTAGTACTCCTACAAGTGTAGAAAATTTTCAAACTTATAAAACATAAATTTACAAGTTGGACAAAAATGAAAATTTTGACAAAATAGAAAAGGGGTAACACTCGAAATGAATTTTCAAGGCTAGAGAGCCACACACGAGGACCAATACAATTCATCTCGTTTTATGTGCTTAGAGTGTGTGGGATATGAAATGAATAAGTTTTGTAGGGGTTATCCCATGAATTAAGCACAACTGAATTCTGGGATAATTGTATATATGTATATACGTTTCTTCAAATGTACTATATATGTATACATATTAATATATATATATATATATTATATTATATATATCATTATTATTAATATATATTATATTATATATATAATTCTTTCTATTATCAAATTCAAACACATACATGCATGTGTACTCATTGAATGATGGGTATACATGAAGTGTGTGTATATATATACATGTCACTTTTATCCAATCAATACTCCCATACATATTGGTAACCCATTCATGAGCATGTGTAGGTATGTCTACCTACGTATACTCATGCATGCATACACTCACATGTATGAGCTATCTTGGACATGCAATTATATACATATATACATTCTATGTATATACTTCATTGACCAACATATACCAAAAGAACACATATGAAGAACTCTCTTTTGATGTAAAGACTTGACATATAATCCTAGTCAAAATGCTCACAAAACAAGATCATAAACCAATAAGAAAACATTCACAACCAAGATAGAAGGTTACTTACTAATCACCCAAACTAACTTGACTCAACTTAGACCAACTAAGGTGCTAGTGTGTGTATGCTCAACTAGGTTCATCAGGGTTACCAGACCAAGTTGTTATCCTAAGTGATACTCCCCCTCTCTTCTAGAGGTTCGATCATGTTCTTGCATCCAACTGAGTACATCATAACAATAAGATAACAATACAATCATATGCATCACATACATCATTTTTAGAATCATTATAAATATAAACTTGAATTAAAAATTCATTCATCAAATCCCATCCAAATTCATATGCATCATACAATCACAAATATATATATAAGTGTTTTTAACCCATCAAGGTAAAATTAAATAGGTAATAACACAACAGGGTGTAACAAAGAGGGAGATACTTGAGATAGAGGGGGAGTTATCTAGTTAGGGTGGGAGGAAGAGACCTGAGAGGGAGAGGGTTTGGAGGGATAGAGGAGGAGCATCCAGAGGGAGTGGGAGAGAGATGCCCAGGTAGGCAGAGAGAGAGAGAGAGAGAGAGAGAGAGAGAGAGAGAGAGGAGAGAGAGGAGACAGGGTGAGAGATATATATATATATATATATATATATAGGAGAAAGAGCCATTAGGGGTGGGAGGATGAGACCCAGGAGAGGGGTGGATAGCTGAGGGAGAGGCCCAAGATAGAGGGAGAGAGAGAGAGAGGGGGAGAGATGGAAGGATAGATACACCAAAGAGAGAGAGAGAGGAAATGGAGAGACCCCAGAGAGGGTGGAGGGAGGAAGAGATAGGCCGAGAGAGATGGCCCAGGTGGAGAGAGAGAGAGAAGGGATGGATGGAGACCTTGGAGAGGGAGTGGGAGACGATAAAGAGAGATTTTATTCATGTAGTGGTGAGGAGAGAGAGGGGTTGGGGAGAGGGAGATAATGAGAGAGATGGCCCAGGTGGACCTGCAAGAGAGGGAGTGGAAGGAAACCGGAATGGAAGGAGTGGAGGGACAAAGGAGAATGGAGAGGGACAGTGGAATCAAGGAGAGGGGAGGGGGTTGAGACTATCTAGGCAGGGCTGAGTGGCCAGAGTGGAGGAGACCCAAGAGAGACAGAGTTTTGAGGATGGAGGGAGATACCTGAGAGAGAGGGAGAGAGGGAGAGAGGGAGAGAGTGGGAGAGAGATATAGAGAGTTATCTAGGCAGGGTGAGAGGGAGAGACTTGAGAGAGAAATAGAGAGTTATTTGTTGGCTATGTAGATACCCAAGATCTAGAGGCCAAATAGATAGCACAAAGAGATCAATTATGCAATGCTCAATATTGCAATTGAATTGATTATCCAACACTCAATATATGATTTACATATGAGACCACTTGGTTATATATCCAAGGTGAGACATAAGATGCCATAAGATTATGACAAGTGTCTTAATCTTATGATATGAGCCAACTTATCATAACTACCTAGGAAATGATAAAATCTAGATATGATAACTAAGTCGTCTAGAAATAATCTTAGGACCTAAGTAAAACTAACATGTGAATATGTCCCCTAAGTGCCAAGTAAGTGAATTAACTAGGTACATGACATTTATTCACACCAACACCCCCATTAAGTGCAACTTAGGGAGAAAATTATTATGAAAATGATGCAAAGATGCAAGGATGGTTCTCAACTACTAGGCCATGTTAGGTACCCATGTAAAAATACAAATGCAATATCTCAATGAAGAATGAGAAGGAAAAAACCCCATGCTAGGAAAAAGATCACCCATAAGAGAGAAGAAGAAGAGAGACCATGCAGCCCCCCTAAATGGTGAGTCTCCTACAATGGTAGAATCTTGACATTGAATGTTGAATATGATCCAATCTCGCTAAACAACATTCCTCCCCTTAGGAAGAAACAAAATGTCTCTAAAAAACACTCAAGATTCTCCATATTGATGTCAAAAATTGACACACTCCAAACAAGCATTCTAGTCCACATAGCTGAAAATGTCAATATAGAATCTAGTAGAGATGAATGTAGAGCACAATGCAAAGACAAAGATACCTCCTCTAAAGATAAAAAACCTCCACCAAATCCACCAAATGTTGTACAAAAGTATCCACACTCACATCATACTGTAAAGAATGATCATGTAGAGAATGAACAAGAGGACCGTAAAAATGTTCCCTCACAACAACTGAAGAAGGATCATCTCTATCAAATAGAAGATGTATGAAATCAATGGTGTCTCCCAAATCTAAAATGTGAGACTCAAAAAACAACCCACCAATGTCTATCAAGTATGTATCCCAAGTGGATGTAGCTAGAAGAGGATGAAGATCTTATTGCATTGAATCACAAGAAGCCATATCTTTAGGAACACAAGCATCATCAAATGCAATAGTAGATGGAGAAGATAAAATGTAAGGCTCAAGAATGGGATCCGATGTGAGAACTCCCAAGTTCAAGTAGCCAAAGTTTCCTCAAAATTATGGTTCACATTAGAAGTGTGATCAAAAGACAAAGGAACAATGTCATCAGAGAAGCAAAATCTACAAAGGTGTACAACCGAGATGAATGGTCAACCATCCCAGTAGCAATAATCTCTCTACTATCCAAGTCTTTAATGATAACTAAATCAGGAGTGAATTCCACATTCCCCAGATTTCCACCATTGTGCAATTGTTGAAATCTTATGCCACCCTTAGTTGAACCATCATTGATAACTGATCTGAGAGATCCTACATGGGCCATCTTACATTAATTATCCTTGAGGGGTCCTAAAATTAAATAAGTCGTTAGTTTTTAGGCTTTTGGGTTTTTTATTTCCATCATACTTGCATGCTTTTTCCATCACTCCCACTCCTTCCCTCATTCACCCTTCTTCCTTTCCTTCCCTTCTAAGTGTTTTGAGTTTTAGCCATCAGCCTTACCCTTTAACCCTTATCACTTCCTTTTGGTAAGCCTTAAGTCTTACCCCGATCACCAAAGTCCCAAAGAGGATTTTCAAAATTTGTCTAATTCTTGAGTTGTCAAACTTTGGGGATCTCAAGCTTCCATCTTATTGCTTTCCACCTTTTGGCTCAAGCAAGAAGTAAGAATTCCTCCTAATCTCTAATCCGCAAAATTTCCTTTCTCCTTTCAAGAATCGGGCCTTTTTAGTCCTCCTTTCTTATTTCTCCTTCCTCCTAAAGTATTGATCACATGTCCTTGAAATTTGACTAAGTTCAAATTGGCATACTTTGGGGATCGTCCTCCCCTCTTACCTCTTACCTTTCTTTTGTAAGAGGTAGCTCATCTCTCCGACCATTGATGAATCCCTTCAGACTTCAGGCTTCAACCTTCTCTTTTATCCTTTGTGTCTCTACAATAAGGTGTAAGCCTCCTCGATCTCTGAAGCTCAAAAGGGTGACCTTTTCAGACATTGTAGTTCCTTCCTTCATCTTCCTTCTTTTTGCCTTCCTTTGGTATGTGGTAGTTGGTACTCACGAAGCTCAATTTTTGATGGTCTAATGTCAATGATGTACAAGTGGTATGCTACAGGCTAGATGCTTAATGTTTGATGAAGGCTACTCTTTTTCAAGGTTTTAAACCATTTAATGCACGTAAAGGTTTCCTTTTGGGCCCGACGCCTAGACTATCCTATGGATTCGACATGTTTTTGATGGGTGACACCATTAATGTTTGAACCACAACCTTAGCTACTTGTTTTGACATTTGGGCTTCAAGGACAATATCCAATGCATTCTTTGACTTGTGCAAGTGGATTTTGTGGCACCCATATCCATTTATTTCTATTGTTTTGTCCATCCTGACAGAACCATGCCCATATCCCTAATTTTATGGGGAATTTGGATGCACTTTCAAGCAACATTCATTGTTTGGTATGGTTTGCAAGTATTCATTTCTCCAAGCTCTCCTTTTGGCATGAATTTCATGAACAAATCT
Source organism: Sequoia sempervirens (assembly GCA_007258455.2). Lineage (NCBI taxonomy): Eukaryota > Viridiplantae > Streptophyta > Pinopsida > Cupressales > Cupressaceae > Sequoia > Sequoia sempervirens. Next base: position 294,687,544 of record VDFB02000015.1, read on the forward strand.
TTCCTTGATCAAATCTCCTTTGATTGCTAACCCTTGTTGGGTTAGGGTTTGAGTTGCATTCATCCAAGTTATGCTTGATCTATAAAAGAAACACTTGTATTCTTTCAAAGGGTTCATCTTTTGGGCTCCTCTCATAGTTTTCTTTTTCATACATTGTATTCTACATTTTTCCATTGTAAAATCTAGCTTTGTGCCTTATATTAATGAAATCTAGCTATCATAACAGCTATTTATTGCATGTTTGAGTAAGCTTCTTTAGCTTCATATCTGAATATGTGTCTTAGGAGGTTTGTTAATATATTGAGCAATCTGAAGCAAAGAAGAAACAAAATTCTATCTTATTGTATCACCTTCATTTCCTTTCCATGCTCTCTTTCTACCTCTTTTCCTTGTGAGTTGTTAGAGTAGAGTAGTGATAGGTTTCGATGTACATGGTTAGAACAACATATTTTCACTTAGATTAGAAGAGGAAGTCAACCTTCTCTGAAGAATCAACCTCATTCATGCAAGGTCCCACACCTTGAGGTTGTTTCCATTGTGTCATTAAAATACTAAACTCCTTGTTCAGTAGGGTGCAGTTTTATGTGACAATAGTAATTTGATAGATGAAAAGAAAATTGTTTGATAAATGAGGTACACAAAAAACATCATTGAAAGTTCCCTCCCTAATATCAATAGACCCCTTCCTAATTACACTCATGTATGTATTGTTTCCCATCAAAATAGGAGACAACATAAGGTTCAAAAGTAGAGAATATAGATTGTGAAGATGTCATATGATGAGATGCTCCCGAATCTAAAAGTCATCTCCCTAATCCAATACTTGAAAAAGCACAAAGAGCTTGTCCTTGGCTTCTTGATGTAGTGGCATAACCTTTTTCCTTATTAGACTATTTTGAAGAAGAAGAAGGTGAATCGAATATTTTGGAAGGAAAATCAGTTTGATTCTTTTTGAGAAGATGTTTCTACTCATCAATTCTTATAACAATAATGTTCGTCATGTCCAAGCTTCTTGCAATGGTATACAAGCAGATCATGATGGGTCAAAAAGTGGCAATATGATGGGTATGTATCGAAGGACTATTTTTTTACCCAAAATTGATGAAACTAAAAAGGGTTTTTAAAGGATATTCTCATCTTCCACCAATATAAATTATTCTTTACTTTGAATTTAATAAGTAATTATTATTAATTTTCTTATTCAAATTACTACTTCAAAGTCCTTATTGATAGGTCGGGATTGAAAAACATCTATAGCTTTCTAACTGTCACATTTTTGAATCCAAAACATGTGTCACATCTCTATGCCTGCATAATTATAGGATTAAAAAAATAAAAATTACCCCTCATGAAGTTTTGACCAAGTTAAGGTGGTCGTGACATAACATTTTTTTGCTACTTTAAAACTATAATAAAAAATTCATAATTATTTACTTGGAAAAAAATTACAAAAAAATAAGCATCACATTGGAGCATGAGTCCTCTACTTATATATAAAATCCTATTAAAAAATATTATCACTTTATTGTGGTTAGGGTGGTCAAACAGACACCTACTTCTTATTTTTTCCTTGAAATTTAAGTACCATTGTATTAAAATTTCAAATTTTCACCAAATAGATTTTTGTTAAAACCTAATAGTTTGGGAAACTACATTCAACGGTTTACTCTATTCTAGTACATTTTGAAATAATATAGATAACTTATTCAAATTTTTATGTCAAGCTGCCTAACCTCGATTTTCTAATTTTTTGCCACTTATGGGCCTCGCTTTTTTCCATGATGATCCCGCAGAATACCTAATATGAATAAGTTTTATTATCCTTTTTAGATGATTTCTCTATGGAAGAGAATTTATTCTTTGCTTGATTAGAATGTGGATTATTATTTTCTTTCTTCTATTTCTTATCAGTATGTCTTGGTTCTTTCACCTGATTATCCAATAATGTTTGAGATTTAAATGACTTGATGAGACCCATCAATATAAGCTTTTGTTGCTCATGTATTAACATCTCAAAAAATGATGCAAATGAGGGTGTAGTATATGCATATCCCATATGAATATGAAATCTAGAAAAAAAAGAAGCATAATCAGGACCAAGTTTTTTTAATGTATTTTAGACCAACTGAATATCCTTATCAATTCAACATGATTTGTATTGCTCTCTTAGATCATTAACCTTAATGATGTAGTCCTGTATGTTTTCAAAGTTATTAGGATCAAGGCTCATTGGTTCATTATCAATTTGATAGCTTCTTACTTCATCTATAGTACCATACAATGTTTTCAATTTGTTCCAAGCATCATGGGAATTCTTACATGATTCAATTTGAAACAACAAATATTGAGAAACAAGTCTACAAAGACATTCAAGAGCTTTGGTATGTTCAATCATCCATTTTATCTTTTTATCTGCATCTATAGGATCAAGTACCTTATTTTCAACATGTAGAGAGTGACCTTTTGCCATTAGAATACTCCATAAATTTTGATGTCATGTTGAATAATTGTATGATGTGAGCAAAGGAACCTTAGAGTGATCCATGAAAATGAGAGAGAACAAGAAAACATATCAAATCAATGCACCAAGAGACCCCCCAAAATTACTCAATCAAGAATCACCCCAACAATATATGATTTGGAACTTTATATTTAGTGTGTTTATATATGCTAGATGCTAAAAAAAATAAACTAGACTTAATCTTAGTGCTTATAGATGCCAGAAAGGACCACATGCTTAAAGGAATTTTTTTGCATAAAATGAGATCAATCCAATCATACCACTACAAAGTACACAAAAAATTATGCCCTTTCAAAAAAAAAATCCCAAAAATGTTATTGTAGGAGCAAGAACAAAGCTTTGGAAGTTTCCAAAATGAGGAAGATGCAACAACACCTATGAGAATATATGATTTATGGAAAAATCAAGCACCAAAATCAAAATATGGTGAGGGGTAGAAAAAATTTCAAATGAGTGCTAATGTGGCACTAATGTCAGCAAAATTTGGAGTTAAATTTGATGGCCAGGGGTCATCACATTGGAATATTCTTCTATCATTAGAATATTCCTTGCAATGAAATATGCTTACAAAATATTCTATGTGCCAAAATATGCTAATGGAATATTCTTTGTACAAAATTTGCAGGAATCTCTAGTGTTGCCAGTGGAATCTTTTAAATGCTTCGAAGTATTCTTCAAGTTTTATGGGCTTTTTGAATGTGTTGGTTATATTTTTTACCACCAGTTTTAAAAGATTGGTCGTCAATTATTGGTGGGGGTCACAATGAAAATGGGAGTGCCATGTGGCACAAGTGCATGTCGTGGGTATGTTGCAGCCTAGCACCCATGGTATAAGACTGTGGTAGGGTACTCTGTGTACCCTACACAATTTTTTTTAATTTTTTGTTTTAAATTTAAAAAATGAAATAAAATAGTTGAATGAAATTTATTTTTTTATAAAAAAAATTCAAAAAAAAATTTGATCACTATTTTTTTTTAGAAAAATCATACTGATGCATTAATGGTGACCTCGAGGGCCATACCCTTGGGAAAAAATTGCATCGATGTCCCCAACTCGAAAATATAGTGGTCTAGGCCCAACCATCCTATCTCAACATGATGATATTATCTGAATTTAACTGATGATCCAACCATCTGAAAATTGTATCGTTCATTCATCATTATCAAGATCTATATCACACACCTATATAATATAATATTATATCTTTAATTAAATATATATCTATTTAGAATAATCATTGATATCAATAAATATTTATTTATACTATATAAGATAAAACTAATAATATATCAAATTGAATCATATAGAGAAAAAGATAGAGAAAATCAGAGGAAGAGAAGACAAGGTATTTCAAATACTTAATTTTCAAATGAAAATGTTGAAATTGATATAGAAAATGTTCACATTGCAAATGAAAATATTCAAATTGATATTAAAAACATTGAAAATGAAACATTTGAACCTTATGTATCAAAAAATTACACAAGAACACAAGACCTTTGTGAGGAAGAAATTCAAATGTCAAATCCAACACATTCAAGAACCCCAAAATGGTTACTTGAAATAGAAGAGAACATAATAGATAAACTTGATGGAAGAAGGTCATCATGAACAGTTCAATTGTGGGCTACCCAAATATTCAATCAATACTTTTCCAATAAGAAATTAACCAAAAAATGTCAATTTTTTGCTAAATTATAACAAAATGAAACCATAATTAAAGGAATTGAAGATTTGTGTAACCAAAAAGTTAGAAATAAATAATATTATTGTTAAAAATATTTTTAATGCTCTAAATTATATTGAGAAGACAAGGAAAAATATAAGAGAGCTTCTCGTAGAGTGATCACAACCTCATTAGTAATCCATCATTTTAGAAAGGCTCGTTTAATGAGACAAACTTGTATTGATTTAAACTTCAATCATAAAACATTGTCTAGAAACTCTCAAGAAGAGGAAGGCTCAATAGTCCTCTTCAAAATGATAAATGGGCTTTAAGTGGGAGGCTTCCACATGTTGATAAGAAGCTAATGGATAATGTAAAGAATGAAATTCAACAATTTTGGCAATCTCAATCTAGAGTATCACTAAATACAAAGGATCTTTTAAAGTTAAGAATTGGAAATCAAGATCGCACACTACATCATAAGCATTTCTTGGAATGTAGCCAATCAATGTTGTACAAATAATTTTGTGAAACACGTCCAAATTTAAAAATATCACAAAAGGATTTTGAATCTTGTAAGCCATTTTATTGTGTACCTAAATTAATATTATAATACATGTTGTAAATACTATGTAGATTTTTCAATGTATCATGAACTATTATGCTACATTCGTTGTGTTGTGCATACTAATGAAATGTTATAGGAGTGTCATGCAATGCAACTTCTGAAATCATCTAGGGACTTGTTAGATTCATTTTTTTTGTGTTAGAGGTGATGGTTATCTTTTTATGGAAATGATTGTTTAAATTAAACGTGCTTGCAATGTGGTGGTTTATCAAAGTTTGTAACATGTTTTCATGAGGACAACGAACATGATTTTGCTAACAAAATTGTTGAGAAAAAAATTTAAGATAGTGAAATATAGTTTGAAGAGTGGAGGTGAAGGCTCTAGATGCGAGTTGGTTACTGTGACCAAGGATTATCAGTGTGGGTCGATTATACTTGATCCTTGATGAATCAAAGCATAATTTAGCCACTAAACCTCAATCTCAAACAAGATCATTCAAATTGAAAGTTAAACTAAGCCTTTATCAAAACTAAAAATTACAAACTTACAAAAATAGTTAACTTCCTATTCTAACCCATTTGAAACATCCTGTTTTGGAATTTGTGTCATGTTGGTGTGGAACAACGACCCTTTCCCAATCTCATGATTAGTAAGCTTGCTTCAATCGATTCTATTGAAGAGAACCGATGAAACTGTTGTGATAAATGGATGAAAACATGATCTATGCTAAATTGAACATGACACAAGCTAAATTAATATGATTTCATGCTTAAAATGATCTAAATATGCAATTGCTAAACTAATCTAATCTAATTCTAAGCTAAAAAATTCAAACCCTAATTTATAAACAAGCTAATATGGATGCATGTAAGCCATTATTGGAAGCTTGAAAATATTATGCAACTAAAAAAGAGATAAAATATGGTAAAAGTGAGTAAAGCATGCGTGTGAGTGAGAGTGAATTCAATAGCATAAGTTTGCAATTGAAAGATGGATCCATTTGTCTCCAAATAGTGTTCTATTTATAGGAAAGTAAATGAGAAATGAAGATTTGATATAAAAAGATCAATCAATGATCAAGAATGGAGGAAATAGGAGGAATGGATTAGGATTCTCATCAACAAGTGAGAATGCAAGATGAGATTTGATCAAGGGCTCACATTTGTTCCAAACAAACACACTTTTGACCTACCCACATAGGTCACTAGGTGACTTGCTCAAGAGGTCACAAGTTTAGGTTGTTCAAGAAGCTAAGTGAGATGATTGGAGGAGAGAGAATATTCTTTGGAATATTTTCATGGGTAAGGATAAAGATATTTTGAAAACTAAAAGAAATTTTTCATTGTGCAAAAAAAGGATAAGGAATATTCCCTTTCTGGAGGAAGATTAGTTTAATTGTTAATTAAACAAGGTTAAATCATGTAATTAGGGGATTTGAAGAATTAAAGTGATATTCATTAAATTAAATGATTTAATGAAAGGGGAAAAGGTGAGATGATATTTAAATAAATAACATAGGGTTATTTAATTAAATAAGATGACTTAGGGAATTAAATTAAATAGTATGATCTATTTAATTTAATGAGACAAAGTGTTAGCATGAAAAGGTGAATTAACCCGATTAAATGTGTTAGGTTAATAGATGAAAATGATGCAATTAACTAAATAGCTAGGCTAATTTAATCAATTATGTGAAAAGAGGATGGGTTTCCAGAGGACATGATGTTAGTAAACCTGGTTTGAGTGTATGATATCATCTAGGGAATTTTTTAGTGTCTATATTTTTCCCCTCTTTGAAGCAAGGAACTTGTTGCTTCGGTTCAAAGACTAATGATCTTTGGATTAAAATTGTTGCTTAAATCAAAAAATAAAAAATTTCTAATTTTTTTGATGCCCCAACGGAAGGATAAAGCTGATTCCATGCCCCCTCAAGAAATAAGGCAAATTTTTTGAATTTTTGGTTGATTTCTCGATAAAGATTAAAAGTTGCCCCAAGGGTCAAAAAAGGCTCTGGGATGCAAGAATTATGCCAAAAAAACAAAAATGATGCAAAATAAGCTCCAATTTGGAAAATTTAGTGAAAATGATGATAAACCCTATCTTGAAGGTTAAATTAGGGCAAAAAACCCTAATTTTCTAGCATAAATAGGCCAAGAAGGGTCATTGTCAATTCATTTGTGCATTCACACCTTAAGGAATTCTTGTGATTTGATCTCCGACCCTTTGACGAAATGGCACAAAGAGAGCTCCCATGACACACTCAAACCTGTCTGATCTGACTCTGGCTGAGACTCACTCCCACCTGACTAAGTAAGAGAACGCTATTGTGATTTTTGAGCTGAAAATTCCAAAACTAAGTCAAATCTTCTTGATTTCTTGACATCATGTGCTTCATGGGTGCAGGAGGCCATTCCACCACTGATGTCAAGTGAGCACAGGCCCACTGTTTTGGAGAGACTGGGTGATTTATTTGAGTTGTTCCAGGAGCACCTGGGAGAGATGACTTATGGTATGTTGTGTATGTTCTCGTCATCCAGACACATCTAGCGATGATGATCACATTATGTGAGAGATGGCATAGTGAGACATCATCATTTCACCTTCCTACTGGTGAGGAAATGATGACTTTGGAGGATGTATGGAGGATTCTACATTTGTTGATACACAACAAGTGAGTGATTTTTGATGTTGATGCCATATATGATGCCTGTCATGAGGTGATAGAGATGGATTCCATTTCTATAGTCACTTTTCATATTTCCCTTGAGTCATAAAGAAGTCACGTGCCCACATTTCAATTGATTATTGCAGCCATTATTTCAGGTTTGGTCACTCCTAACTGTATAGGCATGAATTTTCATCCCTGACACAAATTCCCCTTCACTTCCTCACCTTAGAAAACCAAATCCGAATGAAAAATTTCACATCAACTTGTTGCCTTCGTTCCACTCGACATATATATTTTGCGCTGGTAGAAGAATATTTGTCGAGGACACCCGCACTGGGCGCAGATGTTCGTGCAACACATTTATATCCCTAAGGGATTCTTGCATCTAAAGCTGGCAGAGGTGTTACACTTCCCATTGGGGTCAGCTTGTAACGTCCCTCTTCGACCAACTGACCCTGAAAATGGCAGTTTCTCTCATCCCACCTTCAAAAACACTCTTCCTTCATTCATTTCATCTTCTTCACAAGCCCTAGAAATCTTCTACACAATCTCTTTGCATCCATCACTTCAAGAAGCACTTTAGAACTTCATAGCAACAATAAAAACACTCCATCTGAAACTCTGTGAAGCAAGTGTGGAACAAGCCATTACAACAAGGGATTGAGGTTTTGCAACACCTCCCTTCATCACAGTTGAGGTTATGGTGATTGTTCTAACTCTCTTTCTCCATCATTGGCTAGTGAGCTCTTGGTGGAGGTGGTTAACATTTTCACTCCTCTCCTTTACAATTTGGTTGAGTAGCTCTTTACTATTTTGTAGTGTTACTTTCTTTTTCTCCTTCTCTACTTATTTATCAAATATTTCTCTATTGTTACTATATTGGCTATTTGTGGAGGTGGAAACACCAAAATGGGGGTCTGACTGAGGTAGACCCCTATACATCCCCCAACAATTTTCCCTCTCTCTTGTGTGTAGGTGGATGTGCCTTTGGAGCTAGCTGGCGATCGAGCATCTTTGTGAGATCTTTGTCACCTTAGCCTTCATATACTTACTTTATCACATTCGTTTGTATCTTTCCTACTTCATAGTTCAATTTTTTCCCCTTAGAAGTGACTAGCTAGGTAGTTAGCTTGTTTTTTGATGGTTCATACTATGTTTTTGTTCCTCTGGTAGTACAGACACTAGTGAACTTGAGAGATGTCAACACGTTGCGCTGTCATCCCAGAACCTTGATTCCATCCTTGGGTAGAGAGCTACTTGAGGTAAAGTGTTGATCCATGAAAACTGACTCACCTAGCCCCAGTTTGGATTTTGGGTCTAAAGAGTGGTTGTAGGGCCTTATAGTCCGAGTCATCATTCTTGTCCCTCGCATCAAATATCCCTTTAAAGTGAGGTAAGTTAGGGAAGCCTTTCGCTCTTGGCTCTCTGTGAACTGGGGCCTTGACATGGTCAGTCCACCTCTTACATTTTTGGTGAACCCGATGTGAACCAATGTCTGTTCATCCATTGGTGTTGAGGCTTTTCCCCTTGTACCTTGTGATTGTTGTTCTCCTAAGTGTTGTGAAGGTTTATGAGCATCACAACCCAGTTCACAACCTCCAGATATATTGTTAGGAGAATTATACGACACCTTCTGATGGAAAGGATGAAGGTCACTACAAGTTTCTCTATAGGCCTCTTTGTTGGATCCATTGTTGATCTCACCGCATAGGAGGAATTTTCAAGGGGCGAGGTAGGATTCTTTGACAAGACCAACTAGGTCCCCACTTCTCCTATGTCTCCTACACCATCGTCAGTGGACGAGCATGATGCTTTTCATATTCCTTTAGAATATGTCTCCACCCCTAGCAAAGGGTTGGGTGACTTGGAAAACTCTTTGGAAAGAAACCCAAAGTTGGCTAGAGCCTCTCAGGTTATCAGTGAATTAAAGTATATGGTTGGAAAAGACCAAACATGCATAGAACTCCTAGATAGTCTCTCTAGTTTGACTGAAGCATGTGCTCCCCCAAACAATCCTAACATTGTGCAAGGGTCCACTTTCAAAGATCATGAAAGACAGTTGGGAATTCCAATGCCTCCTATGTCTATGTACATGGCCAATGTTGTTCCCTCAATCAACATCTCCTCTACCTCTGAGACTATCAAAGGGAACAAGGTCCCTTTGGGATTTAGCTTCACCCCTCCTATCACCTCTAGTGGTGGAGGTTTTTGTAGGATGAGCAGTGGAGGCTTTGGTAGCAGCGGTGGCTTTGGAAATGGGGATGGTGCTGGTGGAGGTGATTCCGGTGGAGGTCATGGTGGTGGCTTCAGAAGTGGAGGTGGCTCTGATGGAGGTCTTGCTAGTGGCGGTGGCACCAGTAGTGATTCCAGTGGTAGCTACGGTGGTGGTTTCAGAGGTGGATCTGGTGGTGGTTCTGGAGGAGGTCCCTCTAGCCCTATGTCTTCTAACGACCCTATTCTAAACACTCTTCTAATTTTAGAATATGGGTAAGATGTAGAGCCAACTAGTGATTCTCTCCTAGGACTCTACCTAGCTTATCTTTCAACCCTTTTTCCGACATAGCCTGTTATCGGTAGCAATATTAAACACTCCCTTCCCTCAAGGAATGGAGATTCCTAAATTTGAGAAGTATGGCAACAAAGGGGACCCACAAACACATGTGTCCGCCTTTAATTCCCTATGTACATATTTCTTCCACCATGATGCATTAATGGTGAAACTATTCCCTTGATCTCTCAAGGATACAATGCTTGAGTGGTACTGTTCCTTACTCGATAATTCCATTTTCTCATTTGATCAACTTGTGAACTAGTTTCTCTGATAGTTTCAAGCCAACATCGGACTGAAGATGACCTTTTCGTAGCTTGTCCAGTGAAAACAATGTGATAATGAAAATATTACTGATTTTATAGCGCGATACCAAACACTCTTTTCACAAATCTCGTATCTGCTACACAATTATGATGTGCAGAAGGTATTCATAGGGAACTTACAAAGGCCTTGGTAGGAGAAGTTTCTCCTTATGAAGTACCCTTCTTTTGTGCATCTGTGTGCAACACTACGAGAGTATCAACAAACAATAGTTTAGTTCAGGGGATCTTCCTCGCACTCCCATTCTGAAAGAAAATCCATCGTATCAATCTCTGGGAAAGGAAAGGTTTTTGTGAATGTAGTAGCCACTATGACTGATAACAACCTCATACGTAACTGTAAGTTCACAAAGTTAGTAGAATCTTACTCTTCCATGTTGCAAAATTTGTTGAAAGATAAGATCATAACCTTGGAGAACCATAAGCCTCTTAAGGAGCCTTACCCTAGTTGGTATGATCTGAATACCTACTATCAATACCATTGATTCAATAGAAATGATACCAAATGCTATATGTGCTTGCGTGATGAGATACATGATCACATGGAGGATGGTACTACCTTTCTTGATGGAAGTAAACAAAATACGAATAAATCGATGGTGAAAGTGAATAGTGAATTGCAGATATACACAAACCCATTTTCATCACATTCTGCCAACATTATTGTTGATCCCTCTGATTCTATCACTCAACCCAAGGCCTATGTCAACATGGTCATGGTTACTCCTACTAAGCAACCTGTGACCCATTTTTTGGATGTGACATTCACTTTGCAAGATGTGCCTCTGAACAACAAACCTTCTCCTCTTTACATTCTCGCTTTCCTCAATGACAATGTTGTGATAGGAGTCCTAGTGGACCCTGCAAGCTGTGTGAATGTTATTACAGAAGAAACACTATTGCTAAAATTGTTGCATAAATAGGAGTACGAGGAAACAAAATCCACCATTTGTATGCATGATGGCCTTTGTATTAGACCATATGGCTCGATAACTTTTTCCATCCTGGTTGGACATAGGGCTATTCACATATTTTTGTATGTCATTCCAGAGTTGGATTTTTTTACGTTGAAGCTAGGCATACCTTGGCTAGCTTCCATGAATGGAACCACCTCTGTGATTCATAAATGCTTAAATTTCTCCCATGAATTTGTTGTGCACATAGTGCATGACACTAGATACTAGCCTTTGGTGTCCCATGGGGGATATTCATTGGATCACTTTTGGCCCACCTCGGTTGGTTCGCTTCCTCAAAGAACGAACCTACTTTACAAAAACTATGTGAAGTATAAAACCAAGGGCAAGGGATAGCCAAATTTGGCCCTTCCAATAGTACAACAACTGGCTACCTCCCCTTCTTGAAAAGGGAAAGAGAAGCTCCCCTATTCTCAGGATGGTTCTCCTCCTCCCTTTTCTAGAGAAGAGTTTTGGATGAATATCCCTGGTTTTTATCTATTAAGTCTAATGATACCACCCTGGTATAAACCTAAGATTAGGATATTAGACCTCCCTTCTAAACTTCTTGGACCTTGGTACTATTTGTATGGAAGAGGAAAAGGCCCTTGTGGGGAATCTTCTATGTCTTGACCGCTGCAGCCTCCTATCGCTCTTGGTCCTAAAGCAGCGAATGGGAAGATGCCTACTACCAGGGCATTAGAGTCGACTCCCTATGTTGCTTCTCAACTTTCTCCTCCTACGCCCATTCAGGTATCTTCCCCTCCATTAGAAACAACTATGGAGGGCACTCCTATGGCTGAGCAAGAGCCTTCTGTTCCTTCACAGCCTCCAGCCTCTAGCTTAAAGAGTCATAGGAACCACCTTACGCATGAGCACAAGTGTCAACGAAAGGTTCTCGTGGCTGAAAAATCCGCCTTATAGATGAAGGAAGAGAAGATGACCACCCCTGTATTAGGGCCTCCTTCTGCATCCTCCTCTCTCCTCCCCTCTGCTTCTGTTCAATCTAGCTCCACATCACTTCCAACTTCTACTATGACTACGAATGTGCTTGACCCTTAAAAGGTGTAGATGTTCATCACTCCTCTGGTGGAGCTATCTTTGTTTATGTTCCTTCCAGATGTCCCACCTTTCCTAAAATCCATAGATATGCCAAACACTTTGATGGTATCTACTATGGTTTTCTCTTCCTCCTCTTCCTCTACACCTCTCACCTCGTTTGTGGGGATTTCATGTCCCCTAACAGAGCAAAAGGGGGAGAGTGGTCCTTCTAGCAATGGAGGAAATAAGAGGAGTCCACCTCCCTCAGAAGATGGTCTTGCACTAACTTGTTATGTCCTAGTGATGGAACTAGTACTAGCTTCCCCTGAATTTGTCATCGCTTTTGAATCACCCGACAAGCCTAGCGGTGAATCTCAGGTACAACTTTCCCCATCCATTGAGGTACAATGACACTCCTACAAAGTGCATGTTTAACTCTCTGGATGAATTTTTGGCCTTTTCAGTGATCTTCTTGAAATCATTGACCTTAGCTCCACAAGAGCTTAGTGGAGGAGACCTTGCAGGGGCTTCTTCCTTAGCTCTTGTTGTAGAAGGATCAGACACTCCTCCTCTTAACATTCCACCACTATAGGATCACCCTCCTTCCCCCTATGATGATCTAGAATTGGAAGTGGATCACCTCTTGGTCGATCAGTGTTAGGGGGAGGCCCCTTCTTTATCTTTAGAATAGATGTGTGTGTTATGATGTGTTCCCCCATGATTGTGCTATGTGTGCCTGGATGACCCTTAACACCCTTGTTGGTGCTTGGATACAGGCATGGTTTTTGTGTCGTAAACCTTCTTCTATGTGTATCATCATTCTTCCATGTTTGCGATTGATTTTCAGAAAATTGGGGATGATGCAAAGTGTTGGGGGCATTTAGGCTTCCCTTCCATGTTGACCCAATTTTTAATTTTTCTTTTTCTTCTTGTGCATTCTTCACATGGTCTAATATAGTAGGGGATTGATGAGAGTTCATTTTATATTCTATTATTATACTTATATATATATGAGTAGTTTTGACCCCAAAATATCAGGTTACTCATGTGCCTTGTGTTTATGTTTATTTCTCTTTTTGCTCTTTTCTTATTTTTCTCTCTTCTTTGCTTGAGTTGTCCCTCTCATGTGTGACAATGCCACTATGACACTTCAATTTTTAGAAAATGCATTCCTGGACAACGAATCTTTTCTCGAGAATCTTCACAAACTTCTTTTTAAAGAATTACATTCTTGACTTGGACCCCTAATGGAATGTGTTTCCTTCATCATGGGTTCGTAAAGAAAGAACTTGAGAACCTTCCCCTCATGAGGGGGAATTTTATTCCTTTCAAATTCCTTGATGAAGTGAACATCTTTCAAAAGGATCCCTTGATAAAGTGAACATCTTTCAAAAGGATCCCTTGATGATGAATTGGTTCAAGAAAGAAACATATCTTCTGCACTTTCAAACAATGTGTCCCTTGATTGGACCCCTTTCTTCATGTTGGGTTCCCGATGGACCCCTTTGAAGTCTTTCCAATCTATCGACGGTTTGTGTGACTATCTGCTTACTTACCTATGTGGCCACTTTGGGACATGTTCTATCTACATGTAAATATGTCACTTTGTAGGTGTTCCTATGAAGACACTTGAATCCAACTCTGCAGAGTCCCCTTTCCTTGGGTTTCCTCCATGTGAGAGATCTTGGGGGATACCTCCCTGTAGGTCTATAGGTATATAGGGAACTTCTTCTAAGCTTCTTCCATGTGAGATATCTTGGGGCTCGCTCCCCTGTAGGTTCATGGGTTTGTAGGGAACTTTCTTTGGGGTATCCTTCATGTGAGAGATCTTGGAGGACACCTTCCCTATAGGTCTATGGGTCTGTAGGGTGCTTTCTTTTGGTTTCCTTCATATGAGAGATCTTGGAGGACACCTTCCCTACAGGTCTGCAGGCCTATAGGGTGCTTTTTTCTGGGTTTCCTTCGTGTGAGAGATCTTGGAGGACACCTTCCTTGTAGGTCTGTGGGCCTATGAGACACTTACCTCTCGGGGATTCCTTCATGTGAGAGATCTCAGGGGTCACCTCCTTGCAGGTTTGCGGGCCTATAAGAAACTTTCAATCTACAACTTCATAGTTTTGCAGGGCTATGAAGCCCTTTACTTATCCTGCACTATTGAGCTCACTAGATTGTGGTCTACTTCCTTGACTATTCAGGTAAAAATTTCTAGCCCTATTCACTCTTCAATCTACTTTACTAAAGCACCCATTAGTATTCATACTCACTAAAGTGGGGGAAAAATGTATAGGTGCAAATTTTCACCCCTTACACAAATTCCCCTTGTACACTTCCTCACCTTAGAAAACCAAATCCGCAGGTAAAATTACATAACAACTTGCTACCTTTGTTCCACTTGGCATCTATCTTTTGCATTAGTAGAAGAATATTTTTCAGGGACACCCGCACGACACGTAGAAATTCCCACAATGCGTTTATGTCCTTGAAAAATTCTTGTGTCTGAATCTGGCAAAGGTGTTACACTTCCCATTGGGGTCGGCTTGTAATGTCCCTCTTCAACAAATCGACCCCAAAAATGCCAATTTCTCCCATCCCACCTTCAAAAACACTCTTCCTTCATTCATTTCATCTTCTTCACAAGCTCTAGCAATCTTATACACAATTTCTTTGCATCCATCATTTCAAGTAGAACTTCATAGCAACAACAAAAACACTCCATCAACTTTGTGAAGCAAGTGTGGAACAATCTATTGCATTAGGGGCTTGAGGTTTTGCAACACCTCCCTTCATCACAGTTGAGGCTGTGGTGATTGTTCAAGCTCTCTTTCTCCATCATTGGCTAGTGAGCTCTTGGTGGAGGTGGTAAAAATTTTCACTCCTCTCCTTTATGATTTGGTTGAGTATCTCTTTACTATTTTGTAGTGTTACTTTCTTTTTCTTCTTCTCTACTTTTTTATCGAATATTTCTCTATCGTTTCTATCTTGGCTATTTGTGGAGATGGAAACACCAAAATAGGGGTTTGAATGAGGAAAACCCCTATACAACCCCAAACAAATTTTCCTCTCTCTTGTGTGTAGGTGGATATGCATCTGGAGCTAGCTGGTGAACGAGCATCTTTGTGAGATTATCTTTGTCACCTTATCCTTCATATACTTACTTTATCACATTCGTCTGTATCTTTCCTACTTCATAGTTTAGTTTTGTTCCCTTAGAAGTGACTAGCTAGGTCATCAACTTGTTTTTTGGTGGTTCATACTTTGTTTTTGGTCCTCTAGTTGTAGAGACACCAACACACCTAAGAGACGCCAGTGTGTTGCACTGTCATCCTAGAACTGCGCTTCCATCCTTAAGAAGAGAGCTACCTGAGGTATAGTGTTGAACCCAAAAACTGACTCGCCTAGCCCCGGTTTGGATTTTGGGTCTGAAGAGTGGTTATAGGGTCTTATAGTCCTTGTCATTCTCATCCCTCACATCAAATATCCCTTTAGAGTGAGGTAAGTTAGTGAAACCTTCTGCTCTTTGCTCTCGATGACCTGGGGCCTTGACGTGGTCAATCCCCCTCTCTTACACTAATTGACAAAGCAGATGGTTCAACCCAAGACGGGGTTTGGCATGGCATAGGATGTTGCATAGGAGGACTCTTTTTGCATGGGGGTTGATGATGCTAGCCTCACTATATCATGATATTCATGACTTTTTGTATTATGATAATAGAGCCATTGACGTAGGGGTGACCTTGCTTCACATTTAAGCTTGGAAGCATATTGTTGTGCTCTGACTGATTGTATAGATGGTTGATGTCGATCCAAATGATCCTTTGGTTTGGAGGTATAGAGGTTCCATTACACTTCGACACACTGAACAAATTGGACTCCCATACTGGTGGTAGGTGCTTGATGACATGACAATCTTTAGATGGCAACCCTGGCTACAGATCTCAGGGTGGTATGATGATGCTCAACAATTATTCTTTGTGAGATAGACTTGATACATGCAAGGTCGCGAGCATACGATCATCGAGTGATACCTGCCAAACATAGTGGATAAATGGTACAAGGATTAGAAATGTTAATTAAAGGATGAAATAAAATTGGAGAGGTGAGTGTGGATCAAGAATCAATCAAGTGGTTGATAATTCTTGAGGCATGGATCAAGGATCAAATCAATGGTCTAAAATCCATTAGAGACTTAACAAATTCCCTAAATTTTAGGATTTATGTTGGAGATATTTGAAGTTGGAGGGAAGAATTCAAATTTAAAAAGGGAACATTCCATCAGAATATCCTTTGACGAGTTGGAGGAATTAATTAGTCAATTAAAGAATTATGAAAATCATTTAATTGTGTAAGTTGAGGAATTAGGATCTTTAATTAAATAATTAAGAATTATTTAATCAAAGTGGGATTATGACATTTAATTAAATAACTGAACATTATTTAATCAAAGTTGGATTATGACATTTAATTAAATAATTGAACATTATTTAATCAGACATGAAGAAATATATTAGCATGACGGTGAATTAATCAAATAAAATTATTTTTTCAATTAATAGGAGAAAATGGTAGATTTAACTAAATAATTATCCTTATTTAATTAAATGGATGAAATAGGTGAGAAATGAGAGAAAATGGTGTTAGTAATTGATATCAAGATTTGTGATATAACTAGGACATTTTAAGGTCTCTACAAGGACAAAGTGTTTTCATCAAGGAAGGAAAAAAACAATCTAAGGTGGCATGAAGCTAAATATGGTGCCTATAATGCTAAGGATGGCTATAAAGTCTTCTCTAAACATCTGGAAGTTTCATCACAAATTCCAATTAAGCTATGTTGGAGTAAACTTTTTCTACCCAACATTGGATCCTTTGCATGGGCTACTATTCAAAACATGATACTGACTACAGATAGATTTATAAAAATGGATTTTTGTGGCCCTTCTAGGCGTGTTCTCTACATAAATGAAGAGGAATTAAGAAATCATCTTCTATTGAATTTCCCCATTACCCAAGAATGTTGGTAATTGTTGTGTTCCAAACTTTCTTGGAAAAGTGCTCTCCCAAAAGATATATTGATTCTATTTCAAGCATGGCCTGTGCTTTACAAATCTTCATTTTTTTCCAGTTTGTGGGTGGTCAACCCATCCTTGTTGGTTTGCGAGGTTTGGAAAGAGAGGAATAGAAGACTTTTTAAGAGAAGGAATTTACTGCCTCTTCAGTGTTGAACAAGTTGGAGGAAACTATTGTGGAAGTGGTGAATGGGAGAGAAAATGATCAAAATTTGAAAAATGTAAACTTCACATAATGGGATGCCTCAATAAGGAAGGCATGGTATGGTTTACAGGTTCCTCCCTTAACAATGGAAGGGGGGAAAAGATCAAGCTGCTAGAAATAATGTTAAATGGTAGGAACCTAACTTTGGGTGGTATAAATTAAACTTTGATGGGGTTTCTCAAGGAAATTTGGGTTCATCTGGAGTAGTGTACATTATAAGGGTTTGGAATGGAAAAGTGATTGTTAAATTGAAAACCCCATTGCCAATTAGTACCAATGATGTTATGAAATTGTAGGAACTTTTTCTCAGTCTCAATCTAGAGGGCCTCAAAAGATTTATGATATTTACCACACCTATAGAGAAGGGAGTAGGGAAGCTAATGATCTAGAAAATAAGGGTGTTGATAGTATCATGATAAAAGAATGCAAGCATATCAACCCTGCTCAAGAATAAATTTGGTCATGGTTTATTTCAAGTTTAGGTAGTCATGCTTGAGAAAAATGTCTGAGGTGATTTTGAAAATTATGTTAGTTCATCTGGTGAGATTTGTAGCTTTCTAGATCATTGGTACATGGAAAGCCTATGGTTTGAAATATTATTGGCTTTAGTTTCATAATTACAAGAGGATTTTGATTCAAACTTGGCAACTCATGATTATAATTATGACTAGTTAAGTGGGTGTGGGTATATGACTATATAAATTCTCTTCTAAATCATACTCATTCCTCTTTAACCTAGGAAGGCTTCTCAAATAATCATATTTCCATTGGGATTCTTGGTAATTATTAAAAAACATAGAAAAGGTGTTAAATTACCATTATGTGATGGATACTTATTACTTTGCAATGGTTACAATATATGAAGGATTATTTCACATGTGTGAAGGCTGAGACCATTCCCAATCATTGATGAAAGCATGGTTAATTGTGTGGCCAAGATCAATAAGTACATTTGATTGAGTTGGTTTCTATCATTTCCTTTAAACTTCACATATTCCCTACCTTTTAATGGTAGAGAGGCCAAATTTTATTGTGTATATGTCTAAAAAGTGTATTGTTATGGCAATGTGGATACTCCAATATGATTGGTGAGTAATATGTGTCAAATTGCATTTCTTGGAGAATTTTTTGAGCTTAGGCTCAAACATATTTTGCTGGAAAATGATTTCCTCTTGATTGGAGCTACGAAATTTATTATGAGTAGGGCAATCTTGGAGAATGGAGAGCATTATCAAGTTGATATTGTTATCTCTTCTAGGTTCATTGCTTCACTCTTAGCCTTGGGAATTTTGAAAGATGATGTGGAAGTTATGGCTTAGAAGATGTTTAAGGCTGACTTTCTAGGTGGGCTTGATGATGTGTACAATGCTGCAACTATGGGGGTTGGTCTGCCCCATCCCCATGATTTAGAATTATTGGACATCCTTGGGGAAGTAGTAAAATACTATCCATTTCTTCTAGACATCGGAGGGGTGGATTTGTTGGAGCACCATGAAAGGGCGACTATTGGCATACATTTTCTAAATGAATTACTTCATTTGGTTCCTTTGTAATATTTTGAGTGGGTGAGTGAATTCATAAACTACATGCAAGAAGTTGGAGATTTCTAAGTTGTTGGCTTTTGGTATTTACACTGCGAATATGTAATATCTACAAGTTCTAGGCTAGGTTGGTTTTAGTTCTTGTTATTTTGAAGTCCTTAATAAATAGTAAATAGTGGTATGGTCTATATTAGCCCCGCACAACTATTTTGTGCAAGAAAATATAATGGTGATATCTATGAAAAGGTTTAGTCAGGGCCAGGGTTTTGCTACATAGAAAGTATGGTGTCTTGATGGGTCTATAAACTTATTTCCTAGAAGGAAAAAGAATGTACTATTTTTTGAAAATCTAATATAATACCAATCCTTTTGAATTAAAAAACTACTATTCTATAAAAATAAGGAATATGTTGTAATATATGTACTTGGATTAAACTATGAAAGTTATGAAAAGTGACAAAAATAATAGTTTTTAGCTTTTGGTAAAATCTAGATAAAAATTATAAAAGTGGAGGCTAGGTCCAAATATGGGTGACCAAAAAGGAGGCCACATCTTCCTTGTATGGAAAATAACTAGTACTTTTTTAGAATCCAAAATTCTTTGGGTTTGTCAAGGCTTATCTAATACACTACACTAATAAAAACCTATAAGAGGTTCAATCCAATTAACAATAAACCTATAACTATTCAATGTAATAGTTAGAATTAATATGAACATGGGAAACATGGAACATGCTCACTTTTTAAATATTTTGATGTGGAATTGTGACTAGAAAGGTTGACTATAGACCATGTCGTAATATCACAATATGTATACCTCAAAATTACCACTAAGTTTTTTGTTGTTAAATTTTAAATCAAACTTGTTTAGTGTTCATTCATTTTCATACTCACACATCTATCCATATGGGATAGGTGTTAGGTATGAAAATTTATCCTTTTATTAAAGCCAAATTATTCCTTTTTATCCATTTATCACGCCCATATATCCTTATCATGCTTGATTTAATAAGATTATATAATAATTTTGTTACAATATTAATTAAACATTATTGTATGTACATGTGTTTCTATTTCTAAGATTAATGATAATCTTAATGCTAATAGTCATGTGTCAAAAGATGTATTTTTTCCAAAAAAAAAAGTGTATAAGGAAGAAAGTAATTTTGAAGATTGACATCTTAAGAGCTTTGAAATCCTTGAGGCACCTCTAGAACTATCACACATTGGGTCTCTACATAGGGAATTTTGAAGATAGATATCTCCCATGTTCCTTGATGCTGTGAATTCCACCAAACCACTAGTTCTCTACAATTTAAAGTTCTCATTTTATGATAGGTATCTTCAAATAGTTAAACTATTTTTCATTTAATGTAACTTAGACTTCTATTTATGAAATATATTTAAAAAACTAAAGGGATGTTTCCATGATGCTACAACGTAGGAAATAGGTCATAGTTAATAAATATTTATGTTCGTCAACAAAGATAATTTTAGAATTTTGATATTTTATTTTTTTGAAACATAAATACTAGAAAATATCTTCAACAAAAATCTAGTTATGAGAAGTGTGATTCCATGTTGTTGCAAGTAAAATAAATTTGAACCTTTTTTGAGTTGGCTACTCAATTCAGGATTTGAAACTACATGGTAGAGATAAGTATTTTATGTTTTCATTAAAATTTTATCTCTGCATAATTTGTGTTCATCACTTTTAGAACATATAGGTTTATTTTGTTCAATGTGTTTCATAAGTTCCATGTTATTTAAATATCATCTGTATTGTCCATGATTTATGATGTTCTCATTTGTGAATCTATTCTAATATAAAGAACTATATATTACATAGCTTCAAAATAGACTATTGTTTAATTCTATATATCAAATTTTATTTTAAAACAAAAAATCTAGTGAAATCTTTCTTACTATGTTAAAATATTCCCATTAAAAAATTAAGAAAAATGATAGCTTGTATTTCATATTTTTTTATAAGTAGTTAAGTAGCTAAATAAATTCCAATTCTACTGAAGCACATTTTGAGTTAATTTCCTTGTTTTAGTAGGTTACATTCCTTATGATATAATTTATTAAAAATTTCAAAGCTTGCATTTCTAGTTAACATTTCTTCTAGCATAAGCATTCTTCATTTTTTATGAATTTTAGTATTGATTAGATATCTAAAACCCTTTTGTAGATAAAAGTTTACACCACCTTGGTCAAAATGATAATAAATCAACTAAATTATGGGACCAAACAATGTATTGTCACTTTTTGGTGCCATTTTTTTGGGATATAATGTGTTCCCACACTAGGTGTTATTAGGAATTCATACATTAAGTCTTGTTAAAAAATTCTTCTTTCTTTACATGGTTAGGAAAAGAGGACCCCCTAAATGATTCATTGGCAAAAACCCCAAAAATAAAACATATAAAAATAAAAATATCAACTAGAAAGGAGTCTTAGTTGTAGAAATTATGAACAACTATCTTTCCAAGACCCCCATGAGACCCCCAACCAAACCTTTGAGGAAATATCTAAAATAATCTAGTCAACATCATTAATGAAGGATAAACAAATAACCACAATGGAGGTGAGTTGAGGAGGGTCAAAATAACCTTCAACTATCAAGTTAATATAAATGTATATGAAGACACCCCCATAAAAATTATATCCCTCACCAATCTTCCTACCTTTTGAGGTTTACCGTTAGAGGACCCAGATAAATTCCTCTTTGAGTTTAAGGTGCTTTTATAGACATGTGACTACAAAAATGACAATAAAAATTTAAAAATATTCCCTTCTACTTTGAAGGATGCAACAATACAATTGTTTATGGGATTGACTACTAGGTCAAAAAAATCATGGGAAGAGATGAAAATACCATTCTTAGAAATATACCAAGACTACTGTAGGGTCCAAATAATTGTTTCATCCTAAAAAAAAGAGGAAGGAAATTTAGAAGACTATTTGGATAGATTCATTTTTATACTAAAGTGTTGTGACTATGGATACATCATGTCTGTTAAGGCAGTTAAAACTATTTTCTTGAAAGGTTTGGAAGAGTATTCAAGATGAGCTCTTGAATTATCAGGGAAAGGAGATGTTACTAAGTTAAGCCTTGAGAATTTTTGCACTCTACAGGAATTTCTCCAAAACAAGAGAAGGAATTAGGAATTCTAACCTAGTAAGAGGGACAAATTATATAGTTCATCTAAGACAGGAAATTGTAAACCTAAAATTAATATCCTTGTCCATTTGAAGAATAATCTTGATGGAGTCCAAGATAAAAATATAAACACATATGCACTCTCCATCTTTTTCCTTAGATGTAGTAATAAACATTTGATGAGAGAATATCTCTTGGATAAAATATATGTCTATAATCAACTTTGTGCAAAGGACCATAAAACTAATCAATGTGACTTGTTGTAGAATTAATAGGAAAAATGCACCATTTTACTCTATTGAATAGGATAATGTGGCTAGAATTAACAAATGACATTGTAGGGCCATGCATATGAAATTAGGAAAAACCTTGCATCAATCAAATATAATTGATGTGATAGAAAAGAATATGAGAAATTTAATGGAGATAAAATTGACTTGGTTAAACATAATGATAAGATAAAACTATAAAAACAAAAAATATACCTATGAGAGAAGAAAACTGTAGAGCCATTCTAAAATTTTCTCTAGGAAAATTTCTTGAAGCTCCTATCTACAAAAATCTAGACACATTCCCCAAAAATTTGCATCCACGTAAAACCTCTAGAATTATTCCAAAGGAACTTGTTGACAATGCTCCAAAGAATTCTAATCAAAGCACTAAAATTATTTTTTTGAATCCCTCCACCAAGGAAACTCCAAAAGAGGAAATGCGTACTCTTTACAAAAATATCCTTTTTAGAGATACTCAAAAATCCCAATCTCAATCATCCTTTAGAACCAGTTATATTTAATGAAACTCTCCTAATGTAGGAAATTAAATTGTTATATATAAAAGTTCCATTATTACAAGCAATTAAAGAGATACCAAAACTTAATGAATTGGTGAAATAATCATTCTTCAAGACACCTGAAAGGAAAATGAAGCACATTAACAACATCCAAATAGATGGGTATCTCATTTATCTCCTCACAAGAATTTTTTTGTCACCTAAATATGGTGATATAGGGAGTCTTGTAATCACAATATCTATTGTGTAATCCAAATTTTAATGCACTTATAGACTTAGGATCTACCATGAATTCCATTATAGTGGATATAATGTAGATGCTGTCATTAAAAAATATCTAGCTCACCAAAAATATTTTACAAATGGAAGATCAATCTATCAACATTTCAAAAGGAATATTAGAAAATATTACTATTATGGAAAAAACTTGGAATACCTAGTATATTTTTAGGTTATCCGATTAATAACTTCAAAATATAGTTATCTCTTGATCTTGGGAAGAACTTGGTTAGCTAAAGTGGTTTCCTTGATAGATTGTAGGCCAAGAGGAATAACCATTTCCAATTGTCTAAATAAAAAATACTTATCTTTATACCATCCTTCTCAACTAGTTGTGATTAAGAAAGTTTAGGTAGATGAGCCAATGTATGCCAATAAATAGGGGAAATTGACACAACTAGCCATGGTTGTGATTAAACAACACTATGATGAAATAAAAGATGATAGAGAACTTAACAATTCTCTAGACATAGATGATGAACAAGACATAGAACCAAGTTACACATTACAAAATCAAATTCAGAAAAGTATTATAGAATTCATCAAAATAACAAAGAAAACATCCTCTCCACATTCTATTACCCTATTGCAAACATAATTTGAAGTGAGAATTTATTCAAATACATTACTACCTTCCACATGATGCAACCTCACTATTTACTATTGATCAAATTGATGATCCAAACCAATACAATCAATTCTAGTCATCCAAAGACCAAATAAATCATGATATTATTAGGCAATATTTTAAATATCAATAACTTTCTTACAAAATAATTTGAATTGCAACATTCAATATTCTGATAAATAGGTCTAAATCCTTTTATTCAGATTATAAGGGCATGAGAGGAATATATAAATTATACACATCACATTTATACGGAACTAGTTATACCTATTCACCAACCTTAGTGTAGGCTTGTTGGTAAATGGATTTGACACTTGAAATGCTATGTGACTCACCCAATAGAAAGTGGAAAAAAATTCCAACAATTGGAAAGATTGCTAATGAAACACAATCTTCCTTTGTAATTGAGAGGGGTAGCTCCCTTGTATGTTCCTATTTTGATCTTTAAATATACCTAATTGTATAGGAGTGAATTTGCACCCCTCTCACAACTTCCCCTCTTACACCCTCTACTTTAGAAAAATCAAGTCTGACCAAACAATTCCACATCACCTATCTGCAGTGCATCCACTTGGTGCTTGTCTTTTGTGTTGGGGGGGAAATTTCTATTGGAGATGCGCATGTGGTGCACGAACATCTTTGTGGTGTGCTACCATCCCTGCCTCTGGAATCTGCATACATTACATTCTCCATTTGCAATGAAGCATAACGCCTCTACGCCTTCCTGCTAACCCGAGAATGAATCTTTCCCCCCTACATCCTCTCCAAATGCATATCTTTTGATTCCATTCCATCTTTTACACACTAGTTCAATATCTTTGGAAATTAATTCCATCTGCTTCACAATTTTCACATGCAAGCTTGATCTCCTTGGCAATTTTCTTGAGCTTTTACGCTTCTTCTCTAATTCGTGTTGCACTCCTACCATCCTCAGAGTTGTGACTTGGTTTCCTATGGGACTGCTTCTTTATTGTTGCGACAACGTCGACCTTACCAAGCTTGCATCCTCCTCTACATTCTTAAGGGAACCTTGATTAAGAAGGTGATATTGTTTCTTGATTTATGTAGCATAGTGTTATTGCCATTGTTCAATTTTCTTTGCATTAGTTTCTTTATCACATTTTCTATAAATCCATCTAGCTATTCATGGAGGTGGAAACACCAAAGTGGGGGTTTGACTATGGAAAAACTCTATACAGCCCTAATATTTTTTCTCTCTTGGTTGTGTCTACGTACACGTTCGTGTTGAGCTTTCTAGTGAATTGGACTCTTTGTGAGTTAATATTTATCACCTTTGCTTTTAAATCATCTCCTTTATCATTTTTTGGAGTTGCTTTTCTTATTCCATTTATTCTCATTCTAGTTAGTATTTTATACCTTAACCACTAAGTAGTTAGTAGGGTTTTTTTGTTCCTTTTGTTGTTCCTTCGTACTTTCTAGCCATACAGTTGCCAGCACCCCAGAGAGACACTAGCATGCCACGCTATTGTCCCTGACCTATGTTTTTTTCCTCGAGGAGAGAGCTATTTGGGGTACAGTTCAGGTTCTAGAATCCTAATCATTTAGCCCCATTCAAACTCTTGTGTTAGTAGAGTGACAAAAGCACTTGAAAGTGCTCTTCATTCTCTATCCTTGACCTAAAACACATGTCTAGCTTGAGATAGATTAGGGAAACACTCTTCTCTCGACTCTCCATGACCTAGAACCTTGGTGTGGTTGGTCCCCCTCTTCTACATTTTGGTGAACCTGATGTGAACCATTTTTGTTCCATTTAGCATTGCTGAAAGACCCTTTCCTCGTATCCTAGGAGTGTTGTGGGTGTGAGTGTTGTGAGGCGCCTAGCCTTGCAACCCAACCTATGACCCCTAGTGGCATATTTGGAAGTTTCCATAAGCATTGTGAGATGAAACCTTAAGTGGGTCACTATCTAGTTGCTAAACCCTTGTGGAATCTATGAAAGTTTTGTCTAGTATATGTAATGGCCTCCTTTTTACATCTGCCCATCCCATCTACGTAACCTTTGAGTGGATTCCCTGGCATAACCTTTAGCTTGCAAGACTTGTCAATGAATTACAATAGAGAACCATCTCCCTTATACATCCCCACATGAATCAATTGGAACACTGTAATGAGTGTTCTTATTGACCCAACATGTCAAGTGAATGTCATCACTCAGGAGATTATGTTGATTAACTTCTTACAAAAAGATGGGTATGAGGAATCTAGGAGTACTATCCATACACACAATGAGATTTTTGTACCTCCCATCGATTGCATCACCTTGTCTATCTTAGTTGGGCCTAAATCCGTAAATGCACTCTTTGACATAATCCTTGGGTCTGAGCTCTTCAAAGTGAAACTAGGTATCCCCTGGTTGGTTGCTATGAATGAAATTCCCTCGGTGGTTCATAAGTGTCTAAAATTCATCCATGAGAGTACAATGCATGTTGTCCATGACATAATTCATCAATTTCTCATGGTGGCTACTTGATGGATCACTTATGGCCTACACTCGTTGGTCTACGTCCTCCTAGGATGGACCTCTTGTACCAAACCTATGTGAAGTACAAAAATGGGGGCATAATTCCTAAGGTGAGCTACCCTCCTTCTCCCTATGCCATTTCATATAGGGATTGTCTCAAGGTGGACAACGAGGTCACCTTGGCTCGAAAAAGAGAAGAGAAGTGCACTCAATTCTCTTCCTCTTCTATTGTTGTTACCTCGCCTATTGCTTCCTCTCACCCTACTATGGTGTCATCGGATTCTACTCCTAGGTGATTGTTAGAGAACTTGATGGTGAGCACTTGGCAAAAGCCCAAGATTCTAGTGTTTAAACTTCCCATCTTACCCACAGTGCCTCGACTCATTTGATATGGTAAGGGAAGATTCCCCATGGGGATTCCTCTATGTCTCGGCCTTTGCAACCTCCTATTGCTCCTGCTCCTAAGGCAGTGAATGGGAAGAGGCCCATAGCTGAGGTATTAGAGCCTACTCCCCCTTCTATTTTTCCATCATCCTCCCAACCTATCCCTCCTATTCCCATCCAGGAGTCTCTCCCTCCACCAGAAATGGCCATGATGGACACTTTGATGGTTGAATAAGAGTCTTCTGTTTCATCTCAAGTTATGGCCTCTAGCTCACAAATTCACAGGAATTTCCTTGCATGTGAGTGCAAGCACCGGAGAAAGGCTCTAGCTACTAAGCAGGCCTCCCTATAGAGGAAGGAAGGGGAGTCGACAGTTTTTGATTTGACACCTTCTGCTACATCCTCATCTCTCATCCCTTCTGCTTCAATTCCTTCAACTGTTGTTCTACTTCTGGCTCACGCTATAAGCATACATGATCCTCACTCAAAGAGGGTACAGGTGTTTATTTCTCCTTCGATTAAGCTTCCCTTTCTGATGTCCCTCCCGAACATCCTATTATTTTCAAAGACCATGGACATATTGAACACCTCGGTGGTGTCCATCATTGTTTTCTAAGGGTTGTTTTGTCATAGCTTGTGCCATCTTGGTGATGGAAGAAGTCACAGCGTCCTCAGAGTCTCCTGAGTCTTTCAGTGAGCTTAGTAGTGAATCTTGGGCACCGCCTAGCTAACCCATGGAACTCATATGAAGTGCGTGTTTAACTCTCTAGATGAGGTCCCAACCCTTTCAATGATTTTTGTGAATTCATTGACATTCACCCCACAAGAACTGAGTGGAGAAGACCTCGTAGGACCTTCTTCCTTCACTCTTGTTGCAGGGGGGGTCGAAGTGTTTCCCCCTTGATATTTCTCCCTTGCAAGCTTGTCTTCCTTCCCTTTATGATGATCTAGACTAGGAGAACAAAGACCTCTTGGTTGATGAGGACTAAGGGGCACCTCTTCTTTATTTGTAGAGTAGATTTTATGTGTGTTTGTCTTCCCCTATGCTTGTTTTGTGTGTTCCTATATGATCCTTTCCACCCTCGTAGGTGCTTGGATACAGGAGTTTTTTTGTGTCATTAAACTTCCTCTATTTGTTACATCATTCTTCCTCTGTTTTGTATTGATTTTTGATAAATGGGGATGATATAAAGTGTTGGAGGTATTTAGGCTTCCCTTCCATGTTACCCAATTTTTTTATTTTTTATTTTCTTCTTGTGCATTCTTCATATGGTCTGATATAGTAGGGGGTTGATCATAGTTCATCTATATACTATTACTATACTTATCTATATTTATGAGTAGCTCTAACCTCAAAATATCAGATTTCCCATGTGTGCCTTGTTTGTAATGTTATTGTCTTTTATTGATTTTTTGTTCTCTTATCTTTCATGCTTGCTTTGTGATGTTGTGGTGCTCATGTGTTGTCCCTCGCGTGTGCAACAACATTACCACAGTTAAATCTTGTCATGTTCCATGGGCCACAACATCACTTTTTCATTCTTTCTTTTCTCTCCTTAGCATTTCGCGTGCCTTTGTGTTCGGTGTGTACCATCCTAAGGGGGGCCTATCATGTCACCTTGATTTTCAAAAAATGTATTCGATGCCCAACAAATATTTTCTTGAAAATCCCTTCAAAATATTTTTCAAAAAATCACATTCCTCAACAAGGACCCCTAGCAAAATATTTTTCCTTCATCATGGGTTCACAAAGAAAGAATTAGAAAAACCTTCCTTCGAGGAGGGAGCACCTTCTCCTAAGGGTGAAGATTGACCTTCCCCTATGGGTGAAGTTTGACCTTCCCCTTGTGAGGGGACATTCTTCCTTTCAAATTCCTTGATGAAGTGAACATCTTTAAAAAGGATTCCTTGATGTTGAATCAATTTGCAAAAAATACTCTTACACTTTCAAACAATGCATCCCTTGAGTGGACCCCTTTTCTTTTGAAGGGTTTCTGAGGGAGCCCTTTGAAAGCTTCTGCAACTTTTTGACTATCTCTGTGACTTTTTTCTTATCTTCCTACATGGTTGTTTTTTGATTTCTAACATGTTTTGTCTATGGATTAACATTCTTCTGTGTAGGTGCACCTGTGAAGTTGCTTTCCAATCTGACTCTATAGATTCCCCTCACATTAGGCTTCCTTTAGGTGAGACTACCTGTGGGGCACCTTCTTTGCAGGTTTGAGGACCTATGAAGTGGTTGCATCCTACAAGATTTGTCCATTGTTGGTCTATGGGCCTTCAGTTTTCTTTGATCAACTCTATAGCTCTGAGGATCTACAAATTCCTTTATTTAATCCTCCTTAGGAGAGTACTTGTGGAGCCATTTTCCTACCCTACACTTTCAAGATTCACCAGATTGTGGTTTGCTTCCTTGACGGTTCAAGTATACGTTTCTAAAATCTTTGATCTACTTTACCAAACACTCATTGACACTTATGCTCACTAAAATGGGGGGAAAATGGATTGGAGTGAATTTGCACCTCTCTCACAAATTCCCCTCTTACACCATATAATTTAGAAAAATCAAGTTCAACTAAACAATTCCACACCAGTTATCTGTGATGCATCCACTTGGCACTTTTCTTTTGTGTTAGTGGGGAAATTTTTGTCGAAGACATGCATGTAGTGTGTAGACGTATGTGTGGTGTGTTGTCGTCCCTGATAGATTCTTGCCTTTGGAATCCACAGAGACATTACATTCTCCATTGGTGATGAAGCATAATGCCTCTACATCTTCCTGCTAACCCAAGAATGGCTCTTTCCCTCCTAAATCCTCTTCAAATGCATATCTTTTGATTCCATTCCATCTTCTACACACTAGTTCAGTCTCTTTGGCAATTCAATCCATCTGCTTCACAATTTTCACATGCCAGCTTGATCTCCTTAGCAATTTTCTTGAGCTTTTACACATCTTCTCTACTTCATGCTACAGTCCTACCATCCTCAGAGTTGTGACCTGGTGTCCTACATGACTGGTTTTTGTTGTTTCAGCAACGTCAACCTTACCAAACTCGCATCATCCTCTACATGCTTGAGGGCTTGATTGAGAAGGTGTTATTGTTTCTTGATTTACATAGCATAGTGTTATTACTATTGGTCACTTTTCTTTCCATTTTTTTTATCACATTTTATATCAATCTATTTGGTTGTTCATGGAGGTGGAAACACCAAAGCGGGGGTTTGATTATGGAAAACCTTATATGTCCCCAACATTTTTCCTCTCTTAACTATGTGTAGGTATGCGTTCGTGCGGAGCTTGCTAGAAAATTGGACTCTTCGTGAGTTAATCTTCATCACCTTTTATTTTTTCATCTCCTTTATCATCTTTCCAATTACTTTTCTTATTCTATTTATTCTCATTCCAGTTAGTATTTAATACCTTAACCGCTAAGTAGTTATTAGGTTTTTTGTTCCTTTTGCTATGCCTTTGTACTTTCTGGCCATACGAACGCTAGTGCCCCAAAGAGTTGCTAGTGTGTTGCACTATTGTCCCTGACCTACACTACTTTCCTCAGTTAGAGAGTTGTCTAAGGTACAGTTCAGGTTCTAGAAGCCTACTCATTTAGCCCCATTCAAATTCTTGGGTTAGTAGAGTGACAAAATCACTTGAGAGTGCTCTTAATTCTCTATCCTTGACCTAAAACACTTGTCTAGGTTGAGGTAGATTAGGGCAGCCTCCACTCTCATCTCTTCATGACCTAAAGCCTTGGTGTGGTTGGTCCCACTCTTCTACACTAACGAAAATGAAAAGAAACTTAAATAAATGCATTACAAAGATTAGATACTACACATATGAGCTTTATAATGATTTTATATTCTTAAAAAACAACACATTCAAATCATGATACCAAGAAATGAATGTTTCAAATTTGATTCATCAAAGACTCACTATTCATATTCACAAACAAGATTTAGGATCACAAAGGTCATCATAAAATTAAAATACAAAAATAATAATGATAACACATATAAAACACAATGAATGCACTTCAATAAGGCTTTCTATTACTTTGTAGAATTACACAATTCCAAAAATCCCCTTATGTAAATTTATAAAAATATCAAAAAGTCCATTTACAATAACATAGGGATTGAATATATAGGATTTACTCAGTAACTAACTCATAAATAATTTATAACTACCTTGGTAACTACCTTTACAATATTTGAGAGAAATAAAATAGCTTTACTAAGTTAGAAATCTCTCAATTTTTGGGTGAAGAGGGCTTATTTTCTAACCCTTTACAAATATTAGATAAAAATTCAATTTCACAAAAACATAACATTAAAACATAATAAGTGACTTATGAATTATAAAATTAATAAGCACATGTGTAATTGGAGTTATTGGGAAACTTGTTTTCTTCGAACTAGATTAGCTTTGATGCCTTCTGTAAAAGTCTTGTGGGCTACAAGCTACCTCTGATGGGAAGATTTTTCTTTGAATATTTTGAATTTCTTAACAACTTAGGTCAGGAGCATGATCCTGGGAATGATCACATTGCTCATTCTCAATTTCCAATTATCATGATTTTTTTGAATTTCTTATAAAATTTTGGAAATAATTAGGTATGTGACAATGACACACACTAAGAATGGAAAAATTACTACTTAACCTCTAAATCACCTCCACATTGAAGACTTGTTTGTTGAACAATTCAATATTGATCATATATTCAAAAAATTTCTTGATAATTTGTATATCCAAATCCTAAATTCCACCTTATTCCATTGTATCAATGTTGAGTGGTATGAGGTCATCTTGATATTTTGTCAAGTTATTTGGTCACAATTCACTAAAAAATTCTCTTTCTCTGTTAGAATTTGATTGATATTTACAAGTTTCCATTCCACACTCTAAAACAAAATTTTAGATTTATTCTCCTTAATATTTGAGAAAACCCTTTTAGCAATCAAGACAACAACACTCATCTAATTCATCTCCTAGAGATATTTCAAAATTCCTTGCCATATTGTCTCTTCCTCTTTCATTATTTTTCATTATTTGGTAACCTCTTCCTTTTGAACATTATCCTTGTCAAAAACTTCTTTAGTTTTCTCAATGAAATTCAAAGCTTTTTCTTTCATCTAATCCTCCCATTTTTTGATTACTTTTTTGTATGATTGGTATTTTTGCATGCTCTTTATAACTACCTTCCTAATGATTCCTTCAAAAATAGGAATTGTAGAAGTAGGGGCCGAATATATGAGTAAGGTAAATGTATCCATAATAGACCTAAGATACGAGGTCAAAATTTGCACATGTTTCTTGAGTTGATGCTTTGTCTACTTCTCTTTTTTTGTCCTTTGAATTAAATTGGCCACATACACCTAAAAATTGTGAATATCACCTACATGTGTCGAAGGGACAAATCACTTTCATCAGGTTCCTTGATATTTTTTCCTAAAATGGGTTGTGCCACTTCAATGCACATTTTCTCAAAAGAAAAATCAACTGTTAACCTAGATGTAACTTTGGTCTTTATTTCTTTGGAAGATCTCTAAATTAGGTTGGAAATTGTATCAAACTCTAGAATTACTAGTTGATCAACACTCCTTTTCTTTTCTAAGGTTTGTTGCAACCATGAAGTAGCTAGAGTTTGTGAAGAACTTGGGATACTTGTAGTTGATGAATCAAGTGATGCAAGTGGATTAGCAACAACAGGGAAAGAAGTATCTTTCAAAATTGCATTGACAATTAGCAAAGATGAAGGATCTATTATAATAGGAGAATGAGATTCATCATGACATGGAGAAATGATGAGAACAAAAGGAGAAACAACTGTGATTTGATCCTTTCCACTAGGATAAGCTTGAGGATCCATAGGCTATTTCTCTTTGGTTTCTGTTTGTATAGGATTCAATGTCCTCTCTTTTATCTTTTATATTTTATTTCTAATATTTGGATCATCCCCACATATAGTTTTGAGATCGGTATTTTTAGAAGGATCTTTATAATCAACACCTCCTTGCTTAGGAAAGGGAAGAAGAAGAGGAAGAACCTTCTTGTTTGTCACTTTTCCTCCTTGGTGAATCATCTTTCCTTGAAGGTCTTGTGGTTCTAACTTTGATGACTTTCCTCTTAACCCAATCTTTTGATCTCTTGAGTATATGAGTAGTTCAATCATTAATGCACTTGACTTCTTTTTTCTAAAATAATAGGTTGTAAATGTTATACTTGAATCTTTTCAAAATACATGGGACTGACCAAATATATTTCATCATCTTTAATCCCTTATATATCCCAACCAAGCTTGAAATATTTAATCTACTTCAAAATGAACCTCATTCAGTCTCTCTTGTGAACCTCATAATAATCTTCACAATCTTTCAAAAAATAATTCATTATGGGGAAATGAGAAAAACTTGGACTAAAATCCAAGTTATTTTTGACAATTTTTTTTATTGAACGAGATCCTCATTATGTGAAAGTACATTTTTAACTTTTCCAATTATCCATCAAAATTTTGAGCATCAAAAGAATACTTACATCTACAATGACATAGGCCAATAGGAATTTAAATTCATTTTTTCCTAATTTCTTTGCACTTTTTATTGACCACTCCAATTTTCCTATAGATCTCAATCAAGATGAACTTATCATCAACATAACTAGTCATCTTGTATGGATATTCATCATACTCTCCTACCTAGATGTATGTGAAATTTTGGAATTGGATGTAATAGCTACCCTATTTCTTGATAAGAATGATTGCTTTTGATGAAATTCTAATTCCTACATTCCCTTCAAGTATCTTGACTGTTAGCATAGTGAATGCTTCATTCACTCTCCTAAAATGGATATAGTTTTTATCCAATTGGAGCTGCATATAATAGGTAGAAATTTGAGTGGTGTTTTCATATATACCTTAGTGTTGAGATTCAACCTTATATTCATAATGGAAATCGCATAGAAGAGATAAGATTCCATATAGAAATATTGATTATCTTTTAAGAAAGTCAACTGATTATGAAGATTACCACTAATAATCCCTCCCCAATTGATAAACCGGTTTCTTGCACATATGATAATTATAAATAGGAATATCCATTTTTAGAACTCTTTTGAATCTTCATTCCCCATCAACTTGTGAAGCAAAAAAATCAAATTCAAAACTTTGTTGATGAATATTGACCTTTGTAGAACCTTGGACAATTGGGATTTTCCTCCCTTTGGTACTTGTAACCAATTCCTTTCCATGGTGTTGTGACAACCATCATTATTCTTATCAAAGTTTACTTTTGCAATCCATTTTTCTATATTCAAAAACTAGTCTTTAAGAGGCAACTTGAGAACAATTTTGATTGAAACACTATCTAGTTTATCCACTAGCTTGTCATCAATAGTCTTGAACTCCCTATTTTCTAATTGTAATCTTTCATACATTCCAAAACCAAGTCAAGCCATTGAGCTAATATTGGGAAGCCAATATCATGAGCTAATCTACATTAAAAAAATCTCTAAGATAGAGGTGATATCTTCCCCTCTTCCATGGTTTTCCAAAAATTATGCAAGTTGATATGACCCAACTTTGTATCTATAGTTTCAAGAAGTTCACTTTCCAACACTGATGAGAACTTGTACCCTTGATATTTTTATTTCATAAGTTATTTAGGATGATTTTTCTTGATCAAATCTTTTGCAAAGAACCTTTTATGTTTGTGAACATTGTGCAATAATTCCATTCACAACCTCTCCTTCGACATGTTCTCAAATTTATTTGCATGTGGACTTGAAGACAAAAATACATATAATTAAATCTTTCACTACACTTTCTTCCTATGTTTCCATGATTATGCTAGTATAGGCATTCAACATCTGAATAATACAAAGTTGATATTGATGTACACTTTCTAGATACATTTGCTTGAAAAATTCCATTTACGTAATTTGTCTAGGAATTCACGTGTCCTGTATGTGAAATGATTTTGAATATCCTTTAATCAAACCCATTAATGCATATCCAAAAATATGCATACATGGGGTAGGTTTTTCTAACTTTGGCACAAGTCTAGAATTTCTAACTACATTTGTACATCATTCCATGATCATTTCATTCCATCAATGGTATTCGGTCATAGCCAGTGCCTCCATAGTATGGCATGCATACCCCATTTTCAAGATAATTTATATCACACATTATTTAATATTGTAATGGGAAAGAAAAATATAAGATCATAAGCTACACAATCAACCTCCATGACCATTTGATAAACTTAAAAAAGTATTAACTTCTGACAAATAATAAGCAATAATAACTACTTGCTTGATGTAATTAGTTAGATTTAAAGTTCAATAATTCCCTATAGGATACAACTATCTCCAAACTATAAAGCTTAACAAGATTAAGTCACTATTTTGATAGATATGAAAGGGGGAGGATGAATCAGAAAACAAATAGACATAATATTTTATGTTGATCACAATAAAAACATTACAATGATTTTTTTTAGTTACTACAAAGACCTGAGCTGCTGCTTATTCAAACATACTCCATTATATCATCTGACTATTGTTGGAGTTTCTACTCCTTAACAAACATAGATCCATTCAATCTTCTTACAAATTTATGGAGCTATACTTCATTTGAGAGTGGTTTACAAAATACAGATTCAACGATATATAAAAACCTAAGGTTCAACAGGACAATCAAGAATACATAAACTAATATATTACTTTGTACCCAAAAAGTGTGTGAGAGTTGGATGCGTTATTATCAAATCATTTCAAATATTTTCAAATCTTTATCAACATTTATCTTCAATATTTATCTTCAATGTTGGTACTGACTGAGATCCAATGGTGATATGTAGAGGATATTAGAAGACGGGGGTTGTTGAAGAATTCAATGAAGTAGTTGAGAATATATTCCCAACACTCCCCTTTAATATCAACTATAGAAATTGATGCTTCAACATCTACAATCTTCAAATTCCATGGATCGAACCTAGGAAATCCTAGTTTTTCTATTGGGATGCTCTAACCACGAGCTTTGGCCTTCTTCTCATGAGTCCATTGTCAGTTTAGGTGTGAAACACTTATTTTCTTCAACACCTCTTTTTGAGCTACACTATTGGTGCTCGAGGATCCTACCATCAGTTGGCTCTATTGGTCTTATTCACAAAAATGCATAATGTTATCCTCCTTTGATCTTCTGATCTATTTTAATAGTTCCTCTTTCATTTTCCTTGCAGTCTCCTTTCTTGACTGTAAATTGAAGGCTAGAGGTAGAGGATTCCAAACACAAAAAAATAGCAGATACACACAAATAACTCAGAAACTAAAATTTGTATTTAAATCTTAAATATGTCATCTCATCAAAACAGAGTCGCTACTCAACTTTGCTACTGCAGAGCAAAAAAACACTATATTTTTCCTCTATTTCTTCTTATTTTTAAATCACATCCAACTAGCACTAATATAGACTTAAAAAAATTCACAAGAGAAATTCACCAGGAAAGAGGAGAATTAAATGTCATTAATACAATAATAAAGACTTGATATTTTCCTAGATTTAATCATCTAATCTTATTCAAAAATTTTCCTAAGAATATTAAACATAGTCCTTCAAAACTATACGTAAAAGATGTCGTCAAAAAGCTTCCACCGCACTATCGTCGAGAGTAGACAAGGAGGCCACAGGATCGTAGGGTCACCACACTACCATAGGGATCAAAAGATTAAACTATGGGTTGGCGGTGAAACTACGCTACCATTGGAGGAGAGAAGATGGACTGTGGTATGGTAGGGAAAATGCAACACCACATGCAAAGGAGGATGACCTTGCAGGATAGCGGTAAAACCACAATACTGCGCATGAGAGAGAAGAGGCCTGCAAGAAATCGGTAGACACTGCTCTACCGCAGGCTACAAAAATTGAAGACGAGGGAAGGCGAAAAAGGCAGGAAAATATTGTGGCAGGAGTTGGAATTATTTCCAGCACTCCCCCTTAATTACAATTGTTTCCATTGACGATGCCCAGTCGATCTATCTGATAGATGAAGTTGTCTCTTCCCAACACCTTGGTAAAAATGTATGCACACTGATCTTCAGACCTACAAAAATCTAAAAATATTTCTTCTTTGTTGATCAACTCTCTAATAAAATGATATCTAGTATCAATATGCTTGCTCCTTTTGTGAAAGACTAGATTTTTTGACAATGCTATGGCTGAATTGTTATCACAAAATATTTTTTTTTCATTCACTTGTTCATTCTTTAACTCTTTCAACACTCTTCTCATCCAAACTGCCTGACATGATGCACTTGTGCCTGCCACATACTCTACTTTAGCTGATGAAAGAGTGACTATTGGCTGGTTTTTCGAAGCCCTTGAAACTACACCAGTGCCAAAATGAAAAACATAACCAGATGTGCTTTTCCTGTCATCAACACTTCTAGTACAATCACTATCTATGTACCCTATGAGCTTGAACTCATCTGAACTTGAATATTGAATCCCAAAATTCTTTGTTCCACTTATATATCTCAAAATTCTTTTCCTAGCTTTCCAATGTGTCTTTAGGAGCTTCCATAATTCTGGAAATCAAACTTACAACATACATTATGTAGATGGCCTTGTGGCTGTAAAATACATAAGGCTTCAAACAAGTTTTTTATACAGAGTTGGATCCACATTTTCACCTTTGTCATCCTTACTTAACTTCAAACCTGTAACTATAGGTATTGGTGTTGATTTGCAATTTGTCATATTAAACCTCTTCAAAATATCATTTGCATACTTTGTTTGAGAAATAAAGATACCATTTTCATTTTGATTCACTTCAATTCCTAAAAAGTATTTCATGAGTCCCAAGTCTGTCATTTCAAATTCTTTATTCATAGCTCCTTTGAACAAATCAATTGAAAAATCACCAGTGAATATTAAATCATCAACATACATGCATACAATTATAATTTCACCTTTTTATTCATCTTGGTATATAATGTAGGCTCATTGTTGCATTTGATGAAGCCATTATGTAAAAGATAACTATCAATTCTGTTGTACCAAGCTCTTGGGTCTTGCTTGAGACCATACAACACTTTCTTCAGCTTGTAGACTTTTTCTTCTTGTCCCAATATCTCATACCCAGGTGGTTGTTCCACATAAACTTCTTCTTCAAGATAGCCATTTAAAAATGATAATTTCACATCCATTTGATGAACATGCCATTTGTTTTGTGCTGCAATGGCAAGAATCATCTATATTGTGTCAAGATTGTTGGAATTGTGTGCCTCAATCCCATAGGCTAAAACTTTTTGTGAGCAATTTCAGTGAGACTAAGGAGATGTCTAGCCGATCTGCTAGTAGATCCTGAACTGTCACTATGACCTCCTAAATTTCTTGGTGATCGGAATTTGAAACCTTTGGCATCACCCTGGACTGTCAGAATGTGTTTCGGCGACGATAGGAAGTCTTGCCGATATTGGCATGACCTTTGGTTTGTCTGGCCGATCTAATAATTGGCATGACTTGCTCCTATCGATATGAAGTCTTCACAACTGGGAGATGTCTGGCCTACAGGTTGGTGTCTAGCGGATTTCGGGGAGACTTGTGGTGAAAGAAGTCTTAGGTGTAACATAAGGGTTCGGTAGGAACTCTTGGCGACAGGGAGATGTCTTGCTGATAGCTATATACATATGGAGTCATCAAGGTAACAAAAGGGGTTCGCTATAACCTCTTGGCGACAACGGTAAGTCTGGCTGACAAAGCCACATGTGATCGGGTGTTTTCGGTGAGACTCCTAGCGAATGGAGTCATCGGAGAAACACAAGGACTTTGGTATGAAGTCTCAGCGAATGTGGAATTTCTAGCTGACGGTTGGACTCTTCGATATGACTTAAAGGCATCGGTATGATGTCTTGGCGAAGAGTGATTGTCTTGCCGATGGGAATCTTGATGTCGGTATAACCTCTCAGCAACTGTTGATGTCTCGCTGATAGTGGTCTTCGGGGTTACATGTTGTGTTCGCTATGATGTCTTGGTGATAGTAGTAAGTCTTGCCAATTGGGACGTTTCGGTATGACTTGAGACTTCGGTGTAACCTCTTATCGATAGTGATAAGTCTTGCCGACTGGGATGTTTCAGTATAACATGAAGAGCTCGGTGTGATATCTTGGTGAAAGATGATTGTCTCACCAAATGGAATACTCACGTCTACATGACTTGAAGACTTCAGTATGAAGTCTTGGCGAACTGCGGTAGTCTTGCCGATGGCAAAGTTGAGGTCGATGTGACTTGTGAACATCGGTATGAGTCTTACCGATAAGGAAACTCTTGCCGATAGGAATGAAATGGATGTCGATGGTTTCGGTATGACTTGTGGCATTCGCTATATCGTCTTGCCGACTGTTGGGACCTACGCCGATATTGAATGCTGGTTGTGTTGGCATTGAGGAGACACGGTTAGTGTCTCACCGACATGCCAACACAGGTTGAATTCCCTTGACCATTTGAAGACTGTCCTACGTGGTGTGACCTGGACATATTATCTTCTATGCAAGGAAGTGGAAACATCTATGATGTTGAGTTGGATGATTTGATAGTTGTGATCTGAAAGTTGGAAACAAAATGATTCACAGAGGTTGTAGAGAATGAATGTATATATGTATGCATTGGACGTTCTGAAAAAAGAGCCGGTGAGAATAAGAGGATAAAGAAGAACCAAGAGAGCTAATAGAGAGGGCCGTGTAGCTGGTTGAAAGGCCGAGGCCATGAGGTTGAAGTAGAAGAAGAGAGAAGCAGGGTTCTGCTAGAATCTCTTCTGATCATGGATCAGGATTGATCCCTCTCATGTTGATCTGCACTACTTTGTATCAGTGTGAAGGTTGTATGGTCTGATGGATTGATCAGTTGCTACTAGGTTGTATCTAGAATGAACAAGATGTAATCTCTGAAAAGGCTATGAGCCTAAATTGTATTGGAACCTTTAGTTTTTGATTAATACAATGGCTCAATCTTTGGAGTGTGGCATTTTTTACCCGAAATGGTTTTCCTCACATAAATATTTGTGTTCTTTTTTCTGTCTTATCTTTCATTTGTATTGGTTTTGCTTCTAGAATCTGTTATTGAATGATGTTGAATTTACATGTGCTTCTCTCAGAAGGATTAATGTGGGAAATGAACTGTGTTTGTTTCCGCTTTAGGACATATTTGTACATGTCTTTGAGGAAATCTAATCGAAATTAAAGATACCGAAGGCACTACTGTTCTTAGAGGTTACTTTGAGATGCCCTAGATTTACTTACAATTGGTATCAGAGCCTTCTTCTGGTTGTTGGTTCTAGGTATTTCTCCTATGAAGATCTCTCATTTTGTTAGGCTGGAGGAAATATGGAGGAATCATCTGTTTTATTGATTCTTTGGTGAGTGGAAGTCTTGTGATATTCGGAGACAACACACAGCTTGAAGGATGGTGAAGATGGAAAAGGGAGTTGATCATGTTGTGATCTATGTCTCTTGATTGGTAGTGGTATAACCTTGGTGTATGAGGTGGATTTCTTTTCTCCGTGACTATGTAGCAGTAAAGCTTTCATATTGGGTGTTTGTCTAAGAGGTTCCTTGATGATATGGAGAAGCCTAGTTTTTTTCTCAGCCATGGAAGAGAGTGCTTATGCTAGGTGGTGTTTCTTGGTGTTGGAAGGCACTATTTCCTGTTAACCTCAAATACATAAAGGCTATGGAGTTAATCATTAGTTGATTTGCAAGCTTCTAAAATATCCTTTCTCTCTTTCTTAGATGCATGTACATGTTGGTGGTTTAGATTTGGCCTGAAAGGGGTCTGGATTTCCTAAACTGTTGTTTTCTTTTTAAGGATGATTTGTACTTGCTTGGATCTATGGTTTTGTAGGTTTTACATGGTTAGGAAAAACTTGTGGTTATGTGGAGTTGTTGTTAGGCTATTTTCTAGAGCCTGGATTTTGGGGTGTTGTTGGATGAGATAGTTGCAGTTCTATATGCATGCTTTGTGCATGGTTTGAGGTGTGATTTCTTCTCTGCATGGGAGTGTTGGTACTTAATCTGTCACTTAGCATTCCTATGGTGGTACTTGTGAGTTCCTTGATTATGGTGCTCATTGTGGACATGATTAGAAAATCAGGTTTGCTATGATCTGGTGTTTGAGTCATATTGTTTACATGGTTATTCTCTTTAAAATCTCAGTGTTGCAATTTCCAATGCGATGATGGGTTTGCATGTTTGATGTTTGTGATCTACGAGTTATACAGTTGGTGGATTAGCTACCCATTGGCTGCAGTGAGATAACTTGGATGTGGATTGTCTTTATCCATGAGGTTGATTCATTATTGGTGCAGACTTGTTAGCTGGCCTTGTCTGGGGTCACTTGTGCATTGGTGTGATTGCTTTGAGATGAGAGGATGGATATTGTTTGAGTACTTGAATAGTCGGTTATGGGAACTTGAAGCAGATGGTCATGATGCTTGGAGAGCTCGGGTGTCACATTTCAGTGGGAGCTTTAGTAGTGACTAGGTTCATCACATGGTGGTGAATGGTCTTCTTTAGTGTTGCAGATGTTTCAAGGGGGAGCTTTTATATCTTGTTGTTGTAGAAGGGTTCTTTTGCATTTGCATGGACATTATTTGAAGATGCACAACAACTTGGATCCATGGAGGACACTTGGAGTCTTTGGCTGAGGTGTTGGTGGTGCTTAACAGGTGATGTTGGTTTTGAGTCTGTTTGCTTTATGTCATGGTATACTCTTGGTTGTGCACTGGATTTTTGGCATTGTGCATTGTACTTGAGACTATGGTGAAGTCACTTGAAGCATGGTATCTCCTAAGGGGATATGTAGATCATGGTGTCATGATAAGTTCTTGATTCAGATGATTGGAGCTTTGATAGTGGTCTGGTAATTCTTTGTGTATTGGGTGCTTTGATTATTTGCTTGATACTTCATGATAGTGCAGTCGCAGTTGCAGTTTAGCATGAGATGATCAATTGGTAGTACTCATGGATACATGAAGAATAAGGTGAGGGTGTTTTTCTCTTATGAGAGAAGTGTTGTTGATTGGTATTCTTGATGAAGTTTTTCAGCAAAAAGTCTGAGAAGCCTACACCTTAGTTGAACATGAGTTCAATAAGAGAGCTATGAGGAGATTGCTCTTGGATTAGTCATGATGGCTTGTATATCTTGAAGGAGTATTCTCATTCCCACTCTTGGTCTTCTCGATAGTTTATCTGAGAGGTATTTGGCCCATATATTTTACAGACGTGGTTTTATGTTCACTTTCATGATATGGATCTTGAATTGTTGTTTAATGGTTTTGGATGATTCATAGTGGAAGATGTACAGTTTGTTTTATCTCCTTGAGATTTTGTGTTATGTTATTTACTGATGAGAATTAGTAGGAGATAATGTATGGGTTGATTTCCTGAAATGGGGAATGAAGTAGCTTGATTTTCTTTCTGGATGAGAAGGAGTTCATTCTTTTCACAGCTTGCAGTTAGAAGTGTCTATAGGAGGATTCTCTATAGGAATATGATGTGCAGGGTTTCTCTCTTTAGTCTTGGTTTTCTTCCTGGATGTTTTTTTTCACATTACAATTGTTTGTTGGGTGTGGAGATCTTGGGAGAACTGTGAAGACTTATGGTGAGAGAAATGTTTCTTGTAATAGTTTGTTGCAGGTTGGGCATGTCATTGTGGATATTTCCTTGGTACTACATGGGTACATTCTCTATGTGCTGAAATTGGTAGACTTGTGATGTATTTGGATTACTCAGGCAGTGGGAGTTCCTGTATGTGTTTTGTCTTCTTTGACTGGTTGGCACTTGGAGCTTGCATTCACTGCTGATGGGTTGGTTTTGGAGTAGCATGAGTTTACTAATACTGATAACTTTGAGGTATATGAGATTGGATGGAATAGCACAAGCTGTGGGTGCTATTTTCAGTTGCTTGGGTTTATCAGTTGGATGGATGAAGTCATTCTGTTTGTTGTTCTAGCTGGTGTT
Source organism: Sequoia sempervirens (assembly GCA_007258455.2). Lineage (NCBI taxonomy): Eukaryota > Viridiplantae > Streptophyta > Pinopsida > Cupressales > Cupressaceae > Sequoia > Sequoia sempervirens. The sequence goes on from VDFB02000015.1 coordinate 294,730,387, forward strand.
TTTTGTCTTGTTTCTAAAGAATGACTTCACTGTTGTGTTCTGTTTGAAACTTTGAAGTTGATATTGCTTCTATATAGCATTTTGAGCATAGTGAAGTGGTAGTAGTATCTCATTGATGATATCACTAGGATCTTTTTCTTGTGTTCATTGGAATGGTGCTTATTCACCTTGGCTTGAATCTTTCTTCCATAGGTGGCATGTTGGAAGATGATAGGGTTTGTTGCCTGAATGGTGGACATCTTGGATGTTGGTGCAGAATTCTTGATGGAGCATGAGAGCATGTTTTAGATCTATGTGGTTTCCTGGAAGGTTGTGATTGGTTGCATTTTGGTTGTTTTGTTGGATGCCTGGTCTTTGTTGCAGATTGTCCAGTGGACTGATTCTGTGGAATCTTGTTGATTGGGTGTTTTGAATATTGCAGGGTCTGAACTGGTTGAGCTAGTGCGATCTTAGTTTCTGGTTGCTTTGGAGGTGCCTGTGTGATCTTCATCAAGTGTGAGATTGTTGGAATTGTGTGCCTCAATCCCATAGGCTAAAACTTCTTGTGAGCAATTTCGGTGAGACTGAGGAGATGTCTAGCTGATCTACTAGTAGATTGTGAACTGTCGCTGTGACCTCCTGAATGTCTTGGCGATCGGCATTTGAAACCTTCAGCGTAACCTTGGACTCTCAAAATGTGTTTCAGCGATGATAGGAAGTCTTGCTGATATCGGTGTGACCTTTGGTTTGTCTTGCCGATGTGATAATCGGTATGACTTGCTCCTATCAATATGAAGTCTTGGTGATTGGGAGATGTCTAGCCAATAGGTTGGTGTCTAGCGGATGTTGGGGAGACCTATGGTGAAAAAAGTCTTCGGTGTAACATAAGGGTTCAGTAGGAACTCTTGGCGACAGGGAGATGTCTCGCCGATAGCTATATACATATGGAGTCATCGGGGTAATGAAAGGGGTTTGCTATGACCTCTTGGCGACAGTGGTCAGTCTGGCCGAAAAAGCCACATGTGATCAGGTATTTTTGGTGAGACTCCTAGCGAATGGAGTTATCGGAGAAACACAAGGACTTTGGTATGAAGTCTCAGTGAATGTGGAATGTTTGGCCGATGGTTAGACTCTTCGATATTACTTAAAGGCATCGGTATGATGTCTTGGCGAAGAGTGATTGTCTTGCCAATGGGAATCTTGATGTCAGTATAACCTCTCAGCGACTGTTGATGTCTCGCTGATAGTGGTCTTTGAGGTGACATGTTGTGTTCACTATGATGTCTTGGAAATAGCGGTAAGTCTTGATGACAGGGACATTTCGGTATGACTTGAGACTTCGGTGTAACCTCTTATCAATAGCGATAAGTCTTTCCGACTGGGATGTTTTAGTATAACATGAAGAGCTTGGTGTGATGTCTTGGTGAAAGACAATTGTCTCAGCGAATGGAATACTCACATCTACATGACTTGAAGACTTCGGTATGAAGTCTTGGAAAACTACGGTAGTCTTGCCGATGGAAAATTTGACGTCGATGTGACTTGTGAACATCGGTATGAGTCTTTCCGATGAGGAAACTCTTGCCGATAGGAATGCAATGGATGTCAGTGGTTTCGGTATGACTTGTGGCATTCGCTATATTGTCTTGCCGACTGTTGGGACCTACGCCGATATCGAATGCTGGCTATGTTGGCATCAGAGAGACACGGTTAGTGTCTCACTGACATGCCAACAGAGGTTGAACGCTATTGACCATTTGAAGACTGTCCTACGTGGTGTGACTTGGATGTATTATCTTTTATGCAAGGAAGTGGAAACATCTATGATGCTGAGTTGGATGATTCGATAGTTGTGATTTGATAGTTGGAAACAAACCGATTCACAGAGGTTGTAGAGAATGAATGTATATATGTATGCATTGGATGTTATGACAAAAGAGCTGGTGAGAACAAGAGGAAAAATAAGAACCAAGAGAGCTAACAGAGAGGGCTGTGTGGCTGGATGAAAGGCCAAGACCATGAGGCCAAAGGAGAAGAAGAGAGAAGTAGGGTTATACTGGAATCTCTTCTGATCATGGATCATGATTGATCTCTCTCATGTTCCGCACTGCTTTGTATTAGTGTGAAGGTTGTATGGTCTGATGGATTGATCAGTTGCTACCAGGTTGTATCTAGAATGAACAAGATGTAATCTTTGAAAAGGCTATGAGCCTGAATTGTATTGTAACCTTCAGTTGCTGAATAATAAAATGGCTCGATCTTTGGAGTGTGAGGTTTTTTTACCTAAAAGGGTTTTCCCCACTTAAATCTTTTTGTTTTGTTTTTTGTCTTATCTTTCATCTTTATTGGTTCTTCTTCTAGAATCTATTATTGCATGATGTTGAATTTACATGTGCTTCTCTCAAAAGGATTAATGTGGGAAATGAACTGTGTCTGTTTCCGCTTTAGGACATAGTTGTACATGTCTTTGAGGCAATCTAATTGAAATCAAAGATACCGAAGGCACTACTGTTCTTAGAGGTTACTCTGAGATGCCCTAGATTTCCTTACAAAGATGTGCTATAGGAGAAAATGTCTCATTATAATCAATTTCGGGCTGCTGTGAATAACCCTTTGCCACTAATTTTGCTTTATGTATTTGCACTTCACCATTTGCATTCAATTTGGTTTTATAAACCTGTTCAACTCATTGTCTTTTGGAAGACTCACCAACTCCCATGTTTGATTTTTTTCAATTGCATCAATTTCTTCATCCATTGCACATATCCATTTATTATCTTTAATTGCATCTTCAAAATGTATTGGATCATCTATTTGTGAATAAAATACAAAAAGATAAATCTGATCAGTATTATTCTCACCTTCATTTTGTTCTAATATATCCCTTATACTTCTAATTTTTTGTCTTCTCATGCTTGCTAATGTAGGATTTGATAGATCACTTGAACATGTTGAATGTGGACTTGATGGTCCAGCTCCAGAACTTCTTGGTATAGATGGTGTTTGCTGTCCTCTTTTTGTTGCTCTTACATTCAATGATGGTGTCACTTGTTGACCACTTGGTTGAACTTGAATGGGCATGGAAGGAATCGCATTAGTAGGAATATTTTCTAGTTCAGAAACTTCATTTTCTTCTTGTGGTATCCTTGTTGATACATTAACTATTTTTTCTTTGCTTCCATCCCATGCTTCATCTTCTACAAATTCGACATCTCTGCTGATTATAACCTTCTTAGTTGTTGGATTATAAATTTTGTAAGCCTTGGATTCATCACTATATCCAAAAAATATGAATTTTTCTCCTTCGTTACCTAACTTTCTTCTTAATTCATCAAACACATGTGCATATGCTATGCAATCAAAAACTCTCATGTGAGCAACATTATGTTTTTTTTCAGTCCATGCTTCTTCAAGAACCAAATTCATAATGCTATTTTTTGGACACCTATTCATTATATATGTTGCACATGATACAACTTCAACCCAATATTCATTTGAAAAATGTTTGGCTTTCAACATGCTTCTATCCATTTCCATAATTGTTTTGTTTTTCCTTTCAACTACCCCATTTTGTTGAGGTGTGTATCTAGTAGTAGACTATTTGTGAATCCCATGATCTTTGCAAAAATTTAAAAACTCTTTTGAAATATATTCACCTCCTCTATCCATCCTCAACACTTTAATATAATGACCACTCTATTTTTTAGCAAGAGGCTTAAATTGATGAAAGAAATCAAACACTTCACTCTTATGATTTAGAAAGTAGACCTATGTTTTCCTTGAATAATCATCAATAAAAGTCAGAAAATAGAGACTTCCACCACTTGAGGGTGTTTGCATAGGTCCACACAAATCTAAATGTACAATCTCCAAAGGGGCTTTTGCTCTAGTTGACTTTCCTACTGGAAAAGATTCTCTATGTTGCTTTCCTAAGATACATCCTTCACATGCTCTTTCAGGTTTTTCTATTAAAGGTAGTCCCTTGACCATACTTTTCCTATGAAGAAAATTTTGACCCCCAAAGTTAAGATGTCCAAATCTTAAGTGCCATAACCAGTTTTCATCTTTTATTTCTACTTGAAAGACAATTTTCTTAATTGTTGTGGTTTCATGTGCTTGTGCATAATCTATATTCAAATATGGCTGAATCTTCAAATGAAACATTTTATTACTTGTCATTTTGACCTTAGCAATGAGCTGATTACTTGGGTATTTGTCTAAAATTGTGCACAACCTATTTTTAAAAGTTACTCTATACCCTTTTTGAACAAGTTGTCCTATACTCATCAGATTGTGTTTTAGACCAAGCAAAAAATACACATATGAGATATACTTTTTCTCCCCTTGTTTAGTTATAATGTTGACATTTCCCTTTCCTTTAACTGACACTTTGTTGTCATTACCCAATGTAACATCAGATTTAACATTTTCATCTAAACTTGAAAAAAAATCTAGATTTCCTATCATATGGTGTCTACAGCTTGAGTCTAAAAACCAAACATATTTTTCACTTGCTTGTGCAACATTACATGCCAAAAACATTGTGCTCTTTTCTGGTTTTTGGTCTTGACTTTCATTTTGTGAAATTTGCATTTTGTTTACCATAATCATACTGTTTCTTTCTACACTCATTCATGTAATGCCCAAAATTTCTATAGTAGTGACATTAGATTTGAGACTTACATTTTTCCTTGTGACTAATTTTGTGAGAAACTTTGACTTGATTTTTGATTGTTTCCTCTTCCACTTGAGCTTGATGGGCTACTTCTTCCACCTCTGTAAAAAATTCTTCCTCTTCCTCTAAAATTCAGTCTTCCTCTACCTCTTCCTTGGTTGATTGAAGCTTGCGACTTGAAAGCATGCTCCAATGGAGTGTTTGCAGACCTACTCAGCCTTTGTTCATGAGAAATGAGAGATGCATGGAGCTCATCAACTAAATATTGTGTGAGGTCTTTTGTTTCCTCTATGGTTACAACAATTGTCTCAAATTTTGTGGGAAAACTCCTTAGAATATTTTCAACCACTCTTTTATCTTCAAGTGTCTCACCATGTGATATAATTTGATTTACCAGTCCAATGATCTGGGTGAAGAATGAATCTATTGATTCATTGTCCTTCATATACATAGTTTCAAAATCCCTTCTTAGTATTTGTAACTTTGTTGTTTTGACTTTTTCCATACCTTGATAAGTTGTTTGAAGTATGTCCCATGCTTGTCTGGATCTTATTGCTACTACAATCCTTGGGAAAATGCTCTCATGCACTCCTTGGAGAATAAATAAGAGAGATCTTGAATCTTTCTTCCTATTGTCCTTCAATAGGTCCTTCTTTGCTTGAGTCAAAGCATTATATGTTGCTACATCAACTGGCTTTGGAAATCCATTCTCTACTAACTCCCATAAATCTAGTGAACAAAATAATGCCCTCATTGTGATTGCCCAGTAGTCATATTTTTTCCCATTAAACTGTTGGATTTGAGGGTTAGTCAGGCTTGTTCTTGCTTCCATTCTTTCACTAAAATTTTTTAGAAACAAACTTTTTACTAATGACCCCACTTTGATAAACCTGCTCTGATACCACGTGAAGGGTAGAGGCAGAGGATTCCAAACATAGAAAAATAATAGATACACACAAATAACTCAGAAACTAAAATTTGTTTTTAAATCTTAAATATTTGATCTCATCAACACAGAGGTGTTGCTTAGCTTTTCTACTACAGAACAAAAAAAACACTATATTTTTCTTCTATTTCTTCTTATTTTTAAATTACATCCAACCAACACTAATATAGACTTAAGAAAAAGTCACGAGAGAAATTCACCAGGAAAGAGGAGAATTAAATGTCATTAATACAATAATAAACACTTGAGATTTTCCCAGATTTAATCATCTAATCTCATTAAAAAACTGTCCTAAGCATATTAAACATAGTCCTTCAAAACTATATGTAAAAGATTCCATCAAAATGCTTCCACTACACTACCGCCGAGAGCAGACAAGGAGGCTGTGGGATCGCAGGATCACCACACTACCGCAAGGATCAAAAGATGAGACTGTGGGTTGGCGGCAAAACCACGCTACCATCGGAGGAGAGAAGATGGACTATCGTATGGCAGGGAAACTGCAACACCACATGCAAAGGAGGATGACCTCGTGGGATAGCAGTAAAATCTCAATACCATGCATGAGAGAGAAGAGACCCGTGGGAAGGTGGTAGACACCACTCTACCACAGGCTGTAGAAACTGAAGACATGGGAAGGCGATAAAGGAAGGAAAAGGTTGCAACAAGAGTTGGAATTATTTCCAACATAAACTATTCTTTCATCCATATAGTAGCCTCATGGGACACTTACATTCTCAAATGACCTCTTATTTTCTCTAAATCGATAGCTTCAATCTCTCTTCCATTTCAAAAGACCAAAAAAAAATCTTTTTGCATCTTCCTCATAACAATTTTCAAAACAAAAATTGAAGTTACCTTTGCTTCTAAAGATTTATTTTAACCATTGATCTGCAACCACCTTTGAGCTACATCTAACCTTTGATTGGCATCCTTTGTCTTCCAACAAAATCTTTTGTCTTTGAATGATGGCTACAACCAAGTTTTCAGACTTTTTCACCACCTTCCATGTTGACTTTTATAATCTCCTCAATCTACTTTGAGCAATTTAGCAGTTGTGTTGCTCTTCTTCTTTAAGTCTTCTAGGTGGCCTTTCTCCTTCCTCATTCCTATGATTACCTTTTATTCTGCAAGCTATACTTGAGAAAAAAATAGAAAAAACATTATAACTAAACTTAGCACACACTCTTTTCGCAGCAACAATCTATTTTCTTGGAAAATTTCTTTTGTTGGTGACTCCACCAAAATTTTCATGCTCTCTAGGTCTTCAGGCTATGATACCAATTGTACAATATGAAAGGGGGAGGACAAATCAGAAAACAAATAGACAATATTTTATGTTGTTCACAATAAAAACATTACATTGATTTTTTTGAGCTGCTACAAAGACGCCAGCTGCTACTCATTCAAACATACTCCATTATATCATCTGACTATTGTTGGAGCTTCTACTCCTTAAAAAACATAGATCCATTCAATCTTCTTACAACTCTGTGGAGTTGGACTCCATTTGTGAGTGGTTAACAAAATACAGATTCAACAATATATAAAAACCTAAGGTTCAATAGGATGGTCAACAATACACTAACTAATATATTACTTTGTGCCAAGAATGTGTGAGAGCTGCGATGAGTTATTATCAAACCAAGAAAATTCACAGTCAACAATTCATCATCAGAAAATTCACCGTCAACAATTCATTCAGAAAATTCACTGCCATGCCATATTCATCTTGTTGAAAAATTCACCACCAGCAATTCAGGATAATTCATCGCCTTAATATTTTTTAATGTATAATTCAAAGATATTGAATTTTTGTTTTGCAAAAAATCATTTCCACGACATTAATAATAAAGATCATTGACATTGTTGTATAATTGGTTTACTAGAATAAAAAAAATATATTGAAAAATGTTTTCATTTTTATCATCATAAAGGAAATTTTCTAATTGCATATGCATGAATTATCCAAAGATGATTTTTTTATAGCGATGAATTGTTTGACAGTAAATTGTTGACTGTAAGTTTTCCAGTGATGAATTGCTAGCGGTGAATTTTCCTAAAACCTTGATATATAGATCATCAATGAAATTATGCTCCTCATGTTGCACATGCTTGAATGATATCCTTTACTTGCATGTCGCTAAAAGTCTCTAAAGCCTTTTCTTCAAACTATTATGTATTTTTGCTACAACACAAAGGCGTTCTGTAAAAAATTTAACTCACCTTTTCTTGTTTTGCATGCAGCTCACAACTTGTTTTCAATTGTCATTCAGGTCGAGACAAGGACACTGGTAACGGTTGTGGGGTTTGACTTCATGCTTGCCAATAAATTTTCTTGAAAGTTTCTAAATCCTTTATTGATTTTATTTTGTGCATGTCATGAACCTTGCATGGTGCAAGCTTGGAGTGGAGAAATTTATTAAATTATAAATAGATCTTGTTTTCATTCAACTTTTACTCTTAGATCAACTAAGACAAACATCTCTCTCTTGGCACATGAAATTCATCTTTAATATTCAAAATGATCTATGAAACAACTTTTAAAGATTTTATTATGACATCATTTAGAGCGTATTATCATTCAATATCCTTCATGCAATTTGCACCCTCCTTAAACCTACATATTGCATAAACAACAAAGTGATTGTATCTGGAAATTGTTCTATTATGCTTCATTGGACCTGTGTAATCACATGCCGTACATTCAAGTCTTAACTTTTGCAAACTATGTGTTTCATTTGATTTCATGGAGGCACCTAAATAAAGTTTTTTAAATTGTAGTTCCATCTCCATGGAATATGTTGCTTTGATTTATTAATATCTTTGATTTAAAAGTGGAAGAAAATAACTAAAAATGGGTTGTGAAAATGCACAACCTCATTTTCTAAATTAAGGATTTGGGTTGTGAATTTTCACAACTTATATTTGGGTTAATATGGATTGTAAAAATTCACTTCACTTTTGTTTTTTAATTCAAATTATGAATTTTTTTAATTTGTTTTTAATTTTAATTTTAATTTTTTCACTTTATTTTCCTTTAATTACTAATTGTATTAAAATAAGTAATTATTCAAACTTGAGTGTTGATATTTTAAATTGTGTCACTATATTTTCAAACATCCAATGTGACCAGCTAAAGTGGTTGGAGAAAATATTTAGGAATTATAATTTACTCCTCCCTTATTAAATTCAAATTCATTTTTCAATCATCCAGTAAAAAAAATGCATATGATTTCTCACCTTCAATGTGTAATAATAACATTCATCCTTCCAATACAAAATAAACCAAAATAAATGGTAAATAAAAACCCTAAATGTGAAGAATAAAACTTATAAAACTGCTCTAACACTATATTCAAAAGAATTGAACAGCAAGTTGAAAGAGTGAACAGGAAATCTGAGTGAACAACAAACTGAAAAATGATAGAATGCAATATTATTCAACTGTATGATCTCTTATATAAAGAGTTTTAGACAACAACCAAAGAAAATTAAATCTCATGCACTGCAATTTTAATATGATTTAAAACTAAGAAAAACAAAAACAGTAAAATAATTGATCATGCAATCTTCAAAATAAGCCCTTTGTTGACACCCAGAGTGATAATGTTCCTCTTTCACCACAATTCTTTCTCAGTCAAGATTAATTTCTCAAGATCACAGTTGATGCATCTCGCTTCCTTCAATTTATTTCCTGATATGAGAATTTTGATTTTTGTAGATGGTTTCTAAAAATTCAACAACTCGTTGACAAATCGGCTACCGTTAATGCCATTGAATCCTTTATTTTGGGAAGCTAATAATGTTTTCATAGCAAGAGCCACACCAAAAAGATAGTGAAGTAGAGGTAAGATTTCCTCATCATGAGCAAATGAGCTTATGTTCAGATGAATCCACTTTAGATTCTTCAACTTCACATTCTCATAAAACTAACACAAAATCGTTGCATTGCACCATCAAAAGACCAAAGCAAGAATATCAATATCTTAGATACAAAAAATGAAAGAAATATAACAGACATGTGATTCTAGTGTTTTTTAACGAATTTTCCCTCCTCTAATATTAAAATTGAAGATTCAAATGGAGTATTTAAAGCCCTCACACTAAAGCGGTTGCCAATTTGTAACACTCCCACTTTACTTTGAAATATCAGAATTACAATATTTGCAATAAAATAATCTGTTATGTTGGAAAATTGAATGCTCCTGAGCCTTCTACTCTCACATCAACCCCCTGCTTCACCTACCCGTTAGGAGCCCCCAGTTTCAACGACATTTTTTTTGGGATTTTCATCCTTGCAACTCCTAACAGCCCCTGAAGTAAATGTGGTAGAAATTTTTGAATTCCCAGTTAATGTTGGTAGGTAATTTCAAATTTGAGAGGGAATGTTTTGGACGACAAAAAGAATTGAAGGCAGATTATTCTGTCAATTAGAGTAGACTCGGTTCTTGCAGCAGTAGTTTGAGAAAAGAATGTTTTTGTGCTCTCTGTGTGATTCAGAGAAGCCTATACATAGCAGCAGATGTATTTTGTTTGTTGTGTGTGTGAGAAGTGATTGCTCCTAAAGAGCTCTACATAGCTCTTGCCAGTGAGCTCCTAGCATCTCCTAAAGTTGTCTATTTGGTTGAAGCAACTTATGAATTCTCCTAGCAGCTTGAAGTTAGTAGTTTAGAGTTTTCTTTTAGTAGTTTCAATTTAATCTTTCATGTATTGCTCATTTCTAGTTTATTGAATACAAAAGGAAGTTGCATGTCTCCTTGTTTTGTTTGTTTATTCTGCATTTGTATTCCCCTGTTGTTTTGGGGAAACAAAGCAGAAGCTCTATGATTTTTGTGCATACACAAAATATGACATGGTATTAGAGCCATAGGCCCCATTTCCTCGTGAGTTAGAGCATTTTTTTTTATGGGTATTAAGTTTCTTATGTAGGAGACATGGCTAGAGATGAAGGAAAGAGCTAGTAGCAACCACCATCCTTTAATGGACAAACCTATGATGTTTGGGAAAAGAAGATGAAGACCATTATGGTCACCAATGATTGGTGGGAGTTTGTGGTCAGTGGGTTCAATGATGTAACTGACCTTGTAGCATATGCAACTCTCTCAAATAACCAGAAGACCCAACTAAAGGAGTTGAGGAGGAAAGATGCCAAGGCATTGAGTTTGATAGAAGCGGCTAACTATGCAAAGGAATCATGGGAAATCCTCTAGAAAAAATACAAAGGGATTGACAAGGTCAGATTGGTGAAGCTCTAGATGCTTCAAAGAGAGTTTGAAACTCTTAAAATGAAGGATAGTGAGTCCATTTTAGTATTCCACACAAGACTCTCAAGTTTGATAAACTAGTTGAGAGTGAATGTTGAAGTCATTGATGATCAGAGGATTGTGGAGAAAATCCTCAGGAGCTTACCCACAAAGTTTGATGCCATGGTGATTACCATTGAAGAGGCAAAGGATCTCACAACGTTGTTCATTGATGATCTGATGGGTTCTCTGCAAACACATGAGCAATGCCTAAATAGGTCTACTACTTCTTCCCAAGAGCAAGCTTTTAAAGCTCAGTCAAATGCAAGAGGAAGGAGGGAAGAAATAATGGTGGAAGGAGCTCAAGAGGGAGAGTTCATGGCAACTCTGAACAAAGAAATGTTGGAGGAGAAAGCTCGGGACGATCAAGTAGCCAAGAGGGAGCAAGCATCTCTCAAACTAGCTCCCAAAGAGGTAAGAAGAACAATAGTTCGTATCAGAAGAATGACAAGAGAAATGTTGAATGCTACTACTGTCATAAATTTGGTCATTATGCAAGTGAATGTTGGAAAAAGCAGCATGATCAGTCAAAACAAAGTGCAAATGTGGTTGATTTGAATGTGGGTGAAGGAAACCATTCCACAGCCTTCATCATGTGCAACATTGGTGAAGAAGGCATCCCCGAAGTCTGGTATTTGGACAGCGGTTGCAGCAACCACATGAGTGGTAATGAAAGTCTTTTCTCTTTCATTGATAAAAATGTTAAGTCTGAAATTAGAATGGGGAACAATGGAGTAGTTCCAGTTGTTGGAAGAGGATCTATTATGACCCGCAACAAGCAAGGTGAGAAGAAGGAGATACAAAATGTATTTCTTGCTCCTGGGTTAAAGCATAACCTAATGAGTGTTGGTCAGCTGATCCAAAATGGATACAAGGTGCTGATGGAGAAGGGTCAATGCGTCATTTATGACAAGAATGAGAGGAAAAAGGTGTTTGTAGTAGTTCAAATGATAAATAACATGATGACGTATGTGCAAGATCATCATGGAAAAAATAGGCCTTTAAGTGGCAAAAAAAATAGAAAAATTAGAGTTAGGCAACTTGATGTAAAAATTTGAACAAGTTATCTATATTATTTCAAAAATATGTAAGAATAGAATCTGTAGCAAATTCAATGTAGTTTCTAAACTACTAGGTTTGTTTTTTTTAAAAAAATCTATTTGGTGAAAATTTGAAATTTCAATGCAATAGTATTTAAATTTCGTGGAAAAATAAGAAGTAGGTGTCCTGTCCCGACCACCCTAACCATAATAAAATAATAATATTTTTATATAAGATTTTAGATATAAGTAGAGGAATCATGTCCTCGATGTGATGGCTATATTTTTGTAATTTTTGTCCAAGTTAATAATTAATTATGAATTTTTTATTACAACTTTTCAAAAAATATAAAACTCGTGATGTCTGACCACTTTAACTTGGTCAAACTTCATGAAATTCAATTTTTTTAATCCTATAGTATGGTAAGCATAGAATGTGACACATGTTTTGGATTCAAAAAATGTGATACCGCTTTGAAAGCTATAGATGTTTTTCAATCAGCCTATCAATCAAGACTTTAGTCGTAATTCAAATACAAAATGTATAATAATTACTTATTAAATTCAAAGTAAAGCATAATTTATATTGGTGGAAAGCTGAGAATCTCCTTTAAAAACCCTTTTCATTTCATCAATTTTGGGTAAAAAAAAAGTTGTCAGCCACATACCCATCATATTGCCACTTTTTGGCCCATCATGATCCTACACATACCGGATGTTTCCTTTAAAGATTGAGATGTGTTTCTCATCTCATTCTGTTGTTGCACCTCTCATGAATGGAAAATGTACAGTAGTACATCATGTAGCACTCAAGAGCACCATTCAAGACCCCTCCAAGCTATGGAACCTCAGGTATGGACATTTAGGCTATGCTGGTTTAAGTCTTTTGTCCAAGAATAAAATGATTGATGGTTTTCCAAGGATAGCAGAGCCCAACGTTAGATGTGAGGCTTGCATTTTGGGAAAGCAACATAGGAATACCTATCAATTAGGCAACTCTACAAGGGAAAGAGCACCATTGGAGCTTGTGCATATGGATTTGGTAGGCCCTATGCAAATCATTTCTATTGGTAAAAGTAGATTTTTTATGACCTTCATTGAAGATTACAACCATAAGACATGGGTTTATTTTTTGCAACATAAGTCTAAAGAATTTGATAAGTTTTTGTTGTTTAAGGCCTAGGCTGAAAAGGAGAGTGGACACATGCTTAAGGTCCTAAGGTTAGATCGTGGAGAAGAGTATACCTCTAATTTATTTGTAAATTTTTGCAAGAAAAATGGCATCAATAAGGAGTTGACAACTAGTTATACTTCGCAGAAAAATGGAGTGGCTGAAAGAAAGAATAGGACCATCATGGAGATGGAAAGGAGCATGATGAAAGCAAAGGGACTCCCTATTGAATATTGGGGAGAGGCTGTAGCAACAATTGTTTATTTGATAAATAGAAGTCCAACAAAGGTGCTCTGTGACAATATCTGTCAAGAGGCATGGACAAAATGCAAGTGGAAAGTTGAGCACTTGAGAGTGTTTGATTGTGTAGCATATGCACACGTGCCCAAGGAAAAGAGGAAGAAATCGGATGACAAGGGTGAAAAGTGGATTTTCATGAGCTATAGTGAGGAGTTCAAAGCCTATAGGTTGTACAACCTGGTCACCAAGAAAATCGTGAGTAGTAGGGACATGGAGTTCCTTGAAGATGAGTCATGGGATGGAGCGGTAGATTCTGACGGCTCAGAACTGCTCCTGAAAAATCCTGAAGAAGTAGAATCAGAACTTGAAGTTCAACAAGATTAGACTACAGTTGCTCCTCAAAGCGTCAGATGAGCTTCCCAAAGCTCCCGAAAACTCTTCATGGCTTTTGAAGCAGAAAGATAGTCATCAAGATATTCAACAAGATAGATATAGATAGCCAGAGGATTGGCTCCTAAAGGCATCGGTCAAGCTCCTGAAAGCTCCTGACAACTTCTAAAAGCTCCTGAAGTGAGCAAATAGTTCTAATGCAAGTAGCCAAAGACAGCCAAAAGATTAGCTCCTGAAGAGCTCCTTAGAGCTCCTGACAGCTCCTGAACCTACCTGTTCAACAAAGCGATAGCAGTAGTGAAAGTTCAGATCCACCTCTCACCTCCCTAATGCCAAAGAAGACCAAGATTCTAAGGGAGATCTACCAGAATGAAAGGTATAATGAAGAATTTGATGAGAGTGTGAATTTTGCATTATTTTCTCATGGTGATCCAGTTTATTTTGAGGAAGCTGTGAAAGAGGAGAAATGGTGTGAGACCATAGATGAGGAGATAGATGCAATAGAAAGGAACAACACATGGGAGTTAATAGATTTTCCTCCCAACAAGCAAGTTATTAGGGTGAAATGGGTCTACAAGACCAAATGCAATGTCGAAGGAAGGATAGAGTGGCAAAAAGCAAGATTAGTGGTCAAGGGGTACAAACAATAGCTTGGGACAGATTATAATGAGACATTTTCCCCTGCGGCAAGGATGGACACTGTGTGGGAAGTCAATTGCAACCTAGCACAATTGGAAGGTGTTTCAAATGGATGTGAAGTCCGCCTTCCTAAATGGAGTGTTAAAAGATGAAGTTTATGTGGAGCAACCATTCAAATATGAAGTTTTGGGTCAAGAACACAAGGTGTATAGGCTAAAGAAAGCTATTTATGGGCTGAAGAAAGCTCCATGGGCATGGTACAACAAGATTGACTCATATTTGATGAGCAATGGCTTTAGAAAAAGCTATGGTGAGCCCACTCTTTACATCAAGGCAGCTAATGGTAAGGTTTTAATTGTTGTCTTGTATGTTGATGACTTAGTTTTTACTAGGGATGATGATTTCCTCATTTCTAATTTTAAAGAGGCCATGAAAAGAGAGTTTGAAATGACAAACTTAGGTCTCTTGAGATATATTCTAGGCATGGAAGTAAAAAAAAATCATGATGGTGTATTTATCTCTCAAGAAAAATATGCAAATGAGATCTTGAAGAGATTTAGAATTCTTGAAAGCAAGCTTTCCCCAACACCAACAACCATAGGTCTAAAGTTGAGCAAGGAATATTGCAGCAACAATGTGGATCTAACCCTGTTTAAGAGTTTGGTTGGAAGTTTAATGTATTTAACAACAACTAGCCCTCATATAATGCAAAGTGTGAGTCTTATTTCTAGGTTTATGGAGACTCCAAGGGACACCCATTGGCAAGTGGGTACAAGTATCCTAAGGTATGTGAATGGAACTAAAGGATATGGCATTTTGTACATAGCAGCAAATGAGTTTGGGCTGGTTAGATATACAGTGATTGGGAAAGAAGTTTGGATGATAGGAAGAGCACACCAGGCTATGTGTTTCATTTGGGTTTGGGAGTCATTTCATGGGCTTCCAAGAAACAACCCATAGTTTCCCTATCTACAACATAGATTGAGTATATAGCAACAAATGTAGCAGGATATCAAGCTATTTGGTTGAGAAGAATCTTGGCAGATTTGAAGGAAGAACAAGAGGATGGAACAATAATCTTTTGTAACAATGTTTCATCAATAGCCTTGACAAAAAATCCTATGTTTCATGGAAGAAGCAAGCACATTGAAA
This sequence comes from Sequoia sempervirens, assembly GCA_007258455.2. Taxonomy (NCBI): domain Eukaryota; kingdom Viridiplantae; phylum Streptophyta; class Pinopsida; order Cupressales; family Cupressaceae; genus Sequoia; species Sequoia sempervirens. Next base: position 294,745,925 of record VDFB02000015.1, read on the forward strand.
TAGGGTATCATTTTATTAGAGAATTAGTTGAGAATGGTGAAATTAAAATGGCATTTTGCAGGTCTAAGCAACAGCTAGTAGACATATTCACCAAGCCTTTGAGAAAAGACAGTTTTGAGGGCCTAAGAACCAGATTGGGTGTTGTTGATTTGGATCAGGTTTGATCCTATTTCGTCAGCTCAGGACCAAGGGGGAGTGTTGGAAAATTGAATGCTCCTAAGCCTCCTTCTCTCACATCAACCCCCTGCTTCACCTACCCGTCAGAAGCCCCCAGTTTCAATGGAATGTTTTTTGGGATTTTCATCCCTCCAGCTCCTGACAGCCCCTGTAGTAAATGTGGTAGAAATTTTTGAATTCCCATTTAATGTTGGTACGTAATTTCAAATTTGAGAGGGAATGTTTTGGATAAAAAAAGAATTGAAGGCAAATTATTTTGTCAGTTGGAGTAGACTTAGTTCTTGTAGCAGCAATCTGAGAAAACAATGTTTTTGTGCTCTCTGTATGATTCAAAGAAGGCTTTACACAATAGTAGCTGTATTTTTTTTGTTTTGTGTGTGAGCAGTGATCACTCTTGAAGAGCTCTATGTAGCTCCTGCTAGTGAGCTCCTAGCAGCTCTTGAAGTTGTTTGTTTAGTTGAAGCAACTCATGAATGCTCCCAGCAACTTGAAGTCAGAAGTTTAGAATTTTCTTTTAGTAGTTTTAGTTCAATCTTTCCTATATTGTTCATTTCTAGTTTATTGAATACAAAAGGAAGTTTCATGTCTCCTTGTTTTGTTTGTTTATTCCGCATTTGTATTCCGCTATTTTTTTGTGGAAATAGAGCAACAGCTCTGTGATTTCTGTGCATACAAAAAATTTGACACATTAAACACTTACCATTTCTGCCCACTCAACCTTCTGTATACATATTTTTTCCAAGTTTGGAAATTCTGTTAGAATCATACAGCGCGTAAAAAGAAACACCTGTGCATGAAGGTAATTTTTCTTAGTGATTTGCGAGTTGTAAATGCTTCAAGTTTTGCATTTGTGCATAGAGTTAAACATGCTAGCAAGTAGAAATCTATCTCTATGCTATAAAATATGTCTTTTATTACAAGGCTCTGTAATCTGGCGCAATTTGCCATCATTGCTTTGATTTGAGATGAGAAATTGCTATAAAATGTGTCTTTTATTACAAGGCTTTGTAATTAAGTGTAATTTACTATCATTGCTTTTATTTGAGATGAGATATTGAGAGAAATAAGATTGCAAGTCCACTGCAATTACCAAGTATTAATTTTTTTTCCAAAACTGGACATAATTGCAACATTAGCTCAATGATCTTGTCATTCAGCTCTACATTATAAAAATTCAACGTTGTTAGGCTAGTGAAGCCACCGAAAGAGTTAGGCATATTAGTGGGAACAAAATGCTTGAGCGCCAAAGATTTGAGGGTGTGACATAAAAAAAATGGATGTGGGAACCTCAAATTTAGACAGTTGTGACTTGTTATTCTCAATTGTAATTTCTCTCACATCTTTCAGAGCAGCATGATGAATCCATTCATAAATCATGTCACTTGTACAATAGGAATGAGCATTATTGAGTTTGAAAAGTTCAAGGGAACTAGTATGAAGCTCAAAAATACCATCAAATATATTTTGGAATCCATGGGGTCTACATGATGAAGAGAAGAAATCCCATGAAAATTTTAGGTTTTGTAAGAACTTCCAAAGAAACTTCCATCTTTTAGAGACAACAAAACAACACATTGCTTGTTTCAAGGAGATTTTACTCAGAATGAAGATCAATAAGCTATCTGGTAAATCGTTTATGCTTAGTCCTTTTCTTTTACAAGCCATAACTTCCCTTCGGTAAGCCATGAGAGAGGTTGCTGCACTGAGAGAAATTAATGGGCTTTGTAAATATTTATTGTAGAATAGGGTAAAATCAAGGTACAAAGCATGAATCCATAAAACTCAAACCCTAAAGACCCTAAACCAATAATGAAATGCAAATGAACATAGAAACAGAAAATAACAAATAAAATTACCATAATTCCTATGCCATGGCTGATTCACCTCCATGGTCCTTCTCCATCTTGCTTTATATGCTTATTGCCCTCAGATTCTAAGTATGCAACAATAAGCCTAATGATAATGATAGCAAAATTTTGAAATGACAATGGTAGGTCTCTTTTATAGAAAACCAAATGGAATGAAGGGGTAGGATTAATATTCAATATGATATGAAAATCAATGGTCAAGATTGAAAGATGTAGTATGAAATAGAGTTAGGGATAACTTGGTTAAGGATGGATGGTGGAGATTAAATTATAGAATAATTCAATCAAGGGTGGAAATTAATAGAAATGTGAAAAGATAAGAATGAAATTAATTGAGATGTGAAGAGATAAAAATGTCACAGATAAATAGATGGGTGAAATAAATTAAATAATTATGAATATTTAGTTTGAGAGGGAAAATAATAATTAAATAATTTAAAACAATTATTTAATTATAGAGGAAAGGGAAAAGTTGACTTTTTAAATTAAATAATTATCAAATTCAAAAGTGGAGAAAATGACAAAATATTAAATAATTAAAATAATTACACGTATGCATTTTTTTTCTTTAAAAAATTTCAAACTTAGAATTTTAGATTTCTTATAATAAAAATAATATATAAATAATAAATTATAAATTATATGCTCTCTACCACTTCCTCAAGTTCCTAGAATGAAATGGATGATCAAGAACCTTAATCAAATCTAGATTACTAGAGATGACCTTGTCATGCTCTCTACCACTTCCTCAAGTTTCTAGAACGAAATAGTTGCCCTCTTCTTTGTCTTGCTCCTAGTACGCAAGCACAGACTAGCTTCCACATTCTTCTCCACACATAGGCCAACATCCACATTCTTCTCCATGAAATTCATATGAATAATATTAGCAATAGCCTCCCCATGTTCACCAATGTATATATTCTTACCAGTCCAATTAATTAGTTTTTCATTCAACAAAGAAAGCCTTGTGCACTAGATTTCAGGGACTAGTTACTAATTCTCACCACAACTTGCAAGTCATTGTTGATCTTGTTCACTCTATCCTCCATAGCCACAAACCACTCCTGATGAAACCTGTGAATAATATTTTCCAAAGTAGCCATCCTTTCTTCATGATTTTTTCCAAGTTTTTTGGCATCCACAACTACCATATCAAGGATCACATTCATAGTTTTGACCTTATCTTTCATTGACCATTCTTTTTGTTATAGTTCACCAATGGCACAAAAACATCCTGCCACTCTTTCAACTTGGTACTGAGGTCTTTGACCTCTAAAAAGAGCCATTTAGTAAGAGAAATGAGATTTCTAATGCCATCCTCCGCCATTCTACAAAAAGATCCTATCGATCTCATCCCAATTCACTAGTGTAGTAGTAGGAAAAGCAACATTCTCATGCAGGTCCTTCTGATTCCCACCTTTTCCCTCTAAATCTTCCTTAATAAGAGAGTCATCCAAATCAATAACCTCAACTTTTACCTAATGTTTCTTAGAAAATTTGGCCAACTTCACCAACATCTCAAGAAGCCCTTTCTTGTCTTCAAGTTGCTTAACCTACTCACGACCCTTGTAAACAGGGGACTCCAAAACACCATGCCTGAGAGGTGCCTACCCAAAATTCATGAAACCCTCACCCTCCAGAACATTTTCCACCATAGCGTGCTCTTTACCCTCTTGAAAATTCCCCTGAAACCCCTTGTCACATAGAACAAGGGACTCCTTCACACCTTTCATCCCATCCTCCCCGAAATAACTGTAGAAGGAGACATAACCTCCTTCATTTCAATGTCAATCTTGTATCCCTTTGACCAGAACTTAGAAGCCTCTGAATCATCCTCAGACTCCCCCTCATCCTCTGACAACACCTCATTTTCATAATTTTCCTCCTCATAGTCACCATCCCATTCTTTTATCAACTCACCAGTATCATAACCAAGCGCAATTCCCTGCTTTTTGTGAGTAGAAGAAATCTTAGGATTCTTAGGTAAAAACTTCAACTTAATGTGATCAATAATAAGTTTCATGAGACCCTCATGGATAATTTATTTACTAGGTTTCTTTCTATGATCATCAATACTAGTTACCATAGAAAAAAGTGAGTAATAGGGAAACAAAACCAAATTGTTGTGTCTAAAATGATTAAGCAACATAAAGTAGTAGCAATAAATCATAAATTACCTTTCATTGGGTGTGAAGAATTTCATTAGAGCTAGTGCCACATCTCTCCATAGTGGCTTAATTGAATTTTGATCATACCCACCACTCCCCACACACCTCAACCTTTGTCTTTCCTTGCCTTTGAAAAAATTAGCTAAGGAAGTATTTGAAACAACATGATCTCTATAAAACTTCTTTCCCTTCATTGATAAACCAGTAATCTTGGAAATAAACTCAGTGATATTCACCTCCACACCCTGGTAACACAATATTCTATTGTTCCAACCATTCAGAAAGGCCTCAGTCACTTCTAAATCAGAACCATGAAGTTTGAGCAAGTAGGGGAAAACACCACCTTGCTCCAGGTATTCCTAAACAATTTGATTCCCACTTAATTCCTCATAGGAAAGTGGCTCAACTCTACAATGATCACCTCCCACATGGCTACCTAAAACAACCAACTCACAACCTTTGCCTTGTTCCTATGAGCAGAAAGGGTTAATTGAACAATCCAGAAGCAAAGCCAAATAACACCCATAAATTGTGTTAGCCTAACACCATGAGTACAACCAACATTAAAATCCCAAACCATGATCTTGTTTTTAAAAGATATATCTAATAATTAAATGAACAAGCTCTAAACACAAAGTTCATAAACCAAGGGAAGAGGAAATAAAATAACTTCTCTCAATGTTTCTGCTACCATGAAAAGAAAATTGGTCATGATCAGAAATACTCTAAATATTCATAGGAATAGCATCATAAGAGTACCAATGATTATGAGACTCAACCCCCAAATTGGTTAACCCATCAACAAGAGATTTAGCCTCCCGAAAAACATGTGAGATTTTCACATCATCAAAGGATATAATGATGGAAAGGGTATCTTCAATTAAATGAGCAATAGACCACGACATAAAAATTACCTTAAGGAGACAATTTATAATGTTGAGAGAGTCCCCTTCTAACCAAATCTTAGACACCCTCACCTCTTTAGCAGGTAAAAGGCCATGATAGGCTGCTACTCCCTCTGCATAGTGGTTTTTTTGGGTTACCAAAAGGAGCGCCACCAAAGAGACAAACCTACCATTATCATCACATAACACTCCCCCACAACCAACAAGTCCCGAATTCCCCTTAGTAGCACCATCGAAGTTGACTTTGAACCAACCCTAGGATGAGGCTTTCCACCCAACCCCCTCCCTAGAAACCCTAGTCTTCTTCATAGGAATAGAAAGATCAAAAGAAAGGTTCCAATGAGTCCCCACCATTAAATCATAATTAGAAACCACAACCTTAGGCCCAAAATTATGAAGCACCAAACATTCAGATAGAAAATTTTATCTTATTGCCTCACGAATTTTGAAAGCAAGCCTTGAAGGAGGAAGCTCCAATTGATGAAACATATGATCATTTCATTCCTTCCAAACCCCCATGCCACATGTGGGAGAATAAGAGACCATAACATTGAGAGAGTTGGATTCTAAGGAGTCACCCACTAAAACCAGAGATCTGAGATAGAAGCAAGAAAAACCCAAGATAAGTTCCACATCTGAAGAACATGAGCCCAAACATCCAGAGAGAAACTGCACCCAACCAAAAGATAAAAAAACATCCTTAGTAGCCTCCTTTCACAAGAAACATCTATTGGGAAAAGCAATACCCCTTTTTGAGAGATTGTTGAGAGTCAAAATTTTATCTTGACAGAGAAGCCAAAAGAAGATATTGATTTTGGGAAAAATCTTAGGATTCCATAAATGCCCCCAATAGGGAGATGGAACAAAGATCTAAGTCTAATTAGAAAAGGAAGAAGACACTAAAAACTGGCCATTGGAAGCAAACCTCCACAACACAAAGTTAGCAAGGGAAGAAGCCAAAATATGAATCTGAGATAAAAACTGATAAAGAGGTTCAAGATCCATGTTAACTAAGTCAAGTCTAATCGAATTACCATAAGAAATATAATTTGACACCAAGAGGCCCCACTCCCCAATATATAGATATTTGAAATGGGACACCCAAGATTCATATTTCAAAGGGCCATGACCAATCCACTAGTCATCCCAAAACAAGATCCTCCTTCCATTCCCAAGCACCCAATGTAGACCATCAACAACAATAAGATGAGCTGTCAACTTGAAGTTCCAAAGGGCCAAACCTGAAGGAGGAACAAATCCATCCCTCAAAAGGTCTCTAAACTTGTCAAAACTCCTCAAATATTTAAAAGAAAAAATAGAATTCCATTCCTCATCATCCAAAAGCAGAGTCCACAGCTATTTAGCAAGGAGGGAAGAGTTGAAGTCTTTCAATTTGTGAAGACCTAAACCGCCTTGATCTTTAGCCCTGCAAACCTCCTCCAAAGAAATCAAATGCAACTATTTCTTCTCCTCCACACTAGAACAAAGAAATATTTTTTGGATACTCTCAATCTTCTCCCAGAACCTCCTAGGAATTTTGAAGAGGCTTAAAGAATAGACCAGAAGATTTTGTAAAGTTGACTTAATTAACTAAATTTTTCCAACTTGGCTAAGAAGAGCTCCCTTCTAACTAGAAATTTTTGAATTAAACTTATCAATAATACCATTCCAAAAGGAGTCCAGAACCACATTACAACATAGAGGAAACCCTAAATAGGTAGAAGGGAGTTCCCCTATGCCACATTCTAGAATCTTAACAATCCTCTATTGGTGATGCTTCTGAGTATTAAGAAAAAAGACAATACTCTTAGGCAAGCTTACCTTTTTCCTAGAAGCTACCTCATATTGCTGAAGAATGAGGCAAATAGACTTCGCTGCAACAAGCAAAGCTTTAGCAAGAATAACAGTGCCATTCACAAATTGTTGATGCAAACAACAATGCTAAAGCGAAGAAGGATAAAGACCTTTGAAAGAACCATTAGTGATAGCTTGAAGGATATATCTACCCAAAGACTCCAACATAATAATAAAGAGGAAGGGAGAAATAAGATCACCTTGTCACAACCCACAAGAGCTTCTAAAGAACGCAAAAGGAGACCCATTCACCAAAATTGAAAAGGAAGGAGAAGAGATTAATTGACCAACTAGCTTCAAAACCCAATCCAGGAAACCAAACAGCTTCAAGATATTACACAAAAATGCCAATTAACCTGATCATAAGCCTTCACCAAATCTAGCTTCAAAATAAGACCAAGCTTCTTATTAACCTTAAGAGAGTGGATGTTCTCATGCACTGTAAGCACCGAATCTAAAGTCTTCCTCCCAAGAACAAAGCCATTCTGCTGAGGAGAAATAATATGAGGGAGGACAACCTACAACCTTGAAGCCAAAACTTTAGAGAAAATTTTATAAATAGAATTGCACAAGCTGATAGCCCTAAAATCACAAAAAGATGAGGCCCAAGGATTCTTAGGAATGAGCACAATAAAAGTAGAGTTCAACTCCTTGAGAAGCTTCCTATTACCAAAAAACTCTTTAGTAGCATTGATAATATCCTTGGAGATAATCTCCCAGTAGATTTGAAAGAAAAGCATAGGAAAACCATCTGGCCTAGGAGACTTATTTCCTTCAAAGGTGAACATTGCCTTCTTCACTTCCTCATCAAAAGGAATGCATGAAAAACCCTTGTTCACCTTATATGTCACCAAGTTAGGAATAATATTAAGAAAAATCTACTAGAAAATGAGACCAAGAGGGCGATTTACAGACAAAAAATTATCAAAGAAAGAATAGGCAGTAGATTTAATTTCATCATCCACTTCCAAAGAGCAATTATCAACAACAATTTTGGAAATCTTGTTAGAGGATCATTGCTTCAACATAGTGAGATGAAAAAAGAGGGCAATTTTATCCCCACTTCGAAGCCATATCACCCTTGACCTTTGCTTCTAGAACTCCTCCTCCTTAGCCACAATATTATGCAAGCTGGCTAAAAGATTACTTTCCTCCTGAAGAATAGACTGTTCATTCCCACTAGTCTGAATTCTCTATTGCAAAACATACAACTTGGCCTTAATCACATATTTCTCCTTAAAAATATTACCAAAAGAGGATTATTCCATTGGATAATATTATGCTTAACAGAGGCAAGCTTCTTAGCAACTTTAAACATCATAGAACCATCCACATTGATACTCCACCAATCAAAAATTATAGATCGTAAGTCCGGGTGACTGATCCAAATCTTTTCAAATCTACAAGGGAAAACCTTCTTTCAACCCAAAGGCTCATCATTCAAGGAAATAGGAAAATGATCTGAGCCAATTCTAGTAAGGGCCAAAATGGAACAAGAAAAATACTGCAACCAATCAAGTGAAATAAGAGCATGATCCAATTTAGCATAAATGAGAGCATCCCCCACATGCCTATTGGACCAAGTATAGGATGCTCCACACAGATCCAAATCCAACGAAGAATTATCATTGATGAAATTCATAAGATCGAATCGACTATCATCCACAACTTGGAAACCCCAAAACTTATTTGAATCATTCAACAAATTGTTGAAATCCTCCATGACCAACCAATTCTAAAAAAAGAATTGAGATTTAAAAGTGTGCAATCCATCCCAAAAATGCTTCTAGGAACACTTCGAGTTAGGGGAATAGATATTATAAATCACCCACAAGAACTTATCTCTAGGACTAGAAAAGGAGATAGCAACATGATTTTCAAAACAAAACAAAGCAGAACCAAAAACCACCTTAGGATTCCAAAAAGTAGCCATGCCACCAAAAGTCCCATCATAATCAAATGCCTGAAAACCACAGTCCTTAAACAACCCTTTCCTAATTTTCTCCACCTTATCCACACCCATCTTAGTCCCCTAAATCAGGATGATATTAGGATGATGATCTCTTATAGATTAGCAAGAAAATCATGTTTATGAGGATTATTCAATCCTTGTATGTTCCAGGAAAGGATCTTCATAAAGGAGTCTATGAGGAGTGTTTGAGGCCCATCTCAAGAAGAGTTGTTTGTGAACCATGAGCAATGTCAAGTTTTCTTTCCTTCTCCCAAATTTGTTGCAATGAGGGTCTCCCCTTACCTCTCTGCTCAAAACCACAATCTAACTTTAAACTGTTTCTAGTAGCCATACTTGCCATAGGAGAAGCAGGTTTCTTCTTATTCCAAGTTTTAGAAGCTGAGGGAAGAGGATCCCCAACCTCCACCTCCAAAGAACCAGAAGAGCTACAAAATTTTTCAGAAGAGGTGAGCACCTTCTCTTTCTCCAACACTTTCATGATAACTTCTTCAACCAAATTAAAATCCCTAGAGGAAACCACCCCTGAAGCAACAACTGATTTCTCCACAAAAGAACCAGTGATAACATTAGTTACCTCTTTTAAGGGAGAATAAACAAAATTTGATACCATCTTCAATGGCATCACCTTCTTAGGTTCAACCACCACAAGAGCCAAGGTATTTTCAACCACTTCCTCAACCATAACCAACACAAGCTCCCCCTCTACCATAGTAGAGGCATTCAACTCAACCTTTGAAGAGATAATTCCAACCTTGGATTCCACAACATCACCTCTGCCACAATAGGGCTCTCCCCATAAATCTCTAGAGTAGGGAAAAAATCACTAGAAAAGCTAATAGTAGCCTCATAGCTACCACCATGACCCAATCCAACTTCTTTCACAACAACATTCGAAGGCTCAACAACACCCATAGAAGCCCCTAATTAAAGACACCTTCCAACCTCCTTCCAAACTTTTGAGGGTTGAATAGTATCCATCTTAGGGGTTGAGACCTTTTGGGGAGGTTTCTTGGGCTTCAACAGGAATTTTTTCGCCCAATGACCCACCTTCTTACAATGAAAATAGGAAAAAGGGATAGACTCAAACTCAACCGCTTGGTCCCACACACCCAACTTTGAATTAATCTTGATAAAAGTCTGAAAATTAATAGATTGATCCATAATCACACAAAACCAGGCTTAAAACAACTATTTCCTTGAATCCATCAAATGGTCAATGGATAATAGGCGCCCAAAGGTACTTGCAATAACTTTAAAGACATGCTCATCCCAAAATTTGAGAGAGAGACCAAGAAAATGCACCCACACTGACATTGAATCAAAAGAGGAGTTTAGATTAAATGAACTGCCTCCCATTTCTTCAACACCAAAGTAGATTTTCTAATAAGCCATGACTCCCCGACCAAAACCTTCAAAAGGCCCTCCTCACAAGAAAATAAAAAGGAGAAGAAACCCTTAGCAAGAGCAGCCACCTCAACCTACCCCTTCAAATGCCAACGATTCTTGGAAAGGTTACATACTAACTTAATATTAGGAGGGGGCTCCAAAGACTTACCCACCAACAATTGCTCCATAGACTAGACACCGTTCTCAATGATGCACTATGACATAGAAATAGAATACTCACCAGACACAGGATTAGCAAAGAAATCCACCAAAGGAGAAGAGCTCTTATCATTAGGTTTCGACCCAAAAAATTCAGACCAAATCCTCCCTTCCAAAGAACCATCATCAACTTTTCAACCAATTCCGTCAACTCCAATAATGAGAGCCTCAAGAGCCACAAAAAGATACCCCACCTTACCAAGGGAAGTACCATCAGGAAATGGACTACCAGAGATATGATGCACTTTTGAGTTATCTAACGGGAAAGGACCCACACGTAGCCCCATCCATTAGAAAACCATTTAATACCCCCTTTACATCAGCCAAACCACCGTCATTAATGCTAGCCTTAGGAATAGTACTTTCCACCATCAAAAATTTTGAAAAAACCTTACCCGCAACTCCACCCACAACAGCTCCACCTGACGACAACTAGACATTATCTTTAATTAATGTTAATATTGTTTGTAATATATTAATTATCTTTTTTATTAATGTTAATATTGTTTTTAATATATTACTTATCTTTTTGAGATACATATCTTATTAATATTTCAATTCTAATAAATTAAAATTTTAATTTTTTAAATTTAATCATTTATTAACTTAAAATTTTTATTATTTATTATTAATTTTTTAAAATGATTGTCTGTTAATATTTGGATTTTGATATATTTTAACTTTTCATTTAGTGGATTCTATTTTAATTGTTTATTTATATTTAAGTTTGAAATTTATTTTTATTATTTATGTCCTTTTATAAAATTACAAATAATAATTAAAAATATTAAAATTCATTTAATTTACAATCATTTATCTTATTAAAGTTTAATTATTGTATAATAATTCTATTTTTAATTTTTATTTTAATTGATATATAATAAAATGAATTTCAAACTTAAAATCCAAATTAAAAGTCATAGTGTGTGTGAGATAGAAGATACCTTTTCATTAGTCATTTCATGCCAACAATCCAAGGATAACACATGTCCCTAGGGATTTACACTTAGGGTAGCATCTCATTTGGTTAAGGATATGATAATTCATCTTTATAACCTCTTTAATGTACCCATTTCACACTTAAGGAGGAAAATAGATAGAGGGAGAAAGAGAGAGAAGGGAGAAGGAGATGGAGATAAGATATAGAGGAAAATAGAGAAAAAATAGAAAGAAAAGAAGAGAGAAAGAGGGGGAGAAAATGAGACAAAAGAGGAGAGATGTAGATAGAAAAAGAGAGATAAAGAGAGTTATATAGAGAGAAAAAAATATAGAAGTGGAAGGATAGAGAGAGGGAGAGGGAGATACAAAATGAGAGAAGAGAGAAAAAAGATAGTGATAAAGATAGAGAGATAGAGAGAAATAGAAATAGAGAGATAGAGAGGGATACAAAGAGAAATAGAGAGATAAAAAGAGAGATAATAATATGGATATATAGGTAGATATATAGAGGAAGAGAGAGAGAGAGAGAGAACAGGAGGAAAAGAGAGAAGAGGAGAGACACATATAGATATAGTCACATAGAGAGGGAGATAGAGAGATAGAGAAATAAAGAAAAATAGGAGAAAAAAATAGAGTGGTAGAGAGATAAAGAGGGAAAGGAGAGAGGAGAGAGATAAATAGGGATAGAAAAAGAGAGTAAGGGAGAGAGATATCAGAGAGAGGAAAATAAAGAAACATATATAGAGGTAGAGAGAAGGGAAGAAAAATATAGATAGAAATAGGGTAGAGAGAGGAAGAGAGAGATCAAGAGATAATGAGATCTTTCTCTTCCTATATCTCTATATATATCTCCACATTTCTACCTCTTGAGCTCTATATATATCTCCCTCTCTCTACCTCTCTCTATATATAACTTCCTATATATTTATTTCCCTCCATAGATCTCCCTTTTTGTCTCCCCCTCTTTATATCTCTATTTCTCTCTCCCTCTCTCCATAGCCATCCCCATCTCTATCTCTATATTCCTTTCTATCTCTCTCCCCCTATCTCTATCTCCTTACCTCTCCCTGCATCTCTCTCTCTCTCTCTCTCTCTCTCTCTCCCCTATATCTTTCCTAATGTATATATCCCTCTGTCTCTCCCTCATCTCTCCCCTATCAGTCTCTTTCTACATCTCTCTACTTCTCCTCTATCCTCTCTCTCTCTCTCTCATCATATATATATATATATATATATATATATATATATATATATATATATATATATATATATATATATATATATATATATATATCTCTCCTCTCTATCTATCTCTCTCTCTCTATCTCTATTACTTATCTCTATCACTTCCTTTATCTCTCACTCACTTCTTTATATCCCTCTCTACCTCTCTCTATATATCACTTCCTATATCTTTATCTCGCTCTCTCCAACTCCCCCTCTTTCATTGTCCCCCTCTTTTTTTCTCTATTTATCCCCTCCATCTTTGTCTCTCCTTCCATCTATCCCTCTATATATTTATCTCTCTATCTTTTTCTTTGACTCTTTGTATCTCATCCCCTCTATCTTTCCCAAGTTGTATCTTTATACTTCTCTCTCCTATCTATCTAGCTCTCCTCTTTATATTTCTATATCTCCCTCTCTCCCCCTCTCTCCCTATCACTCCCTCTTTCTATATCTTTATACTTCTCTCTCCTATCTCCTTTATTTTTCTCCTTCCTCTCCCCCCTCTCTATATATTTATACATAACTATCACCCTCCCTATCTCTCTCTCTCTTATTCATACACATGTACACACACTCCTTGTTTCTCCCTCTCTATCTCTTTACCTCTCTATCTCTATCTCCACATATTTCTTCTTTCATCACTCCCTCTATCTCTATCTTATTATCTGTCCATGTCTCTCTACCCCTATATCTTTCCATATCTACCTCTTATATATATCACTCCCTATATCTTTGTCTTTCTACCTATCCCTCTCTCATTCTCTCACTCTCTCTCCCTTTCTCTCAATCTCTATATATTTACGTCTTCCATATCTATGTATCCCTATATCCCCTCTCTCTCTATTTACCGCCTTCTCCTCCCCATTTCCATTTTCATTTCCATCTCTATCTTTATCTCCTTACCCCTTTTCCTCTCTCTCTTTCTCTCCCCCCTATATCTCTCCCTCTTTGTATCCCTATCTCTCCCTCTCTCCCTATTTGAACCATGATAACATGAGCCTATTGGTAATGGATCTTGATTATCTTCTTGATTTAGAGGTTTTATTTTAGTTGTGTGTAGATCCTTGTAAGTGAATGCATAATTGATTTGAATTTTTCACTTTTCCATTGAAATTTGAGAGCTTTTTTTCACAAACAACATCATTTTCTAAATGGACTACCAATTGACCTCATGTATACTTCACAAATGTATGCAAAAAATAGACCAAAATTTTCCCTAATTTACCTTCCTCACATCTTCGACATACCCATTGCACACCAAGCTGTGATTGCTAGTTATTTAATATTGGAGGGAAATGAGAAATAATTAAATAAATAAAAACTATTTAATTATCAAGGTAGAGGCCAACAAGTAATTAAGATAATTATTTAATTATAGTAGAAAAATGACTAATAATTAAATAAAATAAAAATTTATTTAATTATAGGAAGATAGGGGTTAATTAGCGACTTAATTAATTAAATGAATTTATTTAATTAATCAAAGGAAGAATAAAAGAAATGAATTAATTAATTAAATAATTAAAATAGAGGAATGTGACTTTAGATAATAATCAAATAATTAAAATTATTTATATGTAGGGAAGAAAGGAATATCGACGAGGAAAAATGATAATCATAGGATTAGGACATTTTTCAATGTCTACATTTATATTGGTTTAATTAAGTAAAGAAAACCTCAAAGCCGACACATATAGTAATTAAAAATTGTGCCCTTGCCAACTAATTTAATTTGCACATTTAATGTTGTTGTGAGGGAATCTAAAATAAGCATTATCTATTGGGGAACCCATTTGAGCTCAAAATAGATTATATGGGATTAAGATATATCTTCACCCAACCAAATCTCAATGCACATTAGCGAAGATGGTTGGAATTCCTTAGTGAGTACAACTTTGGAATTGAGTATATTAAAGTAAAAGAGAATAGAGTGGTTGATGCTCTTAGTAGAAGAAGACATCTGACAGCTATGACCTTGACTCATTTGAATCTAAGGAAATAGGTAATGCAACACTTTCCAGGGGATGAGAACTATGAGAGGGTAAAGGAAGCTCTACAAGAAAACCCTTCTGACCATCAATACGATGGGTATGAAATTGAACTAGGTGGAATCCTAAGATACCATAGGAGAATGTATATTCTAGAATCCAGGGAACTCAAAAATTTGGTATTGAAGGAGATCCACAATGCACCATATTTAAGACAATTAGAAATGGTCAAAATTATTGCAAAATTGAAATCGTTATATTTCTATCCTAAGCTCAGGAAGGATGTAGTCAAGTTTGTAGCTAGATGCTTGGATTGTTAGCGAGCCAAGGCTAAACATGTGCATCCAATAGGGCTTCTCTATCCTCACAACATATCCTTTATTGATTTTATTTTTTGCATGTCATGAACCTTGCATGGTGCAAGCTTGGAGTGGAGATGTTTATCAAATTATTCATAGATCTTATTTTTTCTTTCAACTTTTACTTGTAGATTGACTAAGACAAACATCTCTCTCTTGGCACATGAAATTCATATTTAATCTTCAAAATGATCTATGAAACAAATTTTAAAAGCTTTATCTATGACATCATATAGAGCATATTATCATTCAATATCCTTCATGCAATTTACACCCTCCTTAAACGTACATATTGCATTAAAAATGAAGTGATTTTATTTGGAAATTTTTCTTTTATGCTTTGTGCGTAATCACATGTTGTACATTCAAGTCTTAACTTTTACAAACTACGTGTTCTATTTGATTTGATGGAGGCACCCAAATAAAGTTTTCTAAATTGTAGTTCCATCTCCATGGAATATGCTACTTTGATTTATTAATACCTTTGATTTTAAATGAAGGAAAATAACTAAAAATAGGTTGTGAAAATCCACAACCCCATTTTTGAAGTTAGGATCTCGATTGTGAGTTTTTACAACTCATATTTGGGTTAACATGGGTTGTGAAAATTCACAACTTCACTTTTGATTTTTAATTCAAGTTGTGAGTTTTCTCAACTTGTTTTTAATTTATTTAGTTTATTTTCCCACTTTATTTTCCATTAATTACTGATTGTATTAAAATAAGTAATTATTCAAATTTGAGTGTTGATATTTTAAATTGTCACTATATTTGTAAACATCCAATGTGACTGACTAACATTATTTTGTGATCCAAAATATTTAATTTATGAAAATGTGGAAAACCATTAACACATCAACCTAAAGACCAAATAATCGTGCAAGCTCGTCAATAGGAAATTTGGCATAACTTCATATTGGCTTCATATTTTTAGCCAGTTTTTTTCTACATTATCCAAAATAATAATACGATGAAACCTACTGAACAAAATTTTTCCAACTCTTCTAAATAGCACATTTAATTTTTTTCATAATTCTACACATGAAAAATAGAGGCATTAATATCTCATAATTTGTGAGGAGTCATAACTCGTAAACTGGGCACATTGGTTGAAATAACCCTAGAAATAACATATTAAAGGAATTTGCACTAGCTTACACCAATTTTCAAATTTAATTATTTATGTGAATATCACCAATTTTTTCTATTGCACCTAATTTCCAATTGGAAAAAATAAACCACTTTATTGAACTTAGCATGATAAATTTGATCTTAGCATAAATAATGTTAAGTAATTTTAAAAATTGTATGACTCTATTAGGCATCAACGAAAAATTAAGATTACAATTTGATCAAAAATATGATTTTTACATGGAAAAAACCTGAGGAAGATTCATTACATTATTTTGACAAATGGTTTTTGAGAAAATTCCATAAAAATCAAAGACAATAGTTGGATCTAATTGGGGGGAAGGACTGCAAAGGATGCAAGATAAACCCAAAATCTTGATAAAAAGATCAGTGTGTTATCCAAAAGGGCAATAGAGTCACAAATGAAAGTAGATAGGAAAAGCAACTAGGAAAGGAAAAACATCAAAAAGATGATGCACACACCCAAATGGAAATGAAACACAACCAAAAAATCCTAAATAACTTATATAAAAAGACTAGACTTTAAAATGTTGGCCACTATCAGAAAATGGTAAGTGTGTACCATCAAGATAAGCTAAATAGAATAAGTATTTCTCACATACCTATACAATATAGAATGGTCTTTTCCACAAGGACTAGTACTTGCTATCCATCCTTTTGGTTCCTTATGTTTATCCCAAAGTAATACAAAATATCCAACTTGTAATTTTCTAGGTCTAGCCTTTTTTTCAAACAATTTCTTTACTCGAGATTGATGTTCCTTGATTCTATCCATCCCAAGCTCCCATTCTTCTTTCATCTTGGTTAGATACAAGATTCTCTTTTCCAAGGTATATTTAAATTTATAGTCTCCTAAAGTAGTTTGAAGACTTAATGGTGCAAGTTTTAATGGGATAGGAAGTATGGCCTCTGCTTTGAAAACTAATTGGAATGGATACATCCCATAAACCATTTTATTTTTGTCCTATCAACCCATAATGCTTCATATAAATTTATATGCAAATTCCTCTCATTCTCGTTGACCATCTTTCAAATAATTGTAACAATATTCTTGTTGCTAGCTTCTAGCTAACCATTCCCTTGGTGATAATTGTATGAGCTAGGATGATACCATACTTGTAGAAAAAAGCTAATATTTTATGAGAAGAAAAAATAGTGGCATTATTAGTTACATTTTTTTTGTGAAACACCAAACAAATAACCATATCAAAGAGAATTATCAAATATAATCCATTGCTTTGTGTGTGCTCCTTTTTCAAATTTTTGATCTTCTATAGCTTGATGAATTGGTTTGGAGGGGGCCCCATTAGGGCTCCCCCATCTAAGTACTATGCTCCTTCCTAGAATGGCGTACCTTCACCTTCTAGGGGAACTAAAACTATTCTTGGTGCTTCACATGTTCCTTTTCCTGGGGGTTTGAACGCGGCCTTTTCTTCTCTTGAGGGTAAGGATATTATGTTTACTAGTGAAAATTTTTCTTCTTACGTGGAAAAGCTCGATGGAGGAAAGGATTTGACATAGGCACCTCAGGACTCTTTGTTTTCTTTTTTAACTATTGTGGGGGATGAAGTGGATGTCCTAGATGTAATCTTGAATGATGCTTTGGAGGGCTTGAAGCTATCCTTGGTTGGGAAGTTCTTTGTTGGCCATCCTAATATTGACCAGGTATGCAAGTTGGCCACTGACACTTGGAATCGCAAGGGAAGTGTTTCTATAGGTGTTATGCCTAAAGGTATCTTTTTGTTTACCTTTGTTATCCCTGAGGATATGATAAATGTTCTCATGGGTGGCCCGTGGGCTTTTGATAAAAATTTTAAAAATATTCTCTATGTAAGTGGAAACCAGGGTTTGATGCCTCTACTGACTTGGGGAAAGTCACCCCTATCTGGGTCAGGCTCCTTGGTTTTCCATGAAATTTTGGCACCAAAACATTTTTAAAGCCCTTGGTTATGGTGGATAAAGTAACCCTTCATAAGTCTCATTTGGTTTATGCTAGAATGTGTATGAATGTTGTGTTCAACATAGTTCTACCCACCTCTGTGACTTTAAAATCAAAATTTGGAAGATGGGTTCAACCATTGGAGTATGAAAAATCTATGGTTTTCTGCTAAGGATGCAATAAGTTTGGGCATCTATAGGATGTTTGCAATAAAGTACCTTTCAAACCTAAGAAGCCTCAAATTGGAATCCAACAGAGTTCTTTGAAAAATGTGGTTCCTATGAACCTAATAAAGGAGCTTGATATCCCAACTCCTAATAAGGCTTTGATGATATTTGATAAGGAAAGGATGCCTCTTCTAAAGGTGCAAGATATGGAAGGCATGACCTTGAATGATGGTGTTTCAAAGGGAATTTTGGTTGGGACCTTTTTGGAGGGGGCTACTGACGAGCTCTCCTCCCCATCTTCCTTTGAAAAATATCTTGAATCATAGCTGGGAAAGGTGGACAACATGAAAAAATTATCTCAAGATTTTGTGGGAGATGAACACATGGTGAGCTTCCTGAGGAGGGTGAGATTGTTAGTCAAAATTAAAAACCTCTGACTCCCTCTCCTTGATCCCCTACAACAAACCCAAATTTGGGGGAGATTCAAATGCCAGAAAACAAAAATGAGAAGGAAGGTAAAGATAGAACCACTAAAAGTTGGATAAACTCTTGATCTCCCCAAAAAGAGGGTATGTTAGATGAAGATTGGATAAACACAAAATAAAGGAAAAAGAAGAAACCATATGTGGGAATAAACAACAAAGGGGGAAGACTTCAATTAAAGGAGACAAGGATTAGAGAAACAACAAGAGATGTGGTTGCGGGTAAACAGAGAATGCTTGACTCCCTGGCAGGGAGTAAATCAAGAAAGACGTAAGGGAGTTCTTCTCCTACCTTGAGCAGTATCAAGTGATACTAATTTTCCTATTTTTTCTAATGTGGATGCTCTCTTAGAATATTAGGGGACTTAATGGCCCCTATAAAAAACATTTGTTAAAAGCTTGTTTAGCTGATGTGAAATTGGATGTTTTATTGATTCAAGAAACTAAAATGAAAAAAGAAAGCTTTTAGAAAGTGCTAAAATGGCTTTGGCCTGGGTGCGGTTTTGAAGTAGTGATGCTGAAGGAGCCTCGAGAGGGATTGTAACTTGTTGGAACCCTTCTAAGCTTATTGGAAGATTGAATTTAAGTAATAAAAATAGACTCTTAGTCAGTATGGAAGATAGTGTTACATCAGTCAAATGGAATTTCATCAATATCTACGGCCCAAACTCAAGACTGGACAGGCTTGATTTATGGAACATGTTGGAAGGAATTATTTCCAATAGAAAAGATGAGTTTTGGATGCTTGGGGGGGGGGACTTTAACTCACCATTATACCCCTAAGAAAAAACTGGAGGTCTTACTAATTTTTTTGATAGCATGATGGACCTATTAGGTTTCCTTAACTCAATGGGGTTAATGGACATTCCTCTGAATGATTCTCTCTTTACCTAGTCCAATAGATGACAAGGTAGTCATCTTATCTAGGTTAAATTGGATAGATTTCTTATTTCCTCTAATCGGAACATAATGCAGAATCTCTCTTACTGCCTTCCCAAGAACAGCTTCAGACCATAGTGCTCTCCTCCTGGAATGGGATGATAAAATGACTAAAAGGCCTTACCCTTTTAGGTATGAAATTATGTGGTTGCTTCATCTGGACTTCAAATATTTGGTTGAGGAGTGCTATAATTTTCCTTGTGATGACACTCCTATGTATAGATTAGCTTAGAAGTTGAA
>VDFB02000015.1:294766005-295019384 GCA_007258455.2 Sequoia sempervirens
GAGGTTACTTTGAGATGCCCTAGATTTACTTACAATTGGTATCAGAGCCTTCTTCTGGTTGTTGGTTCTAGGTATTTCTCCTATGAAGATCTCTCATTTTGTTAGGCTGGAGGAAATATGGAGGAATCATCTGTTTTATTGATTCTTTGGTGAGTGGAAGTCTTGTGATATTCGGAGACAACACACAGCTTGAAGGATGGTGAAGATGGAAAAGGGAGTTGATCATGTTGTGATCTATGTCTCTTGATTGGTAGTGGTATAACCTTGGTGTATGAGGTGGATTTCTTTTCTCCGTGACTATGTAGCAGTAAAGCTTTCATATTGGGTGTTTGTCTAAGAGGTTCCTTGATGATATGGAGAAGCCTAGTTTTTTTCTCAGCCATGGAAGAGAGTGCTTATGCTAGGTGGTGTTTCTTGGTGTTGGAAGGCACTATTTCCTGTTAACCTCAAATACATAAAGGCTATGGAGTTAATCATTAGTTGATTTGCAAGCTTCTAAAATATCCTTTCTCTCTTTCTTAGATGCATGTACATGTTGGTGGTTTAGATTTGGCCTGAAAGGGGTCTGGATTTCCTAAACTGTTGTTTTCTTTTTAAGGATGATTTGTACTTGCTTGGATCTATGGTTTTGTAGGTTTTACATGGTTAGGAAAAACTTGTGGTTATGTGGAGTTGTTGTTAGGCTATTTTCTAGAGCCTGGATTTTGGGGTGTTGTTGGATGAGATAGTTGCAGTTCTATATGCATGCTTTGTGCATGGTTTGAGGTGTGATTTCTTCTCTGCATGGGAGTGTTGGTACTTAATCTGTCACTTAGCATTCCTATGGTGGTACTTGTGAGTTCCTTGATTATGGTGCTCATTGTGGACATGATTAGAAAATCAGGTTTGCTATGATCTGGTGTTTGAGTCATATTGTTTACATGGTTATTCTCTTTAAAATCTCAGTGTTGCAATTTCCAATGCGATGATGGGTTTGCATGTTTGATGTTTGTGATCTACGAGTTATACAGTTGGTGGATTAGCTACCCATTGGCTGCAGTGAGATAACTTGGATGTGGATTGTCTTTATCCATGAGGTTGATTCATTATTGGTGCAGACTTGTTAGCTGGCCTTGTCTGGGGTCACTTGTGCATTGGTGTGATTGCTTTGAGATGAGAGGATGGATATTGTTTGAGTACTTGAATAGTCGGTTATGGGAACTTGAAGCAGATGGTCATGATGCTTGGAGAGCTCGGGTGTCACATTTCAGTGGGAGCTTTAGTAGTGACTAGGTTCATCACATGGTGGTGAATGGTCTTCTTTAGTGTTGCAGATGTTTCAAGGGGGAGCTTTTATATCTTGTTGTTGTAGAAGGGTTCTTTTGCATTTGCATGGACATTATTTGAAGATGCACAACAACTTGGATCCATGGAGGACACTTGGAGTCTTTGGCTGAGGTGTTGGTGGTGCTTAACAGGTGATGTTGGTTTTGAGTCTGTTTGCTTTATGTCATGGTATACTCTTGGTTGTGCACTGGATTTTTGGCATTGTGCATTGTACTTGAGACTATGGTGAAGTCACTTGAAGCATGGTATCTCCTAAGGGGATATGTAGATCATGGTGTCATGATAAGTTCTTGATTCAGATGATTGGAGCTTTGATAGTGGTCTGGTAATTCTTTGTGTATTGGGTGCTTTGATTATTTGCTTGATACTTCATGATAGTGCAGTCGCAGTTGCAGTTTAGCATGAGATGATCAATTGGTAGTACTCATGGATACATGAAGAATAAGGTGAGGGTGTTTTTCTCTTATGAGAGAAGTGTTGTTGATTGGTATTCTTGATGAAGTTTTTCAGCAAAAAGTCTGAGAAGCCTACACCTTAGTTGAACATGAGTTCAATAAGAGAGCTATGAGGAGATTGCTCTTGGATTAGTCATGATGGCTTGTATATCTTGAAGGAGTATTCTCATTCCCACTCTTGGTCTTCTCGATAGTTTATCTGAGAGGTATTTGGCCCATATATTTTACAGACGTGGTTTTATGTTCACTTTCATGATATGGATCTTGAATTGTTGTTTAATGGTTTTGGATGATTCATAGTGGAAGATGTACAGTTTGTTTTATCTCCTTGAGATTTTGTGTTATGTTATTTACTGATGAGAATTAGTAGGAGATAATGTATGGGTTGATTTCCTGAAATGGGGAATGAAGTAGCTTGATTTTCTTTCTGGATGAGAAGGAGTTCATTCTTTTCACAGCTTGCAGTTAGAAGTGTCTATAGGAGGATTCTCTATAGGAATATGATGTGCAGGGTTTCTCTCTTTAGTCTTGGTTTTCTTCCTGGATGTTTTTTTTCACATTACAATTGTTTGTTGGGTGTGGAGATCTTGGGAGAACTGTGAAGACTTATGGTGAGAGAAATGTTTCTTGTAATAGTTTGTTGCAGGTTGGGCATGTCATTGTGGATATTTCCTTGGTACTACATGGGTACATTCTCTATGTGCTGAAATTGGTAGACTTGTGATGTATTTGGATTACTCAGGCAGTGGGAGTTCCTGTATGTGTTTTGTCTTCTTTGACTGGTTGGCACTTGGAGCTTGCATTCACTGCTGATGGGTTGGTTTTGGAGTAGCATGAGTTTACTAATACTGATAACTTTGAGGTATATGAGATTGGATGGAATAGCACAAGCTGTGGGTGCTATTTTCAGTTGCTTGGGTTTATCAGTTGGATGGATGAAGTCATTCTGTTTGTTGTTCTAGCTGGTGTTTTTTGTCTTGTTTCTAAAGAATGACTTCACTGTTGTGTTCTGTTTGAAACTTTGAAGTTGATATTGCTTCTATATAGCATTTTGAGCATAGTGAAGTGGTAGTAGTATCTCATTGATGATATCACTAGGATCTTTTTCTTGTGTTCATTGGAATGGTGCTTATTCACCTTGGCTTGAATCTTTCTTCCATAGGTGGCATGTTGGAAGATGATAGGGTTTGTTGCCTGAATGGTGGACATCTTGGATGTTGGTGCAGAATTCTTGATGGAGCATGAGAGCATGTTTTAGATCTATGTGGTTTCCTGGAAGGTTGTGATTGGTTGCATTTTGGTTGTTTTGTTGGATGCCTGGTCTTTGTTGCAGATTGTCCAGTGGACTGATTCTGTGGAATCTTGTTGATTGGGTGTTTTGAATATTGCAGGGTCTGAACTGGTTGAGCTAGTGCGATCTTAGTTTCTGGTTGCTTTGGAGGTGCCTGTGTGATCTTCATCAAGTGTGAGATTGTTGGAATTGTGTGCCTCAATCCCATAGGCTAAAACTTCTTGTGAGCAATTTCGGTGAGACTGAGGAGATGTCTAGCTGATCTACTAGTAGATTGTGAACTGTCGCTGTGACCTCCTGAATGTCTTGGCGATCGGCATTTGAAACCTTCAGCGTAACCTTGGACTCTCAAAATGTGTTTCAGCGATGATAGGAAGTCTTGCTGATATCGGTGTGACCTTTGGTTTGTCTTGCCGATGTGATAATCGGTATGACTTGCTCCTATCAATATGAAGTCTTGGTGATTGGGAGATGTCTAGCCAATAGGTTGGTGTCTAGCGGATGTTGGGGAGACCTATGGTGAAAAAAGTCTTCGGTGTAACATAAGGGTTCAGTAGGAACTCTTGGCGACAGGGAGATGTCTCGCCGATAGCTATATACATATGGAGTCATCGGGGTAATGAAAGGGGTTTGCTATGACCTCTTGGCGACAGTGGTCAGTCTGGCCGAAAAAGCCACATGTGATCAGGTATTTTTGGTGAGACTCCTAGCGAATGGAGTTATCGGAGAAACACAAGGACTTTGGTATGAAGTCTCAGTGAATGTGGAATGTTTGGCCGATGGTTAGACTCTTCGATATTACTTAAAGGCATCGGTATGATGTCTTGGCGAAGAGTGATTGTCTTGCCAATGGGAATCTTGATGTCAGTATAACCTCTCAGCGACTGTTGATGTCTCGCTGATAGTGGTCTTTGAGGTGACATGTTGTGTTCACTATGATGTCTTGGAAATAGCGGTAAGTCTTGATGACAGGGACATTTCGGTATGACTTGAGACTTCGGTGTAACCTCTTATCAATAGCGATAAGTCTTTCCGACTGGGATGTTTTAGTATAACATGAAGAGCTTGGTGTGATGTCTTGGTGAAAGACAATTGTCTCAGCGAATGGAATACTCACATCTACATGACTTGAAGACTTCGGTATGAAGTCTTGGAAAACTACGGTAGTCTTGCCGATGGAAAATTTGACGTCGATGTGACTTGTGAACATCGGTATGAGTCTTTCCGATGAGGAAACTCTTGCCGATAGGAATGCAATGGATGTCAGTGGTTTCGGTATGACTTGTGGCATTCGCTATATTGTCTTGCCGACTGTTGGGACCTACGCCGATATCGAATGCTGGCTATGTTGGCATCAGAGAGACACGGTTAGTGTCTCACTGACATGCCAACAGAGGTTGAACGCTATTGACCATTTGAAGACTGTCCTACGTGGTGTGACTTGGATGTATTATCTTTTATGCAAGGAAGTGGAAACATCTATGATGCTGAGTTGGATGATTCGATAGTTGTGATTTGATAGTTGGAAACAAACCGATTCACAGAGGTTGTAGAGAATGAATGTATATATGTATGCATTGGATGTTATGACAAAAGAGCTGGTGAGAACAAGAGGAAAAATAAGAACCAAGAGAGCTAACAGAGAGGGCTGTGTGGCTGGATGAAAGGCCAAGACCATGAGGCCAAAGGAGAAGAAGAGAGAAGTAGGGTTATACTGGAATCTCTTCTGATCATGGATCATGATTGATCTCTCTCATGTTCCGCACTGCTTTGTATTAGTGTGAAGGTTGTATGGTCTGATGGATTGATCAGTTGCTACCAGGTTGTATCTAGAATGAACAAGATGTAATCTTTGAAAAGGCTATGAGCCTGAATTGTATTGTAACCTTCAGTTGCTGAATAATAAAATGGCTCGATCTTTGGAGTGTGAGGTTTTTTTACCTAAAAGGGTTTTCCCCACTTAAATCTTTTTGTTTTGTTTTTTGTCTTATCTTTCATCTTTATTGGTTCTTCTTCTAGAATCTATTATTGCATGATGTTGAATTTACATGTGCTTCTCTCAAAAGGATTAATGTGGGAAATGAACTGTGTCTGTTTCCGCTTTAGGACATAGTTGTACATGTCTTTGAGGCAATCTAATTGAAATCAAAGATACCGAAGGCACTACTGTTCTTAGAGGTTACTCTGAGATGCCCTAGATTTCCTTACAAAGATGTGCTATAGGAGAAAATGTCTCATTATAATCAATTTCGGGCTGCTGTGAATAACCCTTTGCCACTAATTTTGCTTTATGTATTTGCACTTCACCATTTGCATTCAATTTGGTTTTATAAACCTGTTCAACTCATTGTCTTTTGGAAGACTCACCAACTCCCATGTTTGATTTTTTTCAATTGCATCAATTTCTTCATCCATTGCACATATCCATTTATTATCTTTAATTGCATCTTCAAAATGTATTGGATCATCTATTTGTGAATAAAATACAAAAAGATAAATCTGATCAGTATTATTCTCACCTTCATTTTGTTCTAATATATCCCTTATACTTCTAATTTTTTGTCTTCTCATGCTTGCTAATGTAGGATTTGATAGATCACTTGAACATGTTGAATGTGGACTTGATGGTCCAGCTCCAGAACTTCTTGGTATAGATGGTGTTTGCTGTCCTCTTTTTGTTGCTCTTACATTCAATGATGGTGTCACTTGTTGACCACTTGGTTGAACTTGAATGGGCATGGAAGGAATCGCATTAGTAGGAATATTTTCTAGTTCAGAAACTTCATTTTCTTCTTGTGGTATCCTTGTTGATACATTAACTATTTTTTCTTTGCTTCCATCCCATGCTTCATCTTCTACAAATTCGACATCTCTGCTGATTATAACCTTCTTAGTTGTTGGATTATAAATTTTGTAAGCCTTGGATTCATCACTATATCCAAAAAATATGAATTTTTCTCCTTCGTTACCTAACTTTCTTCTTAATTCATCAAACACATGTGCATATGCTATGCAATCAAAAACTCTCATGTGAGCAACATTATGTTTTTTTTCAGTCCATGCTTCTTCAAGAACCAAATTCATAATGCTATTTTTTGGACACCTATTCATTATATATGTTGCACATGATACAACTTCAACCCAATATTCATTTGAAAAATGTTTGGCTTTCAACATGCTTCTATCCATTTCCATAATTGTTTTGTTTTTCCTTTCAACTACCCCATTTTGTTGAGGTGTGTATCTAGTAGTAGACTATTTGTGAATCCCATGATCTTTGCAAAAATTTAAAAACTCTTTTGAAATATATTCACCTCCTCTATCCATCCTCAACACTTTAATATAATGACCACTCTATTTTTTAGCAAGAGGCTTAAATTGATGAAAGAAATCAAACACTTCACTCTTATGATTTAGAAAGTAGACCTATGTTTTCCTTGAATAATCATCAATAAAAGTCAGAAAATAGAGACTTCCACCACTTGAGGGTGTTTGCATAGGTCCACACAAATCTAAATGTACAATCTCCAAAGGGGCTTTTGCTCTAGTTGACTTTCCTACTGGAAAAGATTCTCTATGTTGCTTTCCTAAGATACATCCTTCACATGCTCTTTCAGGTTTTTCTATTAAAGGTAGTCCCTTGACCATACTTTTCCTATGAAGAAAATTTTGACCCCCAAAGTTAAGATGTCCAAATCTTAAGTGCCATAACCAGTTTTCATCTTTTATTTCTACTTGAAAGACAATTTTCTTAATTGTTGTGGTTTCATGTGCTTGTGCATAATCTATATTCAAATATGGCTGAATCTTCAAATGAAACATTTTATTACTTGTCATTTTGACCTTAGCAATGAGCTGATTACTTGGGTATTTGTCTAAAATTGTGCACAACCTATTTTTAAAAGTTACTCTATACCCTTTTTGAACAAGTTGTCCTATACTCATCAGATTGTGTTTTAGACCAAGCAAAAAATACACATATGAGATATACTTTTTCTCCCCTTGTTTAGTTATAATGTTGACATTTCCCTTTCCTTTAACTGACACTTTGTTGTCATTACCCAATGTAACATCAGATTTAACATTTTCATCTAAACTTGAAAAAAAATCTAGATTTCCTATCATATGGTGTCTACAGCTTGAGTCTAAAAACCAAACATATTTTTCACTTGCTTGTGCAACATTACATGCCAAAAACATTGTGCTCTTTTCTGGTTTTTGGTCTTGACTTTCATTTTGTGAAATTTGCATTTTGTTTACCATAATCATACTGTTTCTTTCTACACTCATTCATGTAATGCCCAAAATTTCTATAGTAGTGACATTAGATTTGAGACTTACATTTTTCCTTGTGACTAATTTTGTGAGAAACTTTGACTTGATTTTTGATTGTTTCCTCTTCCACTTGAGCTTGATGGGCTACTTCTTCCACCTCTGTAAAAAATTCTTCCTCTTCCTCTAAAATTCAGTCTTCCTCTACCTCTTCCTTGGTTGATTGAAGCTTGCGACTTGAAAGCATGCTCCAATGGAGTGTTTGCAGACCTACTCAGCCTTTGTTCATGAGAAATGAGAGATGCATGGAGCTCATCAACTAAATATTGTGTGAGGTCTTTTGTTTCCTCTATGGTTACAACAATTGTCTCAAATTTTGTGGGAAAACTCCTTAGAATATTTTCAACCACTCTTTTATCTTCAAGTGTCTCACCATGTGATATAATTTGATTTACCAGTCCAATGATCTGGGTGAAGAATGAATCTATTGATTCATTGTCCTTCATATACATAGTTTCAAAATCCCTTCTTAGTATTTGTAACTTTGTTGTTTTGACTTTTTCCATACCTTGATAAGTTGTTTGAAGTATGTCCCATGCTTGTCTGGATCTTATTGCTACTACAATCCTTGGGAAAATGCTCTCATGCACTCCTTGGAGAATAAATAAGAGAGATCTTGAATCTTTCTTCCTATTGTCCTTCAATAGGTCCTTCTTTGCTTGAGTCAAAGCATTATATGTTGCTACATCAACTGGCTTTGGAAATCCATTCTCTACTAACTCCCATAAATCTAGTGAACAAAATAATGCCCTCATTGTGATTGCCCAGTAGTCATATTTTTTCCCATTAAACTGTTGGATTTGAGGGTTAGTCAGGCTTGTTCTTGCTTCCATTCTTTCACTAAAATTTTTTAGAAACAAACTTTTTACTAATGACCCCACTTTGATAAACCTGCTCTGATACCACGTGAAGGGTAGAGGCAGAGGATTCCAAACATAGAAAAATAATAGATACACACAAATAACTCAGAAACTAAAATTTGTTTTTAAATCTTAAATATTTGATCTCATCAACACAGAGGTGTTGCTTAGCTTTTCTACTACAGAACAAAAAAAACACTATATTTTTCTTCTATTTCTTCTTATTTTTAAATTACATCCAACCAACACTAATATAGACTTAAGAAAAAGTCACGAGAGAAATTCACCAGGAAAGAGGAGAATTAAATGTCATTAATACAATAATAAACACTTGAGATTTTCCCAGATTTAATCATCTAATCTCATTAAAAAACTGTCCTAAGCATATTAAACATAGTCCTTCAAAACTATATGTAAAAGATTCCATCAAAATGCTTCCACTACACTACCGCCGAGAGCAGACAAGGAGGCTGTGGGATCGCAGGATCACCACACTACCGCAAGGATCAAAAGATGAGACTGTGGGTTGGCGGCAAAACCACGCTACCATCGGAGGAGAGAAGATGGACTATCGTATGGCAGGGAAACTGCAACACCACATGCAAAGGAGGATGACCTCGTGGGATAGCAGTAAAATCTCAATACCATGCATGAGAGAGAAGAGACCCGTGGGAAGGTGGTAGACACCACTCTACCACAGGCTGTAGAAACTGAAGACATGGGAAGGCGATAAAGGAAGGAAAAGGTTGCAACAAGAGTTGGAATTATTTCCAACATAAACTATTCTTTCATCCATATAGTAGCCTCATGGGACACTTACATTCTCAAATGACCTCTTATTTTCTCTAAATCGATAGCTTCAATCTCTCTTCCATTTCAAAAGACCAAAAAAAAATCTTTTTGCATCTTCCTCATAACAATTTTCAAAACAAAAATTGAAGTTACCTTTGCTTCTAAAGATTTATTTTAACCATTGATCTGCAACCACCTTTGAGCTACATCTAACCTTTGATTGGCATCCTTTGTCTTCCAACAAAATCTTTTGTCTTTGAATGATGGCTACAACCAAGTTTTCAGACTTTTTCACCACCTTCCATGTTGACTTTTATAATCTCCTCAATCTACTTTGAGCAATTTAGCAGTTGTGTTGCTCTTCTTCTTTAAGTCTTCTAGGTGGCCTTTCTCCTTCCTCATTCCTATGATTACCTTTTATTCTGCAAGCTATACTTGAGAAAAAAATAGAAAAAACATTATAACTAAACTTAGCACACACTCTTTTCGCAGCAACAATCTATTTTCTTGGAAAATTTCTTTTGTTGGTGACTCCACCAAAATTTTCATGCTCTCTAGGTCTTCAGGCTATGATACCAATTGTACAATATGAAAGGGGGAGGACAAATCAGAAAACAAATAGACAATATTTTATGTTGTTCACAATAAAAACATTACATTGATTTTTTTGAGCTGCTACAAAGACGCCAGCTGCTACTCATTCAAACATACTCCATTATATCATCTGACTATTGTTGGAGCTTCTACTCCTTAAAAAACATAGATCCATTCAATCTTCTTACAACTCTGTGGAGTTGGACTCCATTTGTGAGTGGTTAACAAAATACAGATTCAACAATATATAAAAACCTAAGGTTCAATAGGATGGTCAACAATACACTAACTAATATATTACTTTGTGCCAAGAATGTGTGAGAGCTGCGATGAGTTATTATCAAACCAAGAAAATTCACAGTCAACAATTCATCATCAGAAAATTCACCGTCAACAATTCATTCAGAAAATTCACTGCCATGCCATATTCATCTTGTTGAAAAATTCACCACCAGCAATTCAGGATAATTCATCGCCTTAATATTTTTTAATGTATAATTCAAAGATATTGAATTTTTGTTTTGCAAAAAATCATTTCCACGACATTAATAATAAAGATCATTGACATTGTTGTATAATTGGTTTACTAGAATAAAAAAAATATATTGAAAAATGTTTTCATTTTTATCATCATAAAGGAAATTTTCTAATTGCATATGCATGAATTATCCAAAGATGATTTTTTTATAGCGATGAATTGTTTGACAGTAAATTGTTGACTGTAAGTTTTCCAGTGATGAATTGCTAGCGGTGAATTTTCCTAAAACCTTGATATATAGATCATCAATGAAATTATGCTCCTCATGTTGCACATGCTTGAATGATATCCTTTACTTGCATGTCGCTAAAAGTCTCTAAAGCCTTTTCTTCAAACTATTATGTATTTTTGCTACAACACAAAGGCGTTCTGTAAAAAATTTAACTCACCTTTTCTTGTTTTGCATGCAGCTCACAACTTGTTTTCAATTGTCATTCAGGTCGAGACAAGGACACTGGTAACGGTTGTGGGGTTTGACTTCATGCTTGCCAATAAATTTTCTTGAAAGTTTCTAAATCCTTTATTGATTTTATTTTGTGCATGTCATGAACCTTGCATGGTGCAAGCTTGGAGTGGAGAAATTTATTAAATTATAAATAGATCTTGTTTTCATTCAACTTTTACTCTTAGATCAACTAAGACAAACATCTCTCTCTTGGCACATGAAATTCATCTTTAATATTCAAAATGATCTATGAAACAACTTTTAAAGATTTTATTATGACATCATTTAGAGCGTATTATCATTCAATATCCTTCATGCAATTTGCACCCTCCTTAAACCTACATATTGCATAAACAACAAAGTGATTGTATCTGGAAATTGTTCTATTATGCTTCATTGGACCTGTGTAATCACATGCCGTACATTCAAGTCTTAACTTTTGCAAACTATGTGTTTCATTTGATTTCATGGAGGCACCTAAATAAAGTTTTTTAAATTGTAGTTCCATCTCCATGGAATATGTTGCTTTGATTTATTAATATCTTTGATTTAAAAGTGGAAGAAAATAACTAAAAATGGGTTGTGAAAATGCACAACCTCATTTTCTAAATTAAGGATTTGGGTTGTGAATTTTCACAACTTATATTTGGGTTAATATGGATTGTAAAAATTCACTTCACTTTTGTTTTTTAATTCAAATTATGAATTTTTTTAATTTGTTTTTAATTTTAATTTTAATTTTTTCACTTTATTTTCCTTTAATTACTAATTGTATTAAAATAAGTAATTATTCAAACTTGAGTGTTGATATTTTAAATTGTGTCACTATATTTTCAAACATCCAATGTGACCAGCTAAAGTGGTTGGAGAAAATATTTAGGAATTATAATTTACTCCTCCCTTATTAAATTCAAATTCATTTTTCAATCATCCAGTAAAAAAAATGCATATGATTTCTCACCTTCAATGTGTAATAATAACATTCATCCTTCCAATACAAAATAAACCAAAATAAATGGTAAATAAAAACCCTAAATGTGAAGAATAAAACTTATAAAACTGCTCTAACACTATATTCAAAAGAATTGAACAGCAAGTTGAAAGAGTGAACAGGAAATCTGAGTGAACAACAAACTGAAAAATGATAGAATGCAATATTATTCAACTGTATGATCTCTTATATAAAGAGTTTTAGACAACAACCAAAGAAAATTAAATCTCATGCACTGCAATTTTAATATGATTTAAAACTAAGAAAAACAAAAACAGTAAAATAATTGATCATGCAATCTTCAAAATAAGCCCTTTGTTGACACCCAGAGTGATAATGTTCCTCTTTCACCACAATTCTTTCTCAGTCAAGATTAATTTCTCAAGATCACAGTTGATGCATCTCGCTTCCTTCAATTTATTTCCTGATATGAGAATTTTGATTTTTGTAGATGGTTTCTAAAAATTCAACAACTCGTTGACAAATCGGCTACCGTTAATGCCATTGAATCCTTTATTTTGGGAAGCTAATAATGTTTTCATAGCAAGAGCCACACCAAAAAGATAGTGAAGTAGAGGTAAGATTTCCTCATCATGAGCAAATGAGCTTATGTTCAGATGAATCCACTTTAGATTCTTCAACTTCACATTCTCATAAAACTAACACAAAATCGTTGCATTGCACCATCAAAAGACCAAAGCAAGAATATCAATATCTTAGATACAAAAAATGAAAGAAATATAACAGACATGTGATTCTAGTGTTTTTTAACGAATTTTCCCTCCTCTAATATTAAAATTGAAGATTCAAATGGAGTATTTAAAGCCCTCACACTAAAGCGGTTGCCAATTTGTAACACTCCCACTTTACTTTGAAATATCAGAATTACAATATTTGCAATAAAATAATCTGTTATGTTGGAAAATTGAATGCTCCTGAGCCTTCTACTCTCACATCAACCCCCTGCTTCACCTACCCGTTAGGAGCCCCCAGTTTCAACGACATTTTTTTTGGGATTTTCATCCTTGCAACTCCTAACAGCCCCTGAAGTAAATGTGGTAGAAATTTTTGAATTCCCAGTTAATGTTGGTAGGTAATTTCAAATTTGAGAGGGAATGTTTTGGACGACAAAAAGAATTGAAGGCAGATTATTCTGTCAATTAGAGTAGACTCGGTTCTTGCAGCAGTAGTTTGAGAAAAGAATGTTTTTGTGCTCTCTGTGTGATTCAGAGAAGCCTATACATAGCAGCAGATGTATTTTGTTTGTTGTGTGTGTGAGAAGTGATTGCTCCTAAAGAGCTCTACATAGCTCTTGCCAGTGAGCTCCTAGCATCTCCTAAAGTTGTCTATTTGGTTGAAGCAACTTATGAATTCTCCTAGCAGCTTGAAGTTAGTAGTTTAGAGTTTTCTTTTAGTAGTTTCAATTTAATCTTTCATGTATTGCTCATTTCTAGTTTATTGAATACAAAAGGAAGTTGCATGTCTCCTTGTTTTGTTTGTTTATTCTGCATTTGTATTCCCCTGTTGTTTTGGGGAAACAAAGCAGAAGCTCTATGATTTTTGTGCATACACAAAATATGACATGGTATTAGAGCCATAGGCCCCATTTCCTCGTGAGTTAGAGCATTTTTTTTTATGGGTATTAAGTTTCTTATGTAGGAGACATGGCTAGAGATGAAGGAAAGAGCTAGTAGCAACCACCATCCTTTAATGGACAAACCTATGATGTTTGGGAAAAGAAGATGAAGACCATTATGGTCACCAATGATTGGTGGGAGTTTGTGGTCAGTGGGTTCAATGATGTAACTGACCTTGTAGCATATGCAACTCTCTCAAATAACCAGAAGACCCAACTAAAGGAGTTGAGGAGGAAAGATGCCAAGGCATTGAGTTTGATAGAAGCGGCTAACTATGCAAAGGAATCATGGGAAATCCTCTAGAAAAAATACAAAGGGATTGACAAGGTCAGATTGGTGAAGCTCTAGATGCTTCAAAGAGAGTTTGAAACTCTTAAAATGAAGGATAGTGAGTCCATTTTAGTATTCCACACAAGACTCTCAAGTTTGATAAACTAGTTGAGAGTGAATGTTGAAGTCATTGATGATCAGAGGATTGTGGAGAAAATCCTCAGGAGCTTACCCACAAAGTTTGATGCCATGGTGATTACCATTGAAGAGGCAAAGGATCTCACAACGTTGTTCATTGATGATCTGATGGGTTCTCTGCAAACACATGAGCAATGCCTAAATAGGTCTACTACTTCTTCCCAAGAGCAAGCTTTTAAAGCTCAGTCAAATGCAAGAGGAAGGAGGGAAGAAATAATGGTGGAAGGAGCTCAAGAGGGAGAGTTCATGGCAACTCTGAACAAAGAAATGTTGGAGGAGAAAGCTCGGGACGATCAAGTAGCCAAGAGGGAGCAAGCATCTCTCAAACTAGCTCCCAAAGAGGTAAGAAGAACAATAGTTCGTATCAGAAGAATGACAAGAGAAATGTTGAATGCTACTACTGTCATAAATTTGGTCATTATGCAAGTGAATGTTGGAAAAAGCAGCATGATCAGTCAAAACAAAGTGCAAATGTGGTTGATTTGAATGTGGGTGAAGGAAACCATTCCACAGCCTTCATCATGTGCAACATTGGTGAAGAAGGCATCCCCGAAGTCTGGTATTTGGACAGCGGTTGCAGCAACCACATGAGTGGTAATGAAAGTCTTTTCTCTTTCATTGATAAAAATGTTAAGTCTGAAATTAGAATGGGGAACAATGGAGTAGTTCCAGTTGTTGGAAGAGGATCTATTATGACCCGCAACAAGCAAGGTGAGAAGAAGGAGATACAAAATGTATTTCTTGCTCCTGGGTTAAAGCATAACCTAATGAGTGTTGGTCAGCTGATCCAAAATGGATACAAGGTGCTGATGGAGAAGGGTCAATGCGTCATTTATGACAAGAATGAGAGGAAAAAGGTGTTTGTAGTAGTTCAAATGATAAATAACATGATGACGTATGTGCAAGATCATCATGGAAAAAATAGGCCTTTAAGTGGCAAAAAAAATAGAAAAATTAGAGTTAGGCAACTTGATGTAAAAATTTGAACAAGTTATCTATATTATTTCAAAAATATGTAAGAATAGAATCTGTAGCAAATTCAATGTAGTTTCTAAACTACTAGGTTTGTTTTTTTTAAAAAAATCTATTTGGTGAAAATTTGAAATTTCAATGCAATAGTACTTAAATTTCGTGGAAAAATAAGAAGTGTGTGTCTGACCACCCTAACCACAATAAAATAATAATATTTTATATAAGATTTTAGATATAAGTAGAGGAATCATGTCCTGATGTGATGCATATATTTTTGTAATTTTGTCCAAGTTAATAATTAATTATGAATTTTTATTACAACTTTTCAAAAATATAAAACCGTATGTCCTGACCACTTTAACTTGGTCAAAACTTCATGAAATTCAATTTTTTTTAATCCTATAGTATGAAGCATAGAATGTGACACATGTTTTGGATTCAAAAATGTGATACCGTTTGAAAGCTATAGATGTTTTTCAATCAGCTATCAATCAAGACTTTAGTCGTAATTCAAATACAAAATGTATAATAATTACTTATTAAATTCAAAGTAAAGCATAATTTATATTGGTGGAAAGCTGAGAATCTCCTTTAAAAACCCTTTTCATTTCATCAATTTTGGGTAAAAAAAAAGTTGTCAGCCACATACCCATCATATTGCCACTTTTTGGCCCATCATGATCCTACACATACCGGATGTTTCCTTTAAAGATTGAGATGTGTTTCTCATCTCATTCTGTTGTTGCACCTCTCATGAATGGAAAATGTACAGTAGTACATCATGTAGCACTCAAGAGCACCATTCAAGACCCCTCCAAGCTATGGAACCTCAGGTATGGACATTTAGGCTATGCTGGTTTAAGTCTTTTGTCCAAGAATAAAATGATTGATGGTTTTCCAAGGATAGCAGAGCCCAACGTTAGATGTGAGGCTTGCATTTTGGGAAAGCAACATAGGAATACCTATCAATTAGGCAACTCTACAAGGGAAAGAGCACCATTGGAGCTTGTGCATATGGATTTGGTAGGCCCTATGCAAATCATTTCTATTGGTAAAAGTAGATTTTTTATGACCTTCATTGAAGATTACAACCATAAGACATGGGTTTATTTTTTGCAACATAAGTCTAAAGAATTTGATAAGTTTTTGTTGTTTAAGGCCTAGGCTGAAAAGGAGAGTGGACACATGCTTAAGGTCCTAAGGTTAGATCGTGGAGAAGAGTATACCTCTAATTTATTTGTAAATTTTTGCAAGAAAAATGGCATCAATAAGGAGTTGACAACTAGTTATACTTCGCAGAAAAATGGAGTGGCTGAAAGAAAGAATAGGACCATCATGGAGATGGAAAGGAGCATGATGAAAGCAAAGGGACTCCCTATTGAATATTGGGGAGAGGCTGTAGCAACAATTGTTTATTTGATAAATAGAAGTCCAACAAAGGTGCTCTGTGACAATATCTGTCAAGAGGCATGGACAAAATGCAAGTGGAAAGTTGAGCACTTGAGAGTGTTTGATTGTGTAGCATATGCACACGTGCCCAAGGAAAAGAGGAAGAAATCGGATGACAAGGGTGAAAAGTGGATTTTCATGAGCTATAGTGAGGAGTTCAAAGCCTATAGGTTGTACAACCTGGTCACCAAGAAAATCGTGAGTAGTAGGGACATGGAGTTCCTTGAAGATGAGTCATGGGATGGAGCGGTAGATTCTGACGGCTCAGAACTGCTCCTGAAAAATCCTGAAGAAGTAGAATCAGAACTTGAAGTTCAACAAGATTAGACTACAGTTGCTCCTCAAAGCGTCAGATGAGCTTCCCAAAGCTCCCGAAAACTCTTCATGGCTTTTGAAGCAGAAAGATAGTCATCAAGATATTCAACAAGATAGATATAGATAGCCAGAGGATTGGCTCCTAAAGGCATCGGTCAAGCTCCTGAAAGCTCCTGACAACTTCTAAAAGCTCCTGAAGTGAGCAAATAGTTCTAATGCAAGTAGCCAAAGACAGCCAAAAGATTAGCTCCTGAAGAGCTCCTTAGAGCTCCTGACAGCTCCTGAACCTACCTGTTCAACAAAGCGATAGCAGTAGTGAAAGTTCAGATCCACCTCTCACCTCCCTAATGCCAAAGAAGACCAAGATTCTAAGGGAGATCTACCAGAATGAAAGGTATAATGAAGAATTTGATGAGAGTGTGAATTTTGCATTATTTTCTCATGGTGATCCAGTTTATTTTGAGGAAGCTGTGAAAGAGGAGAAATGGTGTGAGACCATAGATGAGGAGATAGATGCAATAGAAAGGAACAACACATGGGAGTTAATAGATTTTCCTCCCAACAAGCAAGTTATTAGGGTGAAATGGGTCTACAAGACCAAATGCAATGTCGAAGGAAGGATAGAGTGGCAAAAAGCAAGATTAGTGGTCAAGGGGTACAAACAATAGCTTGGGACAGATTATAATGAGACATTTTCCCCTGCGGCAAGGATGGACACTGTGTGGGAAGTCAATTGCAACCTAGCACAATTGGAAGGTGTTTCAAATGGATGTGAAGTCCGCCTTCCTAAATGGAGTGTTAAAAGATGAAGTTTATGTGGAGCAACCATTCAAATATGAAGTTTTGGGTCAAGAACACAAGGTGTATAGGCTAAAGAAAGCTATTTATGGGCTGAAGAAAGCTCCATGGGCATGGTACAACAAGATTGACTCATATTTGATGAGCAATGGCTTTAGAAAAAGCTATGGTGAGCCCACTCTTTACATCAAGGCAGCTAATGGTAAGGTTTTAATTGTTGTCTTGTATGTTGATGACTTAGTTTTTACTAGGGATGATGATTTCCTCATTTCTAATTTTAAAGAGGCCATGAAAAGAGAGTTTGAAATGACAAACTTAGGTCTCTTGAGATATATTCTAGGCATGGAAGTAAAAAAAAATCATGATGGTGTATTTATCTCTCAAGAAAAATATGCAAATGAGATCTTGAAGAGATTTAGAATTCTTGAAAGCAAGCTTTCCCCAACACCAACAACCATAGGTCTAAAGTTGAGCAAGGAATATTGCAGCAACAATGTGGATCTAACCCTGTTTAAGAGTTTGGTTGGAAGTTTAATGTATTTAACAACAACTAGCCCTCATATAATGCAAAGTGTGAGTCTTATTTCTAGGTTTATGGAGACTCCAAGGGACACCCATTGGCAAGTGGGTACAAGTATCCTAAGGTATGTGAATGGAACTAAAGGATATGGCATTTTGTACATAGCAGCAAATGAGTTTGGGCTGGTTAGATATACAGTGATTGGGAAAGAAGTTTGGATGATAGGAAGAGCACACCAGGCTATGTGTTTCATTTGGGTTTGGGAGTCATTTCATGGGCTTCCAAGAAACAACCCATAGTTTCCCTATCTACAACATAGATTGAGTATATAGCAACAAATGTAGCAGGATATCAAGCTATTTGGTTGAGAAGAATCTTGGCAGATTTGAAGGAAGAACAAGAGGATGGAACAATAATCTTTTGTAACAATGTTTCATCAATAGCCTTGACAAAAAATCCTATGTTTCATGGAAGAAGCAAGCACATTGAAATAGGGTATCATTTTATTAGAGAATTAGTTGAGAATGGTGAAATTAAAATGGCATTTTGCAGGTCTAAGCAACAGCTAGTAGACATATTCACCAAGCCTTTGAGAAAAGACAGTTTTGAGGGCCTAAGAACCAGATTGGGTGTTGTTGATTTGGATCAGGTTTGATCCTATTTCGTCAGCTCAGGACCAAGGGGGAGTGTTGGAAAATTGAATGCTCCTAAGCCTCCTTCTCTCACATCAACCCCCTGCTTCACCTACCCGTCAGAAGCCCCCAGTTTCAATGGAATGTTTTTTGGGATTTTCATCCCTCCAGCTCCTGACAGCCCCTGTAGTAAATGTGGTAGAAATTTTTGAATTCCCATTTAATGTTGGTACGTAATTTCAAATTTGAGAGGGAATGTTTTGGATAAAAAAAGAATTGAAGGCAAATTATTTTGTCAGTTGGAGTAGACTTAGTTCTTGTAGCAGCAATCTGAGAAAACAATGTTTTTGTGCTCTCTGTATGATTCAAAGAAGGCTTTACACAATAGTAGCTGTATTTTTTTTGTTTTGTGTGTGAGCAGTGATCACTCTTGAAGAGCTCTATGTAGCTCCTGCTAGTGAGCTCCTAGCAGCTCTTGAAGTTGTTTGTTTAGTTGAAGCAACTCATGAATGCTCCCAGCAACTTGAAGTCAGAAGTTTAGAATTTTCTTTTAGTAGTTTTAGTTCAATCTTTCCTATATTGTTCATTTCTAGTTTATTGAATACAAAAGGAAGTTTCATGTCTCCTTGTTTTGTTTGTTTATTCCGCATTTGTATTCCGCTATTTTTTTGTGGAAATAGAGCAACAGCTCTGTGATTTCTGTGCATACAAAAAATTTGACACATTAAACACTTACCATTTCTGCCCACTCAACCTTCTGTATACATATTTTTTCCAAGTTTGGAAATTCTGTTAGAATCATACAGCGCGTAAAAAGAAACACCTGTGCATGAAGGTAATTTTTCTTAGTGATTTGCGAGTTGTAAATGCTTCAAGTTTTGCATTTGTGCATAGAGTTAAACATGCTAGCAAGTAGAAATCTATCTCTATGCTATAAAATATGTCTTTTATTACAAGGCTCTGTAATCTGGCGCAATTTGCCATCATTGCTTTGATTTGAGATGAGAAATTGCTATAAAATGTGTCTTTTATTACAAGGCTTTGTAATTAAGTGTAATTTACTATCATTGCTTTTATTTGAGATGAGATATTGAGAGAAATAAGATTGCAAGTCCACTGCAATTACCAAGTATTAATTTTTTTTCCAAAACTGGACATAATTGCAACATTAGCTCAATGATCTTGTCATTCAGCTCTACATTATAAAAATTCAACGTTGTTAGGCTAGTGAAGCCACCGAAAGAGTTAGGCATATTAGTGGGAACAAAATGCTTGAGCGCCAAAGATTTGAGGGTGTGACATAAAAAAAATGGATGTGGGAACCTCAAATTTAGACAGTTGTGACTTGTTATTCTCAATTGTAATTTCTCTCACATCTTTCAGAGCAGCATGATGAATCCATTCATAAATCATGTCACTTGTACAATAGGAATGAGCATTATTGAGTTTGAAAAGTTCAAGGGAACTAGTATGAAGCTCAAAAATACCATCAAATATATTTTGGAATCCATGGGGTCTACATGATGAAGAGAAGAAATCCCATGAAAATTTTAGGTTTTGTAAGAACTTCCAAAGAAACTTCCATCTTTTAGAGACAACAAAACAACACATTGCTTGTTTCAAGGAGATTTTACTCAGAATGAAGATCAATAAGCTATCTGGTAAATCGTTTATGCTTAGTCCTTTTCTTTTACAAGCCATAACTTCCCTTCGGTAAGCCATGAGAGAGGTTGCTGCACTGAGAGAAATTAATGGGCTTTGTAAATATTTATTGTAGAATAGGGTAAAATCAAGGTACAAAGCATGAATCCATAAAACTCAAACCCTAAAGACCCTAAACCAATAATGAAATGCAAATGAACATAGAAACAGAAAATAACAAATAAAATTACCATAATTCCTATGCCATGGCTGATTCACCTCCATGGTCCTTCTCCATCTTGCTTTATATGCTTATTGCCCTCAGATTCTAAGTATGCAACAATAAGCCTAATGATAATGATAGCAAAATTTTGAAATGACAATGGTAGGTCTCTTTTATAGAAAACCAAATGGAATGAAGGGGTAGGATTAATATTCAATATGATATGAAAATCAATGGTCAAGATTGAAAGATGTAGTATGAAATAGAGTTAGGGATAACTTGGTTAAGGATGGATGGTGGAGATTAAATTATAGAATAATTCAATCAAGGGTGGAAATTAATAGAAATGTGAAAAGATAAGAATGAAATTAATTGAGATGTGAAGAGATAAAAATGTCACAGATAAATAGATGGGTGAAATAAATTAAATAATTATGAATATTTAGTTTGAGAGGGAAAATAATAATTAAATAATTTAAAACAATTATTTAATTATAGAGGAAAGGGAAAAGTTGACTTTTTAAATTAAATAATTATCAAATTCAAAAGTGGAGAAAATGACAAAATATTAAATAATTAAAATAATTACACGTATGCATTTTTTTTCTTTAAAAAATTTCAAACTTAGAATTTTAGATTTCTTATAATAAAAATAATATATAAATAATAAATTATAAATTATATGCTCTCTACCACTTCCTCAAGTTCCTAGAATGAAATGGATGATCAAGAACCTTAATCAAATCTAGATTACTAGAGATGACCTTGTCATGCTCTCTACCACTTCCTCAAGTTTCTAGAACGAAATAGTTGCCCTCTTCTTTGTCTTGCTCCTAGTACGCAAGCACAGACTAGCTTCCACATTCTTCTCCACACATAGGCCAACATCCACATTCTTCTCCATGAAATTCATATGAATAATATTAGCAATAGCCTCCCCATGTTCACCAATGTATATATTCTTACCAGTCCAATTAATTAGTTTTTCATTCAACAAAGAAAGCCTTGTGCACTAGATTTCAGGGACTAGTTACTAATTCTCACCACAACTTGCAAGTCATTGTTGATCTTGTTCACTCTATCCTCCATAGCCACAAACCACTCCTGATGAAACCTGTGAATAATATTTTCCAAAGTAGCCATCCTTTCTTCATGATTTTTTCCAAGTTTTTTGGCATCCACAACTACCATATCAAGGATCACATTCATAGTTTTGACCTTATCTTTCATTGACCATTCTTTTTGTTATAGTTCACCAATGGCACAAAAACATCCTGCCACTCTTTCAACTTGGTACTGAGGTCTTTGACCTCTAAAAAGAGCCATTTAGTAAGAGAAATGAGATTTCTAATGCCATCCTCCGCCATTCTACAAAAAGATCCTATCGATCTCATCCCAATTCACTAGTGTAGTAGTAGGAAAAGCAACATTCTCATGCAGGTCCTTCTGATTCCCACCTTTTCCCTCTAAATCTTCCTTAATAAGAGAGTCATCCAAATCAATAACCTCAACTTTTACCTAATGTTTCTTAGAAAATTTGGCCAACTTCACCAACATCTCAAGAAGCCCTTTCTTGTCTTCAAGTTGCTTAACCTACTCACGACCCTTGTAAACAGGGGACTCCAAAACACCATGCCTGAGAGGTGCCTACCCAAAATTCATGAAACCCTCACCCTCCAGAACATTTTCCACCATAGCGTGCTCTTTACCCTCTTGAAAATTCCCCTGAAACC
Source organism: Sequoia sempervirens (assembly GCA_007258455.2). NCBI lineage: Eukaryota > Viridiplantae > Streptophyta > Pinopsida > Cupressales > Cupressaceae > Sequoia > Sequoia sempervirens. The sequence goes on from VDFB02000015.1 coordinate 294,788,018, forward strand.
CCTTGTCACATAGAACAAGGGACTCCTTCACACCTTTCATCCCATCCTCCCCGAAATAACTGTAGAAGGAGACATAACCTCCTTCATTTCAATGTCAATCTTGTATCCCTTTGACCAGAACTTAGAAGCCTCTGAATCATCCTCAGACTCCCCCTCATCCTCTGACAACACCTCATTTTCATAATTTTCCTCCTCATAGTCACCATCCCATTCTTTTATCAACTCACCAGTATCATAACCAAGCGCAATTCCCTGCTTTTTGTGAGTAGAAGAAATCTTAGGATTCTTAGGTAAAAACTTCAACTTAATGTGATCAATAATAAGTTTCATGAGACCCTCATGGATAATTTATTTACTAGGTTTCTTTCTATGATCATCAATACTAGTTACCATAGAAAAAAGTGAGTAATAGGGAAACAAAACCAAATTGTTGTGTCTAAAATGATTAAGCAACATAAAGTAGTAGCAATAAATCATAAATTACCTTTCATTGGGTGTGAAGAATTTCATTAGAGCTAGTGCCACATCTCTCCATAGTGGCTTAATTGAATTTTGATCATACCCACCACTCCCCACACACCTCAACCTTTGTCTTTCCTTGCCTTTGAAAAAATTAGCTAAGGAAGTATTTGAAACAACATGATCTCTATAAAACTTCTTTCCCTTCATTGATAAACCAGTAATCTTGGAAATAAACTCAGTGATATTCACCTCCACACCCTGGTAACACAATATTCTATTGTTCCAACCATTCAGAAAGGCCTCAGTCACTTCTAAATCAGAACCATGAAGTTTGAGCAAGTAGGGGAAAACACCACCTTGCTCCAGGTATTCCTAAACAATTTGATTCCCACTTAATTCCTCATAGGAAAGTGGCTCAACTCTACAATGATCACCTCCCACATGGCTACCTAAAACAACCAACTCACAACCTTTGCCTTGTTCCTATGAGCAGAAAGGGTTAATTGAACAATCCAGAAGCAAAGCCAAATAACACCCATAAATTGTGTTAGCCTAACACCATGAGTACAACCAACATTAAAATCCCAAACCATGATCTTGTTTTTAAAAGATATATCTAATAATTAAATGAACAAGCTCTAAACACAAAGTTCATAAACCAAGGGAAGAGGAAATAAAATAACTTCTCTCAATGTTTCTGCTACCATGAAAAGAAAATTGGTCATGATCAGAAATACTCTAAATATTCATAGGAATAGCATCATAAGAGTACCAATGATTATGAGACTCAACCCCCAAATTGGTTAACCCATCAACAAGAGATTTAGCCTCCCGAAAAACATGTGAGATTTTCACATCATCAAAGGATATAATGATGGAAAGGGTATCTTCAATTAAATGAGCAATAGACCACGACATAAAAATTACCTTAAGGAGACAATTTATAATGTTGAGAGAGTCCCCTTCTAACCAAATCTTAGACACCCTCACCTCTTTAGCAGGTAAAAGGCCATGATAGGCTGCTACTCCCTCTGCATAGTGGTTTTTTTGGGTTACCAAAAGGAGCGCCACCAAAGAGACAAACCTACCATTATCATCACATAACACTCCCCCACAACCAACAAGTCCCGAATTCCCCTTAGTAGCACCATCGAAGTTGACTTTGAACCAACCCTAGGATGAGGCTTTCCACCCAACCCCCTCCCTAGAAACCCTAGTCTTCTTCATAGGAATAGAAAGATCAAAAGAAAGGTTCCAATGAGTCCCCACCATTAAATCATAATTAGAAACCACAACCTTAGGCCCAAAATTATGAAGCACCAAACATTCAGATAGAAAATTTTATCTTATTGCCTCACGAATTTTGAAAGCAAGCCTTGAAGGAGGAAGCTCCAATTGATGAAACATATGATCATTTCATTCCTTCCAAACCCCCATGCCACATGTGGGAGAATAAGAGACCATAACATTGAGAGAGTTGGATTCTAAGGAGTCACCCACTAAAACCAGAGATCTGAGATAGAAGCAAGAAAAACCCAAGATAAGTTCCACATCTGAAGAACATGAGCCCAAACATCCAGAGAGAAACTGCACCCAACCAAAAGATAAAAAAACATCCTTAGTAGCCTCCTTTCACAAGAAACATCTATTGGGAAAAGCAATACCCCTTTTTGAGAGATTGTTGAGAGTCAAAATTTTATCTTGACAGAGAAGCCAAAAGAAGATATTGATTTTGGGAAAAATCTTAGGATTCCATAAATGCCCCCAATAGGGAGATGGAACAAAGATCTAAGTCTAATTAGAAAAGGAAGAAGACACTAAAAACTGGCCATTGGAAGCAAACCTCCACAACACAAAGTTAGCAAGGGAAGAAGCCAAAATATGAATCTGAGATAAAAACTGATAAAGAGGTTCAAGATCCATGTTAACTAAGTCAAGTCTAATCGAATTACCATAAGAAATATAATTTGACACCAAGAGGCCCCACTCCCCAATATATAGATATTTGAAATGGGACACCCAAGATTCATATTTCAAAGGGCCATGACCAATCCACTAGTCATCCCAAAACAAGATCCTCCTTCCATTCCCAAGCACCCAATGTAGACCATCAACAACAATAAGATGAGCTGTCAACTTGAAGTTCCAAAGGGCCAAACCTGAAGGAGGAACAAATCCATCCCTCAAAAGGTCTCTAAACTTGTCAAAACTCCTCAAATATTTAAAAGAAAAAATAGAATTCCATTCCTCATCATCCAAAAGCAGAGTCCACAGCTATTTAGCAAGGAGGGAAGAGTTGAAGTCTTTCAATTTGTGAAGACCTAAACCGCCTTGATCTTTAGCCCTGCAAACCTCCTCCAAAGAAATCAAATGCAACTATTTCTTCTCCTCCACACTAGAACAAAGAAATATTTTTTGGATACTCTCAATCTTCTCCCAGAACCTCCTAGGAATTTTGAAGAGGCTTAAAGAATAGACCAGAAGATTTTGTAAAGTTGACTTAATTAACTAAATTTTTCCAACTTGGCTAAGAAGAGCTCCCTTCTAACTAGAAATTTTTGAATTAAACTTATCAATAATACCATTCCAAAAGGAGTCCAGAACCACATTACAACATAGAGGAAACCCTAAATAGGTAGAAGGGAGTTCCCCTATGCCACATTCTAGAATCTTAACAATCCTCTATTGGTGATGCTTCTGAGTATTAAGAAAAAAGACAATACTCTTAGGCAAGCTTACCTTTTTCCTAGAAGCTACCTCATATTGCTGAAGAATGAGGCAAATAGACTTCGCTGCAACAAGCAAAGCTTTAGCAAGAATAACAGTGCCATTCACAAATTGTTGATGCAAACAACAATGCTAAAGCGAAGAAGGATAAAGACCTTTGAAAGAACCATTAGTGATAGCTTGAAGGATATATCTACCCAAAGACTCCAACATAATAATAAAGAGGAAGGGAGAAATAAGATCACCTTGTCACAACCCACAAGAGCTTCTAAAGAACGCAAAAGGAGACCCATTCACCAAAATTGAAAAGGAAGGAGAAGAGATTAATTGACCAACTAGCTTCAAAACCCAATCCAGGAAACCAAACAGCTTCAAGATATTACACAAAAATGCCAATTAACCTGATCATAAGCCTTCACCAAATCTAGCTTCAAAATAAGACCAAGCTTCTTATTAACCTTAAGAGAGTGGATGTTCTCATGCACTGTAAGCACCGAATCTAAAGTCTTCCTCCCAAGAACAAAGCCATTCTGCTGAGGAGAAATAATATGAGGGAGGACAACCTACAACCTTGAAGCCAAAACTTTAGAGAAAATTTTATAAATAGAATTGCACAAGCTGATAGCCCTAAAATCACAAAAAGATGAGGCCCAAGGATTCTTAGGAATGAGCACAATAAAAGTAGAGTTCAACTCCTTGAGAAGCTTCCTATTACCAAAAAACTCTTTAGTAGCATTGATAATATCCTTGGAGATAATCTCCCAGTAGATTTGAAAGAAAAGCATAGGAAAACCATCTGGCCTAGGAGACTTATTTCCTTCAAAGGTGAACATTGCCTTCTTCACTTCCTCATCAAAAGGAATGCATGAAAAACCCTTGTTCACCTTATATGTCACCAAGTTAGGAATAATATTAAGAAAAATCTACTAGAAAATGAGACCAAGAGGGCGATTTACAGACAAAAAATTATCAAAGAAAGAATAGGCAGTAGATTTAATTTCATCATCCACTTCCAAAGAGCAATTATCAACAACAATTTTGGAAATCTTGTTAGAGGATCATTGCTTCAACATAGTGAGATGAAAAAAGAGGGCAATTTTATCCCCACTTCGAAGCCATATCACCCTTGACCTTTGCTTCTAGAACTCCTCCTCCTTAGCCACAATATTATGCAAGCTGGCTAAAAGATTACTTTCCTCCTGAAGAATAGACTGTTCATTCCCACTAGTCTGAATTCTCTATTGCAAAACATACAACTTGGCCTTAATCACATATTTCTCCTTAAAAATATTACCAAAAGAGGATTATTCCATTGGATAATATTATGCTTAACAGAGGCAAGCTTCTTAGCAACTTTAAACATCATAGAACCATCCACATTGATACTCCACCAATCAAAAATTATAGATCGTAAGTCCGGGTGACTGATCCAAATCTTTTCAAATCTACAAGGGAAAACCTTCTTTCAACCCAAAGGCTCATCATTCAAGGAAATAGGAAAATGATCTGAGCCAATTCTAGTAAGGGCCAAAATGGAACAAGAAAAATACTGCAACCAATCAAGTGAAATAAGAGCATGATCCAATTTAGCATAAATGAGAGCATCCCCCACATGCCTATTGGACCAAGTATAGGATGCTCCACACAGATCCAAATCCAACGAAGAATTATCATTGATGAAATTCATAAGATCGAATCGACTATCATCCACAACTTGGAAACCCCAAAACTTATTTGAATCATTCAACAAATTGTTGAAATCCTCCATGACCAACCAATTCTAAAAAAAGAATTGAGATTTAAAAGTGTGCAATCCATCCCAAAAATGCTTCTAGGAACACTTCGAGTTAGGGGAATAGATATTATAAATCACCCACAAGAACTTATCTCTAGGACTAGAAAAGGAGATAGCAACATGATTTTCAAAACAAAACAAAGCAGAACCAAAAACCACCTTAGGATTCCAAAAAGTAGCCATGCCACCAAAAGTCCCATCATAATCAAATGCCTGAAAACCACAGTCCTTAAACAACCCTTTCCTAATTTTCTCCACCTTATCCACACCCATCTTAGTCCCCTAAATCAGGATGATATTAGGATGATGATCTCTTATAGATTAGCAAGAAAATCATGTTTATGAGGATTATTCAATCCTTGTATGTTCCAGGAAAGGATCTTCATAAAGGAGTCTATGAGGAGTGTTTGAGGCCCATCTCAAGAAGAGTTGTTTGTGAACCATGAGCAATGTCAAGTTTTCTTTCCTTCTCCCAAATTTGTTGCAATGAGGGTCTCCCCTTACCTCTCTGCTCAAAACCACAATCTAACTTTAAACTGTTTCTAGTAGCCATACTTGCCATAGGAGAAGCAGGTTTCTTCTTATTCCAAGTTTTAGAAGCTGAGGGAAGAGGATCCCCAACCTCCACCTCCAAAGAACCAGAAGAGCTACAAAATTTTTCAGAAGAGGTGAGCACCTTCTCTTTCTCCAACACTTTCATGATAACTTCTTCAACCAAATTAAAATCCCTAGAGGAAACCACCCCTGAAGCAACAACTGATTTCTCCACAAAAGAACCAGTGATAACATTAGTTACCTCTTTTAAGGGAGAATAAACAAAATTTGATACCATCTTCAATGGCATCACCTTCTTAGGTTCAACCACCACAAGAGCCAAGGTATTTTCAACCACTTCCTCAACCATAACCAACACAAGCTCCCCCTCTACCATAGTAGAGGCATTCAACTCAACCTTTGAAGAGATAATTCCAACCTTGGATTCCACAACATCACCTCTGCCACAATAGGGCTCTCCCCATAAATCTCTAGAGTAGGGAAAAAATCACTAGAAAAGCTAATAGTAGCCTCATAGCTACCACCATGACCCAATCCAACTTCTTTCACAACAACATTCGAAGGCTCAACAACACCCATAGAAGCCCCTAATTAAAGACACCTTCCAACCTCCTTCCAAACTTTTGAGGGTTGAATAGTATCCATCTTAGGGGTTGAGACCTTTTGGGGAGGTTTCTTGGGCTTCAACAGGAATTTTTTCGCCCAATGACCCACCTTCTTACAATGAAAATAGGAAAAAGGGATAGACTCAAACTCAACCGCTTGGTCCCACACACCCAACTTTGAATTAATCTTGATAAAAGTCTGAAAATTAATAGATTGATCCATAATCACACAAAACCAGGCTTAAAACAACTATTTCCTTGAATCCATCAAATGGTCAATGGATAATAGGCGCCCAAAGGTACTTGCAATAACTTTAAAGACATGCTCATCCCAAAATTTGAGAGAGAGACCAAGAAAATGCACCCACACTGACATTGAATCAAAAGAGGAGTTTAGATTAAATGAACTGCCTCCCATTTCTTCAACACCAAAGTAGATTTTCTAATAAGCCATGACTCCCCGACCAAAACCTTCAAAAGGCCCTCCTCACAAGAAAATAAAAAGGAGAAGAAACCCTTAGCAAGAGCAGCCACCTCAACCTACCCCTTCAAATGCCAACGATTCTTGGAAAGGTTACATACTAACTTAATATTAGGAGGGGGCTCCAAAGACTTACCCACCAACAATTGCTCCATAGACTAGACACCGTTCTCAATGATGCACTATGACATAGAAATAGAATACTCACCAGACACAGGATTAGCAAAGAAATCCACCAAAGGAGAAGAGCTCTTATCATTAGGTTTCGACCCAAAAAATTCAGACCAAATCCTCCCTTCCAAAGAACCATCATCAACTTTTCAACCAATTCCGTCAACTCCAATAATGAGAGCCTCAAGAGCCACAAAAAGATACCCCACCTTACCAAGGGAAGTACCATCAGGAAATGGACTACCAGAGATATGATGCACTTTTGAGTTATCTAACGGGAAAGGACCCACACGTAGCCCCATCCATTAGAAAACCATTTAATACCCCCTTTACATCAGCCAAACCACCGTCATTAATGCTAGCCTTAGGAATAGTACTTTCCACCATCAAAAATTTTGAAAAAACCTTACCCGCAACTCCACCCACAACAGCTCCACCTGACGACAACTAGACATTATCTTTAATTAATGTTAATATTGTTTGTAATATATTAATTATCTTTTTTATTAATGTTAATATTGTTTTTAATATATTACTTATCTTTTTGAGATACATATCTTATTAATATTTCAATTCTAATAAATTAAAATTTTAATTTTTTAAATTTAATCATTTATTAACTTAAAATTTTTATTATTTATTATTAATTTTTTAAAATGATTGTCTGTTAATATTTGGATTTTGATATATTTTAACTTTTCATTTAGTGGATTCTATTTTAATTGTTTATTTATATTTAAGTTTGAAATTTATTTTTATTATTTATGTCCTTTTATAAAATTACAAATAATAATTAAAAATATTAAAATTCATTTAATTTACAATCATTTATCTTATTAAAGTTTAATTATTGTATAATAATTCTATTTTTAATTTTTATTTTAATTGATATATAATAAAATGAATTTCAAACTTAAAATCCAAATTAAAAGTCATAGTGTGTGTGAGATAGAAGATACCTTTTCATTAGTCATTTCATGCCAACAATCCAAGGATAACACATGTCCCTAGGGATTTACACTTAGGGTAGCATCTCATTTGGTTAAGGATATGATAATTCATCTTTATAACCTCTTTAATGTACCCATTTCACACTTAAGGAGGAAAATAGATAGAGGGAGAAAGAGAGAGAAGGGAGAAGGAGATGGAGATAAGATATAGAGGAAAATAGAGAAAAAATAGAAAGAAAAGAAGAGAGAAAGAGGGGGAGAAAATGAGACAAAAGAGGAGAGATGTAGATAGAAAAAGAGAGATAAAGAGAGTTATATAGAGAGAAAAAAATATAGAAGTGGAAGGATAGAGAGAGGGAGAGGGAGATACAAAATGAGAGAAGAGAGAAAAAAGATAGTGATAAAGATAGAGAGATAGAGAGAAATAGAAATAGAGAGATAGAGAGGGATACAAAGAGAAATAGAGAGATAAAAAGAGAGATAATAATATGGATATATAGGTAGATATATAGAGGAAGAGAGAGAGAGAGAGAGAACAGGAGGAAAAGAGAGAAGAGGAGAGACACATATAGATATAGTCACATAGAGAGGGAGATAGAGAGATAGAGAAATAAAGAAAAATAGGAGAAAAAAATAGAGTGGTAGAGAGATAAAGAGGGAAAGGAGAGAGGAGAGAGATAAATAGGGATAGAAAAAGAGAGTAAGGGAGAGAGATATCAGAGAGAGGAAAATAAAGAAACATATATAGAGGTAGAGAGAAGGGAAGAAAAATATAGATAGAAATAGGGTAGAGAGAGGAAGAGAGAGATCAAGAGATAATGAGATCTTTCTCTTCCTATATCTCTATATATATCTCCACATTTCTACCTCTTGAGCTCTATATATATCTCCCTCTCTCTACCTCTCTCTATATATAACTTCCTATATATTTATTTCCCTCCATAGATCTCCCTTTTTGTCTCCCCCTCTTTATATCTCTATTTCTCTCTCCCTCTCTCCATAGCCATCCCCATCTCTATCTCTATATTCCTTTCTATCTCTCTCCCCCTATCTCTATCTCCTTACCTCTCCCTGCATCTCTCTCTCTCTCTCTCTCTCTCTCTCTCCCCTATATCTTTCCTAATGTATATATCCCTCTATCTCTCCCTCTCTCTCTCCCCCTATCAATATCTCTTTCTACATCTCTCCACTTCTCTCTCTCTCTATATATATATATCCCTCTCTATCTCTATCTCAATATCTCTCTCTCACAAACACACCTCCCTATTTCTCCCTCCCTATATTTATCTCCATATATTTCTCTCACTCTCTCTAACACACTCCCTGTTTTTCCTTCCCTATATCTACCTCTCTCTCCCTCTATCTCTCTCCCCCTCTCTATCTCTATTACTTATCTCTATCACTTCCTTTATCTCTCACTCTCTCACTCTTTATATCCCTCTCTACCTCTCTCTATATATCACTTCCTATATCTTTATCTCGTTCTCTCCAACTCCCCCTCTTTCATTGTCCCCTCTTTTTTTCTCTATTTATCCCCTCCCTCTTTGTCTCTCCTTCCATCTATCCCTCTATATATTTATCTCTTTTTCTTTGTCTTTGACTCTTTGTATCTCATCACCTCTATCTTTCCCAAGTTTTATCTTTATACTTCTCTCTCCTATCTCCTTTATTTTTCTCCTTCCTCTCCCCCTTCTCTATATATTTATACATAACTATCACCCTCCCTATCTCTCTCTCTCTCTTATACATACACATGTACACACACTCCTTGTTTCTCCCTCTCTATCTCTTTACTTCTCTATCTCTATCTCCACATATTTCTTCTTTCATCACTCCCTCTATCTCTATCTTATTATTTATCCATGTCTCTCTACCCCTATATCTTTCCATATCTACCTCTTATATACATCACTCCCTATATCTTTGTCTTTCTACCTATCCCTCTCTCATTCTCTCACTCTCTCTCCCTTCCTCTCAATCTCTATATATTAACGTCTTCCATATCTATGTATCCCTCTATCCCCTCTCTCTCTATTTATTTCCTTCTCTCCATTTCCATTTTCATTTCCATCTCTATCTTTATCTCCTTACCCCTTTGCCTCTCTCTCTTGCTCTTCCCCCTATATCTCTCCCTCTTTCCATCCCTATCTCTCCCTCTCTCCCTATTTGAACCATAACATGAGTCTATTGGTACTAGAGCTTGATTATCTTCTTCATTTAGAGGTTTTATTTTAGTTGTGTGTATATCCTTGTAAGTTAATGCATAATTGATCTGAATTTTTCACTTTTCCATTGAAATTTGAGACCTTTGTTGCACAAACAACATCATTTTCTAAATGGACTACCAATTGACATCATGTATACTTCACAAATGTATGCAAAAAATAGACCAAAATTTCCCTAATTTACCTTCCACACATCTTTGGCATACCCATTGCACACCAAGCTGTGATTGCTAGTTATTTAATATTGAAGGGAAATGAGAAATAATTAAATAAATAAAAACTATTTAATTAAAAAGTAATTAAGATAATTATTTAATTATAGTAGAAAAATGACTAATAAATAAATAAAATAAAAATTTATTTAATTATAGGAAGATAGGGGTTAATTAATGACTTAATTAATTAAATGAATTTGTTTAATTAATCAAAGGAAGAGTAAAGGAAATGAATGAATTAATTAAATAATTAAAATAGAGGAATGTGACTTTAGATAATAATCAAATAATTAAAATTATTTATATGTAGGGAAGAAAGGAAAATTGACGAGGAAAAATGATAATCATAGGATTAGGACATTTTTCAATGTCTACATTTATATTGATTGAATTAAATAAAGAAAACATCAAAGCCAACACATATAGTAATTAAAAATTGTGCCCTTGCCAACTCATTTAATTTGCACATTTAATGTTGTTGTGAGGGAATCTAAAATAGGTATTATCTATTGGGGAAGCCATTTGAGCTCAAAATAAATCATTTGGGATTAAGATATATCTTCACCCAACCAAATCTCAATGCACGTTAGCGAAGATGGTTGGAATTCCTTAGTGAGTACAACTTTGGAATTGAGTATATTAAAGTAAAAGAGAATAGAGTGGTTGATGCTCTTAGTAGAAGAAGACATCTGACAGCTATGACCTTGACTCATTTGAATCTAAGGAAATAGGTAATGCAACACTTTCCAGGGGATGAGCACTATGAGAGGGTAAAGGAAGCTCTACAAGAAAACCCTTCTGACCATCAATACGATGGGTATGAAATTGAACTACATAGAATCCTAGGATACCATAGGAGAATGTATATTGTAAAATTTGGGGAACTCAGAAATTTGGTCTTGGAGGAGATCCACAATGCACCATATTTAGGACACCTAGAAATGGTCAAAATGATTGCAAAATTGAAATCGTTATATTTATATCCTAAGCTCAGGAAGGATGTAGTTGAGTTTGTAGCTAGATGCTTGGATTGTTAGCGAGTCATGGCTAAACATGTGCATCCAATAGGGCTTCTCTATCCTCACAACATATCCTTTATTGATTTTATTTTTTGCATGTCATGAACCTTGCATGGTGCAAGCTTGGAGTGAAGAGGTTTATCAAATTATTCATAGATCTTATTTTTTCTTTCAAATTTTACTTGTAGATCGACTAAGAAAAATATCTCTCTCTTGGCACATGAAATTCATCTTTAATCTTCAAAATGATCTATGAAACAAGTTTTAAAGGCTTTATCTATGACATCATGTAGAGCATATTATCATTCAATATCCTTCATGCAATTTACACCCTCCTTAAACGTACATATTGCATTAACAATTAAGTGATTGTATTTGGAAATTTTTCTTTAATGCTTCGTGCGTAATCACATGTTGTACATTCAAGTCTTAACTTTTACAAACTATGCATTCTATTTGATTTGATGGAGGCACCCAAATAAATTTTTCTAAATTGTAGTTCCATCTCCATGGAATATGTTGCTTTGATTTATTAATACCTTTGATTTTAAAGTGAAGGAAAATAACTAAAAATAGGTTGTGAAAATCCACAACCCCATTTTCGAAGTTAGGATCTCGATTGTGAGTTTCTACAACTCATAATTGGGTTAACATGGGCTGTGAAAATTTACAACTTCACTTTTGATTTTTAATTCAAGTTGTGAGTTTTCTCAACTTGTTTTTAATTTATTTAGTTTATTTTCCATTAATTACTGATTGTATTAAAATAAGTAATTATTCAAATTTGAGTGTTGATATTTTAAATTGTCAATATATTTGTAAAGATCCAATGTGACTGACTAACATTATTTTGTGATCCAAAATATTTAATTTATGAAAATGTGGAAAACCATTAACACATCAACCTAGAGACCAAATAATCTTGCAAGCTCGTCAATAGGAAATTTGGCATAACTTCATATTGGCTTCATATTTTTAGCCAATTTTTTTCTAGATTATCCAAAATAATAATATGATGAAACCTAGTGAAAAAAAAATTCCCAACTCTTTTGAAAACACACATTTAATTGTTTTCATAATTCTACACATGAAAAATAGAGGCATTAATATCTCATAATTTGTGAGGAGTCATAACTCATAAACTGGGCACATTGGTTGAAATAACCCTAGAAATAACATATTAAAGGAATTTGCACTAGCTTACACCAATTTTCAAATTTAATCTTTTCTACGAATATCACCAATTTTTGCTACTGCACCTAATTTCCAATTGGAAAAAATAAACCACTTTATTGAACTTAGCATGATAAATTTGATCTTAGCATAAATAATGTTAAGTAATTTTAAAAATTGTATGACTCTATTAGGCATCAACAAAAAATTAAGATTACAATTTGATCAAAAATATGATTTTTACATGGAAAAAACCCGAGGAAGATTCATTACATTATTTTGACATAAATGGTTTTTGAGAAAATTCCATAAAAATCAAGGACAATAGTTGGATCTAATTGGGGGGAAGGACTACAAAGGATGCAAGATAAACCCAAAATCTCAATAAAAAGATCAGTGTGTTATCCAAAAGGGCAATAGAGTCAGAAATGAAAATAGATAGGAAAAGCAACTAGGAAAGGAAAAACTTCAAAAATATGGTGCACACACCCAAATGGAAATGAAACACAACCAAAAACTCCTAAATAACTTATATACAAAGACTATACTTTTAAATGTTGGCCACTATCAAAAAATGGTAAGTGTGTACCATCAAGATAAGCTAAATATAATAAGTATTTCTCACATACCTATATAATCTAGAATGGTCTTTTCTCAAGGATTAGTACTTGCTATCCATCCTTTTGGTTCCATATGTTTATCCCAAAGTAATACAAAATCGCCAACTTGGAATTTTCTAGATCTAGCCTTTTTGTCAAACAATTTCTTTACTCGAGATTGATGTTCCTTGATTCTATCCATCCTAAGATCCCATTCTTCTTCCATCTTGGTTAGATACAAGTTTCTCTTTTTGAAGGTATATTTAAATTTATAGTCTCCTAAAGTAGTTTGAAGACTTAATGGTGCAAGTTTTAATGGGATAGGAAGTATGGCCTTTGCTTTGAAAACCAATTGGAATGGATACATCCCATAAACCATTTTATTGTTGTCCTATCAACCCATAATGCTTCATATAAATTTTTATGCCAATTCCTCTATTCTCATTGACCATCTTTCAAATAATTGCAACAATATTCTTGTTGCTAGCTTCTAGCTAGCCATTCCCTTGGTGATAATTGTATGAGCTAAGATGATACCATACTTGTAGAAAAAAGCTAATATTTTATGAGAAGAAAAATTAGTGGCATTATTAGTTACATTTTTTTGTGAAACACCAAACAAATAGCATATCAAAGAGAATTATCAAATATAATCCATTTCTTTGTGTGTGCTCCTTCTTTTTCAAAATTTTGATCTTCTATAGCTTGATGAATTGGTTTGGAGGGGGGCCCATTAGGGCTCCCCCACCTAAGTACTCTCCTCCTTCCCAGAATGGTGCACCTTCACCTTCTAGGGGAACTAAAACTATTCTTGGTGCTTCACACGTTCCTTTGCCTAGGGGTTTGAACACAATCGTTTCTTCTCTTGAGGGTAAGGATATTCTGTTTACTAGTGAAAATTTTGATTCTTATGTGGAAAATCTTGATGGAGGAAAGGATTCGACATAGGCACCTCAGGACTCTTTGTCTGATTTTTGTACTATTGTAGGGGATGAAGTGGATTTCCTAGATGTAATCTTGAATGATGCTTTGGAGGGCTTGAAGCTATCCTTGGTTGGGAAGTTCTTTGTTGGCCATCCTAATATTGACCAGGTACACAAGTGGGCCACTGACACTTGGAATCTCAAGGGAAGTGTTTCTATAGGTGTTATGCCTAAAGGTCTCCTTTTGTTTACCTTTGTTATCCCTAGGGGTATGATAAAGGTTCTCACGGGTGGCCCGTGGGCTTTTGATAAAAAATTTAAAACTATTCTTTGTGTAAGTGGAAACTAGGGTTTGATGCCTCTGCTGACTTGGGGAAAGTCGCCCCTCCTTGGGTCAGGCTCCTTGGTTTTCCACAAAATTTTGGCACCAAATTTTTTTTAAAGCCCTTGGTTATGGTGGATAAAGTAACCCTTCATAAGTCTCATTTGGTTTATGCTAGAATGTGTATGAATGTTGTGTTCAACACAGTTCTACCCACCTCTGTGACTTTAAAATCAAAATTTGGAAGATGGCTTCAACCATTGGAGTATGAAAAAGCTATGGTTTTCTGCCAAGGATGCAATAAGTTTGGGCATCTATAGGATGTTTGCAATAAAGTCCCTTTGGAACCTAAGAAGCCTCAAATTAGAATCCAACAAAGTTCTTTGAAAAATGTGGTTCCTATGAACCTGATAAAGGAGCTTGATATCCCAACTCCTAATAAGGCTTTGATGATATTTGATAAGGAAAGGATGCCTCTTCTAAAGGTGCAAGACATGGAAGGCATGACCTTGAATGACGGTGTTTCAAAGGGAAATTTGGTTGGGAAATTTTTGGAGGGGGTTGTTGACGAGCTCTCCTCCCCACCTTCCTTTGAAAAATATCTTGAATCATAGCTGGGAAAGGTGGAAAACATGAAAAAATTATCTCAAGATTTGGTGGGAGATGAACAACATGTTGAGCTTCTTGAGGAGGGTGAGATTGTTAGTCAAAATTAAAAACCTCTAACTCCCTCTCCTTGATCCCCTACAACAGACCCAAATTTGGGGGAGATTCAAATGCTAGAAAACAAAAATGAGAAGGAAGGTAAAGATAGAACCAGTAAAAGTTGGATAAACTCTTGATCTCCCCAAAAAGAGGGTATGGTAGATGAAGATTGGATAAACACAAAATAAAGGAAAAAGAAGAAACCATATGTGGGAATAAACAACAAAGGGGACATACCTCAATTAAAGGAGTCAAGTATTAAAGAAACAACAAGAGATGTGGCTGCAGGTAAATAGAGAACGCTTGACTCCCTGGTAGGGAGTAAATCAAGAAAGACGTAAGGGAGTTCTTCTCCTACCTTGAGTAGTATCAAGTGATACTGCTTTTCCTATTTTTTTCTAATGTGGATGCTATCTTAGAATATTAGGGGACTTAATGGCCCCTATAAAAAACATTTGTTAAAATCTTGTTTAGCTAATGTGAAACTAGATGTTTTACTTATTCAAGAAACTAAAATGAAAAAAGAAAGCTTTCAGAAAGTGCTAAAATGTCTTTGGCCTAGGTGCGGTTTTGAAGTAGTGATGTTGAAGGAGCCTTAAGAGGGATTGCAACTTGCTGGAACCCTTCTAAGCTTGTTGGAAGATTTAATTTAAGTAATACAAATAGTCTCTTAGTCAGTATGGAAGATAGTGTTACCTCGGTCAAATGGAATTTCATCAATATCTACGGCCCAAACTCAAGACTGGATAGGCTTGATTTATGAAACATGCTAGAGGGAATTATTGACAATAGAAAAGATGAGTTTTGGATGCTTGGGGGGGGACTTTAACTCACCATTATACCCCTCAAAAAAAAGTGGAGGTCTTACTAATTTTTCTGATAGCATGATGAACCTATTAGGTTTCCTTAACTCAATGGGGTTAATGGACATTCCTCTGAATGATTCTCTCTTTACCTAGTCCAATAGGTGATAAGGTAGTCATCTTATCCAGGTTAAATTGGATAGATTTCTTATTTCCTCTAATTGGAACATAATGCATAATCTCTCTTACTTCCTTCCCAAGAACAGGCTCAAACCATAGTGCTCTCCTCCTGGAATGGGATGATAAAATGACTAAAAGGCCTTACCCTTTTAGGTATGAAATTATGTGGTCGCTTCATCTGGACTTCGAATCTTTGGTTGAGTGCTAGAATTTTCCTTGTGATGACACTCCTATGTATATATTAGCTTAGAAGTTGAAAAGATTCAAAGAAAAGGTCAAGGGGTGGAACAAGTATTCGTTTGGGAACATTTTTTCCACTAAGAAAGATTTAAATTTGAAAATTAAGGAGATTGAAGATCTAATGGATTTGGGTATTTTGGATGATGAAACCTGTAATAAAGAAAGGGAGTTGAGATCTCAATGGTATAAAATAAATAAAAAGGAAGAATTTTTCTAGAAACATAAATCAAGAATTCAGTTGTTAAGGGAAGGGGACAGGAATACAAATATTTTCCACCAATCCACCTTGAAACACAAAGGAAGAAACATGATCATATTTTTAATTACTTCTTATGGGACAAGACTTGATAATGAAGAGGACATTACTAGGGAGGTTGTATCCTTATTTTCAAATTTTCCTAAACTACCAAAGGTTGACAATTCTCAATTGGATGATTTTCTGCAAGCCATTCCCCATTTTATCATAGAGTAGGATTTAAAAGAATTGTCTAAGGTTGTTTCTATGAATGAGGTGAAGGAGGATGTTTTATCCTTTGGTGCTTTTAAAGTGCCAGGACTAGATGGATTTCCCCCAAAAAAATTCCAAGTTTATTGGGATATAGTCTCTTTTGATTTGTTTAATGCGGTCACGTATTTCTTCAGATTGGGAAGGATTTTAAATCATATGAAAACCACTTTTATAGCTCTAATTCCCAAGGCTAATGATATTATTTCCATGATTGACTATAGAACTATCATTTTTTGCAACACCACCTATAAGATTTGTTCTAAAATTATGATTAATAGGTTGAAATTAGTTTTGAACAAAATGATTGTTGTCAATTAGAAGGGATTTGTCCAAGGAAGGCAAATATGGGACACAACTATTTATACCAATGAGTTGTTACATTCAATGGATCACAACAAAAAATAGGTTTTGGAATTGAAACTGGATATCTCTAAAGCATATGATTAGGTCTCTTGGAATTTTATATTTGTTGTTCTTGAAAAATTTGGATTTAATGGTAAGTTCCTCAATCTTATCAGATCTTGTTTCACTAATCTGAAGTATTCTATCCTGATTAATGGGGTTCCCAAAGGCTTCTTCTCTTTAGTTCGTGGCCTAAGACAAGGGGACCCATTGTCACCTTGTTTGTCATTGTTGCTGAAGCTTTGGGCTGTAATATACATAAACAACTTGCAAACAAAACTTTAAAAGGTTAATGTGCTACTTCCTCCCTTCCCCCTGCTTCACACCAATCGTTCATTGATGATACTATCCTCATGGGGGAGGTATCTATTTTAGAATCAAAACAATGGAAAGCAATTCTTGACCAATATGCTAAAATATATGGCCAATTCATCAATTATTAGAAAATAAAAATCTATTTTTTCAATACTAGCTAGATTGTTAAGGAAAAAGAAATAAATGTCTTAGGATGCCAGGGGGAAAACTTTCCAGCTAATTATTTAGGGTTACCTTTAATTTCAAGAAATACAAATAGTAACTACTCGAATTACATTGTGAAAAATATCCAGAAGAAACTAGTAGGGTGGAGAGGCAATTTGTTGAGCTTTGTTGGGAAAGTTCAGCTTTTAAAAGATTCCTTACAAAACATACTTGTCTATTACCTATCTCTATTCAATATCCCTACTTATATTGCTAAGAAAATTGAAATGATTCAAAGGAGATTCTTATGGTCAAGTGTGGAAGAAAGGAAAAGAATGACACTCATTAAATGGGAAATTGTTTGTACACCGAAGAGGGAAGGAAGTTTGGGGATTAGAAGAATAAAAATGTTTAACAAAGCCTATGTGGAAAAAATGGGCTGGTTTATTTTGGAGGGTGAAAAGGATTGGGTATAGATACTGCAGGCTAAATACCTAAATAATAAGGATGCTTGTTATTTTCTCAGGAAAATGGAACTACCTCACAGCTTTGTCTTTTGGAATAACCTGCTAAAAGTTAGAGGAACCCTAACTAAAGGAGTGAAATTGAGAGTTGGAAATGGGCTTAGAACTAATTTTTGGGAGGATGTTTGGTCCACTGGTGCTCGTTTGTCTGCTAGTGAAAGCCTTCAGAAAATTAGAATCAGATTAAAAAGAAGAATTGGCAAGAAGGTCTATAATTACTTAAATTAGGAAGGATCAAAACCAAAATGGATTGACTTTAAGAACTATTTGAATAATGGTGTTCTCAGGGGTGGTATACATTTGGATTGGGATGTTTCTTTGGAATCTCTATTAAGGCTGATTAGGAATCCTAACCTTTTTTCAAGAAACATAAAGGATGAATGGATCTATACAAAAAATGCTTCAGGGAGGTTTTTTGTTAAGTCAGCTTATAAGACTATGGAAGTGTAACCCCTTAATCTTGGAGTCTTAAACTAGAATATGGTGTAGATTAATAAATTAATCCTCAAGATTAATTGCTTCTGGTGGGAAGTGATATATGGTAAGATTCTCACAATTGATAACCTTAAGAAAAGAGACTGGTATTTAGTCAATAAGTGTTATCTTTGCAACAAAGATGAAGAAACTATTATGCATTTGCTCTTTCAATGCCCTTATGCTCAAGAAGTTTGGGATTTTTTCCTAAAAAATCTTATGGTGGAATGGGTTTTCCTTGCATCAGTTAAAATGTTTGGTGAAGGGTGGAGCTTATGTCCTTACTCTTGCAAAATAATTCTTGACCTCTGGAGACAAGTTTCCCCATTCCTCACTTGGGGACTGTGGAAAGAGAGAAATAATAGGGTCTTTAGGGATGTTGCTAAAAGTAGTAAGGAGCTATGTATGGTTATAAGGAAACAAATTCAAGAAAACATTGAAACTTCCAAGTACACCCAATCAAGGAAAGGGCCTTCCTATCAAGAGCTGAAAATTAAGCAATAGTGGGGGATTTCCAATGACCTCAATAATGTTAATTGGGCTAAACTAATTATCAGAAATAACACTATTTGGATTTTCCAAGATCCAAGATGGGTTAAATACAATTTTGATGGATGATCAAAAGGAAATCCTGGATTGGAAGGAGCAGGTGGAGTGGTTAGAGATGGTTGTGACATCTATGTGGCTGGACATAGCAAGGGCCTGGAAACAACAACTAATAATTTTCCTGAAGCTTTTTCTATTTGGGAAGGAATAAGTTATCTCAAAGATAATGGGAACATGAATATTATTGTGGAAGGTGACTCCAACTTATTATTGATTATTTAAAAAATACAGTTGAGGCACCGTGGGAAAAAAATACCTATTAGATGACTGTAGAAATATGCTATAGTCTTTCCAAAACTACAAGATTAATCATACATTTAGGGAGGGAAATATCGTTGTCGATGCTATGGAAAAATTTGGCCTTAGGCACGAGGTTTTAAAATACTAGGACTTCTCCAATTTATCTAACCAAATAAAAGAAATGATTGCTAAGGATAGATTGGGAACGAAGGATAGATTGGGTGATTGGATTAATCGTGGACATAACAAAAATAATTATTTAAGAAGAGACTCAGTTCGTCATCCAATTGTCAGGTGTGTTTATCCTTGGTGGCATCTGGGTGAGTTGACAAGATGGACTAGGTGGTATGTGCATAGAGATATTGCAAATCCCAAAGATATTAAAAGAATGAGACAAAAAGGATAGATTATTTGGGTTATTGTTGATGCAAAATTTTGTAGGAAACAACCTTATGGGAAACTTAGCTATTGGGGGACTTGTGAGCATAGCTAAGTGACCTCCAGTATTTTATCGAAGCTGACTCTTCATTTTTTAATAGGGGGGAGAAAAGGGAAATGAAGATAAACATAAAATAAACAAATCTAAGCTAAGGCAATGCACCAAATTAGTAATGAGATAGGTAAGCACATTGTAGAAACAAAGGATTAGGTAGTAATCAACGTATATCAAATAGACAATTCCTAGCACTACAAACATAAAACATCAAACCATTTGCATAACATAACCCATACATCATAAGCTAATACAAAATAGTAGCAACATGATCTATATTATGCTAAGCTATATAAAGATTACAAAAGCTTGAAATAGATGTTCGTATATTTTAGAAAATGCAAGAACAATTTAATGTCCTATCAAATGCTTGAAAATAGAGAGGCTGAATATAATGGCATAGCCTATGAGTTTAGCTTTAATATCAAATACTATAGAGGCTAATTCTTAGCACTAGGAAATTTTGTCTATCTAACAACAACCACAAAATGAAGAAAGGGCTGCTTAAATAAGCCAACCCACCACCTGGAGGCTCCAACAAGAAATATGCTCCATTGAAGTCACCAAATAGAAAGATTCCCCAGTACCAGCACCAACAGAAAAAGGAAAGGTAGCATGCCAACAAGGACATTCTGAGGAGAGACGAGCCACGCAGCAACAAAAGGGAAATAGTTGCAACAACCATCAAACAAAAAAAATGGACGCCCAAACAATCACCACGCGGAACACTCCCGGTAAAGGTAACTGCAGTGTGGGCCCCATTCGAACACAAAGCGAGTAGAGGCAACATGTCAAACAACCGGAGCTTGGAAAAAGGAAAAAGAAGCATCTTGAAGGGAAGCTTCGATAGGACGCCACGTGGTGGTGGCCAGAAAGCTATGAGCGGTACCAAAACAAAAGGTGTAGCCGCGAAGGAAAGAAAGACCATGAAGGAAAAGAGCAGTGCGTGAATAAATATTCATAGCTTGATGACTCACAGGGACATTTCTCCTGCAGAATGAGAATCTCCAGATCATGGCCTCACAGATAGTCCTACCTCAAATGGACTAATTTCTCACAGCTTTGAGAGAGCAGCTTGAAGGGACATCCAGACCTCATCCGATGGTGCAGAGAGAGTTTGCAATCTTTCATGTGCCATGTTTAATTTAATAATTTCCTTAAAAGGAAATCCCCTAGATATTTTTGCCTCAAACTCAAGTTGGAAGAAGAGCTGTGTCCACTGATGCACCATGTTCTTGATATTGGCAGTAGTCAGAGGCTGATCAAAAGACTAGAATACAGATAAATCTTGTTTTTCCTCCTCAATCCTCTTGATGATATGTTCTATTCCTACCACCTTTTGGTAATCCAAGAAGGGCGATGGAAGCCCTCACTGAGTTAGTCGGGAAAATTTAGCCCACATATCTTAGGTAATTTGAATTAACTTTTCTCTGCACTAATCGACATGTTGGGTGGCCTCATGCATAGAAATGAGAACATTCACGCTCATGGTCACTGTTGTTCGATCTTCGATCCCCACACTACTCAATGAAACATCAGAAGCTGTATACAAATTTCTCAACAATTTCCTGGCCTTTGAAACTCTATCAGAAGTTATTTCTTGCATCGGTTGCACTGTTTCACCAACCACCCTGCATAAGTTGGTAGCATGCGCCATAAATTTGAGAGTGGGTTGCGAGGTAAGGCATAGTGACTTAACCTTATCCCAATATGATGCATGTGGTTCTTTGGCTTTTTCTAGCGGGTTCATTTGGGATGCAAGAGGTTGGGATCTCAAAAGGTCCACCTCCACAGCCTTGCTACTCGATTCTTCTTTCAACTCTATAATCCTTCCCTCCAGGATAGAAATTTGATTCCTTAGAGTGGTATTTTCCTCCTTCTCCCTCAAGGCTAACTTAGTCTATTTTTTCTTTTCTATTTCCTACTCCAATGAAGTGTTCATTTCATTTACCTCATCATTGGTACTTTGTCGAAGCTATTTCAAATCATCACTTTCTTGCTTCAAATCATCATGAAGGGCCCCCTCAATTGCCTGAGATTGCTCAATTTCTCTCTGCAAGGCTAGAACAACCTCCACACTCAGAGCCCGAAGTTCGGCAACTTTGCTTTCAAAGGAATTCCTTTCATCCCATAGCCGATTGATTTCAATCTCCCGAGACTTATGCTTACTTGACCAAATATCCACCTTTCCCTTTAGGTCTTTCATTTTCTCATGTTTCTTCTTCATCTGGAAACTGAGTTTGAGGAAATTAGTTGTCACCACCTTTTTGGTTTCTTCCATTAATTCTGCCTTGTCCTGTGGATGAGCCTATTGAAAATCAAGTCCTATGGTATTGATAGAATAATCATTTGGTTGCATTTCTCTGAACGGTTTGATGACATTGGGTGTCACATTCACAAACATCAATGAATTTTGACTTTCATTGAACACAGTTTGCATATAGGGTTCTGCAATTTTGTTTGCATCTTTCCCCCTTTTTTTTGTATTTGGCTAGCCCATGCACTTTTGGAAACATCCACCTGCAAGAAATAATCTTGGGGTGAAATACCTAATCCACTAGCAAAAGGAAACTCTCGGGGAACTGCTAATGGGAATGACAGCATGCTTAACGTATCAACGGATTTGCTAGGTCTCATAACAGCTATCGGGGAAAAAGACAGGATAAAATGACTGCTTTGAGATGGTGAGAGCATAGTAAGGAAAAAGGCTAGGTAAGTAGCCACTTGATACTGAGGCATTGGAGATACAAACTGCTGACTCAGTGGGCTAGGATGTGTTGCCATTACTTGTACCTTAGGGGTAGTGGACATAGGAGGAGATGAATAGGGACCCCTAGGGGAACCAATGTTGACCTGCCCTAAATGACTAGTGAGAGGAACAATTGATGTGAGTGACATGGGAAAAGCAGACACAGAGGGAACTAAAGACATAGAAGAGAGAGAAGAAGGGAAGAAATGTACCTGAGTTTCTTGAAGATTTGTAGTAGACACAACTACCTCTTCACACTGTTCTTCTCCTCCTCTTCCTGCTTCCTCGGTTCTAGGTCTCTTCTCTAGTAGGGAATCATCTAGGTCCAAAATAAGCTTTCAACGATGCCTAATAGAGCCCGACCTCTTCTTCCCTGATCTAGAGGAAGGTGGCTCTGATAGTTGTGTATTTGAAGAATCTTCACGTTGCAATTGTTGTTCACTAACTGTCTCTCCTCGTACATGACCTTCTTCAATCATTGGAGCCTTTTGGGCTACTTCTTCTTCATGCTCCAAGGCTACACTTTCTGCCTCACTACATTTCTTAGACTCCAAAGGATTAGGAGAATCATCACTGTTTGAATGCTCACAACACTAGGCCTCATCAAACTGGTTGTTTGAGTCTAATTCCTGAAAGAGCTCGTTAATCTTTTTAATCTCTTGTTTATAAATCCAAAAATATTTAATCTTTTCAGGCTTCCAACTGAGCCTTGCTAATTGGCTATAGAAGAATTGATTTATTATATGGTTCAGGTTAGGCTTGGCCACTATATGATAAAAATTCAGCCAAGGTAGCTGGCTCGAGCTAGAAGGAATGTGCTCGAGGCCGACGTATAACTTCTCATTTCCCTCATCTACATTTCTCTGAGGATCCCAAAATGACCGAGGCTAGTGAGGGATCTTGATGCCTACCTCTACCAAATTACCTACTAGATTATAGTGCCATGCATCATAAATAATCACTAATTTGAGGCAACCTAGCTTGGAATACAACACTTCAAAACTATTCACCCTCAAAGTCTTCTTCTTGACCAATGCTATAGAGCCAAACATCATTGGCAGTGTCATATAGGAAGTTAGATGCTTTCCTCCCCAGTAATCATTTTAAATATTACACAACTTCCTGAAAACCTCGAAGGCCAACACCCTATCTAAAACAAAACACAAGAGCTGGAAAGGCTCTCAAATGAAACCCTGCATGCAGAGCATTGTAAAATCTGAACCAAAAAACCAATCGCAAGGTGGTACAAGGCCTTTCATCCATGATATTTGACTTTTTGTCAAGCATCTGAACCTCTTACCTCCCGTTTGATCCAAATATCTTAAATTTGAAGCAAGGAATGTGTCTGAAAATGCGTAATAATCAAATTTTTTTTAGAGGACAGGAGTCCAGGTCGAAACTAGCTTTCTAGCGCCATTTTCGTCAAATACTGCCAAGGGCATAAATTATTGGAAATAATCTGGGTTCTGATGTAAAATCATGTAGGCCAAGAAAGAAGAATACCTAAACTTGGAACTAGGCTCAAACTCCTCTAGCTGTCAACACATCCCTTCCACAATGACTTTCGCAAAGTCCATCAGTAGAGGCTCCTTATTCTTTTTCAGCATAAAGCCTATGCTCATCTGGAAGTCTAAGACTTCCCTATCTATATCCAACCCACACAAAAACACCAACATAGAGAAAATGGAAGTTGTGCCTACTTTAAAAGTAGCCAGATTAAGAGGAAAGCTAGGAGAGACAGAGTTATCTGATGGCTTACCCATTTTCACATTGAAAAATTGTTGCGTTGCTCTAAGAGTCCTCCAGTAATTTTGTAGTCTAGAAAAATTGAAATCCTCAATGCCTTAAAGAGAATTAAGAGGGACGCACAACATATCCTGGAGAGCCTAGTGATAAATTACCACTTCAAATTATGGCCACTTATAATTCTTGAATCAACTTCAAAACTTTTAGCACAGGTAGCCACAATCTCTAGACAATAGTGCACCAAAGGAACCATGTACTGAGGGAGACTGCAATTCCACAGTCGGCTAGGAAAAGGATCACTGATATTTTTCATTTTTTCACATGCAACCTCTCTTAAACCTTTGGGGTTCTGAGATAACTCCAAATCTTAGACATTATCCCAATCCTTTGAAACCAAAGCTTGGTTTCTAGGAGAAATTGTGTTTAACATTTTCTGGTCTGCTAGCTTAGTGCAGGGCCATGAAGGTCTAGCTAGAATTCCCGGGGCTGCATAAGAAACCTGGTCATAGATATTCATGCAAGGTGCCAGCATCCTTCATTCCTCAATGCTATTAGTGGTGATGGCTTGAGTTGAGCTCTCTGTAATTTCAGCCATTTTACCTATATTTTGAAGGACTTTACTACTCAGTTTTTTAAAATCCTTTCTCTATCTTTGCAAATGACTAAGGCAGTTTCACACTTGGAAAATCCTTGCACAATTAATGCCTTTTGCATGATGCTCCTATCTATCTTTTTTATTTTCAAAAATATTGGATTAGCAAGGGTACATGCTATCTTTCACATTGATTGTTCCATGCACCACTAACCCTTTTGTGGGTGTAGAAAAGCCGCCAACTCTCCAAAGGACTTCACACATAAAGATATGTGACCTCACATACGATAGCTCTAATTTTTCTTGGAAAAGGTACCAAATCAGCAGTGCCATATCTTTTCGTGAGCTTTTGCATTTAATGATTACTTGATTGTAACAAGGCACATCAACCAATGACTTCACCTTAAGAGATTTTCTTTGATTTAACCAGGGCAAAAAAATTCCTTATGGTGATGGTTGGCTCCTTCTCTACTTTTTAAAAAGGCTTAATTTGAACAAATTGAAACTGCATTTGATTATCTTCATTATTTTGCACACCACAACACAGCTTGTCAAGGCTCTTTTCATACCATTTTCCTCTAACGTAAACATACCTTTCTCAATTAGGGAAGCCTCTCCCTATCTATAAAAAGGACCCCTTGGCATTTTGGCAATCCATATTTTCACTTAGCATTTCTTAGCAACTAGCCCTAGGATATAGTTGGTAGCTTCATTACTTAGCGAGAGTAGCAGTAGTCATGGAAACACCAATTACGCTTATGTGCAAGAAGACCCAAGTTGCCTTCTTATGGAAAATTAGGTGTAGGAAATTGAAACACTTAACTGGCATAAAGAACCTTCTGTATGTGAAAGCCATAAAGTGGGTTCTAGGTAGAGACTACGTAGAATATGAGGATGAGTACAAAATGAACACTAGTATCAGTTCCCACTTTGTAGCTTCTTTGTTAGACATTAGCGTTTCTAAGAGGAAGATTATGAGGCTAACAAAGCAAGTATTTCCCAAATGCTACTTAGGGGGTTGGAGGACATCATAGAGCTACTGAGATTAGCCACAAAATCCCATTTTCTCACAACCTGCGTTGAGTTACTGAGGGAGGAGGACTTGTGCCAACTAGGCCCTTTCTGTGTGGATTTGAGCTTGAAACTCATGAGGAACACTGCCACAAAGTCCATGCCGCCTGCCATTTCTTGATGAGGATGCACAACATTAAAACCTTTTGTGAGGATGGTGTTTCCTCATTGTGCGCCACTTGCCACCATTTCTGGACCCTTGAATGCCTAAAGAGACGTCCAGAAGATCCCTCTTCCTTTTTGTATCTGAAATATTCTCTGTAACAATTTTCAGTGACAATATATGTATATTTTGGAACATGGCTATGGGCCCCATTACATCAATATGTATACAGATGTAAATATCTCTGTATTCAATATAATACATATATTTCCTATATTTTGGTTCCTTTCTTCATTTTATCTCATTTCCATGCATTAATGTGGTTGTTGATTTTAAGAAAGCATTGAGAATGGCCCAAAACTAACAAAGCAAGGAAAATATATACATATTTACACACTTACTGCAAAAGTCAAATTAATTGAATTTCCTGAGGTGTATTTTATTTACTAGAATACCCAAGGCCTCACCCTCTGTTGTTTCCAACTCGAACGAGTTGTGTTGCTTGCATTGTGTAATTTTTAATGGTCCTTCCCAAAGACTATCGAACTTGCCATGTTGACCAGGCTTTGCTCCACGCTCATGAAATTTGAGCACCAAGTCTCCACATTGCAGACCCTAGTCAAACGTTTTCTTGTCAAACCATTTCTTTACCACCTATTGGCAGTTAGTTATTGCTTCGAGAGCGTGCTCTCATTTCTCCTGAACCTTAAGTAATTATGCCAACCGCACCTCCATCACTCCATTTTTCTCGATTTCTAGAGAATTGAGTAACTGGATTGCAGAGATTTCCATAGAGATTGGCAACAACGCCTCCTTCCCATATACTATCTCGTAAGGAGATGTTTTCAATATTTTTTTGGGCATGATACAATCTGCCATAGTGTTGTCCAGAGGTGTTTATGCCACTCCCTTTGGTGTTCCAAACCTATTCTCTTGATTAGCCAGAGAAGATTCTTGTTTGTAGATTCGGAAAGGCCATTTCCTTGTGGATAGTAGTTGGAGGATGTCGTTAGGAAGACTCCATATTTTAGTGCAAATTGGATAATTTTGGAACCAAGAAAAGCTCTAGCATTATCCAAGATAATTGTCTTTGGTGGGCCAAACCTAGCTACCAGTTCTTCTAGGAAGTTCACAATTTCTACCTCAGTTGCATTTTTCAAAGGTACAACTTTAGTCCACCTGGTGAAATAGTCAGTTGCCATCAGGATCCATCTATGTCTGGTTGATGAAACCAAATTGATCATTCCAATGAAGTGGAGACCCCATTGATAAAATGGCTCATCCACTATAATTGGTTTCAATGGCATGGCAGCATTGTTCCTTTTCCCAAGAAAAAACCGACACTCATTGCAAGACCTCACCAATGAATACGAGTCCTTAAATAATGTTGGTCAGAAATAACTAGCATGCATAATCTTGATTGTAGTAGTTTTTGCTAAAAAATGTCCTCCGGCTAGGCCACTATGGTACTGATCCAATATCCTTTTTTCTTGCTCTTGTGTCACACATCTTAACAAGAGGCCATTGAAGTTTCTCTTGAAAATAACTCCCTCTAAGAGTACATAGCCATTATTCTGTAGTCGATAAAAGCACCTTTTAAATGAGGGAAGGTCAGCCGGGTACCTTCCTGTTTGCATGAAATTAATTCTATCATCTAGCCAATCATCTTTAGAACTCTCTTCATTTAGCGGCATGGGTTCTAAGACTTCAACCTCAGTTATTGCTTCATTATTTCCAGCCAAATATTCACACAGTCCCTTCCCTTTCACAATCTTGACTGGCTTGATCTCAATGTCATACTCAAGAATCTTGGTTATCCAGTTAGCTCGCTTCTCATTGATTTCACCTTCCATAATAAATTCACGTATGCTAGGGTGCAGCACACAAAAAATCACCTTGTTGCACGATATGAGGTGTTAGAACTTCTTCAACCCCTTTACAATAGCAAAATCTTGCTTCTCCACAAAGTTGTACTTCACCTTATAGTCTTTTAGAGTGTGTGAATAGAATGTGATGGGAAATTCTCTTTTATCTTCATCATCTTTTTGCATTAGGACAGTAGTGATATGCATGCTACCACCAAAGACGTACATGAGGAAGTATTTCAACAAATCTGGATCAACCAACATGAGAGCAGAAGAGATGACTTCTTTAATCTATTTGAAAGCTTTTCTAGCTTTCAGTGTCCATTTGAAAGATTGGTCATTTTTCAACATCAATGTGATGGGCCGAACGATCCCTACGAAGTCCACTATGAGCTGGTTGATGAAGTTAACCTTTCCCAAAAAATATTGAACTCCTTTTTTGTTGACAGGTAGCAGGAGTTCTTTGATCTCTTTAACCCTTTTCAAGTTGATTGCAATACCTTCCTTTAAGACGACATAACCCAACAGCTTCCCTTGTGGGACCCCAAACACACACTTTGGGTTCAAAGAAATCCAAAACTCCTGGCACTTCTGGAAGACAACCTCAAGATGATCAAAATGATCTTAAGTAGATTTTGAGAAAACCGTCAAGTCATCTAGATAAATAAGAATAATCTCATGTATCAAATCCCTGAAAGCGATGTCCATAGCTCATTGGAAAGTGGCTCCGACATTTCAAAGTTTGAAGGGCATTTTAGCATAAGTGTATGTTCTCCACTTGGTGGTAAATGCCATTTTTTGTTGGTCTTCCTCTTTCACCTGAATCTGATTATAGTTGGAGAAACCATCTAACATTGAAAACATCTCGGAACTAGCAATTATTTGCATAATTTCCTCCATGGAAGGCATAGGTAGTGGTTCTTTAGAGACACTCTGTTTAGGTCTCAGAAGTCAACGCACAGTCGTATATCATCATTCTTCTTCCAGACTAGCACCAGGTTAGACACCCAAGTACTGTGATTGATCGGGAACACTATTTAATATTCAATCAACTTCTTTAATTCCTAAGCCATTAATGAATCAATCTTTGGATTTACTAGCCTCTGATTTTGACGCATGGGTTTTTCTCCCTCTAGTAGCTCAATGGTGTGTTGGATAATCCCGAGATCATATCACTTAAGATCATCATATGGCCATGCTACCACATTTGGATACCTCTCACAAAAATATTTCAACCTTTCTTTATTCTTCTATGAGACTCCTTTTCTGACCTTAAGCTTTTTATCCTATCTAATGTGCAAATCAGCGTAATCACCCTTATCAGCTACAAGCTTTCTCTTGTCTTTTCTCACATCATCAGAATCAAATAGATTCTCGAGAGTAACCAAACCTTTGGGAAGATTGTTTTAATTAAGCTAGAACACATGCTCTTCATAGGCCTTAGTGATCTTTGGCTATAATTGGTCAAAAAATCCTCTGAACAACTAGAGAAATGATGTGATATGAGCATCACTATCAAACACTTGCTATTTTTGACCATTATTTGGGACTACAGGTCACACGATCACTCACACTGAATGTTTGTTATTAATTAAGTCAGAAGCTAGATCAAACTAAGATCCGATCGCTACCATTCAGTCTACTTTAGAGTTCTACTCTCTAGGTAAGGCTTGGATGTTGAATGCCTCAAAGCCTTTAATCAGGTCCGAGACCCTGTGTCGGTATGATATCATACAAACATTCTTGGTAGCTGATAGCCCTTCGATTTGGTTAACCACCAATTCTAAATCTCTGAACACTTGAATCTACTAAGTTGCAACCATTCATTCCACTAAACTCAAGTCATGGAAAGGCCCTCATACTCTACTTCATTATTTGAGCATGCAAACTAGAAATGATATGACCTTAAGGTATTTTCTTTAGATGAAGATACCAAACATATTCCAGTGCCAACTCCTACTCTACATCTTGCTCTATCAAAGTGCAAGGTCCATAACTCTAAAGTTCCTTCACTCCCAGACTCTTTAGTCACTCTAGGCATAATATGATCCTCCTCATGTATGACATATGTCCCTAGCCTAGTTGCATGATAATTTCCAAAAGGGTCTAAACTTATAAATTCATTCAAGAGAGATTCCTTGTTCTTAGTCCAGGAACTGCTTCCTTCTTCATCCTCAAGAAGTTCAACATTAGGCATCTCTCCAGGGGTAATTGAGGTATGTGTTGCCTCAAAATTGATCATGGCTTCATCAGTCACATGCTCAGAATGTAAGGTTCCAACAATATATTCATCTTAGCTCCATGTTTGGTTCTTAGGATTAGGTGTGACCAGTCCAAAGAGAGGTAACCTCCAACTTTTGTAGTGAATATTTGGGACAAACATATCCCGAACATATGAGGGATGCCAATTAGCACAATATCTTGATTCACAGTAATGGTGGGGCAAGCAAATAATGCCATAAGAAATCCTATGATTACTTTGATAGTTTCAACATTGTCATAACTCCCTTCTTAAGAGGCTCGTATTCGAGTCCCAGAGCTTCAGCTACTTGCTTGGGCATGATGGTGGTGCTAGCACTAGAGTCAACCATACAATTATGCAGTATTTTTTTACCAATGATAAGTGTTAGAAAGAAGGGCTTGGATTTAGGCTTCCTCTTTTCTAGTCTAATTTTTCACTGATTGATTTTCCAAAAATCTATTCGGGCCTAGATTGGTTGTCTTATCTTTTGAGGGTTGTTCAAGCATCTTCATGCCCTCTTCTCCTGATAATTCCTTCTATAATAGTAACTTTTTCTTTGAGATGGCTAGGATATCCCACAAGGAAACATTAGCAGAAGATTTCTTTAGTTGTTCCACCACATTGAATGGTGTTCGTGACTATTGAGCTATGGTAGTTGGCTCCTTCTATCTCGCGGCTGGTACATTTGGCTATTTGGCAACTGTAGGGGTGGTCGTGCAAGCTTTTTCTTTTGGAGGAGGTGGATTCTTGGAACCTGGAACAACGGCTCCAGACTGTTGCCAAACTGATGACACAATTTTTGATGGACTAGGTGTTGGATTAGGTGCCCCTTTAGTTTGCAAGGACATGAACTCTCCAGTGAGCCTCCGCTTGGAACAGGTATTGTATTCTAATTGTACTTGCGGCGCTTGGGTCACCAAAATGTCATCTGGGTATGTTGAATCCTCTTCCTCCATCCAAGAAAAGAGTGCCTGGTCCAGAGCTATATCTAGCTCCTGCTCTATAGACATTCCTTTCATTTGAGTGGTGAGAACTGTGTTCTCCATTTGTTGAGAGGCATAGGCATGAACTCTGGAATCAAGCATGATGCCTTGACTACGTTGGTTTGCTATCTTCAGTTGTAAATTCCCTCGCGAGCAATTTTAGGGCATGTGTACATCATTATAAGGGAAGCACCATGGATTAATCTCCTCGACAAGATTATTTTGTCTCGCTACCAACTCTTTATTCAAACTAGGATAGACAGTCTGCATTAGCATAGTCATGGGCACGACTTGACTACTCTGTTGAGCTTGGGTATTACTGCTTGATCTATCCTACCATTGATTCTATTGAAAAGAAGGTTTTCTACCTTGGTAGTTTTGGTAAGAAAGCTTCTAGTAGGCATACTATTGCAACTTCATGGTGGTTAACTCATTTGTCACAGTTCACAACTACTCTCTCATGTCACTCACCTTAGCCACTAGGGGGTTAGGCACTGGAGCCAAGCTCAACATCGTTCCCAGGTACACATACATAGACTGGGGGCCCTAGGAATGCTACTTGAAGCTACCTCTGGTTCTGTTGCAGTCGATTCTAGAAACAATGGCATGATAGGTCATGGTTTCAACTTTCCAATGACAATAAGATTGTTCTTTGCGGTGATGGAAAGGCTATATGCATCAGGTAAGGTATTTCCATTGAGAGATTGCAGCATCACAAAAATATCAGCATTTATAGACTTTAGATAGAACATGAATGCCAGATCCAAGGGTGGCCGACTGCCGACAGGGACCCTCTACCAAGTCGCATGAAACCAAGCATTGAAATCGGCCAAAGCTTCATGAGGAGCCCGCTTTATATTAGCCAGTTGGTGATATAGCGAAGATCTGTCACCATTATTTGAGAAGTTCTCATAAAAAGGATCTTCGAGATGATCCCAAGTGCCAATTGTATTAGCTGAAAGAGTACAATACCAGTCTAATGCCTTCCCTCTAAAAGAGGTTACGACCAATTGTAAATCCACATTCTCGTTAGTAATGCCATGAACTAGACATACATCAACCACATCTTGCAAGTGCTCCACTAGAGTTTTTGAATCATCCCAAGTGAACTTTGAGACAACCTTTAAAGCAGAAGTTGGGATTGGAGCCCACACTACGAGTGGTATAGGGGCTATCAAAGGGCTACCAACATCCTAGGCTACAAAATTTCTATCCATCTACGCAAGGGATGGAGGAGAAGTAAGAAGAGAGGTGTTAGCCTGCTAACTTCTCACCTTGATTGAAACTAGTGGTGGTACGAGCAGGCTAGGGAATCTTGCAGTTTGAGACCTAGTGATGGGCCTATGGCTCATACACTCTTTTGGATTGTGAAAATTTTAGTTCATCCCACCAGGTGTGCTAAAAAAATAACTGTTGATGCAAAATTTTATAGGCAGTAGCCTTATGGGAAACTTAGCTATTGGGGGAGTTGTGTGCATAGCTAAGTGACCTTTGGGATTTTATCAAAGCTGACTCTTCATTTTTTAATGGGGGGGAGAAAAGGGAGATGAAGATAAACATAAAATAAAAAAATCTAAGCTAAGGCGATGTGCCAAATTAGTAATGAGATAGGTAAGCACATTGCAAAAACAAAGGCTCAGGTAGTAATTAGCATATATCAAATAGACAATTCCTAGCACTGCACACATAAGAACATCAAACTATTTGCATAATATAACCCATACAACATAAGCTAATACAAAAGAGTAGCGACATGATCTATATTATGCTAAGCTATATAAAGATTACAAAAGCTTGAAATAGATGTTCATATATTTCAAAAAATGCAAGCACAATTTAATGTCCTATCAAATGCTTGAAAATAGTGAGGCTGAATAGAATGGTACAATCTGTGAGTTTAGCTTTAATATCAAACACTACAGAGGCTAATTCTCAATGCTAGGAAATTTTTTCTATCTAACAACAACCACAAAATGAAGAAAGGGCTGCTTAAATAAGCCAACCCACCGCCTAGACGCTCCAATAGGAAAGATACTCCAGTGAAGTCACCAACTAGAAAGATTCCCTAGAACTGACACAAGCAAAAAAAGGAAAGGAAGCATGCCAATAGGGACATTCCAAGGAGAGATGGGCCATGCAGCAACAAAAGGAAGGGACACACGACAACAAAATAGAAACAGTTGCAACAACCATCGAACAAAAACAATGGATGCTCGAACAATCACCACATGGAAAGATCTCGGCAAAGGTAACTGCGGTGTGGGTCCCATCTGAAAAAAAAGCGGGTGGAGGCAACATGTCAAATAATTAGAGCCAAAAAAAAGGAAAAAGAAGCATCTCGAAGGGAAGCTCCAATAGGACGCCACATGGCAGTAGACAAAAAGCTACGAGTGGTACCAAAACAAAAGGTGAAGTTGCGATGGAAAGAAATACCATGAAGGAAAAGAGTGGTGCATGAATAAATATTCGCAGTTACCTCATGCTTTAGAAAGAAAGTGATTAATAAGGATATAGGGAGCACTATCCACACCACTAAAAATATGGAGTTTGATTTTGGAAAAGACACTTTGACATGTGTTAGTGCTGATGGGAAGGAGAGTATTAAAATAAGAATAATCATGACCAATGAAGGTGTCATAGCTGTCAGATTTCATAATGACGGGGCTCAAAAAGGTGAAAATTGGCTTTGTTTCAAGAGTGATTATTTTAAACAACCTACCAAAAGATTCAAGTTGGTATCTCCTCAAATGAAAAACCACAAAGTCTCCCTCAAAAATGATATTTTTGAATTGCCAGTTGCCACATTCTTGAACGAAGAGGGACAAAAAGATGAGTATATTATCCTTCCAAATAATTACTCTAGCAAGGATAACACCATGGGAGGCCCCAGAAAGAGGACGAAGCCATGTTAGTATGATTCTCTACAAAAGAATTTGAAGTCGTGGGGTCTTTTGATAAGGTTGGTTTTACCCTGTACTTTGTAGCCATGGAAGGATATAATGAGTAGTTGAGCTACAAATTTGCGAATGCATGGAAGGACGGTGAAGTGGAGCTAGGTGGCCTCCATTTTGAAGTGGATGCTAAGCTCATAGATATGGCGATAGGCTTGGATTATGAAGGAAAGAAGGTGGAAAAGGTAAGTAATGGAAAGTACCAAAATTATATCAAGAAATTTTTTGAGGATAAAGAAAAAGTTGAGAGATTTCATAATGGTTATTCTAGGGTTTTGTTACCTCCCCTATACCACAATGTGTGTTTTTTTGTTATGAAATACTTTATGCTTGAAGGTTAATTTCAATCTATACATGGCCGCCACTTCCCAATCTTGAACCATATCTGACACCTTGAGAAGATAAACCTACCTTTCTTCCTCTTTTCATCCTTGAGCCAGAGCCTAACCAATGGTGCAAATTTTTTGTTACACCAAGGCCTAATTTGTGCTATCTACAAATATTTTTTAGCTATGTCCTTACAAAGAAATTTGTTCCTTACTTTGATTGAAAACCCTACCCCCAAGAGCTCTTTGAAAATTGAGCTTATAGAAAGTTGTCCCCACACCCTGACCAAAAAATCTACTAAGATTTCCCCCAGCCCTATGGACCCTTCGTGGTCAGACCTACTTAAAATCACTCCTAAAAAATTGAGTGTCACTCCTATTATCCTTGATGTGACCAAAAAAAGAAAAATATTAATCTGTGAGTTGGGGGCTGATCCCAACACTATCATGATTTTGGATGACAAGGAAAATAGCTCTGATTGTTCTACTCTGGTGGGTCGAAGGTCAACTAGGCTTGCGTTGGTGGCATCAAAAGGGTCTGATAGTAGCAAAAATTCTAAAAGATCAGAAGAAAAGTGTGATACTGGGTCCCAAGATAGTAAAGGGAAGAGTGTGGTAAGGGAAGATATTGATTCCTTAGCTGAGGAAATCCCAAATAGTCTTGGGGGTGAGTCTACTAAGGAGCAAGAGTTGGTGTCGAAAGATGAGGAAGATGCTAGCAATGAGGAAGAGGAAGAGCAATCGTAGCAAGAGGAGGTGCAAAAGGATGAAAAGGACAATGATAGGGTTACAAAAAAATAATATGCTACCAATGATATGGAGGTTATGGAGTTCAATAACCCTGGCGAAGAGAACATGTTGGGTCCTAACACTGCTAGAATTCAAAGGGTGGAAGAAAGGTTGGAGATGTTGGAAAATTTGATGCAAGAGGAAGGTATGGACAAAAGATTCCAAGCTCTTGAAAATTTTGTTAAGAGCTTATGCAAGGTGATGGATGCAGTAATAAAAAAAGTTGTGATGGCCATGGTTTCGGGTTAAGGTAAAATTAAGAAGTAGTAGAGGAAACAAATAACAGATGATGAAGAAGACTTGTTTGGAAAGATGGAGCCCAAAGAGAAGTTTGAAGACTCTGTCGAAGACCTGCTGAAGGCTTGGAATTTGATCGAGGATACTTGATCCTTAGCTTCTAGTACTCTTACTTTCTGTCATGTGCTTCTATGATCTTTTTTGTTAATCTTGGATGTTACAATGCTATTATTGGTTGTTGGGGCCTGGACTTTAATATTTTTTTTGTATCTATGTTAGGAATTATGGTTTTAGTTTGGACACTATTTTAAGGTTATGCCATTATAACCTAATTATGTGGTGGGATTTTAAGATAGACTAGATATACTTTTTTGGTATGACTGATAGGGCTATACTATTTGATGTGGAGGGAATTGGTTAAGTTTCTAGTTGATTGGTTGGGGAAGTGTTTCTTTGTTATGCTTCGTCTTTGTGTTGTCTTGACTGTATGTTATTTGGTCTATTGTACTAATCTATAAGGGTAAGAGCCCTTACCCTGCTTAATCTGAAATAAAAAATAATACCAAAATATTTTGTTTGATAAAGTTACATATAACTTTTGAATTTTTTTATTTCATCAAAATTACCTCTACCCATATTTCATAAATAATCTATTGCCACTAAAATATGGGTGTGGCTTGCCCTAGAATTTGGATGAAATGGTCAGATGATATCAAGCCCCCATTGTTGGAAAGGTTCCTTGATCATAACTAGTTTCAATGGTAATGTGGTAAGTTCAACTTTCCCTTTGAATTGTTGATAGGATTCAAACCTTTTCACCCTTTCATCCACATCTTGAAACATGCCAAACCAATAGAGATAATTTCAAAGAATATTGAATACCTTAATTGATGAAGAAAAATGACCCTTATAAGCCTCATTATGAAAACAATGAAGAAGCCTCTATTGTTGCTCATTATCCACACACCTAATAAAGGTACCATTGATCCCTTTTTGTAAAGTGTATCACCCTAGATATAGCTCATTGCATTAAATTTGATCATCCTATTTTGTTTAGGAGACAAATACTTGGGAAATTCTCCATACATGAGGAAATATGTGATGTTTGAGAACCATTCATCTATTACCCTAACAAAAAGGACAAGGGGTAATTGAAGGTTTACTTCCTCTTATGTGCCTAGCCCATTCTCCACAATCAACTTGCATAATCCTTTTCCCCTCACTAGCTTGGTAGGCTTAATGTCAATTTCATATACTCCTATACCTTAGTAATCCAAGAGGCTCTCTTATCCATTTCTATCTCTTATTTCATTAGAATAGTCTTCACAAATGTATCAAGCACATAAATAATGGAATGAGAATTCAAAATATAAAATCTAAACTACTTCACTGCTCAAACAATGACATATACATTTTTTTCTATAGGAGAATAATTTATTTCATTATTTTTCAATAGAACACTCATAAAAGTGATAGGCACTTCAACTTTCTCTTCATTAAATTACATCAAAATGGAAGATGAGGTTTTTTCAGAAGCAAAACAATATATATTAAACTCCTTGGAAAAATTGGGATAAGATAACATCGGGGCATTTGTTATTGTAGGTTTTATCTGATTGAATGTTTTCTTTCCTTCATTTGTCCATTTAAAAGTAACATTTCCTTTCATCGTGTCCTCAATAGACTTTGTTATCTCTAAGAAATCAAGTTCAAATTTTCTTAAGTTGATTTGGCCAAAGAATGAACTGACACTTGGCTTGATAGAAGGTAACAACAATTTTCATATCAACTTAACCCATTATGGATCAATGCAAATCCCTTCTTTGGATATGATGTGTCCAAGTAGCTTACCCTTTTGTGACACCAAAAATGGACTTCTTTGGATTTACAAAAATATCCTAATGTCTACATCTCTACAACAAAAATTCTAAATGGTAGGAATGATCTTCACACTTGCTTGAAAAGAATATTAATTCATCTAAATAAATAACAATAATATTGTTTTATAAATCTCCAAATGAAAGATCCATAACCCTCTAAAATATTGCACTTGCATTCATCAATCTGAAAGGAATTTTGGTGTAAATGAAAGTGTCCCATGGCATAGCGAATGTTTTTTGTGTCGATCCTTTAAAGTTACAATAACCTAGTTATATCATGAGAATCCATCTACCATTGAAATCATCTCAAAACCTAGAAAATTTTATAAAATGTGGCCCATTCCTAGAAGTGGGTAGTTGTCTTTAAGCAAAACTTGATTCTAATTTTGAATATCAACACAAATTCAAATTTCATAATTTTTCTTCCTTATAAAAATAATATTAGAAACCATGTAGAATGATGGATAGGATAAATAATATTGGCTTTGAGCATCTTATCCACTTCTTCAAAAATAGCATCTTCCACTTTTAGATTCAATTATCTATACTTTTTTCTATATGGAGTGGCTCTAGGTTTTAGAGAATGATGGTTGAACACAACATCAATGAATCTTTAAGATAATCATAGCAACATGCAAACATATCTCTCTATTCTTTAAGTAAAGAAATAAGCTTTAACATTTCATTTTTAGAACAACATTTCCCAATGAGAATGAATTTGGGCTCACTTTTAGACCCAATATTGAATTTTTCATATTCAAAACCATCTATATGTTTACTAACTTTTCTTTTCACATTGTGATCATGTTTATCAAACAACCCCTCTAGTGGAATCAAACCCTTCAAAATGGTATTTCCTTGTAATTGTAGAACTTCAAGGCCTACTTTTGGATTTTTTGTTGTATTATTTTTTTATGAATTTTGGGAAACTTCAAAAAGAAAGATAACAAGTACCACTTCCCTCAAGGAAATAAATGATATTTTTTTCATCATCGAAGACCTACTAGTTTTGATGGTTATCTAACACACTTGGTTTGTAAATAAAGTCTATTAAATATACATCTTTTTCAAATTTAGGATGTGGAATTAGAAGAAAAGTGGATGTGAACAAACAATTTGCTTTATAATTTTCTTCTCTTGGAATAGAAAAAGGTATCAAATCCTTCAATTTCATCTCGAACCTGGGTATGTGCAGGATCATCATGGAAAAAATAGGCCCTTAAGTGGAAAAAAATTCAAAAAAATCAGAGATAGGAAACTTGATGTAAAAGTTTGAATAAGTTATCTATATTATTTCAAAAATGTGTAAGAATAGAATCCATAGCAAATTGAATGTAGTTTCTAAAATACTAGGTATGTTTTTTTTTAAAAAAATTATTTGGTGAAAATTTGGAATTTCAATGCAGTGGTACTTAAATTTCAGGGAAAAAATAAGTAGGTGTCTGTCTAACCACCTTAACCACAATAAAATGATAATATTTTTTTATAAAATTTTAGATATAAGTAGAGGATTCATGCCTCGATGTGATGCATATTTTTTTGTAATTTTTTCTAAGTAAATAATTAATTATGAATTTTTTATTACAACTTAAAAAACTATAAAACTCATATGTTTGACCACCTTAACTTGGTCAAAACTCCATGAAATTCAATTTTTCTTTTTTTAATCCTATAGTATATGAAGCATAGAATGTGCATGTTTTGATTCAAAAAATGTGATATTGTTTGAAAGCTACAAATGTTTTTCAACCAGCCTATCAATCAAGACTTTAGTTGTAATTTGAATAGAAAATGAATAATTAGTTATTAAATTCAAAGTAAAAATAATTTATATCAATGGAAAGATGATAATATCCTTTAAAAACCCTTTTCGTTTCATCAATTTTGGTTAAAAAAATAGTCATCAACCACATACCCATCATATTGCCACTTTTTGGCTCATCATGATCCTGCGCATACCCACCTTATTTTGATAATTCCTAAGGCTCTTGTTTTTGTTTTGGAACTAGTTTGTGACTTAATTGACTATTAAATATGTGCCACCAGTCACCTTGAGCTACTTGATTACCTTCTCTTTAGAAAATTACAAACCTAAAGCCAAAGCTTCATATTCATCTATATTGTTAGTGATCTCAAAGGCTAATTTATAAGCTTTAGGAAATTTTTCTCCTATAGGGGATATAAGAATTATTCCCACTCTACAACTAGAAGAAGATTCACTCAAACTACATCATCCAAATTTCTAAAGATATATCAAGAGCAAGCAACTCAGGTGTATATCTTCTTCTTTCAAAGTAAGCATGTAGGTATTAAGGCTAGTATATATATATATATATAGAATCTCAGATCTTGGATTGTTCGATTTTAAAATAGTGTATTTTTCCTTAGGTTTAGGGTTAAGATGAACTTTCTTGTAATCAAGAGGTATCAAAGCATGAGACTAGTCCAATTGAATTACACTGCCTAGGTCTTTACAAAATCTTATACTTAATAACATGTCATAGGTGGCTGATATATCAACCACCAAAATGTTGAGCTTTAATTTCTTCTCTAGATATGTTTCCAATGCAACTTGTGCATCTTTAATTTTGTCTACATGTGGAGCTTGTTTTGACTCCATAGAGTAAAAAATTCTAGAAGGTTTATTTAATGAAATCCCTAAGGAATGAGCTACCTCAGATGGCATAAATATTTGTGAAGCTCTAGAATCAATTATGCAGTACTAAGATTGTATCTAACTATATACATACATACATATATATATATATGTATATCTATATGTATATATATATATACATATATATGTATATACATATACATATACATATACATGTATATACATATGCATATACATATATATGTATATATATGCATATATATATACACACACATACATAAATGTATATATATATATATGTGTGTGTGTGTGTATAAATATATATACATATATATACATACAAACACACACACACACACACATACACACACACACACACATATAAACTAGTTGCAACTATGAGAGGAATACCATTTAGAATTGGTTTTATTGGGTTATCATTACTCTCAGGTTCATTTGATTCTTGATGAATGGTGGATCTAGGATATTTATAATCCCCTTTAGTACACTGAAATGAATTTTCCAACTAATGAGGGATAGTTTTAAGATACTCCATTTAAGATACTTTTTCTTTTGTCCTTTTGCAATATTTAACAAAATTGAAGGAATCATCATAGGATTCAAGACCGAGTCACTAGTTTTTGTACCTTGATCAACCTTATTAGATAAAGTAACATATTTTTTGTTCTATTTTCTTGTAATAATTTGTTTAGTTGTGATGTCCACAACTTTGGAAGAAGTATCAATATTTACTTTGACCATTTCTTCTTGGCTTTAGCATTGATCTCTTAAAAAATCGTTGCAAGAATAATCGTTTATATTATCTAATAATTCTTCTTCATTGTTAGATTCATATTCAAGATAGCTTACTAATGAATTCCAAATTTGTTGTTTCATCTCATCTTCAAGATAAATTTTCTCTTTAGTCTTTTCTCTAGTTTGATTCATTTGCATGTACCTTTCCATTTTTGGACATGAGCTATCATGGTCTGCTATCAAATGAAATTTGCACATGGAAATTGTATGGAGATTAAATGAAGATGGATGTTAAATGGCTAATCTTTGTAGAGGAGGATGAAGTTTCAACTGTATGTTCTGATGATATGGAACACAATTCCTTGTTGGAATGTCTTGATACAAAGGCAAAGGATTTTGTAGGAGTTTCTTTTTCAACAAAAGAAAATCACTATCCAATGTTTGTACCATGAGATTTGTATTGGTAGGGATTAATTATTTTCCTTTCCATTTTTAAAAATCTTAATTCTATTTTCTTGCACTCATTAGATCATCTTCAACCTCTTGTTGGAAGTTTGGGGAGATTGTTGAATTTTGTCATTGATGATATTGCTTGGCAACATGAGAATGGTTGGTATGGAAGGTACATAATAGTGTGATACAATGTTGTGTATCATTTTAATTAATCCTAATAGGTTTTTGAGATGTTGAGTAAGGCATTTTTCCAATATGTTTTTTTTAGAAAGATTAGTTGTATATCTAAATTTGACTAAGTGTCAAATCTACTAGTTTAGTGTAATAGTGCATCAGTTTTTGGGTTTGCACCACTTTGTAAATGAAGATATCACTCTATGCTTCTAACATCATTTTGGAGGATGATAAATGTATCTAATTCTATGATTTCATCTTATTTAGACAAGAGGTTTGAGAGATATGAGTAACAAAGTTTGTCCTAGCAGTTCAAAGTCATCTTTCTATATAGTGTGTTTGTGTGGGACAATCTGCACTTCTCTGCAAATAAGTTTTTGGCCTTGTGGTTTTGGAGATAAGATTTCAAATGTTAGTTGAGCATGGATTCTGGGTGACATCAAGTTTTGAGGTCCACATATTGAGATGTGGATAAATAGTTGAAAGTTTTTTAATTTATGTCTTATGTGAAGCAGACATAATATGTTTGAAGGTATGTGAAGGTTGAATAAGTATTTTTATCTTATGTGGGATCTATTATAGGTCCATGCGGACCTATCTTAAGATATTTTAAATTTTTAATTATGGCACATTGTGTGGATGAAATTTTTTGAGCTGACAAGTTACATTTTGATTGTTACATATAATTAGGGTGACCTAATTGATGTTACAATTGATGTAGATATATATGTTGGATTGTTTTCAGTGTTTTGATAAAATGAATGTGAAATGTATTGTGTGACATGAATTTGAGTAGAGAAATGCGAAGTTAAGTTGTGAATGTTGAGTTGAAGATCAAAATTATGTGAATGAAGAGCGAGGCAAAGTGTTGAATCAAATCAGATAAAGATTGTTATTGTGCTTCAATGGGATTGTATTCATGCATGCATTAGATGCAACTGTAACAGTTCAAAAATAGGTTGTGAGCCGCCATCTCTCTTCTATCTTTTTCTTTGTGGATAGTGAGTCCACTTGGACAATGAGTCCACCTACAGTGAACATTTTTGTAAATATACTATAACTGATTATAATATATAGTGAGGTCTAACCCTCACCGTGGATTTTTCCATTTTGGGTTTTCCATGTAAAAATCTCAGTGTTCATGTTTAATGTGATTTTGTGAATGTTTCATGTTTTATTTCCTTATTGTAGTTGAATATGAATTAGTAATTAGATGTTTAATGATTGAATTGCTTGAGAGAATACTAAATCATCCCCCATCTCATTATTTTGGGTGTTCAACAATTGGTATCAGAGCCTGGTTCCTTGGAAGGAGCTTAACCACTTTGGGAAGGTCTTGGAGACTGAACACATGGTTGATAGAAAGTTTCCTATTCCTCCAGAAGAGACTCCTACTATTGGATACATAGAAGAACATTGCATTCTTGAAAAATATGGAGAACTCAAAGTTGCTCATGAAGATCTAGAAAGAACTAAAGGTGAAAACAAATATTTGAAGGAGAATTTCAAAGAAGTAAATCAATGTATCAAAAAATTGAGAGAGAAAATCAAGAAGTTCAGAGAAAGGCATACGGAAGTCAGTGAACAGTTGAAACAAGAAAATGAAAATTTCATTAGACTAAAAGTACAAGTTGGAGAAAAGAAAAGAGTTGAGGAATGTTTGAATGCAATGGTGAAAAGAAAATTTGATGAATGCATAAGGCTTGAACAAGAAATGGTAAACTTAGGATAAGATCTAGAGAAAGAAATGAGTCATGAAGACAAATTTAAAGTGAGTTCTACAATGCTTGATGAGATGATTTTAGGTTAGAAAACATCCAAAGAGAAAGGTGGTTTAGGATTTGAAAAAGGTGAAAGCTAAAAAGAAGATCAGACACCTAATTCAGGAGAGAAGATCAATGAACCAAAGAAGACTGAAGAGAAGAAGAACAATGGCAAGATACAAAATCAAATAAATAAAGCTAGAAGACCTTTGATCAGACAACCAAATTCTCAAAGGTACCCATATTTCAATTTTTTTTTCTATTCTTGCAATAAATTTGGACATAAAGCAATGGAATGTAGAAGCAAAATGAATTAGAATGTTCCATCCATTTCTAGTCAATGTTTTACATGCAAAAGATTTGGTCATAGAGCAACTGAATGTAGAATCCAAATGATGAATGGATATAAAAATGGTAAAATGATTCAATCCTTCAATGGTTATTGTTATTGTAACTATCAGGAAAACAACAAAGGTTAAAAGAAAACACTCAATGCAATCAAGCTCTAATGCAATCTAAAGTCAAACAACAAAGAACAAAGGAAATAAGCTAAAACATAAAACAATCTCACCAAAGATCGATGTAACTCCATGGATAGCCTCTATTGTCCTTCTCCATTTCACCTTTTGTAGTATCCTTGCCCTCAATTTTTTATTATGTGTGTGCAAGATAGCCTAAGGATTGTGATAATAATGAAACTTTGAAGATTTAAGATAATTGCTCCAAAAGTCACAAGATTTTGGGAGAAGGTAAAATGATGAAAGACATCAATTTATAGAAATTGATCATTCGAATGATAGGTTAGGATTGAAAGATAGATAGATGATTTAGATTAAAAGATTCAACATGCATTGAGATAATTGTTAGTACTAACATGAGTGATAAAAACAAGGAATAGAGATAAAGATTAAATAATGATTTAATCTTCAAGTTTGGTATTTGAAAACTGGAAGAATAACGTTTGAATGACAAAGATAAAGATAGATTAAAAGAAACCTTCTGTTCGAACGCATGCACAACATTTAATTAATTAAATAAAGATATTTAATTAATAAGCATGTACATGCATACGAGTTAGAACTAGTCAACCGACTGGTTATGACAAAAAGTTTATTCACAAAAGACACTCAGACATTAAATATGGAGACAACTGACTGATTTAAATAGATCTCGAGTCGAGTGAGAATGAATACTTAGATAACTTAAACATTTATCTAAATATAGAGGAATGTGTTAAAAATAGACTTTTGTGAGTTAAATGATTTATTTAATTGAAGATTCAACATTTAAGGATTAATTAAATAAATAAGATTTATTTAATTGAGTGGTGAAAAGG
This sequence comes from Sequoia sempervirens, assembly GCA_007258455.2. Classification (NCBI taxonomy): domain Eukaryota; kingdom Viridiplantae; phylum Streptophyta; class Pinopsida; order Cupressales; family Cupressaceae; genus Sequoia; species Sequoia sempervirens. The sequence goes on from VDFB02000015.1 coordinate 294,832,507, forward strand.
TTAAATGAATAATTAATTAATTAAAGTATTTATTTAATTATAGTCGAAAATATGATAAAGATAAATTAAATAAGAATTTATTTAATTCAAGGAGGAGGATATAGTTAATTAGTGACACAATTAAATAAAGAACATTTATTCAATTAACCAGGATAGAATAAAGATAAAGTGAATTAATTAAATAATTAAGATTATTTAATTAATCGTTGAATAAATGTTAAAGTGAATTAGCTAAATAATTAAGTTTATTTAATTAATAGAATAATTAAATAATTAGCATTATTTAATCATGACCATGAAGATACGAATTATGAAGAAATTAAAGTCGCAGGCTTAGACAAAATTTCAGTGTCTACATTTTTCCCCCATTTGATACAATGTCATTTCGGCGTTGTGTCAAAGAAAATTGATCAAAACCATGCCCCAATCATGACCTAGTGTAAAATAGGTGAAGGTATGCCCCCTTGGGAAAATTGAAATTTTTTTGAAAAATTTTGAAAAATTTGGAAATAGTCCTAATTAGTCAATTTGATTGCCAGAAATGCATTGGAGTTGACATAAATGAATTTCGAGGTGTTAGGTATGTGTACGAGTTGAAGGAAGTTGGAAGAATATGTGGCCAATAGACATGCTCAGAAGAAATTCCACCAAAAACCCTAGGTATAAATAGAAAAAGGGGTGAAAATCTAATTCATTTTCACCCACATAGTTGAGCAAATTGAGACTTTGCTTGGGACTCCTAGCGACGATGTCTCCTATTGCATACTCACACCATCATGCCTACCACATTCAAAACTTTAGGTGAACTGTAGATGCGGGTGCCCCAGTGAGTACTCAGATACCGACTTTTAAAATTTTAAGTTGCACACGTTTTAATGCATTTATTTCCATTTTTTGTTATGCGTCATTTTCCTAGATAACTGCATATGCACGCATAAATGATGCATTTGTATGTGGAATTGCGCATCTATAATTTTGCATCATACCTTAGCGTATGGATTTTGATAATTGCACACAATTGTTTTTAAGTTCAACGCATCTATGTAAGTGTATCGCATTTTGAATTTAATATTAGTGCATATAGGAGAATGTAATGCATTTGTTATTGTTTGACTTATTTGCATATTTAATAGAATGTGGAGATGTGTGACTGTATATATACGCATTTTCAGGGTAAAAAACATTTGTATTTGGGATAGATGCATGTGACATGTTGAGACGCATTTGCAAAAGAATGACACATTTGATATTTTGTAATGCATTTGTAAAAGACACATTTGACTAGCATGGAATTTTAGAATTTTGAACTAGGATAGGCTATTGATTCTGACATGAGGCATGTATAATTCCCTTGCAAGTTGTATTGGACCCTATCTATACTCAAGAGTTGAGGTCGTTGACCTTCTGCTTCCATGATAGTTTGTGAAGCACGGAGAAATGGTTTCTGTGGCACTTGGGTCTATATCATGTAACAGACATGCCTGTGTTTTGGGAAAACCGAGGATTGTTAATCATGTTGTGTGAGCGGTGGCACTTGGAGACATCGCCATTTCATCTACCTATGGGTGAGGTGATGGTGATGCTAGAGGATGTATATAGGATCCTTAGATTACCTATTAGAGGGACAAGGGTTATGTATGATATGTAGAGAGGTTTCTCTGAGATGTGCAGATATTATCCCCACGAGGACATTAGACAATTGAGGATAGACCACTATGAGATTAGATGGCATGTGTTAGCACAGAGATATAGGAAGTTAGATTGTCTATTATGTACATTGATCGAAGGTATAGTTCTTCCTGACCATCGAGGTCATGGATTCCTTATAGGATGGGGGGAGATGCTGGTAGGGATGTTAGAGAGGTAGGAGGTGTATGCATGGGGCCCTTGTCTATTAGCCATGTTGTATTTCCACTTACATGATATAGCATATAGAGAGGCACAGTCTATGAGTTGTGGTACTATGCTCCTGATGGTTTGGGCATGGGAACACATAGCTATTTTTTTTCTGTCGGTTATAGTTGATGTATAGCAGGGATCACTATATACCTTCCATTATGTGGGGGAAATCACCCAGCATCACGTCGGAGACACTGGATAATAGAGACATGTTATTGACACGATGGTTCAGTTCATATGGAGGCCATACCTAGATTTACCACAATGGTCAGATGAGGATGAGCATTTTATATACTACTGATAGTCACAATACCTAATTGGGTGGACAGTCTCACACGCGCATATTATTGAGAGGCACTTGCCAGATTGAGTTTTGAGACAATTTGGAGAGGTTTAGGATGAGCCTCGAGGTCGAGCAGAGTATGCAAGAAATCCTAGAGAGATTACATTATGGGGTGCTAATATTCTAGTGGTGACTACAGAGTCTGACATTGATGCATTACAACTAGTATAGTGGGGTTGGAGAGGCAGGATAGCAAATCCAGGCACCACTGAGGGATATGAGTGATGGTGGGTTGTTCATAGGCCAGTACCTCTCATAGATCCAGATCAGGATGCGTTAGTAGAGCGGCAAGGGACAGGGCCACGAGGCAGACATGGTAGAGATAGAGGTTGGAGGGGTGGAGGTGGTAGAGGGGATGATGGAGATGGAGGAGGAGGTGGCCATAGGGGTGGTGGCAGGGGGAGACGTGATCGAAGAGGACAAGATCCACCTTTGTCACCCGTCCTTAAGGGGGAGAGAGAGGGAGAGGATGTTCCCATGCTTGATATTGGCGGAGGTGGGGAGGAGGTAGATGTTGAGATTGGTAGAGAGGAGGTTCATGTTGAGGAGGTAGAGATTGGTGGAGAGGAGCATGTGAAGGAGGATGTTCCATAAGAGCATGCAAAGGAGGAGGCAAGAAGAGAGGAGGTTGAGGTCGGTGCCCTTGATTTTCTTGCTGGCTATCAAGATGATGAGGAGGATGAGGAGGATATGGACGATCAGGAGCGTGAGCTCCGAGATAGGATTTTGGAGGATATGGAGGATGATGGGATGGAGAGGACACAATAGGATACTATAGGGCCCGCTGATCAGGATACTGCAACTCTGCTTGCTCAGGTAGCATCTTTGGAAGAGAGGATGAGGGTGCTGATGTTAGAGAGGGATGCATTGTAGATGGAGAGAGACAAGGTCTATATGGATAGAGATCAGACCATAGCTCAAAGATAGGAGACTGAGCAAATATTTTTAGAGATTAGAGCTCTTTGCAGTGGGCCAGCTGATGCATTTGCTTGAGAGTTAGTCAGATCTGGTGAGAGGGCTTCTTATTACAAGGACCTATATGAGGCAGAGGTTCCTCTAGAGAGACGAACCCCCAATTTCTCATAGGCACGTAGCTCCAGATCTTAAACCAAGACTCATACCAGGATAGTGAGCACATAGTGGGTTGAGGGGCCATGCAAATCTGGACCATATGACAAGCCTCCTTCAAGACATAGGTCAATAGGATCCTAGTATCATTCACCTTCACATTCTGGTCATGGTAGCAGTGGTAGTTCTAGATAGGGGCATTTATTGATATTTATTGAGACATTGTATTTTGATCATGTAGCCTACAGGCTTCATATTATTGATACATTATGACATTGTGATGTGACACTTTTTGAGCGATATATATATATATATGATTTTGGCGGCAATTCTCATGATATGCAGTTCTATTTTGATTATGCAGTCTATTTTTTTATGCACATCTTCTATATGATATTCCTATGTGATGGATGATCATATCTACTTTATGATGTGTTTATGCAGCCTATGATGTGATGTTGAATCTATGTGATGATGTATGCATTGATTTATTGATTTCTTATGTATGCAATTTATGATTATGAGATGCAATGTGATGTTTACATATACAATGCTATCTACATGTGATGATATATGTTTGATGATGATGGATGTAATTTAATGCATATATTTACAATTTTTATGTACATGCAATGCTTTTGTGATGTATTCTATGATGATGAATGTGTATTATGCCATGATTTCCTAAATATGATAGATGCCTATGTTTTTGTGTTTTCTTAATGCAAGATATATAGATGATTTATGATGTATATTTTTATATGATATTTCTAACATGAATGCATATGCAAGATGCTTTATATTTTTGTGTCTCATAGGACTCCATCATAATGCAAGAAAGGAGAAATGTTAGTACGGAAAGAAGATGAATAATAAAAGAGATTGATGTTAGTATTAGTAATCGTCAATGTTTCGTGGTGATCACTTAAGGTGTTGCACTTTATCATCATTAGGAGTTAACTAATACAAATGGAGACAAACACAATGATATGACATAGATTAAGGTGTGCAAGGTCATCCACCTGCTAACAACAGACATTTGTAGACAAGGATTGCCTTAGCTCATACTAAGGGCATAATTTCCCCAGTCTTTTTGTCAAGACAAACAATAGACAAAAAACAAAATAAAATACAAGTCATGAGATGTCATCGCTCCTCTAAATCCTTCATGGGACATCCTTCATGAAACTATTAACATGACTCAAAATTAAATTTAAAAGATAGTTGAAAAATAGCAGTCAAAGAAAATAGAATTCTGATACATCATTACTTCTCTAAATCCCTCATGGGACATCCTTGAGAAAGCTAGTAACAAGATTCCAACCATAAAATGAAAAGATAGTTAACAAACAACAGTCAAAGAAAATAGAATTATGATATGTACATCGTTGCTTCTCTAAATCCTTCATGGGACATCCTTGAGAAAGCTAGTAACATAATTCCCACCATAAAGTCAAATGAAATGATAAGATAAATACGCCATAAAGTCAAAAGCTAGTAAAATATTTTCCAAAACTTGATCTATTTGTTTGATTGTTTTGATTGATAAGATGATTGATTGATTGGGCTTGGTTTTAGGAAAGTCACATACCAGATAAGACTGTAAGTATGGTTTCAATGTTATGACTATCTATATAAGGCATGACAAAAGCCTAGTTTCGGAAAGACATGTATCATATAAGATGTTGAGTCTGACGTTGTTTATGTAATAACCTATGTAAGGCTATGTTGATTGTCCAACAGTGTCTATATTCAGGAAGGACTCATCCTATATAAGACATAAGTTGATTGTTTTGATAGTATCTATTTTTAGGAAGGACACATCCTGTAGCTTATATAAGTTGACTTGTTTTGGTTTTTTCTTTGGCAAGTTGTTTGATTTGACTTAGAAACATTGTTGACTTGTTCACCAGATTGATGCATGACTTGATATGATGTGCTGACAATTAACTATGTGTGAAGATGAACCCTAAAGGACTGACCTGGTGTGGCCTCGAGGGCTCATCGATTGATGGCCTTGCCTATGTTATACATGTAGAGACCTCGTAGTTCGACTAGACTTTGACTGACAAGAATAACTATAATAAGCTTGATTTGTATAAAGATAACAGATGTGTGTGGTAGTGCATGTGATGAACCCTAATGGACTAACCTAGTGTGGCCTCAGGGGCTCATCGATTGATGGCCTTGCCTATGTTATACATGTAGAGACCTCATAGTTCGACACGACCAAAGATATTGTCATATATATAATGGATCGAATCATGATTTTAGACATAAAAACCTAAAAGGATTGACCTAATGCTTTGGGGGCACATCGGCAAATGGCCTTGCCTATGTCTAGTCATAGAGGCAACATAGTTCAACAAATGACAAAGAGTGACAAGTGCGACTGACTCTGACTCTTTTTTTTTTTTGGATTTTTTACATGTTTTGGTTTTTCTATCTTTTTGAAGCTTTCTAATGTTTTTGCATTTTTTTAGGACATGTTGTAATGTTTTTGGATTTTTTCAGGACTTTTTGTAATGTTTTTGGATTTTCTTAGGACATTTTGTAATGTTTTTGTATTTTTCGATGATTTTGATGTCTTCAGGACAACCAATGTTAGAACCAATATGACGTAGGTCAAGTGCCTACCCCCAATCGAGTATAAGACCAATTGATTATGAATAGGATAGGATTGGGGATATGAAATGCGCTCGATGTGAATCATTCCAAGTTATGGATAAGACAACCATTTATTATGAATGGTATGTATAGGGGATGGATGAAAAAGATAGGTGATATGTACAGGGATAGATAATATGTATAGGGATAAGCAATATGTATAGGCATAGATATGTACAAAGATAAGTGATATGTATAGGGAAGTTAGGTTAGAATAATAGTAGACAAAGGAGTAGAGTCAACTACACATAGCGCCTATTTGCTAGGTTTTCACCATGGTACTTATCCAAAGTGCCACCGAAGTGGTTTTCACTATTAGACGACTTATTTCTCTTTACTATTTTCTAGATTTTCTAATTTTTTTATGTTACCAAGATGCCTGTTTTCCAGGTTTTCACCTAGGTAACGATTTTTTTGATATTTTGATTTTTTTGTATTTTTGATAATTAAGATAAGCTCTCAAAAGCTATGCATAGAACTTCTTCAGCTGAAGAATATTGATGGGTGTTGACAATGGTTCTCCTTCAGGAGTAGAGAGTTGATGTGCTCTTGATCCAAAGGCATCTATGAAAATGTAGGGTCCTAACCAATTAGGTTCAAACTTTCCTGGTTTCTCTCTTTCATCTTGATTCTTGGGGTTCTCCATTAAGACCAAGTCACCAATGTCAAAATTTATATTCAAGACTTTTCTATTGTAACTATGATGAAGACGATTCTAGTATGATTGGAGATGATCTAATTCCTTTTGTCTTCGTTCATCTAGGAATTATAGCTCATGTAGTCTTGAAACTCGGTACTCTTCATCGCCAATGTGACCTTTCAAGGATACCCTTAAGGAAGGAATCTCGACCTCAATAGGCAAGATGGCCTCAAAGCCAAATACTAAGGAATATGAAGTGGCACCAGTGGGAGTATAGATGCTTGTGCGGTAAGCCCACAAGGAGAGATTAAGCTATAAATGCCAATCATGACCAACATCATTGAGAGTATTTTTGAGGATTTTAATGATAGTTTTGTTAGATGTCTCTGCTTGGTCGTTACCTTGTGGGTAATATGGGGTGGAAAAATGATGTTGGATATGGAACTCTTCACAAAGATGATGGAATTCTTGGTTTTTGAATGGATGACAATTATCTATGATTATAGATTGAGGAACACCATATCGACAAATGATATAGTTTAGGATGAACTTAGAAATCTATGTGCTGGTGATGTAGGTCATGGGAATAGCTTCAATCTACTTGGTGAAGTATTCGGTGGCAATAATGATGAAGTTATGGCCATTGGATGATGTGGGATGTATCTTACCTATGAAGTTGAGTCCCCATTGGGCAAAGGGTCATGGTGACGTTATGGGATGAATCTCCTATGCTGGTACATGTATCAAGTCTCTATGTACCTGACATTGATGACATTTCTTGACAAAGACATATGAGTCTCTTTCCATGGTAGGCCAATAGTAACCCAATCTCATAATATTTTTAGCTAAGGTAGGACCACTAGAATGGGATCCACATATACCTCATGTACCCCATGCAAGGTTTCTTGTGCTTCATCAATATCGAGACATCTTAGTAGGGTATTATCTAAGGCACGTCTAAGAAAGGTATCTCCGATGATGGTGTACTTGGATGACTTGCGAAGGAATGTCCTACATTGGTTATTAGAAAGGTAAGGGGGTATGATTTTGGCATGGAGGTAGTCTTAGATATCTTTACACCATGGGTCCATTAGGACCAACAATATCACACACCTTCTTTGAATTTGGGATGTCATAGACAGGGACCAAAAGTTGTTCTACAAAAACTCAAACTTAGGCATGTTTCTTGGTATGTCGAGGAGTGAAGAAATAGTAGCCATGGCATATGCTACCATGTTTAGAACATGAGGTATTTGATGAAAGTCAACCTTGTCAAAGTACTCCTTAAACCTATCTACCATGCATTTGTATGGAGCTAGATTTTCATCCTTATTTTCATAGTAATCATTTACCTGTTGAATTACTAGTTGAGAATCACCATAAAATTGTAGGTTCTTGATTTTCCATTTGACTGCCATGTGTAATCCTGTCACAAGAGCTTCGTATTCTACTATGTTGTTGAATGAATTAGGGATAGAATCACCCTGTGGTGTGATAAACAGTATACCTACCCATGAACCATGATTTATATGAGATCCATCAAAGTATAGTTTCCATGTTGTGTTTTTATCAATGGTGAATATAAACTCGTCAGGAAAATCTACAAATAAAAGGTGATCTGCTTGTATAGGTGCATCGGCCAACTGATCAGCAATGACGTGTCCCTTAATATCCTTTCTTTCTATGTACAAGATGTCATACTCACTATCATTACCCATTTGGCCAGTCACCCTATTAATGCTGCTTTGCTTAGAGGTTATTTTAAAGGATCTATCTTCACAACTAGCATTGTTTGATGGTTTAGCATATAGTGTCTTAGTTTTTGAGTAGAAAATACTACTGCAAGACGAGCACATTCAATGGTATTGTAGTTAAGCTCATAACCTACCAAGTTCTGACTGATATAGTATATTTCCCTTTCATGAACTTCATCGTCATTCTATGAAAACAATGCTCTGAGTGATGAATGGGTTGCTGAAATATAAAGAATCAGTGGTCGTCCCTCAATAGGTGGAATTAAGACTGGTGGTGTGAGTAGATAATCCTTAATTAGTTGAAAGGCTTCCTGACATTTACCTATCCATACAAAGGGTATTCCTTTTTTAAGTAAATGTTGAAAGGGATGTGTCTTATCTGCTAATTGCACTATAAATCTTCTGATGGATTGCAATCTCCCTTGTAGTGTCCTTAGCTGACTAAGATTAGATGGTGGAGGCATGTCTATGATTTCTTTCACCTTAGCCAAATCCACTTCAATTCCCCTTCTAGAAATGATGTAACCCAAAATCTTTCCTGATTTGACTCCAAACACACATTTCTTCGAATTTAGTCTCACTTTATACTCTTCTAGCCTTTGAAATATCTTGTCTAAGACCTTTAAATGATCAGCCCTTGTCAGGGATTTAGCAATAAGGTATCGACATAATCCTTCATAAGGGTGTGCACAAGGTCATGAAAAATAGTGGTCATGGCATGCTGATAGGTTGCTCCAGCATTTTTGAGACAGAAGGGCTTGACATTCCAGCAATAGCTTCCCCAAGGATATGTGAAAGTTTTTTTAGGTTGGTTTTCAATTGCAATCCTAATCTGATTATATATGGAAAATCCATCCATAAGGGACAACATCTCATATCATGTTGTCATGTCTACTATCATATAAATGTTGGGTAGAGGGAATTCATCCTTAGGGAAATCCTTGTTGATATCTCTAAAATTTGTGCAGATGCAAATGCCCCCTATTGGTTTAGTGGCTGGTACAAGATTGTAAATCCAATCTACATAGTCAATTGATCTAATGAAACCAACATCTAATATTTTCTTGAGTTTCGCCTTGACTAGTAAAGCAATCAATGGGTGCATTTTCCTCAATTTTTGTTTCACTGGTTTTACACCTGGTTGTAAGGGAAAATGATGTAGTACAAGTTCAAGATCTAACCCCGACATGTCAGCATATGACCAGAAAAAATTAATCTATCGTTGTGTAAAGAAGTTGTGGAATTTTGGCTACTCTTCTTTTGTTAATGATGGTACAAAAAATACCAGTCAGGGATTCTCTTATGTACCTATGTTGACTTTCACTGATTCGTCAACTAGAATGGGTGAATTTTCCTGTACAATAGGGAGAATGTTCAAATCTCCATCCTTAGATGCCTCATAGAGGTTTTCGCCTTTGAATGCGTCCTTATTTTTTGATTTTGCATTGTCTAAAGGCACCTTTTGGTTTTCACCTAGAGACTCATCATTTTCATCTTTTTCCTTATTTTTCCTATTTTTGTGACTGGAGGGTTGAACAAATTCCCCAAAATATGCTTTTTTCTCCAATTCAATGGTAAATCTAGCCTTGTGATCGCCACTAGGTATTCCTTCTCAATATCCCAAGAACTCAGTAATTGCTTCGTCATTCTAAAAAATGTCTAAGACGGGTGTGTCTTGTTGGTCCCAATTGATGAGTTGGGGATAGACTAAGGGAATGTCATCATCGGAGTTGTCAAAGTTTAAAGGAGTCAAGTTAAAGACTGAATTGCTCATATAGTCACAAAGGTTTCTTACCAAGTCCTCTTTGCTCTTTTTCTTGGAGCTAGGTAGCTTTTGAGGTGGGCCTAATGCCAAGGTTTGGTTATCTGAAATGAATTTATTAGGTTGCCAAGAGGTGGGATCAAGAGATTCCCAATAGTAATTTTTAAACCATTCCTCTTTTGTCATAGTTTTTGGTGGACAAGAATTTAATGGATTTGGTGAGGATTTCAACATTAAGTCAAGTTCTCCAAAAAGTTTGTCAAGGTCCATGGAAGAGGTGGAGGATAGGGAATCCCACTCGTATTCGTTAGAGTATGGGGAATCACAATAGTGTGGGTCAGATGGCTCATGAGATGTCTCAATAATTTTAGAAGCACTTACTTCCTTGAGTAAAGGTGATGTGGTACTAGGAACACCAATCTAAATTGGTTGAAACCCAAGCCCTAAGCCTTTTGGCCAATTAGAAACAATGATTGGTTCAATCCTCTCATCTTGATGTAAGCCTAAGCCACTATGTCCATTATATCCCTTGATTTGCATGATTGTAAAACCTTTGCCATATTGATCATTAGGAATGTGAGCAAGTGAGGGAAGTTCTTCATTATTTTCTCTGTATATCCAGGAGGTCACATCATCTTTGTTGATGAATTCTTTGCTTAATTCTCCCCATTTTTTAAAGGTTGTTGAGGGAGGAGTGTGTATGGTGACCACTGATTGTCTCCTATCTATTGTAGGTAAACCGTATGATTTAGGAGGAATCAAGTGGCTAACACAATAAGATGTCTTCATGTGATATTCTCCACAACCTTTGTCTTGGATCTCAACCCTAGGAGTGGAAGGTAGTGATGGAGTGGATGTTTTAATGAGAGTGGATGGATTGACATAGGGAGATGAATTGGATGATGAAGCCTCTTGGTTTACTAGCACTTGGCATTGGGTTATCTCTTTTAGACTAGTACAATATTGGAATGGATCTGGGTCACCATCTATTGTTATCTCAATTCCATTGAATGGGAATTTATACATTGGTGGTAGGTAGAAGGGACTACCTTCATAGCGTGAATCCATGGTTTGCCTAGCAATAGGTTATATGGGAGGGTGAGATCCAAGACTTGGAATTTTGTCTCCATAACTACAAGACCAATTCTGATGGGAAGTGTTACCACCCCCTTTAATTTTTGTTCCTCATCGTCATAAGCCTTAATGACAATTCTTTTGGTTGTGTCTACAAATGCTTCTGAGAAACTTGGTGCCTTAATCACTTTTAAAGTGCAAAGATTTAACACTGCTCCTCCATCTACTAGAACTTGTCTAACTTTGGTTTTATCAACAAGGACTTCAAGATGTAATGGGTCGTTATTATTTGTCTTCTCAATTGCATAGTATTTTTTATAGAATGTGGCATGATGATTATTGTTCAAGTAGCCTACCATTTCCTATAAATGATTGACATCGAGATCATTAGGGACAGTGGTGCTTTGTAAAGCTTTGTCTAAAATGGATTGATGTTCAAGGGAGATACGTAACAGTTCCAAGATAGAGATTGGGTTGGGGTCTTACCCAACTGGTCAAGTAAGTTATACTGATGCTTGGAAGTATGTGTTGGTTGCTATGATGGAGGTCCTTGGATGGTGATTTTGGTTCGCTGAGTGTTGATAACACACTCAGGAGTTTTCTTCATGGTAATCGTATTGACATTCTCATAAGTAACTTGAAGGCGATGTATGATTGGGCCACTATAATCATGCTTGACATTAGCATAGTTGGGTGACATGTTGGTCTTGTTACTTGAACTAGAAGCATTTCCTTTGCCATGGTCATGTAATGGATCTGAAAAGACCATATGATCAGAGTTCAAAGATTTAAGTTTTTGTCCACTGACTTCAATAGTTCTATTGTCGAAAAAATCATGTATGATGTTTTTCAGTTGATGACAATTTTGTAGGGTATGTCCTTTGGTCCGATGGAAATCACAAAAGGCATTATCATCCCACCAAGATGGTTTGAATTTACCTAGATTGTATTGCCTTGGCTCCTAAAGTTGTATAAGATTGTGTTGCAATAGTTGTTTGAAGACTAACTCGATAGGTTCCCCAAGGGGAGTGAAATCATGTTTTGGAAATCATCTATATTGTTGTGATCGTTGGGTGTTTTTGGTAGTGTTGGGGGTTTGGTTGACGATGTTAAGTGTGTTGGTAGAGGGGATATTTCATCTAAGTGTGATGATTGGTCCTACTTGTAAAGTCTTAGCATCAACTACCCCATCGTTGGTAACATTTTTTTTCCAAGACCAACATCTGTTTCTGGTATTGGGGGTGTTCTACACACTTGGATTTTTGTTGGGTGTCTGTATCTTAAGTTATCCTTTTTCAATGAGATCTTTTTCTAGTATGACCCCTTTTTCCACTAGTTTCGTAAAGGATGTGCAATAGTGTACCCTTAAGTTACTTCTCAATTTTGGATTGAGGTTTTCTTAGAACATAGTGACCTTCCGTTTCTCAAGTACTTTGATAGGACATCGATTGGCTATAGTTCACCATCTCTGGAAGAAAGCGATAAAAGTTTCCCCTTCATCTTGTGTAGTATGACACAAAGTTGCTATGTTTATTTCGTGGTTGATGTTAAAGGAGAATTTTTCAATGAATTTATCAGTCAGTCAACCCCATGATTTTATGCCATAGTCAAGACCTGAAAACCACTCTAGTGCAATTCCAACAAGACTTCTCGAAAAGAGTCTCATAAGATAGGCGAGGTCATAGGCGACATCTATGCACATGGTGGAAAATTCCCTTATGTGTTCGATTGGATTTTTCTTTCCATTTTACTTAGGCAAGTTTGGTATGACATACCCATGAGGGAAAGGTTTCATGTACAATGATTTATCGAAGGGAAATGGGCATAAATCCTTTGTTGAAAATTTTTTCTTGTTAGACACTACCGTGTTATCCATCTATGTTTGAAGTGCATGCATTTGTGTTTTCAAGACGTCAACTTGAGTTAATGATGTGTTAGTTGGATTATTTGGATCTATGTACATGTTTTGGAATCCAACGTTGTTTGATGGGTTTTGATTAAATATGGGTATGTAAGGTGGATTTTTATTTGGAATGTTAGTGAACGGGTTTTGATTTGGAATTTGTGAAAATGGATTTTGATATGGGGTTTGTGTAAATGGATTTTGATTTAGAATCTGTGAAGTGATGGGTTGATTTCCATATTGAAAGGAAGGTATGTTTCCTGTTTGTGAGACCCCAAACTATGGAATAGTACTAGTGACATTGACACTTGGTGTAATTGTTGTCTATAGTATGGTACCAGTGACACTGACACTTGATGTAGGAGCTGACATTTTAGGTATTTTTTTCCCAACAAGAGGACTAGAGGGAGTAGACGATGATGCCCCTATAGTGAAATTAAAACCTTGTGTCATGATAGATGTACCAAATGGAGACATATGGATTGTCGTACTCTGTGTAGGTATTCCAAATGGTATGGTTGTATTTACCTGAGGTATAGTGGTACTAGTAGTCATTGTGTTTGTCCCTTGGGTAGGTTAAGTTTTTAAGGTATTGATATCAAATCCTAAAGGTAAGGTGGCACCTTCAGCTAGCAATTTGGCTAAGTATCATTGATGATCATTTGCTAGGTACCCATCTACAAAAGAGGTGAACTCAGGGTCTTGTGAGGTAGCCTCTATGTCTTCCATTGAAATGTTTCCTTGTGGGTCTCTAGTGGTGAATTTTTCTAACATTTTTTTGTGAGGTATCAACAAGGACATCCCTTGGAAGGGGTTTGAGAATAGATTGATGAATTTGTTTGGGTCTGACATATTTTCTCTCTGTTTTCTCTTAGACCTATTTTCAACCATTTCAGATAAGCTCAATATGCAAGGAATGAAAAACTACATCTATAGATAATATGACTCTATTCTATGTTTTTGGGATTTTCTAGATGCAAATAAGGAATGTATGCAACTATTTTTTTGGTATTTTCTCTGCAAATAAGGTATGTCTAAAATGATGCTATTCTAGGATGACAATGTCTAAATATGTAAAGTATAAGCAAGATTCTAAGGTAATAAATTCTATAAACTTGAGACAAGGTTACCAACTACCTAAAGTCTAACCAAGGTGCCAATTTAGTTATGTCATGGAACCTATGTAGGACTAGGACCCAAGATAAGGTGAGTTCCCCTAGCTAGACTGATGAACTGGGAGGACTCACTGTAGGACAAAAGATATGATGACGTGACTAGGTTCAATGATAGTTTTCCCTTAAGCTATGGTTTTTCCAAAGTGTGGAAAGTGGACCTATTCTAAAGTTTGCAAAAGTGACTTTCCTAAGAGTTTGATCTAAAGGTAATATGTACTCTAAGATGAAACTAAAACTTGGCACTAGGATGACTATAGCTATGACTAAATGATACCTAAAGGATGCAAAATTGAGAAAATCATTTCAAGTTTTTGTTCCAAGGACCACCATGAAAAGACAGATCAAAGGTTGGTATGATAGTGTGGACTGGACTATGATAGTGAATTCTAGTTTTCTGGTAATCAGACAGATGCGCTGCAGCATAACAAATGTGTCACAAAACTTAATAGTTGCGGTTTGTTTTGTCAATTGCTATCTACTGGTAAATTTAGTCTTTGGTATTAGACACATGTGGCTTTGTATCAAGCAGATGTGACTCATGGTATCAATTGTGACTCAGAACTGATCAGTGGTGGTTTTCTAGACTCTAACTGTGCACTAGTAAAAGTAGGCTCTATGACAGGGGCATATGCATTGTTCCAGACTGTAGATGTGGCTCACCTATTCAAATGTGTCACAAAAGGTATCAATTGTGGGTTTCCAGTAACAAAGGTTATGTTAGATGCGACTAAGTTATCAGTTGCGGTTTAATACTAAACAAATGCAAGCTTTTTTTACAGTTGCGACTCAGATTTAAATAGATGCAACTCTAAGGAAATTGGACTCAATTTCTAACAGTTGTGACTCTATTTCAAACAGATGTGACTCTATGCAAATGGGACTCATTTTTTGATAGTTGCGGCTCTATTTTAAATAGATGCGACTCTCTGGTGAATAGTTATAGTTTTCTAGTGAATTATGATGTAAACTGACTCTTTTTCGTGATCAAGTTTTTGAAAACAAAGACAATCAGAAGACAATGTATTTTCAGTTTTATTTTGACACAAAGAACATTTAATACGATAATAGACAATTACATCCTAGGCTATGTAGGACAATATTTACTGAGTTCTCACTTGGGTTTTACCCTAGCTACACTTATTTAAGGTGGATGACTAGTAGCTTGACCCCATTGGCTCCCCTCCATGGCTCAACACTTCATTTGGGGTAGCCAAGCTATAATACCCATGAAAATCCCATGGCATACTTTCATCTCTACACATGAACCGTAAAAAATGTGAGACGGCTTCACAGGTTTGACCTGCTGCACTAGTAAATAGAGGGATTTTAGACACTACAAACAAGGGTGTTTAATTCAGGCATTTTGTTCATGGGGTATCATCCATGCGGTGAGAGTCCATTGTTGTCCATCCCGTTGGAACAATACTCGTTATTTGTTGGGATTTCCCTAAGAACCCACTTTTATATACCAGTTGGAAATCCCTTAGGTTCAAGGTGCTACCGGTCTGAGTTGTCCTAGGGTGAGTACTTTTTCCCGCCAAGATAGGCCTAATTTCTAGAGTCAGTAACTGGTTATTTACACCCAGGATTGCACGAATGCGCAAGGGGAGAGGATACTTTGATATATTGAGTCGTAAAGGGTAATAACATAGCGTGCTTTCTCACCAAACACAATATAAAGTAGAAAATTTTAAACCCAAATCACAATTGGCTAATCTACCAAACAATTTGTTTCAAAAAAAAGGTCTTCAACACACGTCTTGTGAAAAATTCATTAGTAGTTTTTCAATTCATCTTCAAAAGTCATCCTGTAAGAGGGGTCTCAAAAAATTGTCTTCTACACTTACGTCTTGCAAACACTATGTTAACTCCAAAACACACGCTGCAAACCAAACATTAGCTGAAATAAAACACAAAAGAAAGTTGTAAATCAGAAAGTAAACCCAAAAATTTCACTAGTCAAATGCATCATTTATAGTGACAGATGTGTCGCGGATGTTCACTAGTCAATTACATCACAAAAATTCATGGATGCGTCACTGTATTCATTAGATGCGGTTCATAATTTCAATTGTGTCATTTCATCTATTAGATGCGTTGTTTCATATGATACCTACAAAAATCAAATAAAAGTCTATGGATTCGCGAAGATGGTGTCTTCACGTCGGGTTCACCAATGTAACTATCAAGAAAACAACAAAGGTGTAAAGCAAACACTCAATGCTATCAAGCTCTAATGCAATCTAAAGTCAAACAACAAAGAACAAAGGAAATAAGCTAAAACATAAAAAAAATCTCACCAAAGATCGATGTAACTCCATGGATAACATTTGTTGTCCTTCTCCATTTCGCCCTTTGTAGTATCCTTTCCCTCATATTTTTATTATTTGTATGCAAGAATAGCATAAGGATTGTGACAATAATGAAACATCGAAGATTTAAGATAATTTCTCCAAAGTCACAAGATTTCAGGAGAAGGTAAAATGATGAAGACGGATCAATTTATAAAAAAATGATGGTTCGAATGACAGGTCAAGATTGAAAGATAAATGGATGATTTAGATTAAAATATTTGACATGCATTGAGATAATTGTTAGTATTGACATGAGTGATGAAAACTAGGATAGAGATAAAGATTAAATAATGATTTAATCTTCGTGTTTGGTATTTGAAAACTAGAAGAATAACGTTTGAATGACAAAGATAAAGATAGATTAAAAGCAACCTTCTATTCGAACACACACACAAAATTTAATTAATTAAATAAAAATATTTAATTAATAAGCATGTACATGCATACGAGTTAGAACTAGTCAACTGACTGGTTGTGATAGAAATTTTATTCGCAAAAGACACTCAGACATTAAATCTGGAGATAACTAGCTTATTTAAATAGATCTTGAGTCGAGTGAGAATGAATACTTAGATAACTTAAACATTTATCTAAATATAAAGGAATGTGTTAAAAATAGACTTTTATGAATTAAATGATTTATTTAATTCAAGATTCGACATTTAAGGATTAATTAAATAAATAAGATTTATTTAATTGAGTGGTGAAAATGTTAAATGAATAATTAAAGTATTAAAGTATTTATTTAATTTTAGTCAAAAATATGATAAAGATAAATTAAATAAGAATTTATTTAATTCAAGAAGGAGGATACAATTAATTAGTGAAGTAATTAAATAAAGAACGTTTATTCAATTAATCAGGATAGAATAAAGATAACGTGAATTAATTAAATAATTAAGATTATTTAATTAATAGTTGAATAAATGTTAAAGTGAATTAACTAAATAATGAAGTTTATTTAATTAATAGAAGAATTAAGGACTTTAGAGAATAATTAAATAATTAACATTATTTAATCATGACCATGAAGATACAAATTATGAAGAAATTGAAGTTGCAAGCTTAGACCAAATTTTAGTGTCGATAGTTATACATTCTATGGATTTACACACAAGGTTAATCAATGTAGATCAAGAATGAATGGAAGGAATACAGTTGAGAATAGTGTCACATGTCACAATCGTAATAGACCTAGACACATTTCCAAGTTCTACAGAAGTAGAAATACAAAGAAAGATAATCCAATAAAAAGGAATGTACCAGTTAAAAAGGTTGATCCAATTGAAGTAAAGAAGGAAATGGAAAAGAATTGGAGAAAGAAGGAAGACATAGAATACAAGGGAGAATTTGTACCACCCTCTGGTGCAAATGTTTCCTCTAGAAACTAAGTCAAAATCTTTGGCTTAGGGGGAGCTTTAATAGATATCTTTTATCCCCCACCAAAAAAGTGGTGCTAATGCCACATCAAGCAGATATGTCGTTGATCTTGTGGAAGAAAATATGATGATGCAGAAGTTTGTGGAGCTTCATAAGTTGACTATGCATACACATAAATTGTTGTCAGCTTTATAGATTGAAGTATTTAATGCAAAATTTGGGTAGATTGAAGGGATATAAGAAAATTCAATAAGGAAAATTCATTTCACAAAAGTATTTGAAGAGGAGCAAAGCAACGAGAAGAGAATTTGAAGTGTATAAGGTGATTTGAGCATCAAAATCCTAGTTCATTGAACAAAGTAAAAAAGTATTTTATGAATCTAACATGTCCTAGTTTTCATAAATCTTTGTTTGAAAGTAGTTTAAATCTAGTTTGCGATGGATACACCAAGGGTCATAGAGGCTACAAAAAAAATCCAGAACCAAAATTCAAAATGTACCCTACAAAAGCCATAGATGATGACCCATTAGGCACATTCTCACATACTCCATATGGGGTTCTTCTGGTACTGAAGATATCATAGCTTATATTCATGGAGAAATGGAAGAACATTCCCCCTCTAAGTTAAGTGATATATGGGAAAATGAGTTAACTGGTGAGTATTTTTCCCTAAAGATGGAATACAAAAACCTAGTTGAGAAGAAACTAGATGTATGGTGATGGTTTCCTAATTTCCTCTATGATGTTGGAGTGATTTCTGGATTAGAATTGATTTTTGTAGAGTTCATGATTAATTTTTTTGGACTAATATGCCTCACAAGATAACTAAGGAAGTGATAAGAGAGGTCACTGATCTATGCTCCATCAGACCCGTCTTGGTATTGAAATCCAGTAAAAATGAGGTGGTTATGGACAAAATTGGTGCTACATATGATAAGAGAGCACTAACTATCAATACGATTAGAAACCCAGCTGTCAGATATGCTACAATGGTTATTGGCTACAAAATATACTTTACCAATAGAGATAACTTTTTTTCTGCCACCACAATTAATGTGGCACATAAGATGATAGGCAACAACTAATGGATAATTTGAAGTCGATGAAGGAAAAGAAATATGTGTTTAAATGTGGCACTCTATCTATGTGATTATTCTTCTATTTCTTGAAGGAGCTTCCCATAATTAGAAAGGTAAACTAGATAAGTAGAAGACCTATTCCACATCAAATTGTAGGTCATATGAGGAACCTTGGAGATGTCAAAGCACAAGATGATTCCCTTACTGCTTTCTTTGTAGTATTCCAAAAAATAATGCATGAGAGAGAGGATTCCAAGATATATGGTTGAAAAATATCATAGTGATATCACTCTTCTAGTATCTATAGATGAATGTATGATGGAATCATTTGAACCAAGGACTATATGGATCCTTGTATTGGGATATGAGATCAGTGAACAAAAAATAACAAGTTATGTTGATATATCAACATATCTTGTTGAAAAGTCCTAAGGATACCACAAAACTAGATATGGGACTTATGAAGAAAAATTTGTCAAAGTTTACATGGAACATAAGAAACCATAGATAAAGAAGAATGAGGATGCTATGGTTGATGTATATGTCAAGGAAATGGGTCTTTCTAAGGAAAGAGTGCAGTATGCGAGAAAAAGAGATAGAGCATATATGAGTACTGGAGAAGCATCTAGGAGTGCAAGGATATATGGTAGAAAAACTACCACACCACCATCCATTCAAAAATCCTCTGGGGCCTTACCTTCTACTAGAGAGAAAAGGAAGAAAATTACTAGTCCTCTAGTAAGGGAGAAATACCCTCTGATTGTGCATGCTACTAGGCCAAAAAAGAAGTCTGCCACCACCACATCTCTTGTTTCCCCTACAAAAAGAAGAGTTAAACAAAAGGTTATGAGAGAGAAGGAAATAGGCATAAATTTTGTTGAAGAAGAAGAAGAACTAGAAGAAAATGTACCCCCACTAGTTCATAGGAGTGATGCTTCATAAGGTGAAGCTAGCAGAAAAAGGAGAAGAATTGATATCATTAACATTGGTAGTGAAGAAGAGATAGAGAAAGAAACTTCGAAGCATTCAAGATCCACGTAAGGGAAAAGAAGAAGGAAGCCAAGAGGGATTATCTAAAGAAGAAAAAGAATGCAAAAGCAAAGAAGACTTCTAGTAAAGGAAAAGGTAAAGAACAAAAGGAATTGGTAAGGCATCATTCCCCCATGAAGTTAGATACATTATATAATAGTATCTTTCAAAATGATATGCTAGGAGAGACCAAAAATCTTTATAAGGATGCAGATGAGGTAGAAAAGGCCACCATTATTGAAATTATAGTTAAGTATTGTTACACCCTGTGTGTTAATATTTATTTACTATTACCTAGTTTGGTAAATTGCTTTAATAAATATGAATGAGTTTTATTTTTGAATTCTGATGGAAATATGTTTTTTTTAAGAAAAAGTGGTAAGCCAATGTAATATTATATATATATAGTAAGTAACCAAAACCTGGTTTGAAAGAGCATACCGGCAGGAAAGAACCAGGAAGAAAACCTGCAGTTGTAGCTCGAATAAATACATAAATTTTACAAAAACATCCCAATAATGGGAACCCAAACGAGCCCCTTTCAATGTGAATAGGGGAGCAAAAAGTAGAAAATTTGGAGTAAGATTTATTTCTTTTCTACACAAGAGTCCAATGATTGTCCATATAAGCCTTCTCTAAAACTGGAGATTTACTTGATGAAATGTCCTAATCACAATCGTCTGAATGTTTCTTTTGATTCCAAAGCTTATTTGATTGTTGACCTTGTAGAAGAGTGTCAAATGTCACACAAAATTTTGGCTCCAATGGAAGTGACTTTTTCTATTGTTGCTGAGAGGTGACATCCTTCTCTTCCATTTTTGCTAAAAGAGGCTTTGATGCTGAAAGAACTAGTGATGAAGAAGAAGAATCAGTTGGTTTCTACCCAAGAAAATAAGGCTTTGAAAGGACATCTTTCCATCATGATGGTTGTTTTTTAACTGATTTATCTTTAATGTGACATGTTGCAACCACATGACCTGTTTCAAAGCATCTCTTGCACCGAAAGGGAAGACCTTCATAGTCCAATAATTGATTCTAGGAATGACCAACAACTTTTAGAATTATATTGGTAGGTAGGTCCTTGGAGATATCCAAATGTACTAATATTCGAGAAAAAGTAGTGTGGGAAAATTTTGTAGTTTTTTTGTCTATAGGCAAAAAAGAGCCTAAAGAATTTCCAATAGATTTGAAGCAGGACTAGAGTCAAAAATGAAGTGGAAGATTAGGAGGTCAAACCTAAACTAGTATAATGTTGAATGATTTAGAGGAAGGGTTGAAGGATGGGTGCCAAGGTTTGAATATGACATGTATGAGAAGTATATGAATGCCTTGATTTGGCTAACTACTATTATGGTGAACTAAGCCAAATGCAGAAGCAAGATGAAACCTCTAGCCAAGAGGGGTGTTGGTGTAATTAGTTATTTAATTACACTTGCATAAGTTTACTTAGGAAAAAGATTCATTTTTAGAAAGTCTTAGTTGGCTTTTCTAGAAATTATCTTATCTAGTTGAAATAAGTAAGCTTATCTAGTTGAGCTATCTTTTATTTCAAGTTAGGTTTAGGGTTGTGCATGCATTTCCTTTTTAAGGCATCTCATGTATCATTTGTAATATACCTCATTTTGAATCCTTCATCAATATTCAACAAGCCTTTTCTTACATATCCTCTTATGGAAGGTTTATCTTTTTTCTTTGTAGGTGTTCCTGGGTGTTGAGCTAATTTATTCAACTCTTACATGGTATCAGAGCCCTTCCTACAAAAACCCTTCTCTAATCTAAGGTTTGAGCTATGGTTGTAAGATCTTTTTGAGGTTGTCTCTTTATCTAGGTTTTCTTGCATGGTCACTTTTGACACACATTGGAGGAAATTTGAGCTAATTTTTTGAGTCTAGGGTTGTCGAAATAGTCATAATCAACTTTTATTTTGCCTAAATCCAACATTTTATGCCAAAGTTATGAGGGTTTGAAGATTTGCCAAATCTGGGAGTTGTGGAGCTTTTGGATCTTTTTAGGTAGATTGGACCTTGCCATTAGATCCAGAGCATCTAAGAGATGAAAATCGACATATAACATGCCTATATTAGGAGTTGGTTGTTCGTGAGGCAAATTTTTTTTACCCGACTGGTCATACAATCCACCAGGTACAGGTACATTTGCAGAAAAAATATTTATTAAAAAATATCTTCTACATTATATTGGCTTTTTAAAAATTTCATCAAGCCTTATTAAAATATTTATGGGGCTGCTTAAATTAGTCTTTGGGCTTATTTTTTGGTGGCATTATAGTTTATGTGTGGGATTGAAATTTTTTTTGTGAACATATATTTTGGCATTTAAACCTTTGCAGGGCCTTGTCAGCTCCAACTGGCCAACAATTCTTCCCAATCTTATCACTGCCTATGCCTGCTATAGGGTTGTCAGCTATTTATGTCGCTGGATCTTCGCATTCTCCCCACCAACATACTCTTGTCACCTGCCAACATTTCCTTTCCATCGCGGGCTTTATTCCTTCCAGCCTCTGCTTACACCTACACACCCCATCTCCCATCGACATCATTTCTCTGCCGGCACCGGCTATCTCACCCTTGTCGGGATCCTTTTCTTCCCACCATTATCTTCCTGCAAGTTGATACCCTCATCCCGCGATTATTTTGACGAACGGGGGTTCCACCTAGGGAGACACGCCCCTCTATTGTGCCACCGCCGTACCACCCCCTAATGGCAGGCTTTTTTCGCCCATCCCGACTGCTGCCCACTGGTAGCAAGGTTTTTTTCAAAAAAATTAGCCCCTAGTCATATGGTGGACCGGGGGCCACATCAAAAGGTGCCTAACTTTTGCTCCCACTCAACCTATGTCATACCTGATTTTCCCAAATATAGCCCTTTTATTCTTTTTTGCATAACTTTTGATCTCGGAGGCAAATTTTTTGAAATGAGATATCGTTGAAAAGCTGGCGATCCCATTTTTCTGATGGAGCAGTTTGTTTTCAGAGATTTTTCTGTTTGGTGGGATTTTTTTCTTGTTGAAGTCAAAGATGCTATTTTCACTCCCAAGCTCATAACTTTTGCACCATCCCTTCATTTTTTTCAATCTTTGTGGCATTGGAAAGGTATCTCTGAGCTCTTTAGAGTTACTCATGTAGTTTTTCTAGATTTGGCCCTAGGTATAATTAATTCATTTTCTTGCATTTTGGCACTCTGGTTAATTACTTGGACATGTTGGCACCTGGAAACCTTTTGTTCACATGGGATGGCTTCATTTGGGCTACTTTATATGTATTTCCTATATTTTGTCCTTTGTGGGAATTTTGAGCATCATTTGTAAGCAAACTCTTGTATGTAAACACACTGGGATAAAGTGCCACACTATTGTACATGTATTTTTGGGGATTTTGCACATAAGGTTGTGCCATATTTTGTACTTGCATTGTATTATAAAGTGCCATGGGGGGGTTGTGGAGTTCCTTTGTTTTTTCCATCACACCTTTGTCCAGTGAGTGTCCCTCCACGATAACAGTGGATCCATATGATTCCAGCCTCATGCATGTGTGCTTTGTTTTTCACACCACTTTTTCAGTTATAGGTGCTTTCTTGTTCACTTTCAGATGTTGTTTCTTCTCCTTCATGCACTACAGGGTGTTTCACAACATTTTAGTGGATCTGTCAAGCTCTCCCAATTAGCATTATGGGGGGTATTCTACTATTCATGTTAATGCTTCCTTGGTTTTTCCTTGGAAGGAATCTTCCATCCTCAGTTGATTAGTGTTCTTCAGACTATTGGAACCTGCATTTTCAACTTTCATTGGTTGAGTAGTGTGGTTGGGGTCACTCGTACAAATTCATGTGCCATCTATATTTTCGACCGTTGTTCGAGTAGTGTCATTGGGGGAACTCATGCATATTGTTGTCTTCTTGATCCTAATCATCCTATCTTTAGAGGAGGTTCTTCAGCACTGTAGCAGTCATCATTTGATAGTTGTTTGCATCTTCTTCTACTTTAGTGATGTTCTTCATGTTCTTTTGTTTTCTCTCTTTTGGAGAGGAGTTTTCTCCCATAGGGTTTTTCTCCTTTTTTCTCCGGTTGTGAGAGATTTATTTTTGTGTTTGTGCATGCTTACCTAACATGGCCTTGTTGTCAAGACCCATCTTTTGCATCATTTGCATAATAATCTTCTCCCTAAGTTGCACTTATGGGGGGTGTTGGTGTATTTAATTATTTAATTACACTTGCATAAGTTTACTTAGAAAAAAGATTCATTTTAGAAAGTCTTAGTTGGCTTTTCTAGAACTTATCTTATCTATTTGAAATAAGTAAGCTTATCTAGTTTGGCTATCTTTTAGTTCAAGTTAGGTTCAGGGTTGTGCATGCATTTCCTTTTTAAGGAATCTATGTATCATTTGTAATATACCTCATTTTGAATCCTCGATCAATATTCAACAAGATTTTTCTTGCATATCCTCTTGTGGAAGGTTTATCTTTGTTCTTTGTAGGTGTTCCTAGGTGTTGAGCTAATTTCTTTAGATCTTACAAGGGGAAGTATCACTCAGGAGAAGAACTTGGTTTGGTAATTTTTAAATTTAGCCTTGTGAGATTTCATAGACTCACACTCTAGTTGGTCTTAGTTAATTCAAGTCGGTTCAAGTAATGGGTAAGTGATCTTCTATTTTGATTATGAGTGCTTATATTTATTTGCAATCTTTTTTTATGATTGTTTCGAATGAGGTTCATGTTGAAGTGCTTCCTTGAGTGTTTATTTGTATATCAATGAGATATATGCATTTAATGTGTATATGTATATATATATGTGTCTTTGGTAAAATCATACATATGAGTAAGTATGTACATAAGTATGTGTAGGTAGACGTACCTACACATGCTCATGGATAGGTTACCCATATGCATGGGAATACCGATTAGACTAAGAGACGGGTATGTTCAGGATCATCATGGAAAAAACAGACCCTTAAGTGGTGAAAAATTCAAAAAAATCAGAGTTAGGCAACTTGACGTAAAAATTTTAATAAGTTATCTTTATTAATTCAAAAATATGTAAGAATAGAATCTATATCAAATTGAATTTTGTTTCTAAACTACTAGGTTTATTTAAAAAAAAATCTATTTGGTGAAAATTTGAAATTTCAATGCTGTAGTACTTAAATTTAGGGAAAAAATAAGTAGGTGTTTGTGACCACCCTAACCACAATTAAATGATAATATTTTTTATAAGATTTTAGATATATGTAGAGGACTCATGTCTCAATGTGATGCATATTTTTTGTAATTTTTTTCCATGTAAATAATTAATTATGGATTTTTATTACAACTTTTAAAAATATAAAACTTGTATGTCCGACCACCTTATCTTGGTCAAAACTTGAAAAAATTCATTTTTTAATCCTATAGTATGTGAAGCATAGAATGTGATGCATATTTTGGATTCAAAAATGTGATACCATTTGAAAGCTATAGATATTTTTCCATCACCTATTAATTAGGACTTTAGTCATAATTCAAAAAGAAAATGAATAATAATTATGTTTTAAATTCAAAGTAAAGCATAATTTATATTGGTGGAAAGTTGAGAATATCCTTTAAAAACCCTTTTCGTTTCATCAATTTTGGGTAAAAAGTTGTCAACCACATACCCATCATATCGCCACTTTTTGGTCCATTATGATCTTGCACATACCTAGAAAAAAAAATAAAATATATATATATATATATATATATATATATATACATTCCATGTATATACGATAATCAATGGTATTCTATGTTTGAGTATTTTATAAAGATATTGAAATGGAATTACATATATATATATATTGCCTCTCATGTTCTATTACTTTGATACTGCTTTGGTGTGTGTGTTTTGCTTCAGTGTGATTTCTGGTTATGTTCTGATGCATATTTGATACTCTGTTTCACAGCTTTTTTGCCATGTGTTGGGTGTGGTAGACAATTATGCTTATTTTATTATGATAGTTGGACTTATGTGTGGGATACTCATATTATAATGATGTTATTTTGTGAGTTGTTTTGATGATGTGATGCCTAGATTATGTTTATTGTATTTGATTCGGGTGGAGGAGATGGGGTGGCACCGCTCATCCATGAATGCCCTACTTCACCATAACTCTCCTTCACAATGTGTTTGACTATGAATTATTTGCATATATATATGTTGTTTGACGTTTTGTGTTATGCAGGAATCTAGGTATCGAGTGCCGACTCCACCCGCATTGTCAGGTCTGAGCGCATCCTATAGACCAAATGGTTGATGTGGTTAGGGAGTTGGTAAGAAAGTATGCCCACCTATGTCAGTGGTTGGTCTAGGGATTGTTCAAGTTGTGTCTGTACTTCATTCGTACAAGTATGGTTGTTAATTAAATCATTTTATTTCATGAGTTTTATAAGTGTGTTTATGGCTTGGTCTAGTGCTTTATGATTTAAATTAAATACTAGTCTATGGTGCAAAATATTAAATTAATGAAAGGTTCAATATTGCTTATGATATTAATACTTTGGAAAATTATGGTGTACATTAGCACTTTAATTGTTATTTTAAAATGTGAAGCTATCCTTTAATTTAAATCATTAAATTAAATAAATAGTTAGATAAATTATTATGGTTTATTTTTAAAAGAAATAAAGTTAAGGAAATCATTATCTTATTTGTTTTAATTAGAAAAAGGTGATTTAATAAAATAAATTTTAAACTTCAATTATAATTAAGTGAAATGTTGTTTAAAATTATTATTATTATTTATTTTTTTCAAAAAATTAATTTTAGTAAAATGAAATTAAAATATTTAGAAGGAATATTTTTTGTGTAACTTAATTATGGAAGATTCTTCTTCCAAAATTGGAAAATTGCAGAAATGGTGGGTTAAGTGGAATTTGGATGGGAAAGTTGTCGGAAAATTTATGACAACTTTTGATTTGGCTTTTTTGGAAAAAGTATATTTCCAAATATTACTTTTCCAAAAAGAGGAAGAGGGAGGAAATGAAAAATGAAAAAAATGTCTACAACTCAAAAAAAATTGTTGAAAATTTTTCTGAGGATTACTAATCTATGTGGTTTTTCATCGATTTGATTTGAGAAAATTTGATTTTTGGCTTGCACTAGGTTTTGTTGTCAAATCCATTGTTTCTAGGGTTTTGAATCTCTGGATTACGAAAGATTGCAATTGGCTGGAGTCGCGCACCATTTCAGCCTCGAATCAAGCTTTGCGTAGGACTGTGTAATTTGAATTTCATAATTTGATCTCTGTAGATTTAGTTTTTAAAAGGAGAAAGGAAATTCTGCTTGAAAGAGAAAATATGTTTTCTATTTGTGTTTGGGAAAATCACATTCTCTGTAATTATTTCTTCTTGTCTATAGATTTCTCCTTCCTCTCTATAATTTTCATTCTGAAATTCCTATTGAAATCTCGATTCCCTCTGTCTTTGGAATCTTCCCAGCTTTAAACCTCTGAAAATCTCTCTCGTCTGAGAACCCTTTCATTCCCTGTATTTTCCCTATTCCAGCACTTTAGAAATTTTTACACTTCTCTTTTGTCACTGTATTTTTTTCATGGGAAAATTGTTGGATAAAATAAACATATATATGATATTTTATTATGTTCTGTAGTTTTTAAATACTAATGTGAAGGTTTTAATATATATATATATATATATATATATATATATTATGTGCATATCTTTAGTTTATTTTGTGCTTCAATTGCAGCAGCATTAGATGAATTTATATATATTTATTTCAATATTTATATACATATATGTATATATATATATATATAGTGTATATCCAGGAAATGTGAGCAAATAAATAAAAATACGTTATTCTTTGGAAAAAAATTATATATAAAGGGGAAAAATGTTCTTTGTAAATTCTGTTTGAAAATGTCTTTTAATTTAAGTTGTATTTAGAATCTGAGGAAAATGAAATTTGTGATTTAAAAAATACTGTAGAATTTGATTTCATTATTTTCCAGTCAAACTGTACTGTGATATATCAGAATAGTTGTTTAAAATAAATAAATATTATAATCATATTTTGAACTTAGACTTGGTCAATATCTTAAATTTTCTTTTTACTTTGAACTAATTTTTAAAATAAAGATTAGATTTCCATTATCTTAGAAAAATCATAATTTAGAATATTTTGTGTGGAAAAGATTTAAAATTAGAAAATAAAATATAGTTAAAGAAAAATTGAAATTAGTGGATGATTTATAATTGGTTTTTAATAAATTTAGTTAGTATCTTTAATTTTTTTTTTAAAGTTTATTTTATTATGTTTAGATAAATCATGGAATTATCATTGCTGCTATTTAATTAGATTTTTAGCAAGTTTATAGACTTAGATATTTAATAAATGAATTATTTAAGTATAGGAAGATATTTATTAAATTGATTATTGTGCTTGGGATAAATATAAGTATTAGTGAATTTCCTTACTTTGATTTTTAATTGATGAAAATGGTTATTTGATTGAGAATTGGATGATTTATTATTTAAATTCCTTATAGTTAATGATATGGTGTTATTTAATTGGATGTGATATTTTACTTTGTTCTTGTATGGATTAGTGTTATCTCCAGAGGTTAGGGAAAGTGTGAATGCATTTCTATGGTTGCATCTTTTTGGTTCATGTTGATACCATGTGGGAATTTGTGGGTGGTACCCTGTTGTGAGTTATGATTCTTTTGGTTGAACATTGTGGTACCTGTTTCTTGGTTTTGGTTTCAAGGAAACCATAGTGGAGAGTGGCTCTTCTTGGGGCCAGTGTACAAGTGGTCACCCTTGAAAGAGTTTACATAATTAGGTGAAAACATAATTAATTTACTTAGTGGGTTGGTTAGTTATCACATAACAAGATAAAAATATACACCTCACCCCTACCGTTAGCACTCCCAAAGGCTAAGGACGGGTGGGAAGACCTGGTCAGTAAGGTCACTACCTTGTCTTCATGAAAGGTAGATGGCTCCACATGAGTCACCCTATGGTGCGACACCTTGAAATAGGATGTCTGGTTAACCATAGATGGAGGCAACTTCTAGATTATAGGTAGTCTGGTGAATCCATGAAGGCCATGTAATGACACTCTCCCATTATGCCCCTTTGTTTCCCATGTTCTTGTGCCTTTGGAGTTGTTTTAGTTGTTTGAGTTGTTTATTTATTGTTGATGTTTATGTTGTTCATGGGCTTGAGTCTTGTGATGTGTGTCCTTTATGTTTGAGTTTGTGGCTGAGGGTTCTTTCTTATCTACTCCTTGCACGGGGGGTGTTCCTTCAGGTCCACACGATTGAGTGGAAATGTGTAATGCACCCACTATGTCCCCAGTTGTGATTGTGGTGTGGATGAAATTGTAGTGATCTTGAAGCTCACATGGAGAAGATTGTACCTATGAAGAGTTCTTTTTCATTATTGTACTTTTATATTATTGATTGTACCCTTCCCAATGTTATAAGCGAAGTGTCCTTGTAATGAAACTTTGATTTTATATTGTGTTGTATCTGTGGATATATATTCCACATTTGTAACTTTGAACTCTGAAGATGAATATAGTATTATGTGATTTATGTTTATGAATTTATATCTTATTCTTGTTATACTTATATCATGTTTAATTCTCGTTTCTTTCTTTCACTTTAGTTAGTATCGTTTATTGTTAATTGTTGGGTTTATTTAAGTAACATACCATGTACCCCATAGGATTAGGTTAATGCTTTATGCTATATCTATGTTGTATAAATGTTTATTTGTTGCATTGTGTAGTTGTTATTTTCAAAAAAAAATTATTTTGTATTTGTTGTAGTTGTCCTATGGGGTTTGTGTGGCGGGGCATTACAACACTAGTACACAAACATCAATATATATGACTAAATAAACTACTAAAAATTGAATATAAATTACTAATTTTAGTCACGTGACTATTAGTGGTTTATTTGTAGTCATTTATAACACCTCTTAATTTATGACTAAACAGTTTTAGTCATTTATTTAGTCATTGATTTTAGTCATTAATTTAGTCATTGATTTGGTCATTGATTTAGTCATTTATTTAGTCATCAATTTTAGTCACGTGACTATTTTAGTGGTTTATTTGTAGTCATTTATAACACCACCAAATTTATGACTAAACTATTTTAGTCATTTATTTAGTCATTGATTTGGTCATTGATTTAGTTGTTAATTTAGTCATTTATTTAGTCATGGTAGTGATTTTTTAGTCATATATTTAGTTATTAATTTAGTCATTGATTCTTGTTAACTAGTCATTTATTTAGTCATGGTAGTCATTTATTTGGTCATATATTTAGTCATATATTTAGTCATTAATTTAGTCATGTATTTAGTCATGTATTTAGTCATGTATTTAGTCATGTATTTAGTCATTACAAATAAAATATAACTTAATTAATCCTCACAAGTTAATGCATATAAACATCAAGTATCATAGATATTCAAATGTTGAAAAAACACCATGAAATGAAGACTAAAATTCTTGAACAAATATGATTTATCAAACAAAAAAACAAATAGATTACAAATGAAGAGAAGCCACAAAACAATATTTATGAGTGGAGAAAAAACCACTCTGAAAATTTACTTTATTAAGCCTCATTGGAAAATAAAAATCTTATTGGTTACATTCAATGTCTTAGTGACATTGTACAACTTACATACACTATATAAATAGAATACTCCTATTTTCATATACCTATACTATTTTCCCCTTCCTTAATTGCAGTCCTTTTGGAAGGGAAATGACCTCCTATAGAGGCTCAACCTATTTAATCCCCTTCAAAATCCACTGTTTTCCTGCCACTATTGGTTTCAGCTCCTCCAAACTCTTCCTCACTGGTATTCGCCTTTTGCTTCTCCAATTTGGAGCTACAACCTAAAAATAAGGTTTCAAAATTTGCACATCAAAAGCATATTTGGAAGTAGATTTTTATCAGATGTTGTAGTTGCAAGTTCCACTTATTATAGTAAAGATAAATAGTTTTACCTTTCTACATAAACTAATGAAATTATGATAACTTTTAGAGGATCCACAATGCTAGCCTTTATCATATCAACATACTCAACTGCAAGTTACAACACAAGATTAAACTTATTAATTAGACTCAACATCTAAGAAAGAAAAAGAAACTTCAAACATTATCAATTTGGTTTCCTCGTTGCTTTCCTCTAGCGTATCTGGAACCTCTTTCGATGTTCGATCTAGCTGGCATCACTCCCATACAGGTGGAATTGTGTATGCCTATGAAACTATCATCTTTCCCATAGAGTTAGACCTAAATTCATTTAGAAATCTTTTCTTGCTGAGCAATTCAATTCCCCTAGCAAGCCTAACATATAGACAACCTCCCTTACATTCAAAAGTTTACTCAAGGATGTCATTTTTAGTCTCAGAAATCAAAATAACCGTATCGCTCATTTGTCAAAACTACATAGTTAATAGAAAAAAATTCAATGGAAAAAGCATGAGGAAAATTAATCTACCTCTATATTATTAGGGGTGATCAAATACTGCTTAAATCTACAATCAGAAACCCTCCTATGAGATACAGCCAATCCTATTAGATTAAAAAAAAAGAACTAAAACCTTATTGAGAATCACAACAACAATACCTAAAATAAATCAATGGTCGAATGCAATTTTGTCCAAACATGTAGTAATCAAAAGGCTCCCATATTGCTCTGTGATAATTAGAAAATGTGAAAGGATCCTGAAATAAAGGAAGAACTAGAATAAATTATGGATTTTTTCAAATGAGTAAATATAGTGTAATGTGTTAATTGTTTTTTTCTTTACATCATTTAGGAACTAAAGCATAAAAAATTTCATAGAGAGGATTTGAAGCAGCAAACCTCAAACTGTAACAAAATCCGGTCAAAAGTTGTTGTCATGTTTGAAAGGACTATTTCTTTTGCATTAGGATTCCCACTCTCAAAAACATAACAAAGGAAATCTAGTTACATGACCATCATAAAGATACAAAATTATCACATTAAAGAGAGGGAACAATGTAAACACTGTTCAAATTCCATTACTACCTCAAAATCTACTGCTTTGTAAGAAAGAAAAGCATTTTAGGCAATTCCAAAGCAATAATTTCATATTTGTTTACTAAGAATCAATATAAAGACCTTTGTTTTGTTTCTCTTACGAGAATTTTTTAACTGGGAATGAAACTATTTCAACATTTAGAAAACCATGTTTGACAAGTATACAAGGTATTGGAAATGCAAACTTATAGACTATTTGCAAAAATACTTTTACATTTTAAGATAGAGAAATTTCATTTTGTGGATTTTCTTTAGTGGCAAAGACAAAGAAGAGTTGATGACCATCACTAGCTAGGCATGTGGCTTCAGGAAGGTTTAGAAGGTTGGTTGTTGCCCTTATTCAAAGGTAAAATCTATTACTAGGTCACTGACAACACTGTCTCAACTCCAGCATCCAAACTAGGCTGGGATTCTTCTTGTCTATGTAATAAATGAATAGAAAATTAATGTAAATGTAGGTTAGTGTTGTTGTAGCAAATTATGGAAACATATATTGTGTTTACTTGGTCACTGTATCATTTTCTGAGTTCAAACACTTCATATATGCTATGTCTCATTATCCACCTGTACAAGTCTGAAATACATTTTCTGGGTATTTTTATTGCTGCAATTACTGGGTTGTGTAGAAAGTGAATTGGTTGTCATTATATATATTCCTTTGTTCATATATGTGTGTGTGTATAGTTTCCTTTGTTCATATATTGCTGATATGAAATAGGAATATAAAATCTTATCTCTTTCTTTTGAGATTCATTTGGAAATCAATTACTAAAGTCTAATTTTGTAACAAGAAAAGGTGTTTTGTAAAAGCATCCTTTAAAACTAAGAGTCAAAGACATTGTTGAAAGATGAAATGTTAAGAAAAAAATGATTCAACTAGGATTCAAGTAAAACAAACTTAACTACAAAGTAAAACGTTATACATAACTCATACAAAACAAACCCTAGAAGCCAAAATGTAGTAGTGGGAAATATGTTTAAGAAAAGATTTTATGGAATAGATGATAAGCTTTACCTTGTTCAATAAAAAATCTATAAAATAAGTAGCCAGCAGGTAGCCTACACTATAGATTTACCATTACTCTGGTATTGAGATTTTCTTATATAAATTTTGGGAATTTATTAATCATTGTGAATTATGTAATAATAATTCTCTATTTTTACTTGCATAATATATCGAACATAAATTTTTCCCATAGTCCATAAGAAATGTCATGCAAATAAGTTTTCTAGCACTATCTTTAGCCAACCATATAAAACAACACTTTCCCACATCTCAACTCCACATTTGTTGGAATATATCTAATATAAGGGTTACCTGTGGCATCAAATTTACTGTATTTTTGTTATTTAAAATAGCCTTTACCTTTATCTCCATACCCCTATGAACAGTACTTGAATTTACCCTTCCAATAACTATTTGTACTTTGTGTTCATCAAAATCCAAATTTGTTGCCTACAAATTTCAACCACATTTGTTGATAGGTTATAAATTTGTTACTTCATTCATAAGAAATAACTTTGACAACCATTGTAAAGCACTAAGAGGACATCTGATATAAATCTCTACCTGTTCCAAAATGGAAGCTTTGGAACAGGGTATGGACATCCATCAAATCGTAATAGAAGGGGGATTTTCGTCTGATATTATAGTTGGAAATGCTTTGGTTGACATGTATGAAAAATTTGGAAGCATAGAGTAAGCATGTGAAGTTTTTGAGAGAATTCCTTGAAGAGATGTCATCTCTTGGACTACAATTATTGTTGGATATGCACAAAATGGATTTGTTGAAAATGCTTTAGAAAATTTCAAGCAAATGCAATTGGCAAGTATAAATCCAAATTCCACAACCTTTTCCAGCATCTTTCCTACCTGTGCCAAAATGGGGGCTTTGGAATAGGGTATGAACATCCATCAAAGCATAAATAATAAAGGAATTTTGTCAGATGTTGTAGTTGCGACTGCCCTAGTAGACATGTATGCAAAATGTGGAAGCATAGACAAGGCATGTGAACTATTTGACAAAATGCCTGAAAGAGATGCCATCTCATGGAATACGATGATTGCAGGATATGCACAAAAATGGATTTGTTGAAAAGGCTTTAGAAAATTTCAAGCAAATACAATTAGCAGGTGTGAAGCCAAATTCCACAACCTATGCTAGCATCCTACCTGCCTATGCCAAAATGGGATCTTTGGAGCAAGGTATGAACATCAATTAGAGAATAATGGATGGGGGATTCTTGTCAAATATTATGGTTGGAAATTATTTGTTAGACATGTATGCAAAATGTGGAAATGCACACAAGGAATTTAAACTCTTTAATGGAATGCCTCAAAGAGATGTCATCTCATGGAATGCAATAATTGCAGCACAAAAATAGATTTTGCAAGGATGCTCTCAAAATATTTGAATTAACGAAGCAATCTAAAACATATCCTAACATTGTAAGCTTTGTTTCTATTCTTTGTGCATGCAACCATGGAGGTTTAGTGGATGAGGGGTTGTACATACTTCAATCACATGAGTAAACAGTATTGCATTACACCTACAGTTGATCATTATGTGTGCATGGTTGACCTTCTTTCCCGTGCTATCTATCTTGAGGACACTCTAAACTATATCATTAAGATGCTAGTTAAACCTATGGTGGTTTTGTGGGTGTGTCATAAACCAAGTTTCAGAAGGTCTTCATTAACATTTTCGAAATACTTCATGCAACAAAAACAGAGATGAAAACCTTGAATGCACTATTATGACTCTAAACTTTACATTATAAATGGCTTGGACTTCAACCACACTTACAAGATATAATAGTTGCAGAAACTGAAAGGATGAATTGTACCAACAGGCTGGAAGCCATCAAATGTCAAAACTTGTACAAACAATAAACAACTACCCAGTGTTCATTGTAGGGTCCCTAAACACTATTTCTTGAGAATTTACTAATTTCCTTATTCATTTTCTACCAAATATGTCAAGATTTTGTCTCTCAGATCAAAATGAATGATATAGAAAATAGAAAAATGATCAAGAGGAAAGTAATTCTAGTTACAAATAATAGTGAAATAACCATATCTAAATCTGGATAACTATGGTTATAGCATCCAATCCATAAACAACCATGTCAATTCCCTAATGTCAAGCATGTGACCTATCTTATAGGTGTAATTGATTACAACATTATAGTTTACTTGAATATCATTAGATCTTCCAAAGCTAGGACTAAAAACACCCCTAATGAGGTCGAGGGGCAATGCCCATCATGAGGGTTTGGGGGAAATTCCCCTAGCAGAGTTGAGTGGCATCGCCCCTCGCAGGGGTTTGGGGGCAGTGCCCCCAACGGGGTTGAGGGGTAGTGCCCCTCGTGGGGGTCTAGGGGTAGCACTGTCGCGGGGTCTAGGGACAACGCCCTTGGCACACTCCCTATTGTGGTACAGGGTGGGCTTGAGGGGCAATGCCCCCACCACCAACACTAATTTAAGGCTTCTTTAACCATACAAAACTCCATGGCGCACCTCATTTTCATGATTTTTTTAGTGGAAAAAAATCATTGGGACGTTATGTAATCTTCTGTCGATATGTTCTAGTGTTTCCGATATGCTTTCATCAGTCTATCAGTGGAGCTATGAGGGGAGTTCCCTTGATGTAGTAATGTTCTGGGAGTTCTAGAAACCACTCTTGACTAATCTATTAAAGAAGGATACTGGTGCAATTTAGGAGCACAAGACTCTTCACCAAACTCAACTTGTCAGAAACACAACCAATTCTTGACTATCCTTGCAACTAGGACTCCACATTCTTCACAAAACCTTGTTTCAAAGTACTTAAACTGATATTAAAGCACACACACCTCTTATTTAATTCAAAAAAGACCTAAAGCAACTTCAAAATACATGACCCAAACCCCTTTCACCAATATAAACAACTCCAATATAAGAACTATCAAAAGTGGACTATCTTAATCAACCATTATGCCCATTTAGGCCACCTACACAAGACAACTTCAAAATCCAAGCCCAATCCTTGTTACCAAAGTCTCATACATGTCTAAAAATTCCTATACAACATAATGAAATCATTCCCCAACCTTTATACTTGATAATTCTTCAAACACCCATTCAAACCATTCATTATTGATTCCAAAATTTGACTGTCATAACATTGTATACAGG
The DNA here is from genome assembly GCA_007258455.2 of Sequoia sempervirens. NCBI lineage: Eukaryota > Viridiplantae > Streptophyta > Pinopsida > Cupressales > Cupressaceae > Sequoia > Sequoia sempervirens. The sequence goes on from VDFB02000015.1 coordinate 294,868,897, forward strand.
ACAATATACAAAAGTGCATTGAAAGCTTATAAATTGATGCAAACAAGGTGGTGATGACTTCAAAACCAACACAACATGATCAATCAAAAACAAGAAATCTGCCCTTGAACATCATCCTTCTCAAACTATCAAAAATAACACCAATAGGCTTGTAACCCTTCAAACTCAACTCTACACAAAATCTCATGAAGAAGGTCATACAGAGGCCATCAAAACATCAATCAAACTTTAGCATAGAACCCTAAACAACATCTGAAAAGATATCACAAAGGTTCTTTGAAACAACATAGAGTTTCATTAAACTACCCTACTCCAAGGCTACTAAATTAGCCCAAAATAATAAAGGAGGTCCTTCAAAAATGCCTGCCCCTCACTCAAACAGTCTTTAGTCAAGTGACAAAACACCAAATTTTATGATTCATTCCTAGATTTAAAGCTTCTACATGTCTGGTCCATTAAACCCTCCATTTTCACTCCAAAACACAAGGGTTTGATGAAAAATACACCTACAGGTCTTTTCCAACCAAATTAAAGCGTCAAACTCATTCCATTTGGTCTACTCACACTCAAACATCCAACACACCAATCATATTTCTCCAAATCCAACCCCTAGCAACTCAATTTCACATAAAAATTAACCCTCCCCCACCCTAGGGCATCTCTTCCAAACCATTAAAACACTTTATTCAACTCCTAACTTCTATAAACATCTAAATTAACTTGCTACAAGACATTCCCTTGAGTGACATGAAACAACAGTAGGAGGAATAGCTTCTACATTAAATAAACTTCAAACTCAGACCTTGCTAGTCTGTCTTAGACAGTCACAAGTTTTCAATAAATCTTCCTCTAAAATTAAATAAAGACCCTCAATATGATAAAAAATGCAGGTTAGAACATATCACCATAAATTACTATAGGTTTCAGATCATAAAGAACTTGTACGAGTCTATACACAGTAAGAAAAGTGCAAAAACACATAATTTTTTTCAAAACTGTTTGGATTTTATTGAAATTCACTTCAAAATGGAATCAACCAACCTTCATTAGAGCCTCTTGAGGACTTTAAATACACTTTAAAACTCAAAACTACCCCTCAAATGACCATAACCACCTTTTGAACTTCAAAGAGTCTACATATCCCCTCAAAGTTCATTTTAACAATATTACATTGTCAACTTTACACCTTAATGCAAGTTTTACATTTTTGAACTCCAATGATTTCTAAAACCCCTAAATACATTTCAAATGGTATTTTAGACCTTATTTGACAGCAAAAAAACTTTGAACACACCTAGACTAACCCAGAATTCACCTTGTGACATTATTACCATATCAAATTATGCATCATGGTTGTAGGTGCTCCTGCACCATAAATCACCAAACCTTCTTAGAGAGACTTCAATATACACCTCTACAACCTTCTAACTCAGTGTAATCCAAGTAGAACATCCATTGCATCAGCAGAACAAAAAAAATTGACTGTTCTATGTCAAATTCCAGATATTTCATGCAAATACAAATCTAGGGCATTAATTTTTCACATTCTAACCATCATCACTTAGTCTGAATATTTGTAACATGAAAGAATATACAAAAATAAACCTACTCAACAAGATTTAGACTATTCTACTAGTTAGTTTGGAAGAAACAAATTTTGAACTCCCACTGTTACCCTAGAACAAGGTTTCAACCCGCCTGAAGTGAATTTACAATAACTTTTACAATTCTAAATGGTTTTACATGAAATTTGAAAGTGCATTATAAACTAGATTCAAAGGTCCATCAAGTATATTGATTTTTGAGTAGTATATACATAGTGAACAAAACTAAAGGTATTTTTTTGAGTATGCAATACAAATTAGCATAAAAAAAAAATCTATGACAACTATTATGTTTATGCTATTTAGTTAAATGCAGAGAATGAGCAATACAAGAACACATAAAAATAGGATTTAGTTTCAACAACACAAATGACTTGGTAAATTACAAGACGTGTGTTACAAAACTACAAGATCCACTTCACTATAATGTACAATACAAAATCTACAATTAATAGTAAAAATACTTTAATTTACTTCATCTACACTATGCAAAAGACATTGTAAGCGAAATACGATAGTTACATTCAAAGCAACAATGACAACTTAACACCTATTATAATATTAGTTCTCAGTGTTCCTAGTGTTCCACCATTCTATCACAATGGGCCCATTATACTCCTCATGCAATCTCAAGTTAGGATCCTTACTATGAATTGTTTGTTTTACTTGTCCAAGCATGTTGTTAAATGTTTTAAAAATATCTTCAAGACTAGGAGATTCAATGTATCTAATGACCTACATAACAAGTGAGATAAAGAAACAAACATATCTAAAACAATATCAATAAAACATAAGACTCAAATGACTAAGAAAATACTATTATGAAAAATGAAAAAATAATTTATAAGTTACAAACATTAATAAATTGATAATTTAATAATCAAATTAGAAATTCTTACTTCGTTGTGAACTACCAATTATCATAAGGATCTTTTACTTCATACCTTTTCCTTCAATTGTGTTTTCCTCTGCTCATCTACTCCACTTTGTACTAGCAATGATCCCCTTTGATAAATTTGCATAAATCATCCTATAGATGGGCAATTATAGTGATTTGAATTTGACAAGAAAATGATTTTGATGAAATAAACTCATTACAATCTTTTTTTTAGGAGTACAACCTAATACAAACCAACAATTAACTGTTCAACACTGATGGAGCTTCAAATTTTCACTTGTTGTTTGTTACTCATGCCCTGCCTTATGTCACTGTTCTTTCATGGTGTTGGAAAATTTCTAAGGGTTGGGATTTTAGCTTTGCCTTCATGTGAAACCCTAGTGTTTGTTTTACACCTTGGTTGGGTTCTATTTTGCTGTTACCTTTTGAAGGCTTTTAAAATAACTTATTCCCCATCGTTCCATCTAGGCTTGGTCCCTTTGGTCTTTTATTTTTATTTCCTCTGCGGGTTTTATTTTCTCTAAGTCTTGGTTGGCCCTGCGTTTCATCATTTAAAAACAACTTATGTTGTTGTTTTTCCATCCGCCTAGTGATGTCCCCTTGTCCTTTAATAAATGTTTTATTTTGCAGAAGGGATTGAATTTGTGTTACCATTGATCAAATTTCCTTCTGATGTCAACGGTCCCCCGCCATCATGTGATTGGGAATTGCAGTATCTTTATTGATCATGATATCATGGGCAGGTGCCACGCATCCTTTCTAGGGGGTCAAACTCACGCAATCGTTGATCAATTGTCCTTTGATCTGAGCTGTTCCCCACCATCCCATGATGGCCCCACCACAATGCTTTGGTTGATTGTGATATCACGGGTGGGTGCCACGTGTCCTTTCTAGCGTGGCTGAAGGAGATTAGTTTGTGTGTTGTCAATCAATCTTCATCAGATATCAATGGTTTCCCTCCATCGCATGATCCAAAGCTACAGTATCTTTACTGATCACAATATCGCCGCCGGGTGCCATGTGTCTCATCTAATGAAGCTGAAAGAATAAGGAAATACATTAATCCAGCTTTAAATACATTAAAAGGCGGATTACTAAAGTTCTCTCAAGGTGCACGTGTTTTAAATCGATGAATCTATTATAATATGAATGGGAAAGCTGCTTGATAGTTAAGGATAAGGCTGGCGACTGTGTTGAAGGACCAAGATCACTGATGCTTAAGATTTATGGTTGCCCACCATTGCATGATCTAGAATTGCAAGGTTTTTACTGTTCGCGATATTTCGGGCACATGCCATGTGTCTCATCTGGTGGAGCCGAAGAAACAATGAAATACTTTAACCCAACTTTAATGTGTTATGTTGTGGGTTACTAAAATTCTTTTGAATGCACGTGCTTCAAATCAACGAAGATGTAATGATCTTAGCAGAAAAGGTGCTCGACAAATAATGATAAGGCCGACTAATGTTCTGAAGGAACAAGATCACCACTGTTCAAAATCAATGGTTTCCTGCCATCACGTGATCCAAAGTTGCAAGATCTTTATCAATTGCGATATTGCGGGAAACCACCACGTGGATTTCCTTTGCGGCGTATGGTATGGTGGGCCCTTTACTGCCATGTTGGCTATTGTGTGAGCTTATTTTGAAGGTAGTCGTTAAATGATTTAATTAAACTGAAGGATCGACGGCTAAGATTTAAATTTGCATCAAATATGGTTGGAGCCATTCGTGCAGCACACGAGTGAGCTTTAATGGTGGATGAGACAGTTGCTGGTGTGATTTGATCGATATAAAATAAATTTTCTTGCTTTGTTTGTATCACAAAGCATTCAACTATTTTGTAGAGCAGTTTCAGAGCTAAAGTTGGAATTGCAAGTCTCTACAGCCAGAATTTGGGATTTCTTCAAACAAAGCTGTGAGTTTATTTTCTGTTCCTCCCAGTCATTCTGCACTTGAATTTGGGAAAGGATTAGCTGTGTTTGTCATTGAGTTTGTGGATAAATGTGTTAGGGCTATTATTTAGTTATAGATTGTGAGAAATTGTAGTATTTTGTTCTATAATTTTCTATCTCTGGTTAGTCTTAGCTATTTGAATTATTATGTTGTAAAGAAGCCCTAGTTTGCTTGAGATGGCACCGCTAAAACAACATTCTAGCCAGGTTGATTATCTAAGAAGAAACCTGTATGATGATTTCCTCTATCAATTTCCCTTGTCAACAACTGATAGGAGGAAGGGATTGATTCTAATGCAATGGAAAATCCTAGGGGAAGGGTTACTATATAATTTCTCCAACATTGTCAATGCTAGGGTTCCTCTCACAGGCTTGGAGATGTTCAGATTGTGGTATGGGTAGAGGAATTTTCCTCACCCCTTTTCAAATGGATGGATGTATGACATGGGGAAGCTGGTGGTACCAAATGTGTTCCTTGATGTAGACCTGCTTAGGGCAGTGGCTGCAAGATATGATCGTGTCACACGGGTAATCAGAGTTAATGATGGAGGTATTATGTTGAGTATTAACAAAGAAGAAGTCCAATAGATTTTTGACCTGAGTGAACTAAGTGAAGAATTGGTTCCTATCAATCTTGAGGAGATGAAGCAAGAATATGCAAAATTGAAGTCTCTTTTTAGAGCTAAGTTGCTTCCACCTCATTTGGCTAGGGTACGAGGGTCAAGATTTCATATCAGCCCTAGTGACCAAAAACCTTTCAGATTATATTGTTATGCCAATCATTTCCTGGTCACTTTCTATTCATTGCGTCAAATTTTATGTTTCAGTCCTGGTGTGATGATTCCCATTGCTTATATGTTCATGGGGGTGCAAATACAACACCCTAACTTCTCTGTGACATATGACTTTGCCCCTTTCTTGGCTGAGAGGATACATGAAGGGCTGTCAAAGTTATAGAAAAATGATACTGGCACTCAATTCTTTTGGTATTCTATGTTGATGCATATGTTCTTGTTCAAGAATGCTAACTTCTTCTCTGAGAGGATGAAATTAAGGCAATCGGTTGATGGAGAAAGATTGCCAATATAGATATGGGCTATAGATTTAACTTGCAATAAGGAAAGCACTAGTTATGTGCAATTTGATAATTGTTTTGCTTCTAGATTAAGGGCTAGATTGATGGTGAATGTACCTAGGATCCTTGAGGAATTGCATGATTTCCTTAGGCCAAAGGGGAGGAAGCCATAATTGAAGGTTTACCATAACTGGGGTGACATTATCCCATACCCATTCAGTATTGTCTTGAGAGTATATGGTTTTTAGGGATCCCCTCATATATTACCATACAATGTGCCACCAAGAGTGGGGTTTGTAGAAGTTGTGGCAAATAGGTTGCATTCATGAGGACAACCTCACTAGGAGGGGTAAGGGAACATTTTTCCCTGATTATACAGTGGTGTCTAATTTTGCATTTTCAAAGGGAGGTTGGACACATTTTGAGAAATTCTTTGATGATTACCATTTGAGATGTGGTCAAAAGTGGCAACATGATCCTAAGGGTTTCTTTTCTCTTTTCAGAAAAAGAATAAAAGCTAGCAATTTTGTGCATGAATTCAACTTCCCTAAGGACTTGATTAGAAATGAGTTCGACCTAAATAAGCAGGAGTTGAACAAGGAGAAATGGATAGCTTATGATAAGCTATTAGATATTGTACAAAAAATGGATCCCAAGTATGATCCATTGTTGGAGTTCAGTCCATACCATAAGAAAATTGATTTTTTGATGGAGAACTTCAAAGAGATTCTAGGCACTTTGAGAACAAAAAGGTAAACTTAGAACTGAGTCTGGGTGTACAAGAAAATGGTGCCAGACCAATTGAAACAAGGCCAACATATCAGCCTATAGAAAGGTGGCCCATTTATAGGAGGAAAAAGGATAGCAACAGTGATGAAGAAGAAGTGGATAGAAAAGGAAAGAAAATAATCAAGGTCCCACCACAACTAGGTCAAAAATTCAAAGTGTCTGGCGCAATCAAAATTATTGATTTAGAATCATCACCAGAAGACAATGCCTCATCACCATCATCTGAGCCAAGCCCTAAGAGGCAAAGAATTGATCAACCATAGAAGGATCTGATGGATGAAATTATTGTTACTGATCAAGACATGCAAGTTGGTATGCCTTCCCCTCCTAGGCCAGCTGAATTGGTTTTATCCAATTTAGATATGAAAGGAAAAAGTGTACAAGATGCAAGAATGGAAGCATGCAAGGAGTTTCTAGATGACAATACATTTATAAAAACTCATGTATTCTTGCAATTGGTATGGAAGATGAAATATGAAGAATATCAGGATAAGTGTAAGAAGAAAAGAGAACTAAGACCTGATAGGTCAGACCAGGAGAATGATGAGGAAGTAAAAGCTGAATTAATGGAAGAATTCAAGAACATCACTCCTGAAGAAGGAAGAAAAATGGTGAGTTAGGTTGTTGTATTAATTCTTCCTGAATGGGACATTGCAAATGTTGTAGCATTTAATGCCATTCTAAAGTCCAAGCATCCATTGCAAGACTCTAGTGAAGAAGAAGTCAAGGTAGCACTTCAAGACTCTACTTTCAATGAAGAGTATGAAATCTTGGCAATTTGGGCATTGGCCCCGCAAGGGAGAAAACCAGATGTTTTTGATATTAATCCAAATCTCAGAGGAGGATTAATAATAAAAATAGCTTCAGAGTCCTCAACCACTAAGGCCACTAATTTGACTATAAATGTGGCCAAATTGGCCCAAAAGACTACTGAAAGGGAGGAGGATGAAAAGAAGAGCCTAATGGAGAAGTATAACCTATTGATTGAGGAATACAAGAAGATGCAACAAAAGAATGTTGAGTTGTAGACTGAGGTGGAAAGGTTTAGGTATAAGCAGATTGGGGAGACATCAAGCGCTCTAGGAACCAATACATTACCTTCCACAATAGGGTCAGTGCCTCCTGCTTCTCCAATTTTTTCCACACCAGGATCTCCCAGTCAGAATCCTGCCCTCACCTCTTCTTTAGATGAAATTGAAGAAGAAATAAAGTGCTTTGTTGATCCTACAAAGAAGTAGCTCTTGCAAAAAATTGATGAATTGCAGGCATCATTAAAGGTAAGTGAGGAGGGATCTCTTTTAAAGCAAAAGGAGATTTTTACTACTGTTTTGAGCATTTAAATGAAAAAGGTTGATAGTAAATTTCTATCTATACATTCTTTATATTCTTTGTTGTTAGAAGCAATAAAAAATATTGATAGGGATCAGGAGGTAGTGATACCATTGATTGAAAATTGGATCCCTAAGGCTAGTGATTTGGATGTCATGTATAAAGCCTCAAGGTTTGATACAAGTAATAGGCCCCAATCATTAAATCCTACTCAAGTATTAGTTAAGTCATTGTAGGGTTTTCAAACCCTACCAGATGATTTGAGTAGGAAGATTAGGGAGTTGGTGAAGAATTTCAAAGATTGGGGTAACACATTGTTACTTGATATAATTGATGAGTAGGGGGAAATAAGGTCACTCCAACAATGGCAGGATCAAGCAAGTGAGGTCATCAATGATCAAATTAATTCAATTTGTGATGACTCATAATATGATTTGTTGGTGAGTTGTATGGATAAAATCATTAGTACCAGCTCATTTTTGGAATCTTTTGAAAGGGATGAAAATCAGGTAGTGGTAAAATAGACACCTTATAATACCAAGGTGGATGAGGTAATTAATTTTAAGTGGCTGACTAATGAAGAGTACCAGAAATGGGTAACTAAATATTTGACTAAGGAGGAGTAAAAAGAGTGGACTACTAACAGGTGGAAAATCAGTTGTTGTGGTTACAACAGTTCCAGTTTTGTGTTGATGGAATTGTTGATGTGGGTTTCTTATGGTTTTTTGTTATTGCATCAACTTTCCTCAGCTAGCATGATGAACAAGAATATTCTCCAAGGTGGTGGATGTTGTAACATTTTTTGGAATATCACCAGGTGCTGCAATTGGCTATTGACATGTGTACTTTCTGGCCCGATGCTTTTTTGCTCCTTCATTCTCTATAAGAAGGATTTCAAGGCCAGAAGTACAGGTTAGCAAGTTAGAAAATTTTGGTTGATTCTAGGTGAAGTTGTAGAGAAAATTGCAAAGCCTGATGGTTTTAGAGAGAAATGCAATTTAGGTTTTGAGTCATTCTGCATCAGGTTTTTTGTTCATGGGGATTTAATTTTGTATAACAGTACTATCATTTGAGTTGAAATGATAAATTCAAGCTCATGTCTCTCCATTGTACATGCATATCTGAACTTTAAATGAAATAACTATGGGTTGTTTTATCCATCTCACTATTGTGTTGTGTATGATTCTATTTTAGCTTTAATTCAAAGAATTAATTAAAATGCTTGAATGCGATTATAGGCGGATATGTTCTATATAAGGATTTGACAAGTAGTTTTGGGTTAGAATGTATACTAATGAAATTGTAATGCAATATTTTCAAGGATTTCATATGTTATGTGCTAAATTTTTCATATACCTTTAGATGCTTATGAATTTGACTCCTGCAATGGATATATGACACTGATCTAAGTTGTAATTATCTGTATGATTCAATATTTGATTGTCTTTTTCTAGAGCTTGCTACAAATTGCAAATCAATGATGATCTTATACAATGGATTGTATTTAGTTATCTCATGCTCTAGATAGTTGATATTGTCTATGAACAACCAATTCTAGTGGATATTATCCTATCATGTTGAGCTATTAGGTGATATTATCTGCTATTGTTAATGTCATTTATAATAATGGTGCAGAGGCTGTAAAGACATTAAGGGATCACCCTCCCGGGTCTTGTAGAGCCTGAAGTGTAGGAGGATTTTTAAAGTCCTCGTCAGTTGGTCTAGGTCCTTCGAGCTGCCTTTGATTGGAATTGGAAATTCCATAGGTAGATTAGAAGGAAAACCTGGTTACATTGTAAAAAAAAACTAACAAAATGGCGACTGTATTGGGGAGCTAATTTTAAATATTTCTTGTCAATGTGTCGATTGTCCATTTTGCATAGAGTTTTCATAGTGTTTCTGTGATTTGAAGGTTGAGCCTATAATTTTGTGTTAGGTTTGTCCACTTCTTCTATTTTCATAAGTGTAAATATTTATATTGTAAATCACTTTTGTGTGTTTTCAGTACAAGGTTCCAAAGCTTTTTATATTCTACCACGTTTCTTTAGGTATTTGGTATTCCCAAGAAAATTGGGTGGTGACTTTGAAGTCTCTGCACCAGTGTGCATTTTATTGTGAAAGGCTTATTATAAGTGGAAATAACTTTTGGACAAGTACGAAGAATGAAGAACACTAGGTCATTCATGAAGAATCATCTAGAACAAAAATTGGAAGGTGAACTTCCCAAAGTGAAGAGGAAGGACTAGATAAAGAAAAGACCAGAATCTAGTAATGTTTCTCCCGCATCACAGGACTGTACACCAAGTTACAAGTAAGCTTTTACACCCAATCCCTGAGAATCTTGAAGAGGTGTCTAGAAATTCTAAGTTAGACAGTGGTGGATTTTTTGATTCATTATTTGCTACAACTGTTCAAGAAGATGTAACATGTTAGAATAAAGGGCTTGTTAGTATCAAATATGCTAAAAAGAGAAGAGGAAGGAGTAGAAGTCGAAGCCATCATAGAGAATGCACCAGTGATGTACCTCCTCCTCCTATTGAAAATGATGTAAACCCTTTATTGTCTGAACATGTGCTGGAAGAGGTCAATCTAATAGACCTAGATGATACATTAGGTTCTGAGGTGACTTTTCTTGACCCTGATGATGTTTTTGGAGGCATATATTCTTTGAGCTGGGAAATCCAAAAGCAAGTTGAGCTTAGGAAGAAAATAGAAAAAGAAAGAGAAGCAGAGTTGAGGGATACAGTGATTGAAGGGGATAGGTTGATGAGACAGTTGGCAACAATGAAGCTCCTGAACTAAGCAGAACCTAAACCAAGTGTTGAGGGTCCAGTTGTATAGAATATTGCTCATAAGGAAGCAAAACCTATGTCTAAAGAAAACCCTGGAGCTCCCATGGAGGATAAGAGAAAACCCAAACCTGCTGACCCAAAACCCTCAAATCATGATAACTCTTAACCAAGTAATACAAACCCTAAGCCTATCGTGGAGGGGATTCAAATAAAAGAGAAGGTGACTCCCCATTCCACTCAATAAGATCTCTAGCCACATGTATAATTTCAAATAGAATCTTCCTTAGAAAAGGCTAAAAGGGAGAGTGAAGCTCTCGAAGAAGAGTTGGAGAGAACAAAAATTGAGGCCGCAAATGCAGAAATGAAGAGGAAAATAAGTTTCCTAAAGATGTCAAACATGGATGAGACTACACAAGCTACAACCTCATCAAATCACCAAGATGTTTTAAAGGGCAGTCCTAAAACTAATCCATACCCCACCATAATTAATTCTAGCCTGAAGACTCATGCAAATAGGTCTATAAATCCTAGTCAGGATGGTTCTCGAGTACAAGATTTAGGGTATGGTGTTGATCCTCATATGAATGAAGGATTATTTCAATGACAACCTATACAATTGGAAAGGTATAGGCCATTATTCTTTGATGGTATCCCTGGTTATCCAAATCTTATCCCTGTTGACTTGAGAGAAAAGATGAATAAGTTTGCTGGCAATAATGTTGTAACAATATAGGAACACTTGAAGGCTTTTATGGATATGCTAAATGATTATGAGGTAGAACATGAAGATGTCGTAATGAAATTTTTTGTACAATCTCTGGTAGAAGATGCAAGGGATTGGTATAGAGGTCTACCTAATGCTAGTATTGGTTCATGGGATGAGTTTGAGAAGTTTTTCAAGGAGAAATATGGTGATAAAACTAATGCTAGTTTTATGTTAAATGAATTTAATAACATCAAGAAGTCATTGAATGAGCCTATGACAGAGTTTAATTTAAGATTTTAGAAAGCAATGTATAAGTTTCAGGTTTTGAGGCTTGATGAAAATGTTTGTTTAACTACATATTTCAATGCTTTTGATGCTAAAATGGCATATCTCCTAAGAGATAAGGACCCTCAGACTATGAGGGATGCATTTAGGGTGGCTATAAACATTGAGAGTAATAGAAGAGCTTCTGGGAAGTATGGTAGGAGAGAAGAACCTACACTTTTGAAAAATCCTAGGAATAAGACTAAGAAGGTTTCGACTGCAAAGCCTAAGGATGATGAAAAGTGGGAAAAGGTTTACAATAATCTGAAATACATAAAGCAAACTGTTTCTGAGAAAGAGAAGGGTATAGGAAATGAAAGGCAATCCTATAATAGAAATGATAGGCAGCCTAGATTGCAAAATTATCCTTACAATACAAATTGGAAAGACAAAAAACCAATCTTCCTAGCCAGAAGCCTAAAAATGATCAGCATACACCAAACCCCTTGCAAAAAAATTCAGTGAATCTAGTACCGGATAGACCATGGTGTGAAGTGTGTGAACATCCACATGATCAAAATTACTGTGGTATTGCTCAATTGCTTGTTGCTGAGGAAATAGAAGAGGATGGTCATGATCAAACATCAAAATATGAACAGGATGATGTAGATGTTTGTATGGATAGATCATACATTGATGAGGCAGAATGTCCCTCTGATGATGAAATATAGGAAGCTAATGTGGATAATCAGAGGCAAAGAAGTGAGATGTATCATCAACAAGTCTTTTTTGATGAGGAAGATAATTTTGATCATAATGCTTACAATATGGAGTAGGCTGAAGATTCAATTTCCTTAAGGAGACCGTCAGAAGAAGAGATTACAAGATTGACTGAGGAAATGGATGCTCAAATGAGAAGTTCACTTCAATTGAGAAATAGAACTATGGGTGGTGAACATGGTAAACCTGCTGGCCTATTTATTAAAGAGCAAAAGGATAAAAGCAGAGGTGTTAAGGTTGACAAAAAAAAAGATGTTGTGAAAGTAAAAGAAGTCAAGAGTGATAAAATTTGGGCCAAAAAGAATGAAACCCCAAAGCCTCAAGATGATGTGACTTCATCATTAGTGAAGACAAAGGTAATTACAAAGGTATTTGAACCTATTGCAGAAGATAAGAAGCAAAGGAAGCTAGGAGGAAGTAACCAACTAGAGAGAAAAGAAAATGGTGAAGGTATGATGTCTAATTTGCCTAAGTATACACCTGTGGATATGTTTCATGTTCTTTCTCAAGTTAAAGTAATTGTACCTTTGTCAAAAATGATGAGAATAAATGAACATAAAGAAAAGACAATAGCCTTGATCACAGATGTTGTTGGTAATAAGACTAAACAAGGAAGTGGTAAAGAAGTGAAGGATAAAGAGAAAGAAAAGGAAGTGGAGGGAATTGTGTCACAAATTCCCCCTGTGTATTTAGGAGATTCTATTAACATGTTTCTTGAAAACATAACCCTTTTTTTCTTAAGTGTGGATATAAATGGAAAAACTTTAAAGAATTGTATGATAGATTGAGGGGCATCAAATATTGTTATGCCAGTCAAAATAATGGAGAAAATGGGCTTGATAGTAGATACTACTCAGGGTAAATGCTATGCTATGGATTCAAGAGAAGTGCCAGTTATTGGAACTATCAGAGCATTGCCTTATAAATTGGCTTAGTACCCTGAAAAGGATTTAATCATGACTGTACTAGTTGCAGACATCCCACCTCATTTTGGAATTATTTTTTCAAGAAAATGCAGTGCATCAATGGGGGGTAACATGCAATGTGATTTGTCATTTTCTACTTTCTCCATTGATGGTGAGGATGTCAAAATTGAAAGAGAATCAAAAGTACCTCATATGATTGAGCATGGACCGATTGAGAATATGACATGTTTTATTGATAGTGGTATAGATGAGTTCAGGGTTGAGGAATTTTCTAGCAAATGTGACAATCCTACTGCATTGATTGATATAGAAATAAAACAATTGTCAGAATCTGATGACTTGTGGACTATGTATTTTGATGGTGCAAGTTCAAAGGAAGGCTCTAGTGTAGGTGTCTTGATACGGTCACCAAGTGGAAGGACATTTAGGTTCTCTTTTACTCTATTATTTGAATGCACAAATAATGTGGTAGAGTATGAAGCTTTGTTATTGGGGTTGAGATTGGCTAAAAAACATGGGATCAAGAAGCTCAAGGCAATTGAGGATTTTGAGCTTGTGGTCTCCCAAGTCAGATCCAAGTTTGTATCAAAGAACAAGAGGTTGAAATAGTATAGGAATGTTGTTTGGGATGAATTGGAGAGCTTTGATGCATTTGTCATAGGATGGATGGAAAGAGGGAAAAATAAGGTGGCAGATTTATTAGCCAACATTGCATTAAAACCTGATGATATGACTTATGCTGGAATTTCAAAGGTTGAGGTGCAAACCAAGCCATCTGTCCCTAATAATATAAAAAATTGGAAAGTTTTTGATAATGATGATGACATATTAAGTGTAACTAAGGGTTATTTTTAAGTTTAGTTTATCAAATGAATTGAAAGAATAAACCCAAAGAAATAATGAAGTGCAAACGAACAATAAACGAAAACACATAAAATGGAACAATCTCACCCAATGTTTTCATTCTCCATGGCCGATCTCCATTACACCTTCTAACTTGTTGATTTGTGTTGCCCTCAAATCAAATATGCGAGTAATCCTTGACGAAGTCCTACACAAGCTTTGAAGGATTTTCTTCTAAAATTCCTATGCCTATGACCATATGATTGAAATTTCTATGCCTAAATATGCCAAGACTAAGTGGAATAAGCTAATAAAATATTGCAATGTATGCAAAATCTCTAAGTATGTCAGTGCGTAATCTAAAAATGAGAGGAAAATAGCATTTTATAGAAAATTCCATTTTGAATGGATAAACCAGATTGAATTTTGACAAAGACCTAAAATCAGAGGCCCAAATTAAATCTGATAATCCCTAATTAGGGTTAGGGAAAAATCATTAAGTGAGTGGTCGAGATTTCATCCGAGAGAATCGAATCGGCGGTGGAGAATAAATGAAATAATAAATTCGAAAATAAAGATTTTTCGAAAATCAAGAAGATAAGAGTTGAACTGAAGATCAGATTTGGAAAATCAAGAATCTGTCTGATTACTTGATTTTTAGAGGAAAGTTACCAATTTGAATTAAATTAATTCAAAATATGGATTTTTTGAAATAATAAATAATTGATTTTCAGATTATTTACCAAAATGGACTATCAGTTAAGAATGTGATGACATTTTAAATAATTTTATTTATTTAAAATGAGAGGAATATTAATTTTGACAACTAAATAATTAGAGATAATTATTTAATTTAGCAGATAAGATTAATTAATTAAATAAATTAACAAATTTATTTAATTATGAGGATTAGTGACATATTAAATAAATAAATGAAATTTATTTATTAATAATTAGGAAGAAATAAATGTAGATAGGTAATTAAATAAATTAAGAAATTTATTTAATTAAGGGAAGACTTAGACAATTAATGACGTGTTTAATAAATAAATAAAATTTATTTATTTAATAATCATGAAGAATAAAAGGACATGAATTAATTAAATAATTATGAATTATTTAATCAATAGTCAAATGTGGACCAAGGATATAATTAAATGTCATAATTATGCTAGGACGAAAGTGGTAAAAATAGAGCTTGCAGGCCTAGGTCATTTTTAGGTGTCTAAATTTTGCCCCTCTTTGTCATATTGTAGCATGTCACATTGTGACAAAGAAAATAAGTCAAAAATAGGCCCTAGGGAAAAATAGAATGAGAAAGAATGATGAGGAAGGTTATGGTATGCCCCCTCGAGAGGACAGACAAGTTCCAAGAACATGTGTGTGCTCTCGAAATTAATGAAAAGACTAGAATACGAAGAGACAAAGAAATGTTAGTGCAAAAGATATGGATGAAATGCCTATATGAGACGGGTGAGAGAAGATGATAAGACAAAAGGAGATGCATGTTAGTTCCTAGACCAAATCCTTCAAAACTTTATCATATGACTTTTTAGATTTATTGCTCTTAATCATTATTGGGCAGATTGTTGTGATGGCCAACAAACACCATGATATGACATAGATCAAGGTGTGCAAGGTCATACCATCACATAAAACAAGCAGTCATAGACAAGGATGATCATGGCTCATACCGAGAGCACAATTGCCCCAATATTTTTGTCATAACCAACCACAAGCAGGAAAAGCCAAAGGACAAATCATGAAACGTCGTTGCTTCTCTAAATCCTGTTTCCAAGACATCCTTGAGAAACTAGCAACATGATTTCCAAAATACAACAATAAATCCATTACCATGGTACGTCGTTGTTTTTCTAAATCCCAGAATTAGGACCTCGCTGAGAAACTAGTAATCATGTGTGTCAAAAGTCAAGACAAACGTCATTATACATCGTTGTTTCTCTAAATCCTATTGTTGGGATCTCACTGAAAAACTAGTAACATGATAAACAAAAAATCAAAGACAAGATAAGACAATCATGATACGTCGTTGCTTTTCTAAATCATGTTGTCAGGATCTCATTGAAAAACTAGTAACATGATGAAAGCCAAAAGATAAGATAAGACAATCATGATACGTCGCTGCTTTTCTAAATCTTGTTGTTGGGATCTTGATGAAAAACTAGTAACATGATAAAAAGCAAAAAGACAAGTGCCAAGTGTTTTCCAAGTGTTTCTGGATGTAGAGTGTTCTAATGTCAAGATGTCAAGTTTGATGATGATGAGATGCTAGAGTGTCAAAGTTTTGATGATGCCCAGATGACAAATGTCAAAAATTGACGTATTCAGGAAGGACACATCCTGAATAATGTTGACGTCGAGAATATTTTATCCCTAAAAGTCGAAAGGGGTCCCTCGAAATGATGATGATGCCTAGGAAGGACACATCCTAAGGCATAAATGACAGAGTTTTCTCTTTAGAAGGACACATATGAAGAATACTAATGTCAAGATGAGTGATCCTTAGGTGTCAAGAGGATCCCTCAAAATGTCGAATGACAGTAACGATGCCTAGGAAGGACACATCCTAAGGCATGAATGATAGAGGTTATCTTTCAGAAGGACACATCTGAAGACTAACCAAGAGTTGACAATTTGATAGGTTATGATGTTTTGACTTGTTTTGACTGAGTTTGACTTGTGTTGACCATATGCCGATATTGTCATGATGATATGATTGACATGATGATGAAATTGTCATATTAAAATAAATGATTGCCATAATTTTCCTTATGAGTTTTACCCATTTGGGAATGATTTGCTTTGTCTTGAAGACCTTTTGACGTGTGTGCCAATGTGATGCCATGAACCCTAATGGACTGACCTAGTGCAGCCTCAGGGGCTCATCGCCAGATGGCCTTTCCTATGTCATGCACTCAGAGACCTCGTAGTTGGACACGACCAATGACTTTGTATTGATGACCAAAGATTGTGCCATGATTTTATTTTGACAAACCTAAAAGGACTGACCTAATGTCTCAGGGACTCGAATATGAGTCTTAACTACGTAGAAAATGCACAGAGACAACGTAGTTCAGATAGATGACAAAGACTTGACTGATTTTGATGACAGATTCTAAGAAGCGATGACTCTGTGTTTGTGCTCTTTGAACAGTCTGACGTTTTGTTGCAGTTTTCTTTAGGACATTTTTCAATTTTTAGGTCTTTTCTTGAAGACGTTTTGTGATTTTTTTGTCTTTTTTCAGGACTTTTTGTGATGTTTTTGTCTTTTTAGGACTTTTGCCATGTTTTTGGTCTTTTTTCAGGACTTTTTGCCATGTTTTTGGTCTTTTTTCAAGACTTTTTGCCATATTTTTGTCTTTTTTCAGGACTTTTTGCTGTGTTTTTGGTCTTTTTTTAGGACTTTTTTTCATGTTTTTGTCTTTTTTAGGACATTTTGGCAATTTCCGAAACCATCTGTGACAACCATTGTAGTTACATGATAAAAATTTTGCCCCCAGTTAGGACCAAGACTTAGCCAACTTTAAGGGACATGGAAGGGATGCTGCTGGTGTACAAGATGAACAGTCATCAAGACTTGATGTCAACCGTTTATCAACAATGAAAGGAGGGGTATAATGTGGTGGTGATGGAAAATGTATTTCATCCTAGACCACAACAGACAAAGTGACAGTAGATGGCAGAGCAATGATTGATTACGCATGGTGCCTGTTTGCCAGGTTTTCACCATGGTACTTGTCCAATGCACCTGTTTGCCAGGTTTTCACTATTGGATGAAATTTTTCTCTTTACTATTTTTATCTTTTTTCTTTTCTTTTTTTTTGGTGTTGCCAAGATGCCTGTTTGCTAGGTTTTCATCAAGGAAACGATTTTTTTATCATTTTTCAAATTTTTTCTATTTTTTTGTTTTTAGCTTGATCTCCTGATGCTATGTGTAGAACCTTTGGAGATGTGAACTGTTGATAGGCTCTGTCAGTTGTTCCCCATTTGGGGTTGCCAGCTGATAGGCTCCAGAACCAAAAGAAGATGTGATGATGTAAGGACCCAACCAGTTTGGTTCAAACTTTCCCGACTTTTCTCTGTTAGCCTAGTTCTTAGGGTTCTGCATGAGGACTAAGTCGCCAATGTCAAATTTCCTAACCATAACCTTCTTGTTGTAACTACAATAGAGACAGTTCTGATATGCTTGTAGATGGTTCAGGGAATTTTGTCTTCTTTCTTCTAGCATCTCTAGTTCATGCAGGCGCGATTGTCTATACTCCTCTTCATTAGTTAAACCCTTTAGGGAGACTCATAATGAAGTAATTTCAACCTCAATGGGCAATATGGCCTTAGCTTCAAAGACCAGGGCAAAAGGAGTGGCTCCTGTAGGTGTATGAATGCTAGTGCGGTAAGCCCACAAAGTAGGGTTGAGTTGTATATGCCAGTCACAACCAGCGTCATTGATAGTATTTTTGACAATTTTAACAATGGTTTTATTTGATGCCTCAGCTTGACCATTTCTTTGTGGGTAATATGGAGATGAAAAATGGTGTTGGATGTGAAATCGCTCACATAACTCATGGACGTCTTGGTTTTTAAACAGACATCCATTGTTAGTGATGATGGATTATGGAAGGCCATACCAACAAATGATGTAGTTAAGAATGAACTTGGATATTTGCTTGCCGGTTATGTATGTCAAAGGGATAGCTTTGATCCACTTTGTAAAATACTCAGTGGTGGTGATGATGAATTTGTGGCTATTGGACGAATTCGGATGTATCTTATCCATGAGGTCGAGTCCCCATTGAGTGAAGGGCCAAGGAGAGGTGATCAATTGAAGTTCCTGTGCTGGAGCATGGATCAAATCACTATGTATCTGGCATTTGAGAGAAGCCCTAACATATTCTATTGCATCATTTTCAATGGTCGGCCAATAGTATCCAAGTCTCATTACTTTCTTCGCTAGAGTAGGACCACTCGAATGAGATCTGCATATATCATCATGTACTTCACGTAAGGTTGTATGTGCTTCTTTGGTGTCAAGACATCTAAGGAGGGTGTCGTCAAAGCTACGGTGATAAAGGGTGTCACTGACGATGGCGTACCTTGTGGCTTTTCGGATAAAGGACTTCCTTTGGTTATTGGATAGGTTCAGTGGAAGGGTTTGAGACTTAAGGTAGTCATAAATATCCTGGTACCAGGGAGAGTCAGGACCAACAAGTTCGAAGACCATCTCTGACTCTGGAATGTCATAGGCAAGGAAGAGCAATTGCTCTATTAGGAATTCCAGTTGGGGCAGATTGCTTGGAATGTCAAGGAGAGAACCTATTGTAGCCATGGCATCCACTGCTTTGTTATGTGCTCTTGGAACTTGTTGAAAATTTACCATATGAAAGTACACATGGAAACTATCAACCATCCTTTTGTAGGGCATCAACTTCTCATATTTTGTGTTGTAGTCGTCATTAACCTGGTTGATGACAAGCTGAGAATCCCCGTAGACATGTAGTGCTATGATTTTCCACTTTATTGCCATTCTTAGTCCTGTGACTAATGCCTCATATTCTGCCACATTGTTTGTGCATGGGAAGGCTATGCAGAAGGACTTAGGAATAGAGTTTCCTTGAGGGGTGATGAACAGAATTCTTGCCCCTAAGCCATGATTTGTGTGTGATCCGTCAAAGTAGAGTCACCAAGGTGCCTTAGGTTCCATATGGAATATTGACTCATCTAGAAAATCTGTGACTAATGGGTGATCAATTTGTAAAGGTGCATTTGCTAGCTGGTCTGCAATGACCTGTCCTTTGATTTCCTTTCTTTCTACATATTGAATGTCATATTCGCTTAGAATCATGACCCATTTTTCCAAACTTCCTGTTAATGCTGCCTGACTTAGCAAATATTTGAGGGGGTCAATCTTTGCTACTAGTTGCGTCTGATGGCTTAACATATAATGTCTTAACTTATGTGCTACAAAGACCATGGCAAGGAAAACTCGTTCAATTGGTGTGTAGTTCAGTTCATACCTGACCAATGTCCAACTGATGTAATATATAGCTCTTTCTTTTTCTTCTTGGTCGTTTTGTGCTAGTAATGCCCCTAGTGCTGAACTAGTTGTCAAGATGTATAGGAACAATGGATTTCCATGAATGGGAGGCATGAGGACTGGCATTGACAATAGGTAATCTTTGATATGCTGAAAGGCTTCTTGACATTTAACTATCCACACAAAGGGGATACCCTTGTGCAACAGATATTGGAATGGGTGACACTTGTTTGCCAATTGGGCTATGAAACACCGAATAGATTGTACCATGCCTTGTAAAGTTTTGATTTCACTTATTCCTCTAGGTGGAGGCATGTCTATGATGGCTTTGACCTTTGCTAGATCGACCTCAATGCCTCTTTGGGAAACTATGTATCCCAAGATTTTACCTGATGTGACCCTAAAGACACATTTCTTAGGATTTAGCCAGACTTTGTATTCTTCCAGTCTCTTGAAAATTGTGTCTAAAACCTTGAGATGATCTTTCCTAGTTACTGATTTGGCCAATAGGTCATCTACATAATCTTCCATTATTTTATGCATCATGTCATGGAACATTGTGGTCATAGCCCTTTGATATGTGGCACCTACATTTTTGAGACTGAATGGCATAACATTCCAACAGTATGTACCCCATGGGCAAGTAAATGTCATTTTGTGCTGGTCTCCAAGAGCAATGTGAATCTGATTATAGCCGAAGAAACCATCCATGAGGAACAACATCTCATATCCTATTGTGAGGTCAACTATGATGTCAATGTTCGGTAAAGGAAAGTCATCTTTTGGGCATGCTTTATTTAGGTCTCTAAAATTTGTATAGACACAGATCAGCCCATTTGGTTTTGTTACTAGTACCAGGTTAGATATCCATTCGACATAGTCAATAGACCGTATGAATCCAGCATCTAGAAGTTTCTTCAGCTCAACCTTGACCAATAGAGTAACTTGAGGGTGCATTTTGTGTAACGTCTGCTTGACTGGTTTGGCAATAGGCAATAGAGGCAGATGGTGTAGAACTAGTTCTGGGTCCAATCCTGGAATGTCAGCATAGGACCATGTGAAGTTGATTTTACGTTCCGCAAATAATTTATGAAATTTCAATCTCTCTTGTTCAATCAATGATGCAACAAAGAGGACCATTTTAGGATCTTCTGCAGTTGATATGTTATCCTCTATGGTGTCTTCTATAAGCATAGCTGATTTCTCTTGTTGTATGGGAAGAAAGTCTAGTCCTCCATCTTTGGGCACCTCAAAGAGGTTTTCACCCACATATACGTCCTTTGTTTTTACTATTTTATCATCAAAAGGTGCCTTTCAGTTTTCACCTAGAGACGTTTCATTTTTTATTTTATTCTTATTTTTACTTTTGTGACTGGAGGATGGAGCAGTCTTGCCGAAGTATGTCGTGCAATCTAAGTCA
Organism: Sequoia sempervirens; assembly: GCA_007258455.2. Lineage (NCBI taxonomy): Eukaryota > Viridiplantae > Streptophyta > Pinopsida > Cupressales > Cupressaceae > Sequoia > Sequoia sempervirens. The sequence continues at coordinate 294,890,329 of VDFB02000015.1, forward strand.
ATGGTGAATCCTGCCTTGTGATCACCACTAGGTATGCCCTCACATAATCCTATAAACTCTGCGATTGCCTCATCATTCTGTAATGTGTCTAGGACTGGCAGGCCTTGTTGGTCCCAATCGACTAGCTAAGGATAAACTAAGGAAATGCCAGCATCAGTGTTGGTGAATTGAGGAGAGGATGCGGAAAGCATGTAGATGGATTCAGTGATGTTGTAAATGAGATTGTCGTCATCCAACTCGACATCAGACTCTATCCAATATTCCCCTTCACTAGTCTCATATTTGTTAAAGAAAAATAAGGGTCGAAGGACTTAGAGTCCTGGTTGTCAGTGTCGTATGGTACTTCAGATGGATTGGAGTGAAGGGATTCAGATGATGGGTCTTGTATGTCATAGGGAGTGGTAATGAGACTTTGACTATTTGGTGCTTGTTCAATTTTAAATGTTTGCCAAAATATTTGTTCAGAGGTCAATTTCCCTACTTCGACAAACAAATCATCAAGGCAACAGTCACTTAAGGATCATTCTGAGCCAAATTCCCACTCTTGGGAGTCAATTTCAGTGAGGGTTTCCTTAGAGGTCTCGACACTTTTCGACGCATGTACTCGCTCACTCGAAAGTCCAATGGTACATCGATCATCATTATCGGGGGTGATCCAAAACCTAATCCAAGATACTTTGGAATTTGGAAAGGTTCTATGGGTTCTCTTTATCCATTTTTATTTTTGCCTAGGCCACTAGTATCGTCATAGCCCTTAGCCTTCATTATGTCATAACCCTTGCCATATTTTTGAACTAGTAATGGGGGTAGTGTGACGATATCCTTATAGATCCATCCTGTGATATCAGCAAGGTCCTCGTTACTCATGTATCCCCATTTGATAAAAAATATTTTTGGTGGAACTTTGAAAGTTTCCTTGGGTTCCATTCTTAAACATGGCCGACCATATATCTTTGGAGACTTGTGTATTGTTGTTATGCTATACGCTATGTGTAGTTTGAACTCCCCACAACCAAGGTCCTTGATCTTGACAGTGGATTTAGTCTTAGGGTTTGTGGAAGGTGGTGGTGTGGCGGAAGACGTGGATGGAGTGGATGTGGAAGATGATGTGAGTGTGGATGGGTCAATGTATTTGGATGATGAGGAGCCAGGTGCTTCTCGGTTAATAGGCACTCAGTTTTTAGAAATACCCCTCAAATTGGTACAATATTGGAAAGGGTCGGGGTCTCCATATATGGTTATTTCCGTATTGTCAAATGGAAACTTTAGGAATTGGTGATATGTGGATGGAACAACTTTTAAGGCATGAATCCATGGATGACCAGGCAAGATGTTATATGGTAGTTCTAAATCCAGGACCTAGGAGGTTGTGTCTACAATGACCAGTCCCACTTTGATAGGGAGAGAGATAACGCCATGGGAAGAGTGTTCTTCGTCATCATATGCTTTGATCACTATACTCTTTGTCAGGTCTACATATGCATTAGAGAACCCTAGAGCCTTAACCAATTTGAGGGAGCATATGTTCAATCCTGCTCTACCATCTACTAAAACCTATCTGACTTTGTGCTTGTGGACAAAAGTTTCTATGTGCAATGCATCATTGTGGCTGGTCTTAGGTGATGAGTAGTCTTGATCCAAGAAGGTGACATGGTGAGGTGTAGTGAGGTATCCAACCATGGTCTCAAACTAATTGACATCAATGTCCTTGGGGACTAATGACTCTTGTAAGGTTTTATCTAGTATATCTTTGTGTGTGGGAGAGATACGAAGTAGCTCAAGTATAGAGATTTGCGCAGGAGTCTTGCCTAGCTGGTCAATAAGGTTGAACTGACTTTTGGGTTGCCATTGTTTTGTGGTCAAGATACGTTTTGACTGTTTAGCAGATGGGCCAGGTATGGTGATTTTGGGTTGTCTAGCAGGAGGTGGACCAACTATAGTGACCTTGCCACTTTGAGTAGTAGCATTACACTAAGGTGCAACTCTCTTGACCATAATGGTATTGATGTATTTGTCATTAGTTCAGACATTATTTATAATAGGTCCACCAGAATAATCGTACTTGGCTCGGGTGAAGTTAGCTTGATTATTATTCATTTGTGGACCTAAGGTGGAGGAATTATGAGAACCATGGTCCTGCAGCAGATTCTTATGGATAGTATGATATGAATTGGAGGTGAAGTATGATCCACCTACCTCAATGATATGACTTTCGATAAGATCTTGTACTAGGTTTTTCAATTGTCAACAATTGGAGGTTGTATGTTCTTTTGCTCAATGGTACTCACAAAATGCATTATTGTTCCACCATGCTAGTTTGAATTGTCCTAGGTCGTATGGTTTGGGTTCTTGAAGTGTGATGACCCCATTTTGGAGGCATTTCTTGAGGACTTCTTTAATGGGTTCACCCAAAGAAGTGTATGTGCGACCCCTAGGAAATTGTCTCATCTGATAGTATTGTCTTTGATTATTTTGACTATTTTGGTTGTTTGAAGGGACATTATTAGGGGGTGTCAATGTCGTTGTTGGTTTGTTTTGCTGTTGAACCCCCTTTTAGGGCCAGTACAGAACCCACAATGTTTGCAGTCTTGGCGTCAACAACACCGTCATTTGTGACGTGTTTATTTTTAACCCAGTATTTTTTTTTCGGTGGGTGGATTGACATTTGTGTTTTTGGGACCGTACCTTAGTTCTCCCTTTGTGATAAGGGCTTTCTCAATCTAGACCCCTTTTTCAACTAAGTCTGTGAATTTTGTGCAGAAATGTACTTGCAATGCATATTTTATGGGGTTGAGAAGTGTTTGCATGAACATGTTGACCTTTTCCCTTTCGGGTATATCAATGTGACACCGACTAGCGATGCTTCTCCATTTTTGAAAGAATGGCATGAATGTCTCGCCTACATCCTCCTATGTGAGATTGCACAAGCTAGTGATAGAGGTATCCATATCGATGTTGTACGCATAATTTTTTTTGAATTTTTGCTTAAGCTCATCCCATGTTTGGATATCCTTTTGAGTGGAAAACCATTCAAGGGCTGGACCTGCCAGACTTTTAGAAAAAAGTCTCATCAAGTATGTTTGTTCATAAGCGACGTCCATACAATTAGTTGCAAATTTGTGAACATGTTCAATGGGGTTTGTCTTGCCTCTATATTTTGTGAAATTGGGTGACACATATCCCAGAGGAAATGGAGGCATGTATAAGCTCATGTCGAAGGGGTATACATTTAGATCATATGATATTTTTGATTTCTTGCCTAAAATGTATATGTTTTAGATAGTTTTCTCCAAACCCATCAATCTTTTTTGGAAGGCATTCATAACAAGGTCATTCGTGGTCCCATACGTTGGATTGCTTGGTATACCATAGGTCCCTATTTGTTGCGCATGAATATTGGTGTATTGTGGCGGTATGGATTGTTGTGACATATATGATGTGTTTGGATTGGCATTTTGTTGGTGTTGAAAAATTAGATTAGGTGTATTTTGGTGAGTATGAACATGAGATGAGTAGGTTGGGATGTGTCCCCCAGCCATGTGTGTTGTTACTTGGAGAATATGGTGGCCATGAACATTGTGGTGTGTTAGTGATGCCAAGGGTTGTGTTATTTGGCCACCTTGTGCAAACTGTTGGGTTTGCACAAGGGGAATGTTTGTATTTGTACCTTGGGAGGCAATGACATGTGACTGTGTTGTCATTTTAATGTTTTGTTGTTGTCCTTGGATAAAGATACATCTTTTGCCTCCTCCCAAAGGATTTTGTGAAGTACCATTGAGCGGATATGTCAAAGGTGTGCTCATAGTACTAGATGTAGCTATCAAGGGGGGATTGTTGTGACCTGATGATTCCCCCGTCACATTTACTGTCATAGTATAGAGAGGGTTTGAATAACTTTCCCACATTGTCAAGGAGCCATAGGTGGGTCCATCCGATTGTGACAGTATCGTGGATGTTGTAAGCATTGTGGCCGATTGTGATCCTCCAATGGATGTTGTGTTTATTTAAAAGTTGGAGGTGTTTGGGATGTTGGAGGTAGCATGCACTGTCATTGTAGTATCAAAGAAAGTATTGTTCGTAGTGTTGGAAAGTTGACCACTATGTGACATGTGATGAGCCAAGTCTTTGGCACATTTTGATCATACTTTTATAAATACTTTTTTGTTTTTATTATGCTAAAACAAACATTCAGTATGTTTATTGGATAGGATATAGACCTTTTTATGACTTAAATATGATGAGTATATTGTGATAAGAAGTCCCATGATTATTACCTTTAATGTTTTATTAGTCTGATAAATACTTTATGGCTTTTTGTGATCACAAACCTTCCTATAGCCTCCACTACCAAAACTTCCTGCAGCCATATCTGAAACAATGTTTTCCTTAGTTTAATACTTAATGAATGAATGAATAAAGTAATGGATTGTCTTAAAGGATGAACGTGTTGAGCTAACCTTCTTCCTCAGGAAAAGATGGCGAGATATTTTGCAGGTACCACGACTGAAGGAAGGGAATTCAATTTCCACTTGAAGAATTGAAGACCAAACCCATAAAGACTGGTTCAATAGAAAAAGATGAGGAGACAGTTTCAACTCATCCGCCATGCAGGGAGGGTGTTCCAAAAATCTAGGCCAGGCATCTTGGTGGTGCATGAATCCAGGATGATGGCGCTTTAAGACTGCTAAACCAATTTGACTTAGTTCTTTCATTGTCATTCACCTCTTTACTTAAGTTGGTTAAATGTAATAAATGCCTCCTGTTTTATAAAGGAAGGTTGGTTAGTAGTTAGGATCAATTTTCAATAAATAGCCCATTCTCCTTCAGAGAAGGGGCTGGAAAAATATCGCTATTGTAACACACTTTTAGTTTTAGAAATTTTGCTAAGAAATTGTGCCATATACTTGTTTGCATTGAATCAATAATGTTTATGAAGTTTTTCACCTAATCTATTGTCTGCTTTTGGCACTACCTAAGGGGGCCCACTTAGGGAACTGTCCATACTTTTATTCTGCAAGTTAGAATAGCTGCATTTCCCTTCATAGAAGTTAATGTGACTGTTCCTGCAGCTGGTAGAAACATAGAGTTGTCAACTGTTCCTGCAGCCACTAGGAGCAGAATAGGTTATCTTTCGAGTTTTTCATTTTCAAGCAAAGTTAAATAGTAAAGTTGTTTCCAGTATTTAAATTCCAGTATAAGGCATTTTACGAATCATGTATGTCTGGAAGGGTGATTAGTGCATATCTTGTGCTGTCCCATTTCAAGTTTACGTCCCTAGGTTGATAATTAAATAAGGTTCTTTAGCAGGTCATGGCTGCCAGTTGTGATGTTCAATCCCTAAGTAGAGGAATTCATGTTCCTAGTTATTGAGCTGATTAAAGAACACTACATTTTTGGCACCGTTGCCAGGGATGGTGTCAAACTAAGAACCTATTACAGGCATGCTAGTAAAGAGTTTAAGATTTTATTCTTAGTATTTTTAGTTTAGAATTCTACATTCCAACATCTCCATAGTTAGTTTACTTTTGTTGTATGCATAGAAGAAGAGCCCAATTTGGAAGATTCCTTCCTAGGAGCTCATAGATATTGAAGAGATTGAACCGAACCTATTCCAAGACGACCCATATCTAGATGCTAGCCAAGACTTAGTTACTTCATCTTCTTCCTCTGAACTAAGCTTTAACCTATCCGAAGGAACATAATCAAATAATCCACTTGCTCTTGTAGTTCATCAACCAGGAGCTAATCCAAGAATACAACCAAGAATGGAAAATCCTATTTTTCCATTTCCAATCCCGGACCTACATGACAATAATAACCTCAAGAACATCCCTGCCTCCTTACTACCAAAGTTCTATGGAATTATTACTAAGGAACCTCATACCTTCTTGTTTGAATTTGAAATCCTTTGTAGAAGCTATGACTATACAACCTCAGCACACAAGCTGAAATTGTTTCCCTCTACTCTAAAAGAGGCAGCCTTGAGATGGTTCATGGGATTGGGAAGCAATGTAGCTAACACTTGGGATGAAATGAAGACTCTGTTCTTGAGTAAATATAAAGAGTATTGTAGAGGAAATGATCTGAGAGGAGATGAAATCTTCAAAATGTCACAAAAGGAGGATGAAACCTTGGAGGATTATGTGTCAAGATTCTTGTTTAGTGTGCAGAAGAATACTCATCATGAGTTGAATGAGGAATCTCAAAAACTTCTCTTCTTAAGGGGAGTCAATGATACTTGCATGGAGGCCCTTGACCTCATGGCAGGAGGTGATGTCACCCAAAGTGATTGGGATGATATCAAGAAAATCTGTCTCAATTACTCTAGAGCAGCTGTAAAGAAGGGAAGGGGGTTTAGACCCTCTTCTATAAAAGGAAGTTTCTCTGGAGTATCTAAAGGGGAGATTACCAATCTTTTGTCCGAATTCAAGTAGGATATCATCAATGATGTAGCTACTCAACTGGATACTATGCAACCTAGAAGGAAGAAAGAGGAAGTTGAGGCAATGTTAGCTGAATATTGCCCCCACTGCTGACAAAGAAAGAAAGATTGCCGATGCAAAATAGTGGCCAATTTGGAGGTACAACATCTCCTTACTAAGTTCAAAACCATTGAAGGAGAGGAGGAAGTGTTCTTTGTTGCTCAGCGTAGGCCATGGTCCCCAAGACAAGGTATGCCTCAGGACCCTTTGCAAAATTTTGGTTCATATAATAGTCAATGGAAAAACCAGTACCCTCCAAACTATGGGCCATACTCCCAACCTCAATGGAATAACCCTTGGCTAAATGCCCAACAAAACCATTGGCAATCCTCACAAGGGAATTGGCAATCACCACAGAAAAATCAGTGGTAGCCTCCGCAAGGGAATTGACAGCAGTCTAACCAATGGAGAGGAGGCTAGCAATGGTCAAATCCACCCACTGGTTTCCTGTAGCAACCGCAACAGCAATCCATTATGCCACCTCCTATAGCTAATCAAGGTCAGAATCCAAAACCAACCCAACTACCTGCTCAGGTAGCACCCAATCCAAATAACCAACAACTACAGCAGTAGTAGCAAGTCTATTTTGCTGATCCTAATCATCAGCTTGCCTATGCTCTTAACTTGAATAATATTAATTTATGTTTCAGAAATGTGCTGCCCACACCATCTTCTCTCATAATCTCAGAATTTCCATCTGAGGAGACTAACCAAGAAGAAGATACCAATGACTAAGCCCAACCAAATGAGCTAGTTCAGATTCCATCATTACCTAAGGCATCTGGTAAAGTGTCCCCTCCTTTCCCACAAAGGTTGGAAGGTGAAAATGTAAAAAAACAAGAGGAACCTACCTTTGACATCCTTGACCAGCTAAAGCATTTATGTGTGAAAATTCCCTTGTTCCAAGCAATCAAAGAAGTACCTATCTATAGCAAGGCCATCAAGGAGGCATGTTTGAAGAAACCAGGGAGGAAAAAGAAAGACCCTCAAACTATCCATGTCATAGGCCAACTCTCTGACTTAATGCTAGGGAAGCTTAGCATCCCAAAATATTTAGATCTAGGAAGCCCTATTTAATGGGTTGCAAATTAAGAATGCTTTAGTAGATCTTGGTGCAGCTATCAATGTCATGACAAAGGACCTGGTTGTAAAACTTAATATTTCAGACCTAAGGACTACACCTACAATATTACAGTTTATTGATAGCTCAACTGTCAAACCCGATGGGGTAGTTGAAGACCTGGTAGTCACCTTGGATTCCTGGGAGTACCCTACTGACTTTATGGTCTTATCTCCAAAGTCATCATTGGGGGGATACCCTGCCATACTAGGAAGGCCTTGGTTGGCTACTATTGATGCTTACATTGGTTGTACGTTGGGTAACATGACAATATCTGATGGGTATAGCACAAAGAAGCTTACTCTCTATTCTCCAGCCCTGCCCCAACTTGAGTTTGGAGAGGTTGTTTGGCCAGATTTAGGAGAAGAGGAGGAAGTGAACTCCGTGGCCAATTAAATGATGATTACCAGAGAGCCTTTCATTGCACAACAAGAAGAAGAAGGTATATTGTCCAATATCCTACTGAATAACTATGGTACCAAATACTTTCATTGTGAAAAAAATCCATGTTCCTTGCAGACCATTCTTCCTTCACCTACATCAGCTCATTATCCTATAGCAATTGACTGCTTACACACATTGCTACCCCACGAGGTAGAAATTCCATTTCTGCCTAAAGTATCTATGGTATATTTAACCTCCCAAGTTGAGGTAGTCACAGGAAAAATCTTGAGCATCAATAAAAACCTCACTAGTGAGCAACATGAATCTATGGTCAAAATGCTTACCAGTCATAAGTCAGCTTTTGCTTGGGAATATGGTGACATGAAAGTTTTAGACCGAAAACTTTGTACACATTGCATATACATTAACAGTGAGTTCAGACCTGTCAGGCAGCCTCAAAGAAGAATCAATCCAGCTTTGAGAGAAATTGTTAAAGAAGAATTGTAGAAAATGTTAATAGCTGGCTTTATCTACCCAATCTCAGATAGTCAGTGGGTTTCCCCATTGGTTATTGTTTTTAAGAAAGGAGGAAAATGGAGGGTATGTGTAGATTACAGAGAGCTCAACTTGGCAACAAAGAAATATTACTTTCCTCTTCCATTCATTGATCAAGTTCTAGATAATTTAGTTGGGAAAAAGTACTTCTCATTCTTAGATGGCTTTAGTGGGTACAATCAAATCAAGATTGCTCCCAAGGATCAAGAAAAGACTACTTTTACATGCCCTTGGGGAATTTTTTCCTATTCAATTTTTCCTTTTGGTCTCTGTAATGCACCTGCAACTTTCCAGAGGGCAGTCATAAGTATCTTCTCAAACATCTCATATGATTGCATAGAAATATACATGGATGACATTACTGTTTATGGTACAAAATTTGAGGAAGATCAAGCCAACTTGAAGAAAATACTACAGAGATGTGAAGATCACAACCTATCGCTAAATAGTCAAAAGTGCTTCATGATGATGCAAGAGAGAATAGTGCTTGGTCACTATATTTCTGCTGCATGAATACAGGTTGATCCTGCTAAGATTGAGGTCATCTCTAATCTACCCTTTCCTGCCAAGTAGGAAGAAGTAAGGAGATTTCTAGGCCATGCTAGATACTACAGAAGATTCATCAAGCACTTCAGCCAAACAACAGGCCCCTTATATAGTCTGGTGAAGAAAGATGCAGATTTTTCTTGGATAGAGGAATGTGAAAAATAATTCCTTGATTTAAAAGTCGCCCTTACACATGCAACTATTTTGAAAGGACCTGATTGGTCACTTCCATTTCATATTCATACTGATGCATCAGATTATGCCATTGGAGCTATGTTAGGGTAGAAGGGTGGTTCAACAGAACATGCACTCTACTACATAAGCAAAAATCTGCAAGGGGCTGAATTAAACTACACTATTACAGAAAAAGAAATGTTGGCAATCATCTATGCCCTCAATAAATTCAGGCATTACATCACCGGTTATTAGATATTTTTTCACACTGATCATGCAACAATCCGGTATCTCATGAACAAAAGCTCAATAGCCGGGAGACTGGCAAGATGGTTATTGCTGATGCAGGAATTTGACATTACAATTATGGACAAGCTAAGTAAAGCCAACGTGGTTGCTGATTTCCTTTCTAGAATTCAAAGGCAAGATGACTCTGCACTTATTGAAGACTCCTTTCCTGATGAGCACTTGTTTGCAATCAAGGTTATTCACCCATGGTATGCCGATATAGAAAATTATCTGGTCGCAGGAAGAACTCCTCCTCAATTCTCCCCTAAGGAAAAGAGATTATTGCTAGAGAAAAGCTTTAACTTTTCTTGGATTGTAGATTGCATTTTTTATATAGGACTAGATCAAGTTATGAGGAGATGTGTATGAGAGGAGGACACTCATGATATGTTGCATGCAAGCCATGATGAGCTGTGTGGTGGAAATTTTGCTGCCAAAAGAACAACAATGAAAATTTTAAATACTGGCTACTATTGGCCAACTCTGCATAGAGATGCAACCAAATATACCAAGAGATGTGACATATTCCAAAGGATGGGAAGACCAACTCGATTTGATGAGATGCCTCTATTTCCACAAGTTGTCATTACACCCTTCGACAACTGGGAATTGGATTTTGTAGGCCCAATTGATCCACCTTCCAATGGTAAGTCCTACATCCTTGTATGCACAGATTATGTGACAAAATGTGTAGAGGCTAAACCTATGAAACACACTAGGGATAATAAAGTAGTTGAATTCCTCTATGAGGAAATATTCACCAGATTTGGTGTCCCTAGGGAAATAGTGACAGATCAAGGAGCACAATTCACTTCTACACTTATTACAGCCTTAGTAAATGAATACAATATACGACACATGAAATCAACTCCTTATCAGCCCCAGCCAATGGCTAGGTTGAGGTCACCAATAGGGACATAGAGTCCATTTTGACTAAAACTGTAGATTTGCATAGGAAGGACTGGGCCGCAAGGTTACCAGAAGCTATATGGGCCTACCGTACTACCTAGAAGACTGCTACAGGATATACACCTTTTGAAATGGTGTATGGTAAAACAGTTGTGATGCCAATAGAATTCGAACATAAGACTCTAAGAACAACATTAGAGATAGACATGGATTTAACAAATGCACAAAAGGACAAAGTCATGCAACTCAATGCTTTGAATGAGCTCCGAAAGAATGCCCTGCAACACACTAAGATGATACAAAATTAGAGAATAAGGTGGCATAATAAATACATTAAGGAAAAGAAATTCAAAGCAGGAGATTGGGCTCTGCTTTATGACTCATGATATAAGGACAGTCCAGGAAAACCACAAACCAGATGGTTGGGTCCATATGAGATAGAGGAGGTATTCACCAATGGTGTTGTTCAATTAAGGACCATTGATGAGGTCCGATTCAATCTACTAGTCAATGGGCATCGCCTAAAGCTCTATTCTAAACCCATTCACAAGGAAACATTTATGAGACAATTCGAAATTGAGCAGGATAGCAGTGATCCTGCAGCCAAAGGAATTAAGCCTAGGCTCAAATTCCCAGGCCATGCATAAAAGTGCATACCAAATCATAATAAAGGGGTTATCTAATAAGATCCCCATTCCATTCATTCACTTCACCCACAATCCGTACTCACTCTCTCTCTTCCACATCATCCACCTGTCATTTCCCATATCATCCACGTTTCTCCATGTCACGTATTGCAATGAAGGAGGCCACATCAGATAATTACGACAGTTCTCTCCAGGTACGCTCCACTTCACTTTAAGATTTCTTTAGTTACTTTATTTATTGCATTTAATCTAGTATTAATTAGCGCGAATAATTTCCTATATGGTTTCCATTTCCTTTGGATCATTCACACGATTGAGCATGTTTTTTCTATGATATTACTTCGCCACATCCTTATTATCACCACCATAAGCTTGTCCCATCAGTTGTCAAGAACCCTCAATATATGAAACATGTAATTAATAATCAAATAGTCTTTCCTTCCTACAATAATGAACCTAAATGTATTCTGATTATCCATGATTACTCTCTCCCTAAAAAATGATTGCATGATCACATTGTTTTCCCTATTTTTCTATCACTTTTGAAAAGAGGTTCAAAAGTTTCGGTTGAGGGGAGGGGCAAAGTGCAGTGGAATTGCAGAAGGGTTCATTAATTGGGTTACAGGAAGTTTAGTTGGAAAAGCCAGGTGAGCATTGCTTAACGCATTTAATTACAGAAAACCAAGGAAATGGGAGGTCAGCCGATTCAGCATGAGCCTACAGACCATAGCATCCTGTTGTAGGATCTGTTGCATGTGCCACTATTCAGAAAATATGGGTGGCTCAATTACTTCCTAAAGCTCGAAACTTTTAATACAGGAATTGTAGAGGAATTCACAAGGAAATTTCATGATGGGGAAGCAAAAGTTAGAGGCATAACAGTCAATGCGTTAATTGATAAAATTGTTGAGGTAACATGATTACCTCAAGTCAGAGAACCATTTCCCAGAGGAAGAGATGCAAGAAGCACCAGGGCTGAGTTCACTCGGCCAAATGACCCTCCTCTATGGGTAGACAAGCAAGGTGTGCAAAGAATGAGTCTTCCACAGGACTGGGTGTCACGGGTAGGGTATATCATCAAATACATAACCTATGAAGGTAGGTTTTCAGTCCTGCATTCAAATCACTTCAAACTTTTGTCTCATTTACGCCATGGATTGTTGATGAATATTCCTGACTTTCTTTACAATTTGCTATCCAATAGTGCTATTGAATTTAAAAAGGGTAGGGTTAACTCTGTATCTCACCACTGCCTTATTAAATTACTTGTTGAAAAATCCATTCAAGATGCATCAGGAATGACCTGGGAGGAATTCGCAGTCCAATTCAACCCTAAAATTCAAAATGTAGGACCTAGGGGTAAACCTCTTACCTTTAAGCAATGAACCTCCTAGTCTACAGGCCAAACCTCTATTGCTATGTCCTCTCCCCAGGAATCATCCGGTTCACAGGATGATGTTCCTCTTTCTGAAAGAACTCCCAAGCAGCCGACACAAGGTGCTATCAAAATTCATGAGCCGTCTCCCAAGGATAGGAAAGGAAAGTCACCTATTGTAGCAACCCCTGAGCCTGTAAAAAGAAAGAAAAAGGGAAACTTCTCTGTTCCTACAACAAAACCTTCCAAAAAGCATAAAAAAATTCCTAGTTCCATAAGGAGCTCTAGGCTCCAGAACCAGGCAGCCCACCAATCACTTAATACTACTCCTGCCACACCGCCTTTAGATCCTTCCAGTCCTGAACTGAGAGAAGAAGAACCTGTTATCGAGGAGGTTGTGAGTACACTTGAAGGGGCTGGCCTGAATAAGTTGGCTACCATTGCAAAGCAGCTATAGGAAGATATGGAATATGATGAGGAGGAAGAGCCAGTTATGTTTCCGTTAGAAGAAGAGCATGAAAACATTGGCATGACTGATGAGATTCTTCCTGGTCAGAAAAAACAGGAAGATCAGCAACAGGATGGTGATTTGGGATAGGATAGCCCTAAGCAATCACATAATGTAGAGGTAATTGGAGAAGAAGAGCAAGGTAAGGTGGATGTGTTTGAAGAAGTATAGGAGACACCTGCGGTGTGCTATAATCATAGACCACCACTCCATGTCACAAACTTTACTGCAGGAATGGCATGTTTTCAAGAACTTCAACAATAGTAGACTACTTCTGCACTTGAGATTGAGAGACTACAAAGGGTAATCCAGAACAAGAATCTGGAAATTGCTAACTTGAATGACACTCTCAACCAGTTGGTAGAGCTAGTTCCACAACTGATGCAATGTTGTGTACCTTCACCTGTCTACGCAACGTATCTCAAGGAGCTGTATTTGAACTTCCAACTAATTAGAGTCTAGAAAGGTAAGAATCCTTCTTTGGATACCTCTGAGGAATTTTATGAAGCATACAGGGATTCACCTCTGCACATCAGGAACCTCCTATGTGAATTTTATCTGCACAATTTGGCTGTATCCAAGGATAAGGAATGGAATCCCTTATGTTATGTTAGTGATATTCATATTAGTGCTCTAATCTCCTGGATCACCAATGAAATAAGCAGAGGATAACAATTTGATAGCCATATGCATGATGAAGTAAATATGCCATTGTCTGTAAGAAATGAATCTAGAAATGGAATGGGTATTTACTTTGATTGGAAGAAATTGTGGAGAGATGAAAGAGCTAGGCCACTGATTGAGCCTCTAAGACAAGAGGTATTTTCTAAATACTCCCAAATTATAAATAGTGATTTTAATGCTGCAACCCTACACATTTAGAACAGATGGGAGCATCTTTCATTTCAATTAAAGAAAGTAGAACCACATACTCCCAATACCTTGTATGCAGCAACCAGAAGGGCAGAGAGGTACATGAGGAATGCCAGAACAAAGAAGGAGAATTGGTTGCCCTTGGTTATGCAGCCGCTATTCTCCTATGGCCATTATTGGCTATACAGGGGGATAACAACACTTATAATAGAAGTTATAAAGATAATAGATGGCAAAGGCTGGAGGCAATGCGAGCTCACTTCTGGAGTTTCCAGAATGGAGAATGTGGACAGGAACTGAGTGAAGATCTGAGAGAGTTTTCCAGAAGAAGGAATTCTAGACTTGCTGAAGGGTCCAGCAAGTAGTTGGTTGAGGGGAGTGATGAGCCAAGTCTTTGGCACATTTTGATCATACTTTTATAAATACTTTGCTATTTTTATTATGCTAAAAAAAACATTCAGTCTGTTTATGGGATATGATATAGACCTTTTTATGACTTAAATATGATGAGTATATTGTGATAAGAAGTCCCATGATTATTACCTTTAATGTTTTATTAGTCTGATAAATACTTTATGGCTTTTTGTGATCATAAACCTTCCTATAGCCTCCACTACCAAAACTTCCTGCAGCCATATCTGAAACAATGTTTTCCTTAGTTTAATACTTAATGAATGAATGAATAAAGTAATGGATTGTCTTAAAGGATGAACGTGTTGAGCTAACCTTCTTCCTCAGGAAAAGATGGCGAGATATTTTGCAGGTACCACGATTGAAGGAAGGGAATTCAATTTCCACTTGAAGAATTGAAGACCAAATCCATAAAGACTGGTTCAACAACAAAAGATGAGGAGACAGTTTCAACTCATCCGCCATGCAGGGAGAGTGTTCCAGAAATCTAGGCCAGGCATCTTGGTGGTGCATGAATCCAGGATGATGGCGCTTTAAGACTGCTAAACCAATTTGACTTAGTTCTTACATTGTCATTCACCTCTTTACTTAAGTTGGTTAAATGTAATAAATGCCTCCTGTTTTATAAGGGAAGGTTGGTTAGTAGTTAGGATCAGTTTTCAATAAATAGCCCATTCTCCTTCAGAGAAGGGGCTGAAAAAAATCGCTATTGTAACACACTTTCAGTTTTAGAAATTTAGCCAAGAGATTGTGCCATATACTTGTTTGCATTGAATCAATAAAGCTTATGAAGTTTTTCACCTAATCTGTTGTCTGCTTTTGGCACTACCTAAGGGGGCCCACTTAGGGAACTGTCCATACTTTTATTCTGCAAGTTAGAATAGCTGCATTTCCCTTCATAGAAGTTAATGTGACTGTTCCTGCAGCTGGCAGAAACATAGAGTTGTCAACTGTTCCTGCAGCCACTAGGAGCAGAATAGGTTATCTTTCGAGTTTTTCATTTCCAAGCAAAGTTAAACAGTAAAGTTGTTTCCAGTACTTAAATTCCAGTATAAGGCATTTTAGGAATCATGTATGTCTGGAAGGGTGATTAGTGCATATCTTGTGCTGTCCCATTTCAAGTTTACGTCCCTGGGTTGATAATTAAATAAGGTTCTTTAGTAGGTCATGACTGCCAGTTGTGATGTTCAATCCAACTGTTCTGCAACCACTAGGAGTAGAATAGGTTATCTTTCGAGTTTTTCATTTCCAAGCAAAGTTAAACAGTAAAGTTGTTTCCAGTATTTAAATTCCAGTATAAGGCATTTTAGGAATCATGTATGTCTGGAAGGGTGATTAGTGCATATCTTGTGTTGTCCCATTTCAAGTTTACATCCCTTGGTTGATAATTAAATAAGGTTCTTTAGCAGGTCATGACTGCCAGTTGTGATGTTCAATCCCTAAGTAGAGGAATTCATGTTCCTAGTTATATAGCTGATTAAAGAAAACTACAACATGTTATGAGTGTTGTTGTCATTAGGGTCAAGAGATGTTATTCTTAATGTGTTATTGTCAAATCCATATGGTAGCTTAGCTCCTTGACTCAAGAGTATGGCTAAGTATCTGTCTCTGTCGTATAGGACCATTTTTTCGAAAAATTGAGAGGACTCTAGATCTTGTGCCGCTACCTCTAAGTTTTCCTCTAGTATTTGACCGTATTCATCTTTACGTAAATAATGGTTCAAATTGACTGTTTGATGAGGATGGTGTTGTCATGAGAGGTTGATTGTTTGTATTGCCAAATGGATCGTCAAAAGTCCAATTTGGGTCATATGTGGGATTATTAACAGTGGAAGTGGGGTCTTGTCGAAAGTTTTCCATTTGTCATTGTTGTTTTTGGAGTCTAGTTTCCACCATAAAATGAGATTGCTCAAATGAAAATGACAACTAAATGCAAGGATGACACTATGAAAGGTCTAAGTTCGAAATGACAACTAGGATGAATGATATTTTTTGATTTTTGGGAATAGAATATGCAATGTCTAGACTTATAATGCAATTTAAGACAAGGATACCTAAGCACTTGTAAGCTCAATCTTTGTTTTTGATTTTGGTTACTAAAGGAATTTATTGAAAAGGACAAGATGACAAGGTCTAAAGGACTAGTGATTTTTCCTAAATAGACTGTTGAGTTGGAAAATCTCACAAAAGGGACAATGACTAAAAAAGGGATTGATAACTTAGTCCAAGAGAACCTAGTTTCGAAAGCAAGGATGTTGCAAATTGTGTTGAGATATGCCTAATCCAAAGTATGCAAGACAGAAAACCTAGGGACGAACTAATGCCTAATGTATGCAACTAAAAAAAATGAAGAGTGAAACCTATGGTCAAGAATGAAAATTAATGGTCCAAAATTTGAACAATTTCAAAATTGGTTTATGACAGAATCTCCTTGGAAACAATGTTTGACAAATGATTGACAAGGTGTAGACTTCGGAATTGACTTTGTATGAATATTTTACTTGTGACAGGAAAATGCGTTGTTTGAGGTTGCGAATGTGTCACCGTTTTGCGAATGCGGTTTGATTGAGCGAATGTGGCTTGGAGACTGAAAAATGCGACTCAGTTTTGCAGATGCGGCTTTGTAAGTTTTAGATGTGTCGCGATGCATACATATGCAGTGTTTGAAATGTTGAATGCGGTTTAATAGAGCGATTGCGTCTCAGAAACTCGAATGCGGCTCGACATATGCAACACAGTTTATAAAAAATGAGTTTCTTGTCGTTTTGATGGAAAATTTGATTTGTCTGATTGTGAATGTTTTGTCCATAATCATAATTGTGATTAATCTAGAAAGCACTTGACAAACACAGTGTTTTGAATGTAAGAAAGCACACATAAGACAAGTACAATCCTAGGTTAGGCCAAGACGATATTCGCTAGATTCCAAGTGGGTTTCCCCAACCACATATCTGTAGCATGTGAATTCAGAAGCTTGGCTGCATGGGTTCCCCCTTACAGTGCACTCTCTTCTCAGGCCAACCAAGCTTCCAACCCCCATAAAACTCCCATGGCAGATTGATCACCTCTACTACAAACTGCAAAAGTGTGGATTCCTTCACACCGACCGGTGCTACGCTAGCAAATAGAAGGTTTTTTGGCTTACTAGACAAAGGTGTTTAGTTCGGGACCCCCATTCGAGTGGCCATACATGGGGTAAGAGATTAATCACCAATTAGGTGGCACTCCAGCCTAAAGAGGTTAAGCTCAATAGGGTTTATGGGAGTACTATTATGTTCGTATGACACATCCGCACTCGTAATCTTAGGTTTTCCCTTAAGATTCACATTTATATACCGGTCGGGGGTCACTTGGCTTTGGCTCCTTGTCGGTTTAAGTCGTGTTGGGGTGATGAAATCCCTAGGCAGGCCTAATTTCTAGAGTTGGTAACCATTTCTCTTACACCCAAGATTTCTCGAGAGTGCAAGGGCAGAGGATACTTCAATATACCAAATTGTGAGGTAAAAATAGATAAAAATGGGTCTGGTTTTCTAATCACCGAGTTTTCACAAGGTGAGAGCATACTCACCTACCATTTTGCAAACACACTCAGACATAGTAGAAACACAAGTTCATTTTAATTGCACCAAAAAGAAATGTGTATTATACTAAGAAAAAGATAGGCACTTTGTTTTGATGTTCAATCTTCGATGATCGAACCTGCAAGACCACACATTAGTAGTTTGAATATTTTCCTTCGACCCTCAAAAAGTAACCACCAAATGATGCAAATCCTAATTAGTAACACCAAACCTATGCTAGGAAGAATGCAAGAAATAAACAGAATAAAGAGAACATAGAAAACAACAAAAAAAATGAAAGCAAATCAACAAAAAATGTTACTAGTCGAATGTGTCACGACAGAGCGATTGCGTCGCTTTGTGTATCAAATGCGGCTCGGGAATTCAACTGCGGCTTTCCTGAGCATGATTGCGGCACGATAGAGCGATTGTAGTGTTGGGGTGTGTGAATGCATCGCGACGCATCAGATGTGTCACGATTTAAAAAAAATAGTTGTGTCACTCTATACCTGTACTTGCAAAAATGATAGAAAACACACGAAAACTATACGAAAATAACAAAAAAAACAGTCGGCTTCACCAGTGTAACTAAGGGTTATTTTTAAGTTTAGTTTATCAAATGAATTTGAAGCATAAACCCAAAGAAATAATGAAGTGCAAAGGAACAATAAACAAAAACACATAAAATGGAACAATCTCACCCAATGTTTTCATTCTCCATGGCTGATCTCCATTACACCTTCTAGCTTGCTGATTTGTGTTGCCCTCAAATCGAACATGCGAGCAATCCTTGACGAAGTCCTACACAAGCTTTGAAGAATTTTCTTCTAAAATTCCTATGCCTATGACCATATGATTGAAATGTCTATGCCTAAATATGCCAAGACTAAGTGGAATAAGCTAATAAAATACTGCAATGTATGTAAAATCTCTAAGTATGTCAGTGCATAATCTAAAAATGAGAGGAAAATAGCATTTTATAGAAAATTCCATTTTGAATGGACAGACGAGATTGACTTTTGACAGAGACCTAAAATCAGAGGCCCAGATTAAATTTGATAATCCCTAATTAGGGTTAGGGAAAAATCATTAAGCGAGTGGTCGAGATTTCATCCGAGAGAATCAAATTGACGGTGGAGAATAAATGAAATAATTAACTTGAAAATAAAGATTTTTCGAAAATCAAGAAGATAAGAGTTGAACAAAAGATCAGATTTGGAAAATCAAGAATCTGCCTGATTACTTGATTTTTAGAGGAAAGTTACCAATTTGAATTAAATTAATTCAAAATATGGATTTTGTGAAATAATAAATAATCGATTTTCAGATTATTTACCAAAATGGACTGTTAGTTAAGAATGTGATGACATTTTAAATAATTTTATTTATTTAAAATGAGAGGAATATTAATTTTGACAATTAAATAATTAGAGATAATTATTTAATTTAGTAGATAAGATTAATTAATTAAATAAATTAACAAATTTATTTAATTATGAGGATTAGTGACATATTAAATAAATAAATGAAATTTATTTATTAATAATTAGGAAGAAATAAATGCAGATAGGTAATTAAATAAATTAAGAAATTTATTTAATTAAAGGAAGACTTAGACAATTAATGACGTATTTAATAAATAAATAAAATTTATTTATTTAATAATCATGAAGAATAAAAGGACATGAATTAATTAAATAATTATGAATTATTTAATCAATGGTCGAATGTGGACTAAGGACATAATTAAATGCCATAATTATGCTAGGATGAAAGTAGTAAAAATAGAGCTTGCAGGCCTAGGTCATTTTTAGGTGTCTACATTAAGGTTTTTGAATTGTGTGGGAGAGTATGAAAATCAGAAAATTGACTTTAGAGCTTTTATTGAAAATATTGATGGTAAGGATACCATATTTGGAAATGAGGTCATTCAGTTAAAGACAAACACAATTCCCAAGGGTCTAGTTGTACTAGAAAGAGTGTTTGATAATCAAGATAAGACAAAGGCTAATCACACTACTTCCCATCCTGATGACTTGGAAGAGATAAATCTTGGAACAGAAGCATCCCCAAAGAAGGTGTATATTGAAAAGAAAATGTCACCAAAGGTGAGAAGGATGCTAATTGACTTATTAAGGAAGTTTAGGAATGTGTTTACATGGTCCTATGATGACCTTAAGGCATACAGGGAGGACCTTTTCCAACATGATATTCCTTTGCGTGATGATGCTAAGCCATTCAGACAAAAGCAAAGGCCTATTAATCCCACCTTGGCCCCCAAAATGCAAGAAAAATTAATGAAATTAAGGGATGTAGGAATCATCAAGCCAATTAGACATTCATCTTGGGTGTCAAACTTGGTAGCAGTAAGGAAGAAAAATGGAGACATCAGGTTATGTGTAGATTTCAGAAATTTGAATGTGTCTTCATTAAAAGACAACTATTTGTTACCCAATATGGAAGCCATGTTGCAAAGGGTGATAGGTTGTGAGTTGATGTCTATGATGGATGGTTTTTCTGGTTATAACCCGCTTATGGCTAAAGAGTCTGATCAGTTTAAGACAACTTTCACCACACCATAGGGAACATATGTTTATCTAAGAATGCCATTTGGTCTAACAAATGTAGGGGCTACTTTTTAGAGAGCCATGGATGTGGCCTTTTCATATTTTATTAACTTGTTTTTGGTGATTTACCAAGATGACTTGACAACATATTCTAAAAAGGAAGAGGATCATTGTGAGCATTTGGAGAAGGTATCCATTAGAGCTCTGGAGTATGGTATTTATTTGAATCCAAAGAAATGTGCATTGGAGTACTAGAGAGAAAGTTATTGGGACATATTGTTTCCAAGGATGGAGTAAAAATTGATCCAGAGAGGGTAATTGCAATTGATAAAGTTCCACAACCTCGAAGTGTCAAAGGAATACAGTCTTTCTTTGGACAAATAAATTTCTTGAGGAGGTTTGTGACAAATTTTGCTGAGATAGTTAGCCCTATTTCCAAAATGCTCAAGAAAGGAGCCAAAGTTGAATGGGATAAGGAGTCTGTGCAGGCTTTCCAAGCCATTAAGAAAGCAATAAAGGAGGCTCCTATGTTAAGAACCCCTAATTTTTCCAAACCATTACAGATTTTTTCATTTGCTTCTTTTCACACAATTGCAACTATGTTATTGCAAAAGAATGCAGAAGGTTTTGAACAACCTGTGGCCTTTTTCAGTAAATCTTTACAAGCTACAGAGCTTAAGTATGATATAAATGAAAAACAGGAATATGCACTAGTAAAATTAGTAAAGGCTTTTAGGCCTTATTTGATGGGAGCTACTATAATTCCTTATGTGCCTAGTGTTGTTGTTAAGGACATCTTCACACAACAAGAAGTGTCAGGAAGAAGGTGTAGATGGATAAATAGGATCCAGGAATTAAATATTGAGGTTTAGATTACTAAACTGGTAAGAGGACAAGGATTGGCCAAGCTTATGGACCAAAGTAATCTGGAAGCAAATCAGATAAATTTTCTAGAAGAGAATAGATCACACATATGTGATATGGAGCATTATGAATTGTATAAATATGTGATATATTATTTGCAAAGAATGAAATGTCTTGACAACTTGAGTGAAAATGAGAAAAGGACATTGAAGTTACATACTATCAAATGTGTTATTGTAGATGGAAAGCTCTGGTGGAGAAATGGAGAAGGTGTCATGTTGAAGTGTGTTGACCAAGATCAAGCAAAAGAAATTTTGACTGAGATGCATGGTGGAGTTTGTGGAGGACATTATGTGGCTAAAAAAAATGCACATAAGATAATGAGGGCTGGATTTTGGTGGCCTATAGTTTTAAGGATGCACACCAACTAGTGAAGACATGTGATGCTTGTCAACATTTCTCTGGTAAGTTAAAGTTTTCTGGTAACTTGCCTCTAAAACTAGTTATAGTACAAGCTCCATTCCAATAGTGGGGTATTGATTTTGTAGGAGAGATAGCATGTAAATCTAGTGGGGGCCACTCATGGATATTGGTGGCCACTGATTATTTCACTAAGTGGGTGGAAGAAATTCCAACAAAGAAAGCCACTAGTAAAGTGGTAATTGACTTCTTGATGAGCAACATATTGACTAGATTTGGATGTCCGGAAAGGATTGTATTATATAATGCAATGTGTTTTAGGTCTGAGGAATACATAGAATTCTATGAGAAGCATGGCATCCAAATTTCTTATTCATCACCATACCGCCCATAGGGAAATGGACAAGCATAATCAAGCAATAAAAGCTTGATGAAGATCATTAAAAGAATCCTGGATCAGAATAAAAGGGCTTGGGATTCTAAGCGGAGATTAGCAGTTTGGGAAAATAGGGTAACTGTGAAGAAGGCAATAGGTTGTGCCCCATTTGACTTGGTTTATGGGATAAATGCCAGGTTGCCCCAAAACAACTTAATGGAAATGTATAAGTTTGTCCAAATGTATGATAATGAAATTGATGATGAGATGCAATTGAGAGTGGAAGCTCTTATAGAATTAGATGAAACTAGGAGGGAAGCACAAAAGAGAAATGAAAAGTTGCAGTTGCAAGTAAAGAACTTGTATGACAAGAGAGTAACCGCAAGGAGTTTCAAAGATGGAGATTTTGTTTTAATGTGGAATGCCTGACTAGAAGATAAAGGGAAACATGGGAAATTTGATGCAATCTGGTTGGGTCCATTTTTTTATTAATGGTAAGTGGGGAGAATATTCTTACTCCCTCCAAGATATGACAGGGGATATTCTTGAACTAACAGTTCATGGACAGTTCTTGAATTTATACTTCACTTGACGTATTCTTTTCCATGAACAATAGTTTAGCTTTGTATATTTTGTACAAAGGTTGGGTTGTTTTGTCTAAACAATCCCTTTTTGGTCATCTCTGCATCTTGGTCTACTCTACCTGAGATTCTAAATTCTCGCTTCATTCCAGTGGAATGAACGTCCCCAACTGGAGCCACTGATGGAGCTTCAAATTTTTTCTCCTTGTTTGTTACTCATGCCCTGCCTTATGTCGCTGGTCTTTCATGGTGTTGGAAAATTTCTAAGGGTTGGGGTTTTAGCTTTTCCTTCATGTAAAACCCTAGTGTTTGTTTTATGCCTTGGTTGGGTTCTATTTTGTTGTTACCTTTTGAAGGATTTAAAAATAACTTATGCCCCATCGTTTCGTCTAGGCTTGGTCCCTTTGGTCTTTTATTTTTATTTCCTCCACAGGTTTTATTTTCCCTAAGTCTTGGTTGGCCCTGTGTTTCATCATTTAAAAACAACTTATGTCGTTGTTTTTCCATCCGCCTAGTGATGTCCCCTTGTCCTTTAATGAATGTTTTATTTTGTAGAATGGATTGAATTCACGCTACTATTGATCAAATTGTCTTCCGATGTCAACAGTTTCCTACCATCGCGCAATTGGGAATTGGAGTATCTTTATTGATCACGATATCATGGGCAGGCGCCACGTGTCCTTTCTAGGGGCTCAAACTTGCGCAACAATTGATCAACTATCCTTTGATTTGAGCTATTCCCTGCCATCTCACGATGGCCCCACAACAATGCTTTGGTTGATTGTGATATCATGGGTGGGCACCACATGTCCTTTCTGGCATGGTCGAAGGAGATCGGTTTGTGTGTCATCAATCAATCTTCATCAGATATCAATGGTTGCCCGCCATCGCATGATCCAAAGTTGCAGTATCTTTACTGATCACGATATTGTGAGCAGGCGCCACGTGTCTCATCTGATGAAGCTGAAAGAATAAGGAAATACATTAATCTGGCCTTAAATACACTAAAAGGTGGACTACTAAAGTGCTCTCAAGGTGCATGTATTTTAAATCGATGGATCTATTATAATCTGAATGGGAAAGCTACTTGATGGTTAATGATAAGGTTGGTGACTGTGTTGAAGGATTGAGATCACTGATGCTTAAAATCTACAGTTGCCTGCCATCACGTGATCTAGAATTTCAAGGTTTTTACTGATCACGATATTGCGGGCGCATGCCACGTGTCTCATCTGGTGGGGCCAAAGAAATAATGAAATACTTTAACCCAGCTTTAATGTGTTATGTTAAGGGTTACTAGAATGTTTGTGAGATACACATGCTGCAAATCAACGAAGATGTTATGATCTCAATGGAAAAGGTGCTTGAAAGATAATGATAAGGCTGACTAATGTTCTGAAGGAACAAGATCACCACTATTCAAAATCAATGGTTTCCTGCCATCGCATGATCCAAAGCTCCAAGATCTTTACCAATTACAATATCATGGGAAACTGCCACATGGATTTCCTTCGCTGCGTATGATATGGTGGGCCCTTTACTGCCATGTTGGTGATTGCGTTAGATTTTTTTGAAGGTAGTTGTTAGATGATTTAATCAAACTAAAGGATCGACGACTAAGTTTAAATTTACATCAAATATGGTTGGAGTCATTCGTGCAATGCGAGAGTGAGCTTTAATGGCAGATGGGACACTTGCTGGCATGATTTGATCAACATAAAATCAATTTTCCTGCTTTGTTTATATCACAAAGCATTCAACTATTTTTTGGAGCAGTTTTAGAGCTGAAGGTGAAATTGCGAGTCTCTACAGCCATAATTTGGGATTTCTGTGAACAAAGCCATGAGTTTATCTTTTGTGCCTCCCAGTCATTTTGCACTCAAATTTGGGAAAGGATTAGTTGTGTTTGTTATTGACTGTGTTGATAAACATGTTAGGGCTATAGTTTAGATATAGATTGTGAGAAATTGTAGTATTTTGTTTTGTAATTTTCTATCTCTGGTTAGTCCTAGCTTTTTCAATTATAACATTGTAAAGAAGCCCTAGTTTGTCCAAGATGGCATCGCCAAAACAACATTCTGGCCAAGTTGATTATCTAAGAAGAAACCTGTATGATGATTTATTGGATCAATTTCCCTTGTCAACAAATGATAGGAGGAAGGGATTGATTCTAATGCGAGGGAAAATCCTAGGGGAAGGGTTAGTATATAATTGCTCCAACATTGCCGATGCTAGGGTTCCTCTCACAAGCTTAGAGATGTTGAGATTGTGGTATGGGCAGAGGAATTTTCCTCACCCATTTTCAAATGGATGGATGTATGACATGGGGAAGCTAGTGGTACAAAATGTGTTCCCTGATGTAGACCTACTTAGGGCAGTGGTTGCAAGATATGACCCTATCACACGGGTAATCAGAGATAATGATGGAGGTGTTATGTTGAGTATTAATAGAGAAGTCCAATAGATTTTTGACCTGAGTGAACTGAGTGAAGACTTGGTTCTGATCAATCTTGAGGAGATGAAGCAAGAATATGAAAAATTGAAGTCTCTTTTTAGAGCTAAGTTTCTTCCACCTCATTTGGCTAGGGCAGGAGGGTCAAGATTTCATATCATCCCTAGTGACCAAGAACCTTTCATATTAAATTGTTTTGCAAATCATTTCCTTGCCACTTTCTATTCATTGTGTCAGATTTTAGGTTTCAGTCCTGGTGCGGTGATTCCCACTACTTATATGTTCATGGGGGTGCAAATGCAACATCCTAACTTCTCTATGACATATGACTTTTCTCCTTTCTTGGCTAAGAAGATACATGAAGGGCTACCAAAGTTGCAGAAAAATGATACTGACACTCAATTCTTTTGGTATTCTATGTTGATGCATATGTTCTTGTTCAAGAATGTTGACTTCTTCTCTGAGAGGATGAAATTAAGGCAATCGGTTGATGGAGAAAGATTGCCAATACAGATATGGACTGTAGATTTAACTTGCAATAAGGAAAGCACTAGTTATGTGCAATTTGATATTTTTTTTGCTTCCAGATTAAGGGCTAGATTGATGGTGAATGTACCTAGGATCCTTGAGGAATTGCATGATTTCCTCAGGCCAAAGGGGAGGAAGCCAGAATTGAAGGTTTACCATAACTAGGGTGACATTATCGCATACCCAGTCAGTACTATCCTGAGAGTATATGGTTTTTAGGGAGCCCCTCATATACTTCCATACAATGTGCCACCAAGAGTGGGGTTTGCAGAAGTTATGTGGCGAATAGGTTGCATTTATGAGGACAACCTCACTAGGAGGGGTAAGGGAACATTTTTCCCTGATTATACAGTGGTGTCTAATTTTGAATTGTCAAAGGGAGGCTGGACGCATTTTGAGAAATTCTTTGATGATTACCATTTGAGATGTGGTCCAAAGCGGCAACATGATCCTGAGGGTTTCTTTGCTCTTTTCAGACAAATAATAAAAGCTGGCAATTTTGTGCATGAATTCAACTTTCCTAAGGACCTGAATAGAAATGAGTTCGACCTAAATAAGCAAGAGTTGAACAAGGAGAAATGGATAGCTTATGATAAGCTATTAGATATTGTACACAAAATGGATCCCAAGTATGATCCATTGTTGGAGTTCAGTCCATACCATAAGAAAATTGATTTTCTGATGGAGAACTTCAAAGAGATTATGGGTACTTTGAGAACAAAAAAGGTAAACTTAGAACTGAGTTTGGGTGTACAAGAAAAGGGTGTTAGACCAATTGAAACAAGGCCAACATATCAACCTACAGAAAGGTGGCCTATTTACAGGAAGAAAAAGGATAGCAACAGTGATAAGAAGAAGTGGACAGAAAAGGAAAGAAAATAATGAAGGTGCCTCCACAACAAGGTCCAAAATTCAAAGCGCCTCAGACAATCAAAATTATTGATTTAGATTCATCACTAGAAGATACTCCCTCATCACCACCATCTGAACCAAGCCCTAAGAGGAAAAGAATTGATCAACCACAGGAGGATCTGATGGATGAAATTATTATTATTGATCAAGACATGCAAGTTGGTATGTCTTCCCCTCCTAGGCCAGCTGAATTGGTTTTATTTGATTTAGATATGAAAGGAAAAAGTGTACAAGATGCAAGAATGGAAGAATGCAAGGAGTTTGTAGATGACAATACATTTGTAAAAACTCATGTATTCTTGCAATTGGTATGGAGGATGAAATATGAAGAATATCAAGATAAGTGTAAGAAGAGAAGAGAACTAAGACTTGACAGGTCAAAGTAGGAGAATGATGAGGAGGTAAAAGTTGAATTAATGGAAGAATTCAAGAACATCACTCCTGAAGAAGGAAGAAAACTGGTGAGTCAAGCTGGTGTATTGATTCTGCCTGAATGAGACAATCCAGATGTTGTAGCATTTAATGCCATTCTAAAGTCCAAGCATCCCTTGCAAGACTCTATTGAAGAAGTCAAGGAAACACTTCAAGACTCTACTTTCAGTGAAGAGTATGAAACCTTGGAAATTTGGGCATTGGCCCCACAAGGGAGAGAACCAGATGTTTTTGATATTAATCCAAATTTCAGAGGAGGATTAATAATAAAAAGAGCTTCAGAGACCTCAACCACCGAGGCCACTAATTTGACTGTGAATGTGGCCAAATTGGCCCAAAAGACTGCTAAAAGGGAGGAGGTTGAAAAGAAGAGCCTAATGGAGAAGTATAACCTCTTGATTGAGGAATACAACAAGATGCAGCAGAAGAATGTTGAGTTGCAGACTGAGGTGGAAAGGTTTAGGTATAAGCATATTGGGGAGAAATCAAGTGCTCAAGGAACCAGTACATTACCTTCCATAGCAGGGTCAGTGCCTCTTGCTTCTCCAATTGTTTCCACACCAGGATCTCCCAGTTAGGATCTTGCCCTCACCTCTTCTTTAGAGGAAATTGAAGAAGAAATAAAGTGCTCTGTTGATCCTACAAAGAAGTAGCTCTTGCAAAAAATTGATGAATTGCAGGCATCATTAAAGGTAAGTGATGAGGGATCTCTTTTAAAGCAAAAGGAGATTGTTACTACTATTTTGAGGCATTTAAATGAAAAGGTTGATAGTAAATTGCTATCTATATATTCTTTATATTCTTTGTTGTTAGAAGCAATAAGGGATCAGGAGGTAGTGATACGATTGATTGAAAATTGGATCCCTAGGGCCAGTGATTTGGATGTCATGTATAAAGCCTCAAGGTTTGATACAAATAATAGGCCCCAATTATTAAATCTTACTCAAGTATTAGTTAAGTCATTGCAGGGTTTTCAAACCCTACCAGATGATTTGAGTAGGAAGATTAGGGAGTTGGTGAAGAATTTCAATGATTGGGGTAACACATTGTTACCTGATATAATTGATGAGTAGGGGAAAATCAGGTCACTCCAACAATGGCAGGATCAAGCAAGTGAGGTCATCAATGATCAAATTAATTCAATTTGTGATGACTCAGAATATGATTTGTTGGTGAGCTGTATGGATAAAATCATTAGTACCAACTCATTTTTGGAATCTTTTGAAAGGGATGCAAATTAGGTAGCGGTAAAATAGACACCTTATAATACCAAGGTGGATGAGGTAATTAATTTTAACTGGCCGACTGATGAATAGTACCAGAAATGGGTAACTAAATATTTGACTGAGGAGGAGTAAAAAGAGTGGACTACTAACAGGTGGAAAATCAGATGTTGTAGTTGCAACAGTTCTAGTTTTGTGTTTATGGAATTCTCAGCGTGGGTTTCTTATGGTTTTTTGTTATTGCATCAACTTTCCTCAGCTGACATGATGAACAATAATATTCTCAAAGGTGGTGGATATTGTAACAATTTTTGGAATATCAGTAGGTGCTCCAATTGGCTAGTGGCATGTGTAGTTTCTAGTTTGATGCTTGTTTGCTCCTTCATTCTCTATAAGAAGGATTTCAAGGCCAGAAGTACGGGTTAGCAAGTTAGAAAATTTTGGTCGAGTCTAGGTGAAGTTGCAGAGCAAATTGTAAAGCCTAATGGTTTTAGAGAGAAATGCAATTTAGGTTTTGAGTAATTCTGCAACAAGTTTTGAGCTCATGGGGATTTAATGTTGTATAACAATACTAGCATTTGAGTTGAAATGATAAATTCAAGCTCATGTCTCTCCATTGTACATGCATATCTGAACTTTGAATGAAATAACTAAGGGTTGTTTTATCCATCTCACTGTTGTGGTGTGTATGATTCTATTTTAGCTTTAATTCAAGGAATTAATTAAAATGCTTGAATGAGATTATAGGCGGATATGTTCTGTATAAGGATTTGACAAGTAGTATTGGGTTAGAATGTATACTAATGAAATTGTAATGCAATATTGTCAAGGATTTCATATGTTATGTGTTAAATTTTTCATATACCTTGAGATGCTTATGAATTTGACTCCTGTAATGGATATATGGCACTCATCTAAGTTGTAATTATCTGTATGATTCAGTATTTGTTTGTCTTTTCCTAGACGTTGCTACAAATTGCAAATTAATGATGATCTTATACAATGGATTGTGTTTAGTTATCTCATGCTCCAGATAGTTGATATTGTCTATGAACAACCAATTCTAATGGATATTATCCTATCGTGTTGAGCTATTAGGTGAGATTATCTGCTATTGTTAATGTTGTTTATAATAATGGTGCAGAGGTTGTAAACACATTAAGGGATCACCCTTCTGGGTCTTGCAGAGACCGAAGTGTAGGAGGCTTTTTAAAGTCCTCATCAGTTGGTCCAAGTCCTTCGAGCTGCATTTGATTGGAATTGGCAATTCCATAGGTAGATTAGAAGGAAAACCTGGTTACATTGTAAAAAAGAACGAACAAGCACTATAGGTCAAACAAAATAGAATGATGGTGTAACAACCTGTAGGATGTAGATATATGTTTTTGTGACACTCGATGTAATTAACATTTAACCACCCAGACAATGAAACACAATTATTGATGAAGTCACAACATTACTAACATAATTCTTATCTGATTATTATATATTTTTTTATAAAATTTCCACAAGTAAAATACTAGAGTCTTCCCTGCCTATGTGAAAATGGGAGCTTTGGGAGGGGCTATGAACATGTACCAAAGCATAATGGTAGGGGAATTTTTGTTAGATGTTATAGTTGGATATGCTCTGGTAGACATATATGCAAGATGCATAATCGTAGAAAAAGCACCTGAATTTTTTGACAGAATACCTCAAAGAGATGTCATCTCATGGAATGAAATGATTGACTGTAGAATGTGCACAAAATGGATTTTACAAGGAACCTCTCAAAATATTTGAATTAATGAAGCACTCTAGAACACATCCTAACATTCTATTTTCAATGGAATTAGGGAGGTTATTTAAACTTTTACACCCTTCTATGTTCAAGTGTTGGAGTTGTGACAGGTTTCCAATGAATCAGGGAGGACATTTAAATCTATACACCCTACCATGTTCAAGTGTTGCAGCTGTGACAGGTTACCAATGGAATCAAGGAGCTTATTTAAACATCCACACACTTCTATTTTCAAGTGTTGCATCTATGACAAGTTTCCAAATGAACTAGGGAGCTTATTTAAATGTCCACACCCTTCTATATTCAAGTTTTGTGTTGTAGTTGTGACAGGTTGCTAATGAAATCAAGGAGATTATTCAATAGAATCAAGGAGGTTATTCAAACCTTTAAAATTTCCTATTATATTCAAGTACTGCAACTATGAGAGGTTGACAATGGAATTGGGGAGGTTATTTAAACCTCTGCAACTTTCTAGTAATTTTCAATAGATAATGATACTAATACCTGATGGGGACTTAGAATCTCAATTAATGTCATGAATAAAAGCAATTTACTATTTATTAATGTAAGGATTGAATATTACAAGCTCTAGTGGATGAGACTAGGTGATTACCTAGTAAACTTGAATTAATAAGCTTCACCAACATCAAAACGAAATGAAAACTAAGAACAAATCAACACATTGGATTAAGGGCATCTTCTAGGGCACCTAATATGATTTGGCTCCACCATTTTCCACATGATCTTCAATTTTTCCTTACATAGGATGCATCCCTCTGCTCCTAACTCTTATATTTCCCCTATCTCCATGATGAGATTTCCTTTACCCCTCATGTCATATTTCCTACCCCCTCCTCTTGGTACTCTTTAACCCTTCCCCCCTTATCTTCTATTCCATTAGCTTACCAATCATCCCCCCATCCTACTTTTAAACCCTTCCTTTTTTTCCTAATATTATGTCGATTTCCTGTGTCAACTCTCAAATAGGATATGTTGTTCAAGACAATCATGATACATAACCTCTTTTCCAATATTTTATGACTTCTATAATCCAGGTGGAATGCCACCTAATTCAATGTCACAAAGGGTTTTTTGATTTGATGCGGATAGTTAAGGAAAATTTATAATTGCTTGGGAAGGCACATGTGACAGCAATGAACTTTGTTAAGAAAAAGGAATTACAAGCATGTGAAGGGGGAAGTGCATAGTGAATTGGCAGCGTTAAAATTTTCTCTCTAAAGTCTCTAACTCCTAGTACTCTCTTTCCTCCTGCCCCATTTTTTTCATCATTCTGAATTTGGGATTAATGAATTTCTGACGCACCCACCTACAGTCTTCAACTTTATTTTCTATAGGCTTCAATACTAAGAGAAATTTTCTCACCTAGGGTGTTGGATGGAAACTAATGCTTCCTCTATAGGGAAATATAAGCTTGAGAGGAAAAGAGAGGAAAAGTAAATGTTGCAAATGTACAGGCTTCCTTTGTTCTGTGTGAGAAAAGAGATTAGAAATAGTTAGATGGGAATGTGGATTCAAGTTTTGAATGAATGTGGATGGACCCTATAGTCTAAGTTGATGATTTAGGGTACCTAATATAGAAAATTTGATGAAAGAAATGTTGGACACAAGACAATCAATCAGACATAGAAATTCCTTCAATCTGCCTTAGAGCCTCACTTGTGCCAACAAGCTATCAAACATGGTTAGTTCCTTTCTACTTCATGGAGATCACAACTTTCTTGAGATGGCAGTGTAATACTTAGGCGGAAAGGCCAATTATTATAAGAACCTTATCATTAATGGGTTATGTGCAGTAATGCAAGGTAACAAGGAAATCAATTCCAGACTATACGTCTCATTTTTTCACTTAAGTCATGGTGTCATTTCCAAGTTATTGTTTCCCTTCCTCAAGTGAAGAGTATGAAAAACAAGCTGATGAATTTGATGACAAGATAGAGATACTTGACAAAATGGGGTAAAAAGGGGTGTGTCTATCAATCTAATTCCTTGTGCAAGAATGAATAAATATGGCATTGGCATATTTTTTTAAAATTATGACATGACATATTCCAACTCACATAAGTTGTGTATGATCAACCATAAAACATTTTACTGTTATGATCAAACTTTCAAAATAGCATCATAAAGACACCCCTTTCTTCCCTCTATAGGAAAAGAAAAAATATTAGAATGTTTGCTTGGATGTGGGAAAGATAGCAAAGTGTTTGCATGTCATTCACACTTGCATTCATATAAAATTTATATTAGGAATGCAAATGAGTTGAAAGATGTGAAGGAATTTTACACTCTGGTTTCTATTTGCATATTTGAATCAGAAGATTATGAAGAAATTTCATGCTCTGCATCTTAGATTACTGCCAATTTGTTTTTAGGATACATTTTGTATTTATAGTTGCATATGGATATACATCCATTTTATTTGGAGAAATTAAGTATATAAATAATGGTATTAGTATGCTCTACATATTCTGTAAGTAGGAAGTCTTGTTCTTGATATATATCCTCATTTAGATGTAAAAATAATAGCTTGGGAACAAGGAATAAGAGAGGAGAGTATATTTTGTAACTGATTTTTATGTCTAATTATTCCAACACAATGAAAAGATGCATTGTGAGTGCAGGTAAAATGTGATACACACATGTGTTTAGTTGTTTGGATTCAATTGAAATATGGGGAATAAAGAATTTGTGAGAGATGGATTTTAATGGTGTAGATAGAAAAGTGTGGAGTCGTTCCCAGATTCCTAATGTTGAGCTAAAGCCATCTATTTCTATTTTTACTCTTGTATTTTTCAATTGATTATGGCATATGTACTCCTATTCAGTGAGCAGATTATTTTTATTCCATTCTAGAGGTTGTTACTTGATCAATAAATTGTGGAAGTTGCATGAGTTCCTTGTTGTCAGTCTCATGGATGTAAAGCATAGAAGGATTTAAGGGAGAGAGTGAGAGGTGATGGTTGCACCTTTTTAGACTTTAGCATGCTTTCATCTAACAAAAAACAATTAAGTATTATCATAGTAGAAAAAAGGAAATGGGTTGCATTTTCTTGTCCTGCCTCAGAAGGAAATTATTAGAGCTCTTGTGGTGGAAGCATTGTCTAGTTGATGAGGCTCAAATGTGAGAAGTGTTCACTCCTTTTGATTTAATAGAGATAGTGGCTTTTCTAGAAAATTTAATCAGGTGTAGTCTTCAATTGGTCTTTTCTTAGAAGCAATTGAGTTTGAGCAGATTGTGACAATTATGGTGGGTAAGCAAGCATTTCACTACCAACCTAACTGAAGTGATTATCTGCCAAGGGATATAAGAATGTGATCTCAAGATTTTTGATGATGGTTGTGTGGAACCGTTGTGTTTAGTTGTGGATTGGTCTCACATAATCATCTCCTTCCATACTTGAAGGCCCCATGTTGATGTTACATCAAGTGGTGATTAATATTGTCACTCAAATTATTGTAGGTTAAGTGGGCCCTAATCCAAGATAACTTTAACAAATAAAAACATATTAGAAATCTTGAAATATAAGATGTAAAGCATGTTATATTTATATATAAATTTGTAATTAAATATCATGTTATTATTTATATGTAAATTTGTAATTAAATATTATACAAACATATCAAAAAATGGAACATACACAAATTTGAATGCTATTAAAAAATGTAAGGAATGAAATAGTGAGATTTAGACTACCTAAAAAATATTGTGCAGAGGGAATATTCAACTCTGAATGGACGCTAAAAAATAAACACAAATCAACCCATAAATAAACCCTATACCTATGAGAATTCACACTTTATGGAGCAGAACAAGATTTTTATCAAACAACCAAGCTGAATAGGGCATTGAATGAATTGAGACAAATGCAAAAAGGTATACACCACCCCAAGCAAACAATAGTAGATGGATTGGTGTTTGTAGAATTTTCTCAGTGGGTTGACCACATATTATGCTGTGTAGTTCTATGGAGGTTTGTACTGTATTCTTAAGAACCCATCCGAGTAATGGCTAGGTAGGGTTTTGTGCTGCAGTTGTTTTTTTAAGGGTAACCATTGATGAAAGCTGAAGTGGGTTTGATTTGTGCAGCTGTCAATTAATTCATTTGTCTAATACCATTCAATTGAGAGGGTTTTATATTGTGACTTATATGGTTTTACTTTTAGATCATTAGTAATTTCTTTGAAACTAATGAAGATAGAGAAAATTGTGTATAACTCAAGAAAGAATTTGAGAATAAAGAAAAAAGGCATTCAATTAAGATTAAGGAGTGGAGTTTCTTAGAGAGCAATCAGATGACATTCATATTTCCTAACTATGAAAATTACAGCCAAGATCCTAATACTGAGTTCATTTAGGTTTTAATATTAGGGCATCCTTTACCTACAGATTTGTCACTTTCCCCACCTCCAAACTCTTCCTCACTGGTTTTGACCTTTCACTTCTCTGATTTGGCGAGCTGCAACCTAAAGATAAGGTTTTGACCAGGGGTTTAGAGTATGTTTATTAAAATGAAAATTACTAGCAGTAAATATGGCGCCCATTATGCAATTTTTTTTATTTGGAATATTAATAATATAATATAAATATAATATAGTATTATATAATATTATAATATAAATATTATTAATATAATATAATATAATAATATTATATACATGACTTATAGAATCTATATATAGATTCTATTAAATAGAGGACTTAATATTATATAGATGATAGATAATTTGTGAATCAACTTCATCCATGAAGAAGGGAGCTATAAGTAATAAGTAATGAAACTCCAAATTTCATTGAGAGTTTGATCCTGGCTCAACATGAACGCTAGTGGCATGCTTGACACATGCAAGTTGAATAAGAAGTGGTGTTTCTAGTGGCGAACGGGTGAGTAATGCGTAAGAACCTACCCTTGGGAGGGGAACAAGCTTAGGTAGGGGTCCCATGAGGGGGGCTTAAACTCTATGGATTATGATCAAATTCAAAAGAAAAAAGAATAGAGGAGTAATAATCATGTATTTAGTCATTTTTATTTGTCTGATATTAGTCATTTAGTTGTGATTTTACCCAATGACCAAATTAGTCATTTATTTTCAAAATACTGCTAGTGTTAGTCACGTAGTCATTTATTTGCCAAATTCTACTAGTGCAATATATATATATATATATATATATATATTGATATATACATATATATTGATATATACATATATATACTTAGTTGATAAATATTTATATATATAATGTATATGAATAAAGATGTATATAAATCCCCAAGCACCTAAATAGTGTTTATTATTATTATCATTATGAAGCAAAGCGCATATGGTAACATATGGCACATAAACCATAGTGCGTAAAGCGCATAAAGTAAATAGCACAACATTTATAAGGAGGAATCCAATGCATAAAGTCTCTAAGAGACTTATTCAAAGCATGAAACAAAGCACATATGGTGGTGTTGTGTAAATAGTTTAGAATACAATTAATGTTGTTAAGAATCTTGTAGACTATGTCAAGCCACGCCTATGAAATGTGGCACCAAGAATAAGAGGTGATGTCATATTTGATAGAATTTGGAATGCAAAAGAAGTCTTTGAACTCATTTAAGCCTGCAGGGTAAACCCACAAAACTGGTTTACAATTCCAGTGAGGAAGGAAAATTACAAAAAATGCCCCAATGGAGAAAATTTTGGTTTTTGGGGGTTCGAACGAACTTTTGGTTTGAGCGAACCCTTAGGTTTGTTCATACCCCCGTTCAAGCGAACCTATTTAATGTTGGGTCCCACCATATTCCACATTTTCCAGAATGAAAAACAAAGGAAAACTTAGTGGAAAGGGGGGTTCACTCGAACCTAGGTTCATTTGAACCCCCCTTTTCCCCCTTCTCCCCCTCTCGCACCAAATTTCTCCATGAGACTATCATGTGTTGCAAACCTGTGAGTGAGATTTTGCACGAGGGAGAAAGGTGGTAGAAATACTTACTTGTTTGTAGCCTCAAGTTGCTCACAAATTAGTATAGAGTTTCCCATTTTACCAATTGTTACACTTATCTTTCTAATTTTCTTAGTGTTATTCTACTGCAAATTCTATGAGAGTGAATTGAGAATTATGAGATAGAGAGAGTTTCTTGTTGTTTTATATAGTTTTATTGAGGGATCCAAAGAGAAGCTAGTATAGGTGTTTTGGTTGTTCATAGTGGAAGTAGCAAGCATCCTTGATCCATCAAGCTAGGAGGGAAGATAATTCAGTTGGATCTTTAAAAGGAATTTTGATTTCTACTCCCTTATTATTATGTTGAATAGTTTGTTTATTTTGATGTCATGTTAAAAAGATTTTCTTTTAAGTGTGATTGATGCTTGCAAGTCTTTTGAAAGATCTTTGTTTATCTCTTGCTTTGGGAAACCTTTCTTTTGGGTAAAAGGTTAATAGTTATTATACTATAGAAGGGGTTTACACGTTTGTATACTATTTATGTTATTCATAGAATTTCAGAACTATACATAGTTTGGAAATGCTCTAGGTGTGTAGCATAAGATAGAGTTATATTGAGGATCTTATAGCATGTTATTAAATATAAGTTAATGAGAAGGTTATTTCTAGGGTTGGGATAAATCCATGTGAAAGGGGATAACCTTATAATAGAATACTAATGGTCAATACAAATCAAAAAATAAAATGTGGTGATTTAGAAGGCCTCACTCGAAGTTACTAGTTGATGAATCTTTGGCCAAAGTAGTGTAGGTAGCCATTGTCTACACTGCTAGTTCACTATGCACAATCCAATTTACATTCTAGGCTAGGGTAATCATATATGAGGTAGTATGCATTATGGTAGCTCTAGATTTGTAGGACACATCACTATGCTCAAAAAAAGCTATTTGAAGGATGAGGTTACCAAACCAATTGCTTTGTCGAAGGGTAGGGACATTTACGAATTTTGTAGATGTGTCGGGGACCATAGTTAGTCCATGGTTGGTGAAAAAGTGCTTGAGTGATGCTTCTCCTCATGTAGTTGGCGGAAAAGATTTGGGATAAGGAAATTCTAGACCATTTGTACTTCTAGTCCTTGTAAGCTTTTTGAAGCATTGTATGTAACTAGAGTCCATCTATATTGAAATTGTATTTCTGAAATGTTATCTTGAATATATTTATGTAAAGTTAATTCATACTTATATTATTGGAATGATTCTTTGATTATGCAATGGAAAAGTTTGGATAAATTTATATTTCAAATGATGCATTTATTATTGAATAGAAAAGTAAAAAATTCATTGGTTTACATTAGATGCATAGTCTATTGCATGTGGGTTAAACTTAGCAGATTTACTAGGGAGAACAATGGGCATGTTACATGATATTTGGAATATCAAGAAACATGTTCCTAAATATTTGTCAAACATTTTTTTGAAAATAAGACAAGAGACAATAAAACAACATGAAAGGCTTAAAGAAGAGGCCTTGGAGAGAGTAAGTGCTCCATTATTTGAGGATGATAGAGCAACATTGGCTATTGTATTTAGCAAGGAGATGAGAAAAAAATAGAGGGTAACCACCCTTATGGGAAAAGATTAAGATGACCTTGAAAGGATCCAAAAGGAGAGCAATGATAAAGTATAGGAAATATCTAAAAAATTGGGGATGTTACTAGTAAACAAACAAGAAGTGAATGATGATACCACTGCTTCAGAACCTAATGTAGAGGAAGAAGTAGAGACAAATGATGCTCAACATGAGCATGATACAAACAAGAATGTTGCATAGGAAAAAAATCCTCCAAATGTGGAGGACATGACAAAGATAAATGATGAGGAGGTAATGATAAGAGAAGACATTGCAAAGGAAAATACTACCACTCCTCCTCCAATACAAAAAGATGAAGTTACTCCTTTGGAAAATATTGAAGACATTACAGAGGAAGAGAACACAAACAAGGTTGACGATGTTAAGAATGATGATGTAGAGAATTGATAAGAAAATATTGATGAGATAAAAGGAGAAGAGCATGAAGAGGAAGATGAAGAAAAGAGAAAGGATGCATCCAAATATTCAGAAACACAAAAACAATTGACTATTGTATTGTAGATGATAAAGGAAAGGTTGTAGAAGAAAAAAAGACTCCTAGTGAATCTTGACTCCTCTAGAGATTATTTGAAGAATTCACTGAGAGTACAACCTAGTTTTCAACTAGTTGTGCCCTCACAATTGTTGCAATTACCAATGAATCAAGGGAATGTTGATATGGATAAGATATCTCCCATCCACAAGCTTCAACTGGGAGACATGTTCCATGCATCCGCTAGAAAAGAAATAATTGAAACACATCAGAAGAGTGGAGAACTAATGGAAGAAGAAATAAAGGTGTTCCAAGAGATCGTACCTGAATTAAATATTGACACCACTCTATCCGGTATGGAAAAATTCAAACTATTGATTGATTCCTTTAAGACTTATGCATCTAGACTAAAAGAAGAAGCATAAAAATAAGTGGAGAAAAATTTAAGTTATAAGAGGATGTTGGAGATGATAGAGAAATGTGCAATTGAACATAAAAAGTTATCAAAATTATTAAAGGATGTAGAAGGATGTATTGATGAAGCAAAGGCTTTGTACCAGTATGGAATGAAGTGGCCTAGATCCACAAAAAGCATAAAGAAGGAGATGGAATCTATTGAGTTCCAAATCAATGCTACCTCTAGTGCATATGATTCAGCACTCGACCTCACATGTGTAACAAGGAATTCCATTGAAGACATGCACAAGAAGTTCTTCCAACTGCAAACAAATAAATAACACATTATTTTATAGGTTGGAGAGGTAAGGGATCTAGTCAATCCCAAAATATTACTCATTTCAAAAGCTCTCCTAAGTGTAGATAAAGCAATGAAGATGAATTTGGTACCTACTACTGTGGAAGAAGGAGAACTATTTTTAGAGTTTGAAATGCAAATTAGGCTTCTTGTGGAGGCTAAAAGAGAATGGGATAATGGAAGGAAATCCTAGGAAGATCACTTGAAGAAGTTGTAGGAATCAACCACCTCCAGTTGACTCATTTTTTAAATATATTTTTATGCATTTATGTTTAGATTCCTTGTATATATGCAGATAATATAAATAATTTTTTTGCTCATGTACATGACTTAAGGGGAGTTAGTCAACTATTTTTCAACTATATATATGACTAAATATTTCAAGGGGAGTTTCAGTAAGAGTCAAAATAGTTTATATAGGAACCATTTTTCATTGATGATAAAGGGGAGTATTTTTGGAGATATTTTACATTTTTCCATCAATGAAAAAGGATGAGATTGTTTGAAGTTTGGCGAGATTTTTGAAGTTTTTCATTAATGTTGTTGCTTGGAAACATGAGCATGGTTGGTATGGAAGGCGCATAACAGTGTGATACAATGTTGGACATCATTAATGTAAACATTGTTGTGGATCATTTTGATTAATCCTGACAAGCACTTGAGATATTAAGGAAGGAATTTTTGCAATATGTTTTGGGTCAGAAAGATCAGTTGCATAGAAATTTGACTAAGTTTCAAATATGCCAATTCAGTGTAATAGTGCATCAGTTTTTGAGTTTGCACCACTTCGAAAATGAAGATATCACTCTACGCTTCTAACATCATTTTGGAGGATGTTAAATGTATTTAATTCTAGGATTTCATTTTATTTGGACAAGAGGTTTAAGAGATATGAGTAACAGAGTTTGGCTTGGCAGTTCACAATTATCTTTTCGTACAGTGTGTGGGACAATACGCATTTCTTTGCAGATGATTTTTTGGCCTTGTGGTTTTGGAGATAAGTTTTCAGATTGTAGTTGAGCATGGATTCTAGATGGCATCAAGTTTTGAGGTCCACATGTTGAGATGTGGATACATAGTTGATTTTTTTTGAATTTAGGTCTTATGTGAAGCTAACATAATATGTTTGAAGATATGTGAAGGTTGAATAAGTATTGCTATCTTATGTGGGATCTATTATAGGTCCATGCTAACCTATCTTAAGATATTTTAAATTTTAAATTACAACGTGTTGTGTGGATGAAATGTTTTGAGCCGATAAATTACATTTTGATTGTTACATCTAATTAGGCTGATTTAATTGATATTACAATTGATGCAAATATATATGTTGGATTATTTTTGGTGTTTTGATAAAATAAATGTGACATGTATTGTGTGTGATGTGAATTTGAGTAGAGTAATACAAAGTTAAGTTGTGAATGTTAAGTTTAAGATTAGAATTATGCAAATGAAGAGTAAGGTAGAGTGTTGAATTAGAATCAGATAAAGATTGTTATTGTCCTTCAATGGGACTGTATCCATGCATGCATTAGATGCAATTGTAACAATTCAAAAATAGGTTGTGAGCCACCATCTCTCTTCTATATTTTTATCTATGGACAATGAATCCACTTGGAAAGTGAGTTCACCTGCAATGATCATTTCTATAAATATACTCTAACTAGTTATAATATATTGTGAGCTAACCCTCACCGTTGTTTTTTCCATTTTTGGTTTCTATGTAAAAATCCCGATGTTCATGTGTTATGTGATTTTGTGAATGTTTCATGCTTTCTTTCCTTACTATAGTTGAATATGCATTAGAAATTGGATGTTTAATATTTGAATGGTTTGAGAGAATACTAATTTACCCCCCTCTCAGTATTCTAGGTGTTCAACACCTCTATCACCATTTCTTGGGTTGCTTGTAAAGTAGAGCTACACGAGCTCTCCTCAACTGAAAGCTTACATTGGGAGGTTGAGTATTAATAAAAAAAAATTTAACTCTTCAGTAGGTCTTTTATCATTTACAAATTTATTGATAATCTTATTGAAACAATAAAAAATCTCTCTCATAGGTTCATGAACCAATTAGCTTCCACATCAATTAAAGACTCTAATAATAAATGGATAGAGATATATTCATGCATGACTCCAAGAAAAACACATGCATCAAATAATGCATTAATATGTTCATTTGTCATGAATTTTCCATCACCACTAAACTTAGCTAAAATCTTTAGATAGATCTTGGAGGAAAATCATGTAATTGGTTCCCTAAGGCTAGGGAACCAATCAATTCTCCCCAAAACACTAGGTGAGTCATATATTTTGGTATGTTATGCTAAAACTTAATCACTAAAGGTGACATTATTTTGTGCAACACTAAATATTTAAAAATTGGAGACCAGGGAACAATTCTAGTACATGATGTAGGCTTGCTAGTAGACATAACCTTTCTTCTTGAAGAAGAAGATGGTGTAGAAAAAAACATCTTTTGAAAATATTTGAATTCCAGATCAAGAACATTTTTACTTCTACCTCCTCTCATGTACCTTTTACTAGCCAATGTAATCTACTAAGAAGGATGATTATGAGGAATACTTGCAAGTTGGTTACCTTACACTTGTTAGCCTTGATTTTTTCGTCTTTTCCTTGTCTGCACAATAATTCTTTCAACTACAATCAATCGGTCTCTTGGGAGAAGCCTTCTAATCCCCTCTTAGGTAACTCTTCTTCATGATCTAAAACTTGAATAACATATATAAAATATTATCCACTTCTTCTGAACTGTCAAGCTAGAGTAGTCAATCGAGAGATAATATCCTCTTATTCTACATGCACCCTATCAAGATTCAGTTGCACAATTGGAATATTTTTATGATGTGGCAACACCATACTTAGTTATGAAGAGTTAAATGGGAGACATCAAAAGAAGATGACCAATAAAAATTCCCTTTCTTGTTTGTGTCCCTAGAAGAGTCACCAAAAATCTATTGGTAAATGGGTTTGATACTTGAAATGCTATGTGAATCACCTAATGGAAAGTGGCAAAAAAGTTCCAATAGTTTGAAAAATTGCTAATGAAATGCAATCTTCATTTGTGTTTGAGAGGGGCAGCTCCCTCATATGATCTTATTTGGATTTTTAAATATATCTAATGGAAATGAAAGGAAACTTAAACAAATTCATTATATTCAAGCCTACACATACGAGCTTCATAATGACTTTATATTCTCAAACAAAAACACATCCAAATTGAGATACCAAAAAATGAATATGTTTCAAATGTGATTCATCAAATATTGACTATTTGCATTCACAAATAATATTTAGGATCACAAAGGTCTTCTTCAACTTAACATACAAAATGATTAATGCTAACACATAGAAAACACCATGAATGTACCTGTCATAACCCCCAATAAATGTTCATATATTGGTTAATAAACATATGTAAACATTATGCGAATTATGCATAAATATAATAATTTAAAGTTAAAAGTTTTATTATTATTATTATTATAAACTTTTGATGGAACTATGAAGCCGCAATAATCATCAAGCGCAGTCTGTGGCCAAAGAATGTGATGGTAGCGAGATGGGAAAGAGGTGTGACGCTAAGGGTGGAAAGAACATGCCTTTTTAGGTGTTTAAAAGAGACCCCCAGCCGAGCATAAGGTCATCTTCACCACGGAAAATGGGAGACACTAAGGAAAATACAAGCACGCAAAGTAAAGTAAGCTCAGACATCCACTAACCAGGTATGTGTCTTCACCACTAAACACCCACTGAAGATTATTAGAATTCTATAAATAAGAATTGGCATATGGATTACAATTCGATGCCACTCTAAATTTTATTCGATACAATAATAACTAGTTGCCCCAAATCTATGACGGATTATGAAGCCAGCAAATGCACATGATAATGAATACATGTTAATAAAACCTTAATAACATATCTGTGACAAGATATTACAGAATACTAGCGCTACATCTAAAGAATAATATATACTTGCCAATTTAATAATCTGTTGTTA
Organism: Sequoia sempervirens; assembly: GCA_007258455.2. Taxonomy (NCBI): domain Eukaryota; kingdom Viridiplantae; phylum Streptophyta; class Pinopsida; order Cupressales; family Cupressaceae; genus Sequoia; species Sequoia sempervirens. Next base: position 294,933,146 of record VDFB02000015.1, read on the forward strand.
ATGACTTCAAGCAAATGTGCATATTAGGAAGAATCTATGTTTGTATCAAAGCAATACAGCTAACTGATCCATTGACTACTCTCCATGTCTAAAGGAACATATATATATATATACATTATTTGTTTAATAAAAAATCAAGTCACAATAATATTTCAGTAATTCCTGCTATAAATTATCACTGTTGGCTGAGTAGATAAAGCCAATAAACTCTCTCGCTGACCCTCACCGAGGAGAGGATGGTTGTGGGAGGGAAAGGCTGGTAAGTTCGAGCACATGTTGGATATCCCAAGATGCAAATGAATCCTGAGGGATTCCACTTGGAGCTTGGTCATGTGCCCTCAAAACTGTAAGGTGTTCCTCCTCCAATGGGGTCTAGAGAAGTGAGGTGAAGGTGATGGTCTATTTCGGGTCAAGCGTGATAAGTTATGGGGATTTATACAATTTGCATCATGAATGTTTGATAATAGTTGTATTTATTTCATATGCTATTCTAAAATAGAACCAATACACTAATCTCTAATTAAAATAAATCTTTATAGTCAAATTGTTAAAGGCAACAACAATATTTTAAAGCAATTTATATTAAAGTAAATTATTCACACATAAAGTGAATTTGTGCATTTCTTTCTTTTTCTAGGGAAAAATTAATAAGGGACATTACAATTGGTATCAGAGCATAATCCTGCCATCCTGTAGGGTGGGTGAATGTGAACATATCACAAGAAAGGAACCATGGCTGACCAGTTGGCTAATGAATTAAGAAATTTCATGGAACAAGCCCACCAAAACCTTTTAAACCAAAACAAAGGGATAGAAAATCAAACCAAGCACTCACCCAAGCTTTACATAGCATGGAGAACTCACTCCATAACCTAAAAGATGACCCCTCAAATGGGAGAGACATGTGTTCAAATCACTCAGAGGCCAACAATGGGTCATCCTCATCTAGAGTACCCAAACCCTCCTTCATACGTAGAGAAGATACACCCAAGAGGGAGGAAGAAGGGAATCACACCCCAAATGACATGGAAGAGATTCTTAGAGCATAAAGAGATCTTGACCCTAAACTTATGGAACTTGTGTCATTTCAGGAATTTTGTGAAGCCGAAGCAAGGGAGGAAGTTACCAAATAAAGATCTAAGATATAAAGTGAATAAAGTTTCCCTTCCCAAATTTGATGGATCCAAAAAAATCACTGCCCATGCTTGGTTGCAAAAGCTTAACACCTACTTTATCCTTATCCCAATGATGGAGGAAGACACACTTCAATTTGCTATATTACATTTAGAGGGATTAGCCCATGAATGGTGGCACCATGGAATCCACACACAAGGTCACCAAAATATAACCTCATATGAAGAGTTTTCGCAAAAAAATATTAAAAGGTTCAACAGGAAACACCCCCAAGAGGATTTTAAAAGACTCACTCAACTAAGGTAGTAGGGAACCATAAAGAATTACATAACAGAATTTCAAAAAATCTTAGTCCAAGTTGGAGGAGTAGAGGAAGATAGACTTAGCTACCTATTTGTGGAGGGACTAAAAGAATCACTTAGAGGGATTGCAAGTGCTCTTAACCCAACAAATCTAGATGATTCCATAGAAAAATCCTTAAGGATAGAAACAACAACAAAAAACAGTAATAGAGCTACCCACCACCATGGAAAACATTCACACAAAAGAAATGACCCACACCACAATTCCATCACCAAGAAAGTGTGAGGCCCACCTCTATGCTACATCCAGCAAGTGAAATATTTTAAGTTTAATTATTGATTATGCCCGATGATACCATTGATAATAGAAGATTTAGACATTTGTGTTCATGTGATGATCTGATTATGACTATGCTACATCTAGTACTTGGATTATTTTGAGTTTGTTTATTGTCTATCCCTATTGATACCATTGATAACATGATATTTGAACATTTAAGTTAATATGATTATTTGATTTTGATTATGCAACATGCTAGCTAACTATGATGATTGATATAATTTTATGCTAGTTATTGAGTTTGTTTAATTTGAATCTAAAATGAAAATGAGATAAGATAGGTGGCTAATGATATTTCAATTATGTTATAGGATCTTTATGCTATACAAATTATGAAACTTGTGTGAATGCAATTGTGATTCAAATGGTTTGTTTATTATATGAATATGAGTTACTTGGATGGATTAACATGTGCATTGAGTGTGCAGGTACATTTTCCATGGCCAATGGAAATTGGAGGCAACTCTTGGGAACCCTAAGTAAATTAACCAGTGAAACCGAGCTAAAGTCCATATGGAGGGACTATAGTTCCATCATGTAATGTATTTTATTCTTGATGTTATTTGTGAATGTTTTTAATTTGGTTTTTATTGCCATGTCAGTCCATCCAGGAGGTGAGTTGTCCATCCAAGTGGACAAACTCGGATTTGAACTTCTAGGCATTTTTGGGGATTGAAAAGTGACATTTTTTAAGTGTTTTTATGGGTTTAAGGTCTCTAGGGCAGGTACCTATGGGTTAGGTACCTTTTTGGCTCAAAATCATGGGTCAATCTCAAGATTGGGAACTCTTTTTGAGGCCTTAAAGAGTTTTGACGAAAATAAGGTTTGGGAAGTGGGATGGGGACTAGTCTCTTTCCATCCCCACTTCTCCAAGTTGCCTTGAAAGGCTCCCAAGTCCTCACACATGTGTGAGAACACATGGGTGAGTGTGCCTAGGAGACTGGATGGGAGGTTGACAAATCTCATCTCCCTGTTCAAAGGAGTTCAAACTTGAGTTCCTATAAAGAAAACTCAAAACAAGGGTTGTGGGATTCTTTTTGCATTCTTGATTTTAGTTGAATTTTGGGGGTTGAGGAGTTTGAAGAAAAATCTTGGAAGAAGAGGAGTTGTGTGGATCCTCAACCCATCCTTCCCCAAGCTTGGTTTTGAGGTATATTCACCACTCTTTTGTTTCTCTATTTTTTTATTTGAAATATTTCATGTGTATGTAAAAAAATGTGCTTGGTATTTTATCTCTTGTGTTTTTCTTGTATGTGCATTTCAAAATGCTTTTGGTTCTTATTTTCTTGTGTTGTTGAATATGGTTTATATGATGGGAAAAGGGTTGTATAGGGATAGGCTCACCCAGAATTTGGGAAGAGCATCCCTCATTGGGGATGGTATGGAGTAGGAACCTCCATGGGGAATTTTAATCCCTCCTTGAGAGGAGAGGCTCAAAAAGGGTATGAGTACCCATATGTAAATTGTGAAATGGTTTCGGTGGTATGGGTTTTGGAGAAAGAGAAGATATTAAAGAAGGGTTGCATGTGAAATGATGAGAGTATAATATTGACTTGTTCTTGTTGCTATTATTATAATTCCCCATATGGAGTGTGTAGTCCACCCTTTGTCCCCCACTTTTGATTCTTGATGGAATCCTAAAGTTATGTGAAAATCCCTTTGGTGGGTGTGAAAATAATCTTGTGTGTATCATGTGTGTGTAAATATTGTTTTTCTTGGTTTTTTTTGTACCCGATTTCCTCGGTTGCCTCCTAGCTCAGGGGTGGTTGGTTTTCCAACCAAAGGTTGGGAGGTGAGAACTACCTTGGCTATGGAGAAAATATGTTTGTGTTTTGTGTAGGTTGGAGTAAGTTATGAGGATTATTTCAAGCTTGGAAAAGGTCACCAATTTTGTCTTATCATTATTTCATTGAGGTGAAGATAACCTCACAAAAATGTAACTACCTTTATTGGTAGAGGTGGGATAATAGTGTATACCTATGAAAGTGGTGTATATTTTGCATAGTCTTGTGACTCTATATGTAGGAGTGAAAAGAATACTTGTTAAAATTAATTTGCATTATTCTTCTATTTAAGGGAATATGTGTTCCATTTTGAAAGAATGAATGTTAAGTCTGAAAATAAAGTTCTCACCTTTTGTTCATTTGCTTAAGGATAGATAATTCCATTTTTTTGTAATACATAAGTGTATATTTATAGATACCATGTTGAAAGAAAAAAAAAGGCACATCCCTTTTCTTTCTAAGAATATATGTGTTTACATTGCAAGAAAAAAATTGTGGGATATTCTGAATTTAAATATTAGAACATACTACTCTGTCAAAAGAAATGTATATGCATGCATAGTTGCAGATTTATGGGGTCTTTATTAGACAAGATTGAAAAGTTACATTTACTATTTATGTGGTTTTATGTAGTTGGAAATGAAAGGAATATGTTGTGAAAGATATATAGTCTAGCAAAAGAAAAAAAGAAGAAGATCAATTACTCCTTTTGTGTTATGAAGCAATTGCATCATGCCAAAAATATCTTATTGCAAACATCTTTACAAATATGTTTTTACTGTGCTCATACAAGAAAAGAAAAGAATGTTATGTTTCTCAAAAACATAGTTGGTCATATAAAGGTTGTCCTTTTAATACTTTCTTTTGTGCAATCAAAACCCAACTCTTAAACTTAGAAATATAGATAATAATAGGCAATGTATATATGGAGATTTGCTCCATAAAAGTCTATACATATGTACGATTTAAACATCAAATTGAGAATCCAGTATCATGTTGATTGTGCTCAGAGAAAAATAGCAATTGAAGTCGATTAAATGGGTAACACAACAGGTTAGGCAAGTAATGTTTCTGGTATCGTTATCTTTTTCTAGAGCTTGGAAGGTATACCACTATTCCCTATTAACGCATACATATTTATATCTGAAAAACATTGATAAACATCATTCATAGCAGTCTTACAAGTTATCATGTTGTCCTCTCATAAGTATTCACTCTTAGTAATTAGAAGTCTTCGTGGGAATACGTGGAATATAGTTTTCCCTCATTAAAAGAGAAGGGAGATATCGCCGTATTCTTAGAAAGAGATTATAAGAATTTAAATAAGACTCCACACAAGGATAAAGAAAAGTAATAGTATATGTTCATTAAAAGAAAGAAAGACTACTCTTTATTTGATGTCCTCTCCCCTTTCTTTCAAAGGAAAATAATGCTATAAAATTTGTAAATGAATCAATATAAATAATTATGTGTATGAGTTATTCCTTAAACTTATGATTTTATGTAACTAACTTATCTCTTTTAATAAAAGAAATAATATTCTATTTTAATTTCTCTTTGAATAAGAAGGAAGTATATATATTTGTGTACTTATTTAGTTAAGGGAAAGAAAATAATTAAATTAATAAATATAAAAATAAATAAATGTGAAAATTTAATAATGAAAGTAAAGTATGAATATCTTATTCACTTATATATCTAAATTTCGAGATTGAGTGTTAGTGTGGATTTCTCCAACTTTGTCATGATGGATCAACACGATAGGATGAACAAGAATAATATTGTTATATCAACAAAACCCTAGGTTTCAATTATACAAGCTAGTACACTCATGGGTATGAGATCCTTGCTTAAACCTAGCATCTATGCCTACTCAAATAGCTCCTTGAGCTTTATCCTTGATATTTGAGGGTTTCTTTGATGGTCACCACCCACACCTGCTCATGTGATTACCCATTTTTCACCCTCGAGCAATTAGTCGATGATGTTGTTCCTGGAAAATGTTGTTTGGTGCATGTAGATTGGTTAACAAGTACAACTTAGTATAGTATGTTCCAATTGGTTTATGACTTCTATTTTAAAAATAAAAATTAAAAAAATGTTAGTTGTGTTTTTTCCCTAGTGTAAATTATGGGCATTACAGAAAGAGTGTGATGACCTTATAGAAAAGGGCATGTTCTTTACATGTAAGAAACCATGGGAGTGTGGGCACACTTGTGAGAAGAAAGAAGAGCCCAAAAAGAAGAATCCATGTCACTATTGCAAGGAAAAATGGACACCTTGACGAGGGAGCAAACCCGAGACATAGAATAACACTCACAAAATAGAGAATAATATTTTATTCAAAAATATGGAACTCTTATAAGCAGAGGACCTCAAATCCTCGAGCTCTGTGATACATGCAAGCTACAAAAGTTTCAGGAAAAATTACAGAATTATAGAAAATCCCCCTTTTGCAGCATGCAAACTCTTTCCCCAAAAAGCTACCCAAAAAATTAGAAACTAGCCCATAAATAACCCCCTTTTCGGTTTGGAGCCAAAAACAACATTCGAGATATGAGTTTTGGCAGTTTGGTGCCAAAATTACAATTTGAAATTCAAATTTAAATTCACATTCGAAAATTAGCACATTTCTAAAATATGCACCAACTTCTGGAAGCCATAACTTTTAATCCGACTGTTGGATCTTCAATGATAATACCTTTTTGGAAAGCTCTCGAAAAGGTGATTTTGCACAAAGTAGGCCTACTTTGGCATTTTCTCAAATTTTTGGGCCCATCCGGAACCGCTTAGTGTCTCAAACTAGACTCAGAAGGTTTTTCAGGGCAAAAAGCAGAAACTGGAACTTGAATAACTTTCAAACAGTGAATGATCTTGACTTGATTCTTTCACCAAAGTGTTTATTTTTCTGTCCTGAACCTTCCCATAATTTGTTTTCTTCCCACGTCTTCAAATCCACACTTGCTAAAAATAGCAGTTGAGCAACAAAAGCAAAAAAGCAGTTCTGAAAGTTGGAAACTCTTATTCGACGAAAAGGGTATCCAAAAATGAAAAAAAAACATCTACAAAAGAAAACAAAAGGAAATCATGTTTTTGGGTGATGCAAGATTGCCCTCACACCACTAGATGCTCTTGCATCACACCCGGGCATAGGTGTCAAAGTAAGGGTTGAGCACACAAAATAGAGGCAACCACTGATGAGGAGTCGAACGGAAACACATGCAAGAAGGAAGGATTCGAGGAAGGGGATCATGTGACTCTTGCCACAATCACCCAAACTTCCAAACACCACCCATTCCGCATTAAGAGCACTCTTAAGGGCCAAAGAGTCATCACCTTGGTGGACAGTGGAGCGTCCCATAATTTCATAGATGAAGGACTTGTTGCAAAAAGGAAATTAAAAGCCCAAGAATTCAAGGGATTCATAGTTGCCACAGCCACAGGTGCTATGGTCCAATGTACAAGAATGGTTCCTCAACTAGAATTAATCTTGGGAAATCATCCCATCAAAGAATACTTTTATGTAGTCCCATTAGATTCTGATATAATTTTGGGTACCCCATGGATCTATTCCTTGGGTTGTTTTATGTTTGATCTCCCTAACTTGACCCTTCGTTTCCAACACCAAGGGCAAGAAGTTACATTATGGGGTCTTCCTGATGGATCACCTAAAGTAGTCTCTTGCAAGAGGATAGAAAGAATTTTGAATAGAGGTCAAGGAGAGTGGGCTGCACAATGCATGATATTAGATAAATCTACCTCCCAAGGAAAGGCCATTCACGTCAACATACAACCTATTATGAAGAAACATGAGAAGGTTTTTAGCAACATTCCACCCGGATTGCCACCCAAAAGAGGCTTTGAACATATTATCGAATTGGAAGAAGGGGCGAAACTAGTAATTACTACCCCTTATAGACATTCACAAAAATACAAGGAAGAAATAGAGAAGACTATAAAAGAGCTTCTAGAAATGGGGCACATCCGGCCTAGTTCAATCCCCTTTTCCTCATCAGTTGTACTTGTTAAGAAAAAAGATGGAACTATGAGAATGTGTATTGATTATAGAGCTTTAAACAAGAAAACCATTAAGAACCGCTATCCTATTCCTAGAGTGGATGAACTCATAGATGAACTTCATGATGCCAAGTATTTCTCCAAAACAGACTTAAGGTTAGGATACCATTAGATAAGGATGAGAGAAGAAGACATTCCTAAAATAGCTTTAAGATGTCACTATGGACATTTTGAGTTCTTGGTTCTACCCTTCAGGTTAACAAATGCCCCTGCCACTTTCCAGTCATGTATGAATCATACCTTCAGAAAGCAGTTAAGAAATTTTCTATTAATATTCTTTGATGATATATTAATTTACAACAAAACATGGGAGGAGCACCTTAAGCATATTGATGAAGTCTTAAAGATATTAGAACAAGAATCACTATATGCCAAAGCCTCAAAATGTGAGTTTAGGTTGGATGAGATTCTTTACTTGGGGCATAAGATCAACGTTGAAGGAGTCAGTTTTGATGAAGAAAAGATCAAAGCTATCAAGGAATGGCCAAAACCAAAGAACCTAACTCAACTTAGAGGGTTTGTGGGACTATGTAGCTACTATAGGCATTTTGTCAAGAACTTCTCAAAGATAGTTACCCCACTTACAGACTTAATTAAATCAGGAGCCTTTAAGTGGAGTGAAAGATCACAAGAGGCTTTTGAAAGAATCAAGGAGGCAATGTATTCATGTCCTGTTCTAGCCATTCCAGATTTCACTCTTCCTTTTGAACTCCAATGTGACACTTCAGGGGAAGGAATTGGACTTGTCCTTATGCAAAATAGACACCCAATAGCTTTCAAAAGTTGCAAAATTACAAAAATAGAAAGTAATTATTCCATCTATGATAAATAAATGTTGGCCATCATGCACACCTTGTCCAAATTTCGGCAATACTTGGTTTGTAGAAAATTCAATATCAAGACAGATCATAATAGCTTAAGATTCTTTATGAATCATAAGGACTTGAACGACTGCCAACAAAAGTGGGTGAGTAAGGTACAAGCTTACAATTTTGATATTGAATATGTTAAGGGAACTAATAATGTGGTAGTTGATGCTTTGTCTAGACACCCTTAAATTAATGCAATCACCAACATCACCGGAAATTGGAGGAATGACATTATTGTAGAATATACCAAAGACCATTAGGCTCAAGAAATAATTGAGGGAAATGCACCCAATAGTGAGTTTAAAGTAGTTGAAGACATCATCTTGTATAAAGATAGAATATTCCTTGTGCATCATTCCAAAATTAAGGAGAAAATTTTAAGGGAATACCATGATTCCCCCTTAGTAGGACACCCCGGATATTATAAAACTTACAAACCGATAAGGGAATGATATTCATGGAAAGGCCTCAAAAGGGATGTGGGGAAATATGTTCAAGAATGTATGACTTGTTACACTGATACATTTTGACTCAAAATCCAACAAAAGTTCGTCAAAATTTCGACGAACTTTCGTCAGAATTATTTCGTCGATTTTCTGACAAACTTTGAAACATCAAAATTTTGACCTAGCCAATAATGCTGGGTTAGAATTTTGACGTTTCAAAGTTCATCAGAAAATTGATGAAATAATTCCGACAAAATTTCGTCAAAATTTTGATGAACTTTTGTCATATTTTGAGTTAAAATTTATCAGTGTTAGAAGAACAAAGCAGAACTCAACCATCCAGTAGGGTTACTACAACCACTACCTATTCCAAACCAAAAGTGGGAAAGTATTTCAATGGATTTCATCACGGGATTGCCTAAAGTGCAAGGTAAGGATTGTATTTTTGTAGTGGTGGATTGGTTAACTAAGTATGCTCATTTATTTCCAATATCCACCAAGTTCAGAGCACCACAAATAGCCGAAGTGTTTTTCAAGGAAGTCTTCAAGCTGCATGGTTTGCCTCATAATATCATCAGTGATCATGATAGCCACTTCCTTAGTCAATTTTGGCAAGAAATCTTTTGGCTCACCGGTACTACCCTTACTCCAAGTACTAGTTACCACCCTCAAACTAATGGGAAAACATAAATTGTCAATAAGTGGTTGGAAGGATACTTAAGGAATTATGTTATGGGGCAACAAAACTCATGGATCAAATGGTTGCACTTAAGCGAATACTGCTACAACACAACATTCCATATGTCCTATACAGGTATGAAGCAACTACCTTTGGGAGTTTAGTAATTCAAGATAGCAGAGTGTTGGGTGCTAGAGAGTTTGTACAACAAAGCATGGATATAATGAAGGCTCTTAGAGATAATCTTCATCAGGCCCAAAATAAATAGAAAATTTATGCAGATCAGAATTGAGTCAAAAGAACATTTGAAGTTGGGGACTTGGTTTTCCTAAGGGTCCAACCCTACAAGCAATCTTCAATCAAAATAAGCAGTTCAAAGAAATTAAAGCCTCATTTTTATGGGTTGTACAAAGTCCTCAAGAGAATAGGTGAAGTAGCCTATGAATTGGAGTTGCCTATCAACAACAAAATCCATAATATTTTCCTGTGTCTAGACTTAAGAAGGTTCACAAGCAGCAAGTAACCCCATGTACAGAGTTACCACCCCTTGATGATGAGGGAAGACTTTTTTTGGAGCCTGAAATGATTATAAACACAAGGGATAAAAAGTTGAGGAACAAAATTATTCCCGAATACTTAACTAAATGGAGAGGGTTACCTGAGGAAGACTCTACTTGGGAAAGTGAAGAGATCTTAAGGCATCCAAGTCTAAACCTTGATTGAGGACAAGAAAATTTAAGAGGGGAGGACTATCATAACCCCCAATAAATGTGCATATATCAATTAATAAACATATGTAAAAATTATGTGAATTAAATATAATAAGTTAAAGTTAAAAGTTTTATTATTATTATTATTATTATAAAATTTCAATGGAACTATGAAACCACAATAATCATCGGGCACAATCTATGGCCAAAGAATGGGATGGTAGCGAGTTGGGAAAGAGGTGCGATGCTAAGGATGGAAAGAACATGCCTCTTCAAGTGTTTAAAAGAGACCCCCAGTCAAGCATAAGGTCATCTTCACCACAGCAAATGGGAGACACTAAGGAGAATACATGCATGCAAATTAAAGTAAGCTCAGATGTCCACTAACGAAGTACGCGTCTTCACCACTAAACATCCACTGAAGATTATTAGAATTCTATAAATAAGAATTGAAATATGGATTGCAATTCAATGCCACTCTATATTCTATGCGATACAATAATAACTAGCTGCCCCAAATCTATGATGGATTATGAAGAAGTCAAATGCACATGATAAATGAATACATGTGAATAAAACCTTAATAACATATCTGTGACAAGATATTACAGAATACTAGCACTGCATCTAAATAATAATATATACTTTCCAATTTAATAATCTATTGTTAATGACTTCAAGCATATGTGCATATTAGGAAGAATTTGTGTTTGTATCAAAGAAATATAGCTAATTTATCCATTGACTACTCTCCATGTCTAAAGGAACATATATATATATATATACATTATTTGTTTAATAAAAAATCAAGTCAAAATAATATTTTTGTAATTCCTGCTATAAATTAGCATTGTTGGCTGAGTAGATAAAGCCAACAAACTCTCTCACTGACACTCACCGAGGAGAGGATGGTTGTGGGAGGGAAAGGCTGGTAAGTTCGAGAACATGTTGGATATACCAAGATGGCAATGAATTGATCACGTGTCCACTCTCCCTTTCAACCTGGGCCTTAAATAACAAAAACTTATCAAAAGCTTCAAACTTATGTTGCAAAAAATAGACCCATGTCTTACAGTTGTAATCATCAATGAAGGTCATAAAAAATATGCTTTTACCAATAGATGTGATTTTCTTAGGGCCTACCAAATCTGTATGCACCAGCTCCAATGGTGCTCTTTCCCTTGTAGAGTTGCCCAATTGAAAGGGTTGCCTATGTTGCTTTCCCAAAATGCAAGCCTCACACTTAACATTAGGCTCTACTATTGTTGGAAAACCATCGATCATTTTTTTCTTGGACAAAATACTTAAACCAACATAGCCTAAATGTCCATACCTGAGATGCCAGAGCTTGGAGGGGTCTTGAATGGTGCTCTTGAGGGCTACTTGTTGTATTGTTGTACATTTTCCATTCATGAGAGGTGCAGGAACATAATGAGAAGAGAAACACGTCTCAATCTTCAAGGGAAACATTTGGTTCTTTGTCATTTGAATTGTTACTAACACCTTCATTATCTCATTCTTTTCATAAATAATGCATTGACCCTTCTCCATCAACACTTTATATCCATTTTGATCAGCTGTCCAACACTCATGAGGTTATGCTTTAACCCAGGAGCAAGAAATACATTTTGTATCTCCTTATTTTCACCTTGCTGGGTGCAGATCATAATAGATCCTCTTCTGACAATTGGAACTAATCCATTGTTTCCCATTTTTATCTCTAATTTTACATTTTTATTAATGAAAGAAAACAAAATTTCATTACCACTCATGTGGTTGTTGCAACCATTGTACAAATACCAGACTTCGGAGCTGCCTTCTTCACCAATGTTGCACATGATGAAGGCTGTGGACTAATTTCCTTCACCCACATTCGCGTCAGCCACATTTGCATTTTGTTTTGACTAATCACATTGCTTTGTCCGACATTCACTTGCATAATGGCCAAATTTATGATAGTAGTAGCATTCAACGTTGTTCTTGTCATTCTTTTGATTTGAACTACTGTTCTTCTTGCCTCCTCAGGAGCTGTTCTGAGAGCTGCTCACTCCCTCTTGGTTGTTTGCTTGTGTCGAGCTATCTCCTCCATCATTTCCTTGTTTGGAGTTGTCACAACCTCTACCTCTTGAGCTTCTTCCACCATTGTTTCTTCTCTCCCTTTCTCTTACATTTGACTGATCTTTAAAAACTTTCTCTTGGGAAGAAGTAGCAGACCTATTTAGGTGTTGATCATGGGTTTGCAGAGAACCCATCAGCTCATCAATGGACAACATTGTGAGATCCTTTTCCTCTTCAATGGAAATCACCATTGCATCAAAATATGTGGGTAAGATTCCGAGGATTTTATCCACAATCCTCTGATCATCAATGACTTCAACATTCACTCTCAACTAGTTTATCAAACCTAAGAGTCTTGTGTGAAAATCTGAGATGGATTCACTGTCCTTCATCTCCATAGTCTCAAAATTTCTTCAAAGCATTTGGAGCTTCACCAATCTTACTTTATCAGTCCCTTTGTAACTGGTTTGGAGGATTTCTCAAGCTTTCTTTACATAGTTAGCTGCTGATATTCTGGGAAAAAAGGCCTTTGTCAAGGTTGCTTCTATCAAACTCAATTCCTTAGCATCCTTCCTCCTTTCTTCCTTCAACTGGGTCTTCTGGTTGTTTGAGAGAGTTGCATACGCTACTGGTTCAATCACATCCATGAACCCATTGACCACAAACTCCCACAAATCATTGGCGACCATAATGGTCTTCATCTTCTTTTCCCAAACATCATAGTTATGTCCATTAAAGGATGGTGGCTATTTCCAACTCTTTCCTTCATCTCTAGCCATGTCTCCTACACAAGAAACTTAATACCCAGAAGAAAAAAGGTGCCCTAACTCATGAGGAAATGGGGCCTATGGCTCTGATACCATGTCAAAAAAATTTGAATGAACAGAAAAACATAGAGTTGTTGCTCTGCTTCCCCAAAACAATAGGGGAATACAAAATGCAGAATAACAAAGAACATGAGACACAAATTTGGGCCTGCAATATTTTCCTTTTTTTATTAACTAAGCTGAAAATGACAGTACATAAAATACTAAGCATAAAACTTAGAAAATAAACTTAAACTATGAACTAACAAGCTATAGACTTCAAACTGCTAGGAGCTTTCATGAGTTACTCAACTAGATAGACAAACTTCAGGAGTTGCTAGGAGCTCACTGACAGGAGCTACACAGAGCTCTTCAGGAACAATCATTGCTCACATACAAAACACACACAACTGCTACTATTCAAAAACTTCTTTGAATCACATAGAGAACAAAAAGCATTCCCTTCAGACTGTTGTTGCTCAGGAACTCTTCTTTCACTTCTTGAAAAAATTATCTGCCTTCATTTCTTTTTGTCCCTTCAACATTCCCTCTCAAAAAATTGAAATTACCTACCAGCATTAATTGGGAATTAAAAAAAACCTACCATATTAACTTCTAGAGTTGTCAGGAGCTACAGGGATGGAGATCCTAAAAAATAGTCATTGAAATTGGGGGCTCCTGATGGGTAGGTGAAACAAGGGGCTGATGTGAGAGCGGGCTCAGGAGAAATAAATTCCAACAATGCAATCTTGAAATATTATGCAGTATGCAAGAATTACAAGTCTATCCAGTAGACGTGAAGATAAAAAATGCATATAAATAAATATTTTACTCCATTTCATTCTTGTGTTTCGACACTTATGCTAGTATAGGAATTCAACATCTAAACAATGCAAAGTTGATCTAGATTTACACTTGCTGGTTATATTTGCTTAAAACATCCCCTTTAGGTAATCTATCTAAGGATTCACATGCCCTGTGTGTGCTTCCAAATTGTATTCATTTGCACTGGCTTGAGAGAGAAAATGGTGAAGGGGGGATGATTTTAAAAATGCTTTAGTCAAAACCGTTGATGCATGCTTAGGGTAGGTCATTCCTGATTCTTTGTAGGCCTCAAGTTTCTAACACCATCAGTGCATCATTTCACAATCATTGCATTATATTTTTTCATAGCCAGTGCCTCCATAGTATCGTGTGCATATTCTACCTTCAAGATAATCTATCTCACACTTTCTTTTATATTATAATGGGAAAGAAAAAATAAGACCATAAGTTGTGCAATCAACTCCATGGCCATCATCAACTTAAAAAAGTATCCATTTCTGATAAATTATAATAAGAAATAATAACTACTTACTTGATGTAATTAGTTAGATTTAAAGTTCAATAATTCCCTACAGGATGTAGCTATCTCTTAACTACAAAGTTTAACAAAAGTCACTATTTGATATATAGATTATCAATTAAATTATACTCCCCATGTTGGGCATGCTTGACAAATACACTTTACTTTCATGTCATTGAAAGTCTCTAAAGCCTTCTCTTCAAACTATTATGCGTTTTCATTGCAACACAAAGGCATTCTCTCAAAATATTCACTCACGTTTTCCCATTTTGCATGTAGCTCGCGCCTTGTTTTAAACTACCATTTAGAAGACAAGGAGGACGTCGCTAATGGTTGTGGGGTTTGGCTTCATGTTTTCCAGTACATTTGCTTGAAATTTTATTGATTTTATTTTGTCCATGTCGCAATCCTTGCATGGTGTGAGCTTGAATTGGAGGCATCTATCAAATTGTTCATAGATCTTGTTTTTTCTTTCAGCTTTTACTTGCAAGTCAATTAAGATGAACATCCCTCTCTTGGTGCATGAAATTCATCTTTAATCTTCAAACTGATCTATGAAATGACATTTAAAGTCTCTATCTATGGTGGCATATAGAGAATATTATCATTCAATATCCTTCATACAACTTATGCCCTCCTTAAACCTACATATTTCATTAACAATGGAGTAATTGTATTCTGCAATTGTTCTTTTACGCTTCACTAGACCTATTTAATCACATGCCATACATTCAAGACTTAATTTCTACAAGCTAGGTTGTGAAAATCCAGGATTTTTGTTGTGATAATTTTTTATCTTGTAGTGGATTGCAAAAATTTACAACCACATTTTTTTCTTTTTAATTCAAGTTGCGAGTTTTTTCTCACTTTATTTTTGTTAGTGGAAACCATGGAGCTCAGAATTACCATTTGCAACAAGAAACCCCAAGCCCAGAATCACCATTTTCAACAATAAACCTTCACGATGCACAAGAGAAGAGAGATACACACCCTATTTCACCAAAAAGTAAATGAATAATGAGATGCTCTAAAATATATATTGTACAACCTTTTAAAGGAAAGAAAAAAGCAATGGGTGAACAACCACCCAGTATGGGAAAAACTAATTAGAGTAATTTACCCTAAGTGAAACATTTAACACACTAACACCCCCCCTTAAGTGAAAACTTAGGGAGATTATTATGCAGAATGAAGATGCAATATGGGTCCCAGCTACACAACCATGTTAGGTACCCATTTACAATGAAAAATGCAAAAATAAATCTCTCACAACCAAAGAAAAGGAGAAAAACCCTATGGGAAAAAACCCCTCTCCAAAAGAGAAAAAAAAATGATGCATGGATGGGGGACTCAATCACCCCCTCCAAAGACTACATACATCATGTATATACAATAAATGATCCTTCCATAGGAAAGACAAAAAGAGATATTATATCCCCCCCATAATGAAGAAGCTTCAATGTTGATGAAATGTGCCTAAAAACAAAAGATGATCCAATGCCTACAAGAAACTCCTCTCCCCTTAGGAAGAAACAAGTCCACCAAGTGATGAAGCCACTCTATGTCCAACTGAAAAGAGGAAGGAAGTCTCCAAACAAAAATCTTTGAAGAGTGAGGAGGAGTCTCCAAGCATGAATAATCCACCACATAATCATGATAAAAAACAACCAAGAAATGTGACAAATCAAGTGAAGGCTCATCAATGTCAATCTCCAATGAAAATATAGATGTATCAACAACCACGCTAAAATTGTCACCAAAGAGGAGAGAAATATCCTCAAGTATGTCTCCCAAATCTGCAAGATGAGACTCCACAAACAAATCTGAGATGCCTGCCAAATACTCATCCAATAAAACAAGATATAAAAAACTATGACCAGCCTGCTCAAGAGAAGAACTCAAATTTGAAGAAGCGGGAGGTAAAGGAGGAGGAATCTCAACACTAGTCTCAAGAACTCCAAGATTCAAGTGACCCAACTTCTCCTCACAAACATGATTCACCCTTGATGGAAGGGTATGAACATCAACCAAAGAAACATCATCATCAGGAATAAAATGAGAAAAAAATATAAGTGAGATGCATGATCCACCACCCCTATAGCAATGATATCTTTAGTTTCTATGTCCTGAATGTATACATGATCAGCAATGAACTCAATTATCTTACCTTGTGCACCATGAGCAATTTGATAAATTGAAAGAAAATTAGTGGTCAAGGAGGGTACATAAAGAAAATCATTAAAAGATCCTTCACCCATATCAATAGAACCCTTTCCACACACTTTCTTGTAAGTATTGTTACCCATCAAAATGTTAGGTGAACTACAAGGCTCAAAAGAAGAGAACATATCCATAGAAGATGACATATGATGAGATGCACCCAAATCAACAAGCCATTGCCCTTTTTAGGAATAGTGGAAGCTAAGAGTGCTTTACCTTTCATCCTATTATCAAATCCTACATTCCTTGATTGTGTAGGTTTTGATTATGATGCAGATGTAGATGTGGAAGAAGGAGACTTTGATGAGGGCAACGAGATGTTGTTCTTCTAAAGAAGGTGAGTAAGCTCATTAATATTCTTAGTATAACACCTATGCTCATCATGTCTAGATCTCTTACAATAAGCACATTTGATCTTCTTCTTTTGTGATAGTTCCTCTATGGAAGAGGTTTTGGTCTCAGCAGTAGGATCCTTAACTTTCTCATTAGACTTAGAATCCTTATTCCGTTTCTTGTTCTTGCCACTTGAAGATTGAGCCATCAAGGAATGACTCTTAGGAAGAGCATCTTTCTAAATCAACTTGGCCTGTACCCTAATCAATCTATCACAAAACTCCTCAAATGAAGGAATCTTATGATCTCCCATGGCATCCATAGTAGAATAGAAGGTAGAGGCAAACACTTGAAAGGGACCTCTCAGTTTTGATAAGATCAAGAAAATACACTCCTGATCATTTTTGGCATGACCACATCCTTTCAATTGTTACAAAATCAACTTGAACTCTACAAGGAAATCTTGAATAGTGGGAAAGGCATCTAGGGAGAGAGAGGTGAGATCAGCTTCAAGTTGCAAGATTTTTAAATGATTGACCTTTCCATACAACTTAGCAAGCTTATCCCACACTTCTTTACCTAAGAGTGGAAGCTAAGAGTGCTTTACCTTTCATCCTATTATCAAATCCTACATTCCTTGATTGTGTAGGTTTTGATTATGATGCAGATGTAGATGTGGAAGAAGGAGACTTTGATGAGGGCAACGAGATGTTGTTCTTCTAAAGAAGGTGAGTAAGCTCATCAATATTCTTAGTATAACACCTATGCTCATCATGTCTAGATCTCTTACAATAAGCACATTTGATCTTCTTCTTTTGTGATAGTTCCTCTATGGAAGAGGTTTTGGTCTCAGCAGTAGGATCCTTAACTTTCTCATTAGACTTAGAATCCTTATTCCATTTCTTGTTCTTGCCACTTGAAGATTGAGCCATCAAGGAATGACTCTTAGGAAGAGCATCTTTCTAAATCAACTTGGCCTGTACCCTAATCAATCTATCACAAAACTCCTCAAATGAAGGAATCTTATGATCTCCCATGGCATCCATAGTAGAATAGAAGGTAGAGGCAAACACTTGAAAGAGACCTCTCAGTTTTGATAAGATCAAGAAAATACACTCCTGATCATTTTTGGCATGACCACATCCTTTCAATTGTTACAAAATCAACTTGAACTCTACAAGGAAATCTTGAATAGTGGGAAAGGCATCTAGGGAGAGAGAGGTGAGATCAGCTTCAAGTTGCAAGATTTTTAAATGATTGACCTTTCCATACAACTTAGCAAGCTTATCCCACACTTCTTTACCTAAGAGTGGAAGCTAAGAGTGCTTTACCTTTCATCCTATTATCAAATCCTACATTCCTTGATTGTGTAGGTTTTGATTATGATGCAGATGTAGATGTGGAAGAAGGAGACTTTGATGAGGGCAACGAGATGTTGTTCTTCTAAAGAAGGTGAGTAAGCTCATCAATATTCTTAGTATAACACCTATGCTCATCATGTCTAGATCTCTTACAATAAGCACATTTGATCTTCTTCTTTTGTGATAGTTCCTCTATGGAAGAGGTTTTGGTCTCAGCAGTAGGATCCTTAACTTTCTCATTAGACTTAGAATCCTTATTCCGTTTCTTGTTCTTGCCACTTGAAGATTGAGCCATCAAGGAATGACTCTTAGGAAGAGCATCTTTCTAAATCAACTTGGCCTGTACCCTAATCAATCTATCACAAAACTCCTCAAATGAAGGAATCTTATGATCTCCCATGGCATCCATAGTAGAATAGAAGGTAGAGGCAAACACTTGAAAGGGACCTCTCAGTTTTGATAAGATCAAGAAAATACACTCCTGATCATTTTTGGCATGACCACATCCTTTCAATTGTTACAAAATCAACTTGAACTCTACAAGGAAATCTTGAATAGTGGGAAAGGCATCTAGGGAGAGAGAGGTGAGATCAGCTTCAAGTTGCAAGATTTTTAAATGATTGACCTTTCCATACAACTTAGCAAACATCTCACTTCTTTACCTAAGAGTGGAAGCTAAGAGTGCTTTACCTTTCATCCTATTATCAAATCCTACATTCCTTGATTGTGTAGGTTTTGATTATGATGCAGATGTAGATGTGGAAGAAGGAGACTTTGATGAGGGCAATGAGATGTTGTTCTTCTAAAGAAGGTGAGTAAGCTCATCAATATTCTTAGTATAACACCTATGCTCATCATGTCTAGATCTCTTACAATAAGCACATTTGATCTTCTTCTTTTGTGATAGTTCCTCTATGGAAGAGGTTTTGGTCTCAGCAGTAGGATCCTTAACTTTCTCATTAGACTTAGAATCCTTATTCCGTTTCTTGTTCTTGCCACTTGAAGATTGAGCCATCAAGGAATGACTCTTAGGAAGAGCATCTTTCTAAATCAACTTGGCCTGTACCCTAATCAATCTATCACAAAACTCCTCAAATGAAGGAATCTTATGATCTCCCATGGCATCCATAGTAGAATAGAAGGTAGAGGCAAACACTTGAAAGGGACCTCTCAGTTTTGATAAGATCAAGAAAATACACTCCTGATCATTTTTGGCATGACCACATCCTTTCAATTGTTACAAAATCAACTTGAACTCTACAAGGAAATCTTGAATAGTGGGAAAGGCATCTAGGGAGAGAGAGGTGAGATCAGCTTCAAGTTGCAAGATTTTTAAATGATTGACCTTTCCATACAACTTAGCAAGCTTATCCCACACTTCTTTACCTAAGAGTGGAAGCTAAGAGTGCTTTACCTTTCATCCTATTATCAAATCCTACATTCCTTGATTGTGTAGGTTTTGATTATGATGCAGATGTAGATGTGGAAGAAGGAGACTTTGATGAGGGCAATGAGATGTTGTTCTTCTAAAGAAGGTGAGTAAGCTCATCAATATTCTTAGTATAACACCTATGCTCATCATGTCTAGATCTCTTACAATAAGCACATTTGATCTTCTTCTTTTGTGATAGTTCCTCTATGGAAGAGGTTTTGGTCTCAGCAGTAGGATCCTTAACTTTCTCATTAGACTTAGAATCCTTATTCCGTTTCTTGTTCTTGCCACTTGAAGATTGAACCATCAAGGAATGACTCTTAGGAAGAGCATCTTTCTAAATCAACTTGGCCTGTACCCTAATCAATCTATCACAAAACTCCTCAAATGAAGGAATCTTATGATCTCCCATGGCATCCATAGTAGAATAGAAGGTAGAGGCAAACACTTGAAAGGGACCTCTCAGTTTTGATAAGATCAAGAAAATACACTCCTGATCATTTTTGGCATGACCACATCCTTTCAATTGTTACAAAATCAACTTGAACTCTACAAGGAAATCTTGAATAGTGGGAAAGGCATCTAGGGAGAGAGAGGTGAGATCAGCTTCAAGTTGCAAGATTTTTAAATGATTGACCTTTCCATACAACTTAGCAAGCTTATCCCACACTTCTTTACCTAAGAGTGGAAGCTAAGAGTGCTTTACCTTTCATCCTATTATCAAATCCTACATTCCTTGATTGTGTAGGTTTTGATTATGATGCAGATGTAGATGTGGAAGAAGGAGACTTTGATGAGGGCAACGAGATGTTGTTCTTCTAAAGAAGGTGAGTAAGCTCATCAATATTCTTAGTATAACACCTATGCTCATCATGTCTAGATCTCTTACAATAAGCACATTTGATCTTCTTCTTTTGTGATAGTTCCTCTATGGAAGAGGTTTTGGTCTCAGCAGTAGGATCCTTAACTTTCTCATTAGACTTAGAATCCTTATTCCGTTTCTTGTTCTTGCCACTTGAAGATTGAGCAATCAAGGAATGACTCTTAGGAAGAGCATCTTTCTAAATCAACTTGGCCTGTACCCTAATCAATCTATCACAAAACTCCTCAAATGAAGGAATCTTATGATCTCCCATGGCATCCATAGTAGAATAGAAGGTAGAGGCAAACACTTGAAAGGGACCTCTCAGTTTTGATAAGATCAAGAAAATACACTCCTGATCATTTTTGGCATGACCACATCCTTTCAATTGTTACAAAATCAACTTGAACTCTACAAGGAAATCTTGAATAGTGGGAAAGGCATCTAGGGAGAGAGAGGTGAGATCAGCTTCAAGTTGCAAGATTTTTAAATGATTGACCTTTCCATACAACTTAGCAAGCTTATCCCACACTTCTTTACCTAAGAGTGGAAGCTAAGAGTGCTTTACCTTTCATCCTATTATCAAATCCTACATTCCTTGATTGTGTAGGTTTTGATTATGATGCAGATGTAGATGTGGAAGAAGGAGACTTTGATGAGGGCAACGAGATGTTGTTCTTCTAAAGAAGGTGAGTAAGCTCATCAATATTCTTAGTATAACACCTATGCTCATCATGTCTAGATCTCTTACAATAAGCACATTTGATCTTCTTCTTTTGTGATAGTTCCTCTATGGAAGAGGTTTTGGTCTCAGCAGTAGGATCCTTAACTTTCTCATTAGACTTAGAATCCTTATTCCGTTTCTTGTTCTTGCCACTTGAAGATTGAACCATCAAGGAATGACTCTTAGGAAGAGCATCTTTCTAAATCAACTTGGCCTGTACCCTAATCAATCTATCACAAAACTCCTCAAATGAAGGAATCTTATGATCTCCCATGGCATCCATAGTAGAATAGAAGGTAGAGGCAAACACTTGAAAGGGACCTCTCAGTTTTGATAAGATCAAGAAAATACACTCCTGATCATTTTTGGCATGACCACATCCTTTCAATTGTTACAAAATCAACTTGAACTCTACAAGGAAATCTTGAATAGTGGGAAAGGCATCTAGGGAGAGAGAGGTGAGATCAGCTTCAAGTTGCAAGATTTTTAAATGATTGACCTTTCCATACAACTTAGCAAGCTTATCCCACACTTCTTTACCTAAGAGTGGAAGCTAAGAGTGCTTTACCTTTCATCCTATTATCAAATCCTACATTCCTTGATTGTGTAGGTTTTGATTATGATGCAGATGTAGATGTGGAAGAAGGAGACTTTGATGAGGGCAATGAGATGTTGTTCTTCTAAAGAAGGTGAGTAAGCTCATCAATATTCTTAGTATAACACCTATGCTCATCATGTCTAGATCTCTTACAATAAGCACATTTGATCTTCTTCTTTTGTGATAGTTCCTCTATGGAAGAGGTTTTGGTCTCAGCAGTAGGATCCTTAACTTTCTCATTAGACTTAGAATCCTTATTCCGTTTCTTGTTCTTGCCACTTGAAGATTGAGCCATCAAGGAATGACTCTTAGGAAGAGCATCTTTCTAAATCAACTTGGCCTGTACCCTAATCAATCTATCACAAAACTCCTCAAATGAAGGAATCTTATGATCTCCCATGGCATCCATAGTAGAATAGAAGGTAGAGGCAAACACTTGAAAGGGACCTCTCAGTTTTGATAAGATCAAGAAAATACACTCCTGATCATTTTTGGCATGACCACATCCTTTCAATTGTTACAAAATCAACTTGAACTCTACAAGGAAATCTTGAATAGTGGGAAAGGCATCTAGGGAGAGAGAGGTGAGATCAGCTTCAAGTTGCAAGATTTTTAAATGATTGACCTTTCCATACAACTTAGCAAGCTTATCCCACACTTCTTTACCTAAGAGTGGAAGCTAAGAGTGCTTTACCTTTCATCCTATTATCAAATCCTACATTCCTTGATTGTGTAGGTTTTGATTATGATGCAGATGTAGATGTGGAAGAAGGAGACTTTGATGAGGGCAATGAGATGTTGTTCTTCTAAAGAAGGTGAGTAAGCTCATCAATATTCTTAGTATAACACCTATGCTCATCATGTCTAGATCTCTTACAATAAGCACATTTGATCTTCTTCTTTTGTGATAGTTCCTCTATGGAAGAGGTTTTGGTCTCAGCAGTAGGATCCTTAACTTTCTCATTAGACTTAGAATCCTTATTCCGTTTCTTGTTCTTGCCACTTGAAGATTGAGCCATCAAGGAATGACTCTTAGGAAGAGCATCTTTCTAAATCAACTTGGCCTATACCCTAATCAATCTATCACAAAACTCCTCAAATGAAGGAATCTTATGATCTCCCATGGCATCCATAGTAGAATAGAAGGTAGAGGCAAACACTTGAAAGGGACCTCTCAGTTTTGATAAGATCAAGAAAATACACTCCTGATCATTTTTGGCATGACCACATCCTTTCAATTGTTACAAAATCAACTTGAACTCTACAAGGAAATCTTGAATAGTGGGAAAGGCATCTAGGGAGAGAGAGGTGAGATCAGCTTCAAGTTGCAAGATTTTTAAATGATTGACCTTTCCATACAACTTAGCAAGCTTATCCCACACTTCTTTGGTTGTTGTACACTCCGCAATGTGAAACAACAAATTATTACACATGGAGACCTACGAGCCCTCTAGTCTCATCCATTTTGTTTCCATGAACAAATTTCTCAAATTCCTTAACTTGAACTCGGGTTGTTCGGCATCCAACATTTGCCAAAGACCCCGAGATTGCAGCAATTGTGTCATCTTAAGCTTCCATGTGTGATAGTTGTGTGGACTAGTGAGCAATTCAATCCTTGAGCCTGACATGATTTACAAGGACACACACAAAGGACTAAAAGGATATATACACCCACCAAAATAGATACAAGAAGTTTTTCCAATTCCCAACCATCAAATTTTCCAAGAAATTACTTTGCAAAAATTAATGCAAAAAAATGGCATAAATTGAAAAAAAATAGAACAAGGCAAGTATCTCAACCCAGATTCGAATCACAACAATGTCCATATCACCAACACACAAACACGACCTTTCACGACCTTTGCAAGCCAAGATCTCCACATGAGCCTTAACTCACACAAAATTCAAGGCGTGCGACAATAAAATGACTGATTATCATCAACTTTTCACCAATGTGGGATAATTGTTCAGTCGAAACAACCTCAAAAGCTTGGGCCCACTTCAAATGTTGCATAGAGAAGCCTAAATATTTTAGGGGAAACTTTATAAATTATAGAGTTTGATGAATATTTGTCCTCCCAACAGGAAAATGGAATGCCTCTTGCAGAAAGTGATTTCGAGCTTTGTGCCTAGTTTCCAAACACCTCCAAACAGCAGCTGCTTCAATTATTGGCACTTTCAAGTATGAAGATAAAGACAAATATTCCACTGCCAAAGAAGGCGAATTTATTCACTGCCCATGAAGGTTGAGTCACACGGCCTGCTATTAAGAATTCACGCCCTCAAGTTGCATCGCGCCTAGCAATCAGAATTTGTGCCTCTTTTGATTGCGCCCAACCACCGACAAATCTCAGCCAACAAATTTGAAATGCCCAACAACAAAAAATGTATCCAATCAACTGGAAATTATGACCTGCAATTGCAAGAAATCGCGCGTCCTATGGAATGATCTAACACCTCCTCAACAGCAAATCGTGTCTCAAATGCACTGTCACGCCTCTTCTCTAGAAATAGTGGCCTTCAACATAGAAAATTGGGCCTTTCAAAGAAAAAAAAGTTACTGCCAAATCGCTCCAATCAAATTCGCCACCTCCAATCTTGATGTAGCGGATTGCAAATAATTCAATTCAGACTCTCTTTAGCAGAAAAATGTCTCAAATCAATACCGTCGAACCTTCACATGGCAGATCGTGCCTTCACCAAGCTTGATTTCCAGACTCAAAATTTTCTTCAATATAGTTCAAACAACCATCATTGGGAACAAATGCCGCAAAAACAACGAATATATGATATTAAGAACTTCTGATGAAAACTCTCAAAGAAAGGAGGACAGAATGGTTTGCTCTGATACCATGTTGGTGGAAACCATCAAACCCAGAATCACATCTGCAATAAGAAACCTTCACAATGCACTAAAGAAGAGAGATGCACACCCTATTTCACCAAAAGTGAATGAATAATGGGATGCTCTAAAATACATATTGTACAGCCTTTAAAAGGCAAGAAAAAAGCAATGGGTGAACAACCACGCAGTATGGGAAAAACTAATAAGATTAATTTACTCTAAGTGAAAAACTTAACACACTAACAATTTTTTTTAATTACTAATTGTATTAAAATAAGAAAATATTCAAACTTGATGGTTGAGATTTTAACCTGCACTACTATATTTGCAAACATCTATTGTGATGGAGCATTGATTAAATAATATTTAGTGGTCCAAATATTTAATTCACAAAAATGCAGAAAATCATAGACGCATCAATCTAAAGACTAGATAACCTTGCAAGCTCACCGATGGGAAATTTGGCATAAATTTAGATTGACTTTGTATTTTTTAGAATTTTTTTTACCAAATTAGATCCAAAACAATCATATGATGAAACCCAATGAAGAGAATTTGCTTGGCTCATGTATATTTAATTGTTTTCATAATTTTGTCCCTAAAAAATATAATCATTAATATCTAACAATTTATGAGAATCCACAACTTAGAAACTAGTCACATTGGTCAAAATACCGCTACAAATATTCTCATTAAAGGGATTTTCACTAGCTTACACTAATTTTCAAATTTAATTATTATTGTGAATCTTGCCAATTTTTGCTACTGCACCTAATTTTGAATTGGAACAAATGAATTGCTTCATTAAACTTGGTATGATAAATTTTTTCTTAGTACAAAATCCCTTAAATCATTTTGAAATTAGTATGACTAAATCTGGCATTGATTAAAAAATAGTCATACAATTTGATCAAGAATGTTATTTTTACATGAAAAAACTTGAGGAAGATTCATTACATTATTTTGAAATCAATGGTTTTTGAGCAAACACCATAAAAAATGAGGGCAACAAGGCTTATTATTGCACTTAGAGAAATATTCAAAATAGAGATTAAAAAAACCCTATAAGTGGGATTCTATATATCTAATCTCTGATAGCCAATGGGATTTCCTCCTAGTGGTCATTCATAAGAGAGAGGAAAATGGAGAGTCTATGTATACTATAAATAACTTAATAAGGAAACCTACATAGATTATTTTATTTTACCATTTTTTGACCAATTGCTAGATAATCTCACTGGAAGGCCTGACTTTCATTTTTGGATGGATTTAGTGGGTATAACCAAATACAAGTTATCATAGAATATTAGGATAAGACCACTTTTATATGTCTATGGGAAATTTTGCATATACATTCCTTCCATTTGGTTTATGCAATGCTTGGAAGTTGCAATATTCCAATAGGTAGTATTTTCTATTTTTGCTAAACTTGTAAATGATTGTGTGAAGCTTTACATGGATAATTTATTTGTACATGGACGTACCTTTAAAAATGCACTTAATAACCTAGAAAATGTCCTTCAACATTGTGAAGAACATAACTATCACTTAGCCAGAGAAATAGCTTATTATGGTTCATCAAGGAATTATGTTGGGAGACCACATATTAGTTGAAGATATTAAATATGATCCTAAAAAGATTGATGTAATCCAAATATTAGAGCCTCCCAAAACTCAAACTATTGTATGAAATTTCCTAGGTCATGATGGATATTACCATAGATTTATAGATCATTTGTAGCCAAATTGTAACACCTATTTTTTCCTTACTTCAAAAGAAAATTGATTTCTCTTGGACTATGGAATGCCAGGCCTCCTTTGAAACCATTATAAAAAAATTAACAACTACCTCAACATTGCATGGAACCAACTAGCTGTTACAATTCTACATCTATATAGATGCCTCAAATTATGCCATTATTATAGTTCTTGGACAAGAAGATGAAAATAGAGAGAAATATTCAATTGATTTTATTAAAAAGTATATAACTCCTAAAAGAAACTATACAATTATGAAAAGAGAGTTTCTATCTATTGTGCATTCCCTCAAAAAATCTTGACATTACATTTTAAGCTATAAGGTGATTGTACATACACATACCATTCAACTATTGAGTACTTAATGAACAAACCTAATGTGAGTGGATGAATAATCAAATGATTATTGCTCCTTTAGAAATTTAATGTAGCCAATATACATAAACTTGGAAAATACAACTTTTTATCTAGAATACAACACAAGAGGGAGTTGAACCAATTCAAAATGAGTTTCCATATTAAAAATCCTTTTCCATATCTGAATATACCCCTTGATTTACTATTATAACAAGTTATTTGGACAAAAATAAACCCCCTACATTTTTCTATTACATTGAGAAAGGTGTTAGGGAAATCATATATTTTAAATTTTTTAGTGGTTTTCTATTTCAATGTTATTCTAATATGATTTTACATAGATATATAAGACATGGTGAAACTTACAACATCAAGAGAGCCTATCACAATGATCCCTCTAAAGGAAATTATTCACAAAAAAGGGCCTCTCACAAAATTTTAGATGCATGTTACTATTGAATTTCAATACATAAAGATGTTAAGGGATATGCTTCACAATGTGACGAGGGCCAAATAATGGGAATACCAACACCATCTAGTAAAATTCTTCTACAAACTCAAGTGGTATTAAAACCATTTGAAAAATGGGGGTTGGACTTCATAGGTACTATCAATCCACCATCTTATGGGAATAGGAACATATGTGTGTATATAGAATATCTCACCAAATGAGTAAAAGTTCAAGAATTCAAAATTTCAAGGGAAGAGGAAGTGATATATATTTTTTATAATAAGAAATTCTTTAAATTTGGAGCATCTATAGACTAGGAAATTGCATGAAGATGTATGGACATATAATACTACTTGAAAATCAACTACATGTTTTTCCCCTTGTGAATGAATTATTGGGAAGAAACCTATTCTTGCAATTAAATTTGAATTAGAGAAATTGAGAACCACCATGGATGTAGGTCTAAATTTGAGCAGAGCTCAAGTTGAATGAAAACTGCAATTGAATAAGCTAGATGAAATACAATTGGAATCCATACAAAAAATAGAATTTATGCAACAAAAAAGGAAAACATGGTATGCCCTTTACATAAGAG
The DNA here is from genome assembly GCA_007258455.2 of Sequoia sempervirens. Taxonomy (NCBI): domain Eukaryota; kingdom Viridiplantae; phylum Streptophyta; class Pinopsida; order Cupressales; family Cupressaceae; genus Sequoia; species Sequoia sempervirens. Next base: position 294,961,232 of record VDFB02000015.1, read on the forward strand.
AAAATGGAGGCTCAACTTTGCTATTTGATTCAAGATACAAAGACCAAAAATGAAAGATTCAAACAATATAGATAAGACCTTATGAAATAGAACAAGTGTTTGATAATAGGTCCATTTGATTAAAGCCAATTTACAACAATACAAAAAAACTTCTTGTGAATGGAAATAGACTTCACCTATACAAAAAACCAAAAAATAAAGAAGAGATAATTCAAATATTTAAGCAACAAAGTGAGTATTGGTGTTAAAGGCAATCTTCTTTATTCTAAAAAATCTCAAGTAAGTATACTAATCTCTTTAGCAATTTTTTATTTTTTTTACATAATTAATATTTATTCCAAGTTAATGTTGCCTTCATAGCTAACACTTCTTCTATAGTTTATCATTCTTCATAAGTTTATGTTTTTTTGCAAAATTTATGTCGTTCCATAGTCTATTGTTTCTCCAAAAGCATCCTTTCAATGATGCTCAAAAACTTGTTTGTTGTTTCTCTGGATGCATCCTTTCAAAAATGATTCAAAAATTTGTTAATTATTTCTTTGGAAGTATTCTTTCAAATATGCTCCATTTTTTCCATTGTTTCTCTATAAGCAAAATTTCAATGATGCTCCATAAAAAACCATTATTTCTTTAGAAGCATTCTTTCAATGATGCTCTAAAAAATTGTTCATTATTTTTTGGAAGCATCCTTTCAATGATGCTTAAAAAAAAAACATTATTTCTCTAGAATAATCCTTTCAACAATGCTTAAAAAAATGTTGGTTCTCTAGAAACCTCCTTTTAAAGATGCTTAAAAAAATTGTTTGTTTTTCTAGAACCACCCCTTCAATGATGCTCCAAAAACATGCATGTGTTTCTAAATAGATTCCCTCTTTAATGATACTCTAGAAACCATTTATGCCTCTTCAATAATGCTTTGAAAATCCACTTATGTCTCTTCATCAATACTCTAGACTAAATGTATTTCAAGCCAATAAATTCAAAATTGAGATGTAGATATTTTTGGATTAAATATATATTAGAATAATTAAATGACATGAGGAGAGATAAAAATATTGAATAGTAAATGATATCTTTCACATTAACAAATGCAAGCTAGTACTAGACATAAAATCTTAGCAAGTGAGTCGGATTTCTCATGATAGACTAGTAGGTATGCACCTTGATATTATTAAGGATGTAATAATTATTAAATAGTATTTTAGTGAAGCATGATGTTTCCATTGCCATAATAACCATTTTCAAATAAAATTTTCAACTTTTCTTCATCTTGTATGATAAATGTGGTGCAATAATATCTCCTATTCATTTCATTATTCATTGAACAAAACTAATTACTCACCTTAACTTTTTTATTAATCCCAACCTCACTTCCCATAACTCCCCTAAAGAATTTTACTTGTAATCACCTAAACTATGTGGAATTTTTGTGTATCCAAATCTAGCAAAACCTCCTATTTGAAGAGTAAAAATAGATGTGAAAAGGAAAGGTGAACTAAAATTCCTTAAGAAATTTCTCCAAAATCAAGAATCAATGAATATTTTTAGAGCAACGGAGTGGTTAGAATTCTTTCAAAACTTTGAAGGCTACCTTGTAGAATTAGTAGAACAATTTAACTTTGTTCAAAAAAATTCAAAAGAGTCTAGAACAATATTAGGATAAAAATTCAAGGTAAGAATTAAAATGATCTAACATTTATGGAATTAATATTGAGGGAATTGAATTCTATGGAGAAATACAATTGATATGCCAAAAAATTCTCATAAATTTCATTAAAGAATGGAATTTTTTTTCCCTAATTAATAACTAACAAGAGGGGTGATACTAAGGGAATTAACAAAGAGACCATTCCCAAACCATGAAGGTCAGTTGTTGTATGGGTGATAAAATATTTCACCTATGAAGAGAAATTTGATGTGGTGGTGGGTGACATAAATAGAATGTTGACCCGCCTACAAGATGGTACAAAAAATTCTACATTAAGAGTTAACCTGCCTCTATATTTGTAAAGATTATAATAGATTCATATTAGAAAGGTACATATATTTTAAATCACCACAACCTAATAATTTTTCTTTGTAAACACTAAGTTTTGAGGAACCATAAAAAAAGATAAGGAATTGATAAAGAATATTTAAGTAGGGGCCAAAAATTAGAAATGGGGGAATATTTTGGAGTAGCTCATGAGGAACATCCCTGAGCAACCATCCACAAAAAGTAAATTAAATAGAAATCAACTAAAGAGAGCCATGTAATTTCTATAAACAAGTGAAAATATTTTCCTCATGGGATGAAAATTAAAAATCTAGGAATAAAAGAACCAAAGGTAAAAAGGTTTAGGAATCCTACCTCCTCCTTTCTAAAGGAGTAAGCACTAGAAATATTGGAGGATCTCTAGTGTTGAGCTACATGTAGAACAAAAAATCTTGAGGAAGAAACACTAACTAAAAATACAACTACAACTTTTCTAGAGGAATAGGAATTCTCCATGAATGAAATCTTGGTAAATGAAGAAAATACCATTTTTGAGGAAGCCTTAATGACTAAAGAATAAATTCTAGAAGAATCCCCCCCTAAAAAATAGTCTAAATAGATGAAAAGGACCAATGATCACCAAACTGAAATAAAGGTAAATAATTTTAAGAGAAACCTAGTTTGCACTATAGTTATATAGGATGGAGAAGATGGTTGTATAACAGAGGTAGGAAATTAATGAATTAGTTATATAGGATGGAGAAGATGGTTGTATAACAGAGGTAGGAAATTAATGAATTAAAGAGGATACTGGAAGAAGAGGATAAACAAAAGGGTTATAAAATTAAAAAACATATTAATAGAAAGGGATTATAAAAAAAAAATGTTTAAGAGAGTAACTTGATTTACCTTAGGAGATATCTAAGGTCAACCCCAAAAAAGAAGGAGTTAAAGTAATAAATTTAAGAAAATAAAATGTTAAATTACAATCTAGGAAATTTCAAGCCTAAAATATAATTGTAAAGAATTGGAGGAAGCTAAGAATGAGGCTTGCAAAATATCGAAGCTAATACTCACATTTAGATAGCCCTCCAAATTTTATAGCACATTCTTAAATGAACAACTATTAAGGTGAAAACTAACTCCATGATCCAATTGATCAATAATTATTGGATGCTTTTAAGAATTTTGCACTAAGACAACATAAAATTATGTGTAAATTTTTCACATACAATCTAATTGAGGAAAAGTATTTAGATTTATTCATCAACCATTTCATTGGTGAAGTTCAAATAAGAGATTTTATTTTACAATGATAAACTAGGTGGAATGACAACAAAGAATGAGGGAATATCATAAAGTAGAGGAAACAAGTAAATTATTATTTGTGACATTAGTTTAGAAAGCCATAAGCCTTTGGGGATAAATTTTAATGGATATTAAAATATCCAACTATGGATAAGATGTATACTCAAAGTCTAAATTTTTTTGTTATGCAACTCTAATTGATGTTATTCCTAACTTACAAAAGATAGCCTATGCAACTTGTGAATATAGATGTACAATACCTTGACTATATAACTACAAAAGAGAGATCCAATATTCTTGAGTATATGGTGTGGTATTTTAGAAGAACCAATGAAATTATATAGATGCTAAATAAATATTAAAAAATGATAAAAATAAAGGATAGACCCCCTATTCTTCATTCAGCCACCCCATTGAATGTTAAAGGTGCACAATTTGATTAGGAATTTATTAAGTGGAAGGAAAATATAGAAAGTTCTAGGGGTTACATAATCAACCCACAAGAGGTAGATAGAAAGGCACATTTGATTCATGAAATCAATAAATTATTTTGGGGTCAATATAATATGGTAGAAGTAAACAACCCAAATTGGGTCTGTGCACCAAGTTGTGACACAAAAATGGCTCTTAAGATGCCACTTTTTTCTAAAATCAGCAAAATTTTGATGTTCACAAGAAAATGAAGATAGTTACACTCGAAATTTGAAGATGCAACAAGAACAAGAGTTGTAGTGTTCCAAATCTACTTTCTAAACTACTATTTTTTAAAAAATAGTGAAGATTACGGGTTTGAAAAAGGGGAAGCACGCAAAGTGGTCCTTTTTAATAAAAAAAATAGCATAGTGTCTATTGTGCTCCCCCTAAAATGTTAAAATAATTTTAGAATCTCAAAAATCACTTCAGTGAGAAATTTTCTAACACCATGTAGTTTATGCCAATTTTTGGCTATTTTTTCAATGAATATATAATATTTTACCAATTTCCAAAGTGGACACATCTTGAAAAGCAGAAATTTGAGTGTGCTCCCCCCTAATTATTTTGAGAACTGATTGAAAATAATTTTTTTAAATAAACGTAGAATGGATTCTAGTTTCTAAAAATGTGATTTGTTTCAAAATTCAATGAACAAGTAAACATCTATAAAAAATAGCACATGTTGGCTTTTGACAAAAAAAAGAGGAACTAACAAAAGAAGTTAAGATTAAAACCTTAACATAATCAAAATGTAAAAAAATTATATGGTTAGATAGCTAAGAGAGAGCCTAACCTCATCATGGTGTTTTTATAAATTTGTATTGAAACACATGCAAACCTGATGGAGAGCATGGAAAAAAATGTGTGAAATTTTGTTACCTTTTGAAAAAATCATGACCTTTGCATGAAATGGTTGTCCAACCCTTTGGGTTGGATGCCCAAGGAAAAATCCAACCCTTTGGATTGGTATTTCCTAATGCAATCCATTTGGTGAGCACCAAATTTACACTCGTCAAATGTGAATGATAAGTTTTGACAATGCATTTTGTTGAAATCTTTCTTTTTTTCTTTTTCTTTGTCTTTGTCTTTCTCTACTAGTGAAACTATATACATGAAATAAATATTTTAAGTATAATTTGAAATTTGCATATGGACATTTACTTTCTTATACTTTAAGTTATATTTCATGTATATAGTTTTAGGATGTTTGAGAGTGGTTTCGAATTTATTGGAGTTATAATACATAAATTATAGGTTTTGGAAGATCTTATAATTTTTCAAGCAGTAAAATTTTAGTAATCAAGATGTCAAATTTCAGTAATCAGGAGGTCAAATTTTGGTACTCACCAAATTATATCATCTTTCTCTCTCTATCTCACTCATTGTGCATCTCTTATGCTCTAGACCTCTCTGTCACAATCTACATCCATTTATCTGACTCACTCTCCCTTGAGCTCAAGGAATACCTCTCTACTTGAGCATCTATTTCTCCCTCCTTCCCTCTCTAATCTATATCTCCCTCCCACCTCCACCCTTCCTTATCTACAACTCTCTATCTCCCCTCTCCCTCTCCTTCTATATATATATATATAGTCTATCTCACCTCACTCACTCTCTCCTTCCCTCTATCTCACTATTCTCTCTTCCCTTCCCTCTCTAGTTCTCTCTTACCACCTCTATCCCTCCCTCTGTCCCTCCTTTCGTCTCTAATTTTCTCTATATCTCCCCCCCTCTCTCTCTCCCTTCCATCCACCTTCTCTCTCTACTTATCTTTATCTAACCTAGATCCCTCTATACCTATTTCACTCTCCCTCCCTCATTCCCTCTCTCAATCTATCTGCCTTCCTCCTTACCTCTAATCTTCCATCTATCACCTCTCTCTCACTTCCCCCTCTCTTGATCTCTCTCTACTCTCTTTCTCTCTATCTCACCTCTCTCCTTACCCATCCCCCCTCCCTACTCTCTCTCTATCTCTCTATCTCACCTCTCTCAGCCTCCCTCTCCCTCCCTCTCTCCTTCCCTCTATAATTCTCTCTATCTCCCCCTCCCTCTGTCTACCTACCTCTTTGTCTATTGCTCTCCTTAACTTCTCTCTCTCCATCCCTACCTATCCCTCTATCTCTCCTTCCCTCTCTACTTCTCTCTACCTACCTATACATATAAACTTATCTCTCTCTCCCTCCCTCCCTCCCTCCCTCCCTCCTTCCCTCTCTCAATCTATCCACCTTCCTCCTTTCATATGTACTTCTCTCTCTCTATCACCTCTCTCCCCCTCCCTCTCTACTCTCTCTCTATCTCAACTATCGCCCTACCTCTCCCTCCCTCCTCTCTCTCTATCTCTCTCCCTCCTTCCCCCTATTTCTATCTCTCCTCTCCCCCTCTCTACCTACCTCTCACACTATCTCTATCCCCCCTCTTTCTCTCTCTCCTCACCCTCTCCCTACCTACCTCTTTCTCTCTCTACTTCTATCTATCTCAACTATCCCTCTTTAACTCTCCCTCCCTCCCCTCTCTCTCCCACCCTCCAACCTCTCTCTCTCCTCCTTCCACCCACCTTAACTCTCCACTTATCTCTATCTAAGCTATCCCTCTATACCTCTTTCTCTCTTTCTATCTCTCCCTCCCTCCCTCCCTCCTTCCCTCTCTCCATCTCTCCACCTTCCTCATCACTCCACATCTCTCTCACTTCTCACTTTTTACTTCCCTCTCTACTCTCTTTCTCTATATCTCACCTTTCTCTCCCTACCTATTCATCCCTCCCTCCTCTCTCTATATCTCACCTCTCTCTCCCTATCTCCCTACCTCTCCCTCCCTCTCTTCCTCCCTCTTCTTACTTCTCTCTATCTCCCTCCCTCCTCTCTCTTTGTTTCTTTTCACTGCCTCCATCCCTACCTCTCCTCTCCATCTTCTCCTTCCCTCTCTACTTTTTTATACTCTCCTTATCTCTCTCTCTTCTCCTTCTTTCACTCTCTTCTTATCTCAACTTCCTTCCCCCCTCCCTCCTCCTCCCTCCTTCTCTCTCCTTCATTTCTATCTCTAATTCTATCTATCTCAACTACTCCTTCTTTCACCTTCTCCTCTTCCCTCCTTCTTCTTTCCCATTCTCCCCATCTCTCTCTCTTTCTTCCACCCACCTTCAATCTCAACTTCTCATTATCTAACTTGTCCCTCTATATCTATTTCTCCCTCCCTCCCTCCCTCCTTACCTCTACTTCTCTCGCTCTCTCTCTATCACCTCTCTCTCTCCCTCTCTCCCTCCCTCCCCTCTCTCTCTCTCCCTCCATCTCCTCTTTATATCTCTCCTCACCCTCTACCTACCTCTCTAATTATATTTATCTTAACTATCCCTCTTTACCTCTCCCTGCATCCCCTCTCACCCACCCTCGCTCCTCTCTCTCTATTTCTCTCTATCTCAACTCTCTCCCTTCATATCTCCTTCACTCTCTAATTATCTTTGTATCCCCCTCCCTCTCTCTACCTACCTCTCTCTCTCTATCCCTACCTCTCCCTCCATCTCTCCTTCAATCTCTACTTCTCTTTAGCTCTCCTCTCCATCTCTCTACCTCCCTCTCCCTCTATAACTCCATACCACTCTCTCTCCACATAACTCTCTATCTCAACTATACCTCCTCCCTCACCTATCTCTTCCACTCTCCCTCCTTTATCTTGCTCTCTTTGATGTGCACCAAGATGTGATACAAAAGGGGATGAAGGTGGGGATATTTAGAGATAGAGGGAAGGAGGGAGGTAGAGAGAAGGAGAGAGTGAGAGGGGAAGAGTGAGAGGGGAGAGAGAGGGATACACAAAGAGGGGGGATTGACCAAGAGAGAGGAGGGAGGGAGAGGTAGGGGGAGAGAGTAGAGAGGGAGGGAGGGAGAAGTGAGAGAGAGGTGATAGAGAGATGTGATAGAGAGAGGAGGAAGGTGGAGATATTAAGAGAGGGAAGGAAGGGGGAGATAGAGAAAATTAAAGGGAAGGAGGGTGCGATGGAGAGAGGCGTGAGATAGAGATAAATTGAGAAAGAGAGAAAGGTGAGATAGAGAGAAGTAGAGAGGGAAGGTGGGTGAGAGAGAGAGAGAGAGAGAGAGAGAGAGAGAGAGAGAGAGAGAGAGAGAGAGAGAGAGGAAAATATAAAATGGAGATAAAGAAAACTAAAGAGGGAAGGAGAGGGAAGGAGAGGAGGGAGGTAGATAGGGAGAGAGAGAACGGTGAGATAGAGAGAAGTAGAGAGGGAAGGAGAGAGTGAGAGAGAAAGACGAAGATATACATATATATATATAGATCTAGAGAGAGAGGTGGAGAGATTGAGAGAGGGGAGGAGGGATAGGTAGGTAGAGAGAAGCAGAGAGGGAAGGAGACATGGAGGAGAGGCAGGGAGAGAGAGAGGTGGAGACAAACAAAGAGAGAGGAGGAGATAGAGAAAAACTAGAGAGGGAGGAGGAGAGAGACAGGCATGGAGGGAGGAGAGGAGGATAGAGAGATAGGAGGAGGGAATGTGAGAGGTGAGACAAAAAGAAAGAGAGATAGAGAGACAAAGGGGGAGATAGAGAAAATTAGAGAGGGAAGGAGGGAGAGATAGAGAGAAGTGGAGAGAGAGAATGGGAAGATAGAGAGAAGTAGAGAAGGAAGGTGGATGAGAGGAAGTGAGAAAGGGAAGGAGAGAGTGAGAGAGATAGGGAGGGAGAGGTAGGGAGAGAGAGAGAGGGAGGGAGAGGTGGCGAGAGAGGGAGGAAGAGGCAAGTGAGATAGAGAGAGTAGAGAGAGAAGAGAGAGAGAGATAATGGTGAGATAGAGAGAAGTAGAGAGGGAACTTGGAGAGAGTGAAAGAGAAAGAGCGGATAGAGAGAAAGAGGAGGGAGAGTGAGAGAGACAGAGGAGAGAGATAGAGACATAGATAGAGACAAATATAAAGAGATAGAGAGAGGGAGGGAGGGAGAGGTCTAGGGAGAAAGATAAGTGAGATATAGAGGGTAGAGGGAGAGGAGAGGGAGAGGGAAGATAGAGAGATGTAGAGAGGAAGGGAGGGAGGGAGGGAGATAAAGAGTAGAGAGGGAAGGAGAGAGAGAGAGAGAGATGTTCGCTCTCAGATGTTTTAGTATTTCCTTGATGTCAAAAGTTGATGCTATATGCCTTGATGTGGCAATATCGATAAGGCATGCTAACAAATTCACAAATTGGTCAGATCATCATTGGTTGGCACAACTTTGGCTACATACTTGCATATAAATACATGATCAATTGGTTTCAGTATATATTTGTAAATGTTTCAATGTGGTTGGCATATGACTTGGTGATTTCATCTTCAATCTTGTTGTGGGTTCTTTATACTCTTGATTTATAGTGGATCTAACAATGTTCAACTTTCAAGAAACTTCATGATAGCATTCTACAGGATATCTTTTGTTTTTGATCAGGCAATCCTAACTTCATGGTTAGTGGCTTACATACTCTGGAATATATCTTGGAAATTTTTTGATGAGGTATACATCTACATATATATTTGTACTTGTGCACATTTTCTATCTGGCTAAAGATGTAAATGTGATGTGAAATCTTGTATTTGAGTTGCAAGCATCTACAGGTGGCATTGGCTTTCAGATGATATTTTTCCGATTTAGGTGGCATTGGCTTTCAGATGATATTTTTGCCTATTTAGGTGGCATTGGATTTTAGGTGATATCATGGAACAGTTGATTTCATTTTGACAGATTGGCACTTCTTTATTGCACATCAGATTATTTTGGTGCATATGTTTACTTGCTATACATATAGCTTCACAAGGATTATTGCATTATACATGAGGTGGAGATTATTGCTTAAAATGTTTATACACATTATGATCGGGTATTATTTCATTGTATCTCACCTTACATATTGTATGTATTTATTTGGTTGGTTATCGAGCTTTATATGACCGTGAACTAAATGATAAATCGGTCTTGAATTATTTGGGACAGTTGATTATATGATTCATTATGTTTGTTTGGCTGCCGACAGGGTATTATCATTGTATAGTTGTGAGCTCACGTGGACATTGGACAACACGACGTGGAAATGTTTTGATATTTGATTAGTGATTATTGTGTTGGTCACATGCAGATTTCAAATGATGTTTAACATCATTTGATAGTGGACTTCAAATGATTATCTCGAAAGAGTATAGGGTGAAGGAATTTCATTGTATGAGCAGAACCCTAGCCGCCGCCATGAACTTTCTTTTCTTAGCTATAGACATTCTAAGAAGTTAGTGTTTGTTGAAGGCTCAAGGCTGAGTGTGTGAAGACTGTAGTGATGAAACACCGTTGGAAAGTAGAGAGGAAAATTTTGGCTCTGGAATTTTTTGGCAAGGAAATTATGAGTGTCTTGAATTGATTCATGTGGTATGATTTTGACTACTTGTCTCCATAAATAGGTATGGAATGTTTTTATTCAGAATTTTAATGATTATTAAAGAAATAGTTTTTAAATGATTAGAGGTTTGAAGCAAATGATTTTGTAATTGAAATAGTTGTTTCATTTTTGTAAAAGGGATCTAGATTTTGTGTTTAGTTGCAAGGGATTAGTTTCAGTTCGGTTTCTCATTAACTCGAGTTTGTACTCAAGGGTTTCATTGGCATTCACTGACATATCATTGGTTTTCTGTGTTTTTTTTTAAACCCATTATGGGTATCATGATAAAACATTATTATTCTTACTAGTTTATAAACCCTAGTTATTGGATATGGATTTTGAAGAAAATAACTATTTACAGACTTATATATATACCTGGCAAAAAAACATGACATGGTGATGAGATGAAAAGAGAGAAGTTATAAATTGTACAGTATATTGTTGCAAAAGAGAGATTATTACCGTGATATCATTATGTAAAGAAACTTAGAGGGTTTATATTGTTTCTATCTCTAGTTGTATTACAAAGATTATTTTGAGTTGGGCATTATTAGAAAATCATCTTGTATCCTATTGTAATTTTGTAACTGTAGATAGTCATTGTAGTTATAAGGTTCTAATAGGTTGCAATACTATTAGTTTTGATGAAGTTGGTGCTTCTAATCTAAAGTGGGTGCTTCAGTTTATTATAGGAGTTGGTGCTCCACATTATTATTGATTTGGTGCTCTGAAAGTATTGTAAAATTTTTGGGAATTAAGCCTACAAGGAATTTTGGAGTGGTTTTTCTACCCCAAGAGGTTTTCCCACTCGACAAAATTTTGTGTTCTCTCTTTTGTGGCTTTTGTCTATCTTGCATGATCTTTGTTTCAGTTATTTGTAAATTTATTCATGCAATGCTCTGATACTTTTCAGAGTCTCAAGTTGTCTTCAAGATGATTGTTTCAAATTGTCTAAACATTCAATGTATGAATGTGATGAATATGTCATAAAGAAAGTTCAATTTGTCATTATTGTGTTCAATGTCTTATGTAAAAGAAAGCATTAAAAAGTTGTTCACTCAGTATCATTTGAAAAATTTATGGTTATGCTTTAAAATGGTTTATTAAGTCAGTCATGTTATGATTTGTTAAGTCAACAAAAAGTAACCTTTATGTTCTAAATTTCAGTATTCACATTGCATATATAAATCACACTTATTTGTTCAAGGTCAACAGTTTAAATCTGTATATCAAGTCATATTTTTTTTTGAAATATATTACTCTAATTCACCCCCCCCTCTCAGAGTAATTCCACTTCCAACAAGTGGTATCAGAGCGTAGGGTCCTGCATGAGGTTTTACCTCCTAGGATTGATTCTGGTCTTAGAAGTCAATATGTCACAAGTTTGAGAAGGTATTTCTATTTGTTTGTACAGTCTATATGTTTTGTGAAAACATATATGATTTTGATTGATATTGGTGTAAAGAGCTAGATTTTTACATAAGCCTAACCAATTTAAGTTCAACCAAGTTCTTGATAAGAGGAGCACTATGGGTAAGTGAAAAAGAAACAAAAGTCAGAAGAAAACTACTAGTGTCAAGTCTAGTGAAGCATTGTCTCCAACTAAGTCTTTTCCAATTGAATCTATAAGTGTTAATAAGGAAAATCTTGTAGAAGAAAATATGTCTAATATAGAACTTGATGAATTTGTGGTGAACATGAATGATTCAGATATTGAAAGAGAAATTGATCTTGAGGCATAACTTATTGTTGCTCTAGATATGATAAAGAGACTTAGAGAAGTAAATCAGAAATTAGAAAAGCAACTCCAAGAAGAAAGAGAGGTTAAGGATAAAATTATTATAGATCTTAAAAATACGGAAAAAATGGTTATAGATTGTAAGTATCAACTGGAAGAAGAAAACAAGATAAAGGAGGAGAATACCTTGCTAATAAAAAGACAAGAAGAATCAGATAAATTAATCAATAGTATGAAGTTAGAAGTTCAAGAGTATAAAAGGATAGTAGATGTAGCAAATTAAGATTTGGAAGTTAAAAACATTGTGTGTCAAAAATTGGAAGGAGAGGTAATTTCTCTAAATAAAGATGTTGAAAGTGTAAAGACAGTTATAGAAAAATCAGAATTTTGATCAAAGTACCAACAAGCTAAGTCAGATGTTGGATAAGCAAAAACATCACAAAGACATTCACAGTTTAGGATATCAAATAGGAAAAAATTATGGAGTTCAAGATGAGTTAAAACATGAATTAGTGTTTGTAACAAAAGATGGAAAGAGTTTCAAAGTAAGGAAAACTCCAAGAAAGAAGATAGACTTGAACTATCACACTACTACTTCTAAAACAGAAACCAATAAAAGACAACACAAAGGCACCAACAAAGTTGGAAGAAGAAACAACTAGTCCACAAGAAGTTTATCTACCAGACAATATTATAACTATTAGATAAGTTTCAGGGTTATTGCTATGTTTGTCACAAATATGGTCCTAGAGCTAATGAATGTGGTTATAGATTGTCAAATAAGAACTACAAAGTTGTTTGTTTTAATTGCAATAAGCTTGGACACTTGAAAAGAGATTGTCGGTTGCTAAAAAGATATCAAGGCTTGGATTTTTTTGGTTTTTCAAGTAGTAATCATGGTTACCCTGCTACTCATCATATTATATGTTTTAGATGTAATAACTTTGGGCATAAAGTAAAAAAATGCAATTTTAATAGAAAAATGAATACTTTAAAAAAACAAATGAAATTTTTTGTATTAGTATGGAGAAGAAAGAGCAATCAAGATGATGAGAAGAAAAATAAAGTTGAATTTATGAAAACTCTTTGTGCACCCCTTGCACAAGTGACATCATCCAGGCCCCGAGAAGAGACAAAGGTCTAGGGGGAGTATTTTAGGATAACATTTGTTACCCCTATGCATTCAATATTGAGATATGGCAGCATGCTTCAATGCCAGCTTGTTAAGACATTAGCCGATTTGATATGCATAACAATTTTGTTGTTTCAGGCTGCATCATTCTTTTGTGTCTCCCTAACACATTTGTTGTAGGAATACAAGTGATAGTTTTGTGGTATGTTTGTGTTTCTTTTTTATGGCTTATATTGTAGGTATGAGTTGGATAGCAGTTCTAAATTGTGTAAAACTACAACAAGAGTTTGATAACCATGGTGATAGTGATTCAGTTTGAACAGTACATTTGGTGATGACAATGTGTAGACAGTGATAAAATTCTGTTGTTTCTTGTTGCTTGTACACTACTTGATGATTTTCTTTTACCAATGTTCTGATATACTTGGACAGAAAGCATGCAAACATGTCATGGATTAAAGGTAACTTATAATGTTGTAGTGTTGTGCTCTTACTTTGGCAAGTCTATTTTGTTGTAACAAGCCTATTCTACTGTGTATGAGTTGAGAGTAAATGCATAATGAGTTGTACTAATGAAATTTGCATCAGAAAGTTTATTCTGTCTTTGGAATTTTATTTTCAAAATTCAGAGGGAGCTTCATGACAGAATCTTTAATTATTGTACATGCAACAATGTTATTTAGAGAAGTACTAGTGTATTGGTTTATTTCTAAGTCTTGGTTCATATTTATCAGATGATAACATGGCAGTGTTGCATAACACAATGATGATTGTTTTTTAGAAACACAAGTGTTTGATAATTGTTGTAGGAACATTGTGGTAGTGGTTTGTGTATTTCCAGTTTGATAATGTACATTAGTATCTACTTGTTTGATGTATACAAACCTTGTTAGATCTCTTTAGCAGTAGTATATTGTAGTATTTCATTTGATTGGTATATCATTATGCAATATTTGGGATTGAACTGTATTGTGGCTTTGACCAAAATGTTACTTGTAGAGGAAGCAAGTAATATCTCTATGACAAAGGGCAAGATGAAACATTGATATCGTTAACAGTGCTTTGTTTTCCAATATTGATACATAGGGATAGTTATCTTTGGTTTGAGTTTTGGTTATGGATCTTTGAAAGGATGTTTGGATAGTGGCTATACAGTGGAAGAGTTTGTTCGGTCTATCAATGACAGTGCATTTTCTCAAAGTTTTTCATGTTTAATCTTAACCTTATAGATGTTAATATTTTTGGGCAGACTTCATAGTACATGGATTTGCAACTTCTTAACAGGTGCTTTAACAGGTTTGAAGTATTTGATTCATCCTATGTATTCAGTCAGGGGGAGCAAGGCTACCTGGTAAGGATATCTTGAGATTTTTTTTTCACACAGTGTGCTTTAAGTGTAAATTCTTGTGATATTATGACAGATGTTGGATAATATCATGTTTGGAAGACATTTGTAATGAGATTCTTGAGAATATTATTTTCCTTGTTATCTCAATTTTGGGGAGAAGCTCATAATTTCTTTGATGTTGTCATAGTTGATGCCCGGGTACATGGTTATTCATTTTCATAACATTGTGTTTACAGTTGGAAAGTTGATGCAATATGCATTGGTAATGCATTGTCATGGTGTATTGGTTTTCTTTGGCAGCTTGTTTGTCCACATATGACCACAAGGTGATATATGCAAAAAATTTATGTGCTTATATCTAAAGTAATGATATGATTCGTGACTAAGGGATATGTGTTGGTTGGCTTCAGTTGTTTTTATTTATGGCATTTCACATTCTCCTCTTTCATCCTTTGTCATTGAGGCAAAAAGGGGGAGAGAACAATATGTGTTTTTCCATCAAGGAAAAAGGGGGAGTTTGTTGGCTCTCAGTTGTTTTAGTTTGTCCTTGATGTCAAAATTTAATGCTATATGCCTTGATGTGGAATTATCGATAAGGCATACTAACAAGTTCACAAATTGGTCAGATCATCATTGGTTAGCACAACTTTGGCTACATACTTGCATATAGATACATGATCAGTTGGTTTCAGTATATATTTGTACATGTTTCAATGTGGTTGGAATATCACTTCGTGATTTCATCTTCCATCTTGCTATGGGTTCTTGATATTCTTCATTTATAGTGGATCTAACAATGTTTAGCTTTTAGGAAACTTCATGATAGAATTCTATAGGATATCTTTTGTTTTTGATTAGGCAATCCTGACTTCATGGTTAGTGGCTTACATACTCAAGAATATATCTTGGAAATTTTTTGACGAGGTATACATCTGCATATATATTTGTACTTGTGCACATTTTCTATCTGGCTAAAGATGCAAATGTGATATGAAATCTTGTATTTGAGTTGCAAGCATCTATAGGTGGCATTGGCTTTCAGATGATATTTTTCCAATTTAGGTGGCATTGGCTTTCAAGTGATATCATGGAACAGTTGATTTCATTTTGATAGATTGGCACTTCTTTATTGCACATCAGATTATTTTGGTGCATATGTTTACTTGCTACACATATAGCTTCACAAGGGTTATTACATTATACATGAGGTGGAGATTATTGCTTAAAATGTTTATACACATTGTGATTAGGTATTATTTCATTGTATATCACCTTACATATTGTATGTATTTATTTGGTTGGTCATCGGGCTTTATATGACCTTGACCTAAATGATAAATCGGTCTTGACTTATTTGGGACAGCTGATTATATGAATCATTACGTTTGTTTGGAAACCGATAGGGTATTATCATTGTATAGTTGTGAGCTCACGTGGACATTGGACAACATGATGTGGAAATGTTTTGATATTTGATTGGTGATTATTGTGTCAGTCACATGTGGATTTCAAATGATGTTTAACATCATTTGATAGTGGACTTCAAATTATTATCTCGAAAGAGTATAGGGAAAAGGCATTTCATTGTATGAGCTAAACCCTAGCCGCTGCCATGAAATTTCTCTTCTCAGCTACAAACATTCTAAGATGTTAGTGTTTGCTGAAAGCTCAAGGCTAAGTGTGTGGAGAATGTAGTGATGAAACACCGTTGGAAAGTAGAGAGGCAGAGTTTGACTCTGGCAGTTTTTGGCAAGGCAATTATGAGTGTCTTGAATTGATTCATGTGGTACCTATGACTTTGATTTCTTGTCTCCATAAACAGGTATGGAATGTTTTTATTCAGATTTTTAATGATTATTAAAGAAATTGTTTTCAAATGATTAGAGGTTCGAAGCAAATGATCTTGTAACTGAAACAGTTGTTTCATTTTTGTAAAAGGGATTTGAATATTGTGTTTAGTTGCAAGGGATTAGTTTCAGTCCAATTTTTCATTAACCCGATTTTTTACTCAAGGGTTTCATTGGCATTCGCCGTCATATCATTGATTTTTTGTGGTTTATTTAAAAAAAAAACCATTATGGGTATCATGATAAAATGTTATTATTCTTACCAATTTATAAACCCTGGTTATTGGATACGGGTTTTGAAGAAAATAACTGTTTACAAACTTATATATATACCTAGAAAGAACACATGACATGGTGATGAGATGAAAAGAAAGAAGTTATAAACTGTACAATATATTGTTGCAAAAGAGAGATTATTACTGTGATATCATTCTATAAAGAAGAAACTTAGAGGGTTTATATTGTTTCCATCTCTAGTTGTATTACAAAGATTATTTTGATTTGGGCATTATTGGAAAATAATCTTGTATCCTATAGTAATTTTGTAACTGTAGATAGTCATTGCAGGTATAAGGTTCTAATAGGTTGCAATATTATCAGTTTTGATGAGGTTGGTGCTTCTAATCTGAAGTGGGTGCTTCAGTTTATTATAGGAGTTGGTGCTCCAAATTATTAGAGGAGTTGGTGCTCCACATTATTATTGAGTTGGTGCTTTGAAAGTATTGTAAAATTTTTGGGAATTAAGCCTGCAAGGTATTTTGGAGTGGTTTTTCTACCCCAAGAGGGTTTTCCACTCGGTAAAATTTTGTGTTCTCTCTTTTGTGGCTTTTGTCTATCTTGCATGATCTTTGTTTTAGTTATTTGTAAAGTTATTCATGCAATGCTTTGACACTTTTCACAATCTCAAGTTATCTTCAAGATCATTGTTTCAAATTGTCTAAACATTCAATGTACATGAATGTGATGAATGTCATCAAGAAAGTTCAATCTGACATTATTGTGTTTGGTATCCTGTAAAGAAAGCATTAAAAAGTTGTTCACTCAGTATCATTAGAACAATTTATTGTTATGATTTAAAATGGTTTATTAAGTTAGTCATGTTATGATTGGTTAAGTCAATAAAAAGTAACCTTTATGTTCTAAAGTTCATTATTCACACTGCATATATAAATCACACTTATTTGTTCAAGGTCAACAGTTTAAATCTACATATCAAGTCATAATTTTTTTTTAAATATATTACTCTAATTCACCCCCCCTCTCAAATTAATTCCACTTCCAACAAGAGAGAGAGAGAGAGAGAGAGAGAGAGAGAGAGAGAGAGAGTTCTTGAGCTCAAGGGAGAGAGTTAGATAAAGGGATGGGGCTGATGCAAGAAGTTGGGTCCACAAAAAGCTCAAAAAGTTGAAGTGTTTTGTTGTTTTTCAAAATTTGTCACGTATTTGGACTGAAAATTTGAGGCACTTACATAATGAATCTTTAAAAAAGCCATTAATATTAAATTTAGCATTTTGAATCTATTTTCCAAATATATAATTTATTCAAATACCCAAATGATAGAAATTAATTTTGATAGGGATGTATCAAAACACCTTTTTAAATTGTTTTTTTTACCATACCATGCACGTGTACGGAACACCACTTTTTGACCCA
Source organism: Sequoia sempervirens (assembly GCA_007258455.2). NCBI lineage: Eukaryota > Viridiplantae > Streptophyta > Pinopsida > Cupressales > Cupressaceae > Sequoia > Sequoia sempervirens. Next base: position 294,979,097 of record VDFB02000015.1, read on the forward strand.
AATAAAAGTATTTTTCTGATTCATTTTGGGGAAAGAGATATAACAACATGAAGATTGATGAGGAATTTTTTTTGTAATTTTTTTTTTAATATTATTTTTTATTGAATTTGTATTGGCCTTAATTGTTGTTTTTTAAAATCAATGTGTATGAACAACATAATTGGACCTAAACTAAAAAAAATTTAAATCTTTTTTTTCATTGTGTAAATAATTGTTTGAAGATTGATTCCATATAATTTTTTACACAAGAAACTTAACCAAAAAAAAGTTATCGAAAAATTAAAAAAGTCTGATATTTCAAGTTTAAGGACTAGTTTGCTTAGAAGTTAATTAGAAATAACAAATATAATCCAATCTTAATAAAAATTATATATTTGGAAACTAGAAATTGTGTTCTCTAATGGGTTTTATTTTTATAGATTGATTTAGAAAAAAATCCATCAACCATATTGCCAAAGTTGGACATTCTTCTTCAATCTGCCTTAGTTTTTTAGTTGTAGGTCAAAGGCTAAGGGTTGGATTTTCAAGCCTATCCCGAGCCTAAAACCAAGGTTGCATGTGGGTTGGAGATTCAAATTTTTAATAATGCGTATGCATTATACAATGTGTATGCATTATACAATCTGTACGTGTTATCTATTTACCTGTTGGGTAAAGGGAACACGTACGCATTATATAACGCATACACATTTCTTATTTAGCCATTTTTCCCAATTTAAAAAATATTGATAAAGCACGTTTTTTCTGCAGTACTGTCCGAAAGCACCATTTTCTACATTTTTTATTTCAATTTTGTCTTGTGCAGAGCATATTCTATTCAAATTGTTGGAAGAGACAAGTGTGGGTTGAATTTTCTAAAGTGGAATCAAGTACAAGAATATTTTATAAGAATATTTTGAAAAAGAGAACTTTTGGATGTATTCATGATGTTTTTGTACTTCAAAGTTTATAGAAGAAAGGATCTTCATACTACATAGTTTTATTTGAATATTTGAAGGAGAAGGAAATTTGAAAATAGGTTAAGAAACATTTTCTTTGTAATCAAAGAGGGTTTGGTAATCATTGTATCAAAGAAAAGGCAAAAAAAAATTGTAGAAAGTTAATGACACCCAAAGAAATTCAAGTAAATAAAGAAATGGAGGCACAAAGACAAAGGGATAGAAGAGAAAGGATTCGTCAAATGAAAAATTTGGAAGCATCTAGTTCCATGAATGTTGAAGAGGAAACCATGAATGATGAGATGAATGTATATGATGCAAATGTGGAGATGGTGAATATGGAAGAAAATGCAATTATGGAAACAAACCCAATTGTGCCTTCAACTTCAACTTTGAATGATATGGAAATAACACCTATGCAAAAAACTTCAGGTATGTATTCAAATCCTCCTGCCAATGATATGGAAAATACACCTATTCAAACAATTTATCCAGGTATGTCTTCAAACCCAAGTCTTGATAATATTGTTCTTAGTTATTTATAGGAAGTTGGATACACTATTGATGATATCAATAATTCCAAGGTTGAAATAGTGCAAAAACAAAAAAAGATAAAATATCTTATCAGAATGCAAATGAGAATGAAATTCCTCATATTGATGAAAATGAAAATGAAACCCCTTGCATGAAAGAAAATGAAAATGAAACCCCTTCCATAAATGAAAATGAAACCCCTTGTATGGATGAATATGAGAATTTTCTTTTTACAATTGAAAAATATGTGCTAGATAACCTTCCTGGTAAAGTATCTTGGAGATAAATGAGAACTTATGGAAATAGAATATAGAATTTTTTTTATAGAAATAAATTAGGATTTCAATGTCAACTCATGGTGCAATTGATGAGAATGTTGAAAATGAGAAAAGTAATGAAAAAATTAGGCATTTTTGTAAAACCAAAAAAGAAAGATGATTCAGTAGAACAAGTCATATCTAGAGTTGCTAATGCTATTGATTGTATAGGTAAGAAAAGTCGATATAAAGATAAGAATGCAACTTGTCGTGCAATAACAACTACTCTAGTTAATAAAGCAACCTCAAATAAAAGAATGTTAAGTAAGATTAGTAAATGTATAAAATTAATTCTAAAACTTTGATAAGAGCTACTAAAAGAAGAGAAAGTATTGAAAAGGAACCAATTAATCAATGTTGGAGTTTTAGTGGTAGACTCCCAACACTAGACATGAAATTAACTAATGAAATTAAACCTTTAATGAAAAAAATTTGACATGATAATACAAGAGTATCACCTAACATTAGAGATGTCTTAAAATTAAGGGTGGGTTCCAAAACTTGTGAACTTCATCTAAAGCATCTCTTAGATGTGACTGAAACTGAATTATATAAATTTTTTAGATGATTCAATCTTACCATTTAATATTAGCATAAGTCAAAGATCATTTGAAAAGTGTAAACCTTGGTATGTTAGAATTAATAAACAACAAATATCTTCTTTTTGTAACACTCATGTACAATTTTGTTATTATTATGATATACTTTGATATATACGATACACTTTTCATGCTAACCAAATTATGTAGAAAATTTGTGGTATTAATATGCCACTTGAAACAATCAAAGATTTTATAGCAGGTTTGTTTTGTGAACCCTCTAATGGAAACTTATTTTATTTAAAAGCATGTATTTCTAGAGAATGTGATAGATGTGGTAACTTTTCATTATTAAGAGAATGTATGCATGAATGTAGTTTAGATGAATTTGGACAACAATTAGTGGATGTAAAAAAAATTAAAAATGTTGAGTATTCTTTAAAAGATGGAAAATTTTGAAAACGCTGTGAGCTAATTGTGGAAAAATTTAGTGTGCATGCATTTATTAAAGAATTTAAAGATAAGATTGTACCTAAATATGTTAAACACTCTCAGTATGCTCATTGGCTTGATCTAATAAATTTTATTTATGTAAAAACACATTCACAATTGCGACTATATTGTCAATTGTTGATTTTGCTAAAAATTATACTCTTGCTCCACAAGAAGAAATTCAATCACAGTATTATAATTCAGTGCAAGTAGCTCTATATTTTTTCATATTCTTACATGCAGATGATAGCAGAGTAGATAATAGAAATTTTTTGAGTGAGTACCATTTTTATGTAAGTGATAATCAATTACATTCATCTGAGTTTGTTCAATATTGTATTGGTATATTTTATAAAAAATTTAAAGAAAGGGGAATTAAAATGAGAGAACATATCATATGGTCAGATAATTGCACAGGTCAATTCAAGAATGCTAGAATGTTTTATTGGTTATGTATAGTTCATAAGGAAAATAATATCCATTACATGTGGATTTTTTTTGAAGCTAGAAATGGTAAGGGAGAACACGATGGAGCAGGTGCATGTGTGAAAAGATCTCTTGCTAGAGAGCAACTAAAATTTGAGGATGCTACAAAATTTAGTGATGCACATGCAATTGTAGATTGGTGCAATACCAAACTATCTACAAGAACAAGTGAGAGATCAATAATTCAACAATTCTTTCGGTTAGTTGAAGAAAATGATATTTTTTTCTCGACAAGATTGTGAAACAATTAATGCATCTACAAAATGCCATTCGTATAAGATTTTTAATGCAAACACATGGAAAATATGGACAAGGGAGCTAGCAAGATTTTTTTATTTTTGTATTACAGGTGATTGGGAGGCGTGTGAAAATTCGAAATGGGTCGAACAATGGCAACAAAGAGCCTTAACATCTACATTGACACATGTTCAACATGGAACGACAATTGAAGATAATCAAGTGTTCGCATCAGATGATTATGATCATGTTTTAGATCTTGTACAAGAAGGTACATTAAATTGAATTGAATTTTATATTTATACATGTTTATATGTGAATTAAATATAAGTCACTCTTTATTGAATTTTTAATTTATTTTTGCAAAACATGTGTATGTTGTTTTTGCACCTGAGGGGAATGAAGAGGAGATGGAATATTGGTTGGCTAGATGTGCTGAGAGAAAACATAAGTTGGTACATCCTAGAGTGGATGACAATAACTTTGAGTATCCAACTAGTTCGGTGGTTATTTTTGGCACCTGGCTTTGAAAATATTTGATAAGAAAGAATGTCTTGCCTGCATTTGAAGATTATGAAAGACACAAGAAGATTATACATTATTCACATTTGATTTTGGTAACCAATATAAAACTAGTTAGATATCAAGGGAGGTCTGCTAATAAAGTGTTATGGACACTTTCAATGGATGATCATGAGACAATCATAGATGCATTACAAAAAAGAGAGGATGCAGATAGTACAATGGAGTAAATAAATATTGGTAAGTATATATATTTGTATATGTATTTAATTGATAGTCGATATGTAGTTTAAAAATTATCACATATACATGTCTATATATATATTTGTCTTTATTCATTTCCTAATTAAATTTTTATAGCTTTTTTTGTTCCAGGTCTCCCAAAACTAGATGCATTACAAAAAGAGAGGACATGCATATATATTACAATGGAATTCGAATTTAGAGACAGGTAACTATATATAGTTCTAGATACATTTAATTGGTAGTATAAATATAAAACTAAATAATTCATTGTCAGCTTATAAAAAATTTATAATTGATTTCATATCCCCTTAATCCATTCTCGTAGGACCCCTTAAGCCATCCTCTTATGTACCATTAATCCATCCTCTTGCATCCTCTTAAGTCTCTCTATTAATTTCCTGTAAGCCATTCTCTTATGACCCCTTAATCTATATCCTCGCACATCTATCCTTAATCCATCCTCTTGCATCCCCTTAAGTCACTCTCTCAACACCCCTTAAGCCATCCTCTTAGGACCCCTTAAGCCATATCCTCGTATATCTATCCTTAATCCATCCTCTTGCATCCCCTTAAGTATCTCTATTAATTCCTCTTAAGCCATCCTCTCAGGACCCCTTACGCCATTCTCTTATGTACAATTAATCCATCCTATACAATCCCCTTAAGTCTCTCTATTAATTCCCCTTAAGCCATCCTCTTAGGACCCCTTAATCCATATCCTCATATATCTACCCTTAATCCATCCTATTGCATCCCTTTAAGTCCTATGGTTTAGGGTTCATCTCCTAGGATTTAGGTCCTATGGTTTAGGGTTTAAGACCTTTCTAGGGTTCATGAGATGCTTAATCCCTTTAATTCATTCTCTCAACTCCCCTTAATCCACCCTCTTACATCCCTTTAATTCATTCTATCAACTCCCCTTAATCAACCCTCTTGCATCCCCTTAAGCCATCCTCTTAAAGGACCCTTAAGTCATATCCTCTTACATCCCCTTAATCGACCCTCTTGCATCCCTTAAGTCACTCTCATAATTCCCCTTAAGCCATCCTCTTAGGACCCGTTAAGCCATATCCTAGGGTTGTTGACATGCATCCCCTTAATCCACCCTCTTACATCCCTTTAAGTCATTATATCAACTTCCCTTGATCCACCCTCTTGCATCCCTTTAAGTCATTCTATTAACTCCCCTTAATCCACCCTCTTGCATCCCCTTAAGTCATTCTCTTAACTCCCCTTAAGGCATTCTCTTAGGACCCCTTAAGCTATATCCTCTTAGGTCCCCTTAATCCATCATATGGAAAACATCACTTGAATTTGTAAGGAATTTATAAGATCTAATTTTCTAACTTTTACTATATATTGTTCTTTTCTCGCATGAATTATTTAGTTCAAATACTCATAAAAACTATAGTTACTTTACTTGTACATTAATTATTTTTGCAGGTTCTCATCAAGTCGATCTACCATGTGTGATTGTCACTATTAAAAAAAATTATCAAGAGACTATGTAAATATCAATTTGTGGTCTTGACCTAAAAGTTGATAAGCTTTAATTGTATCTACATGCACATATATGTTTCATCATGTTATATAGTTGTAAATTAAACATCAATACACATTATATATGTTTGTTCAATGTATGAACTTCAATGAACTTATTAGTCACTTTTTAAAAATCTTGTTCCAATTTTATCTTATACAAATCATGTCTTTTATTTATCACATTTTATATAATTGTTTAATTGTATAGATTATACATATTATACATATAAGGAGATAGATTTTTGTTCAGTGATTCAAATATTTGCTAGAATTGGAAAATAGTTAAAATTATTTTCCCTTAATTTATTATGAATATGATCTAAACTATTTAAGGAATGTTTTAATTTCTCACCTGACCATGTGATAAATTATATATATGAAACTTGATTCTAGATAAGAATTTATACAGTGCATATTACTTGAAAATTAGATAAAATATCTATACATACACAAGTACATATAATCATCAAAATGAACATAACACAATCATAATTGAGTGCATATGTAATCATCATATTAAAGTCAACTAATATAAATAATCACAAACATGATCATATTAATCGATATAATGTATGTGAAATGGTCCATGAAATAACATATTCAAAATGTACATATGTCAAGTCCAACACATATATTTAAATAAAACTAGAGATCTATAGTCCATAAAATTTGAAACCATCTAACTATTAGGGTGATCAGTCAAATCAAGTCTCCGCTTTGCTCCATGTGGACTAGATGTACCTGTATCATGCTATAAAAGAGTACAAGAAACTTGAAATTAGATTTAAAGTTATTTAGAAATTTTGATATAATTTAACATATAAACTTGAAAATATAAACTTGATAAAAATAAATTTAATTAAATATCTAGTAAATACAGTAAAAATTATTTTTAGTATGCATAAATTACCATATGATCATGTGAATCTACTAACACATTTTTGTTCAACAGGTAGCATAACTATCAGTTGAGAAGGTCCAAGTGCTTGATCTACTATATCCTGCATATTTATATAAAGCAAACAATATGTTAAAACCTCGAATATATATATTTAAAAGGTCCCTAAAAATTGTATAGGATATTTAGTAAAGTTTACAACCTCGAATGATATGACCTCATGATCACGCACCTGAGATTTCCCATGCATAAATGTTGACGATGTCGCAGGTGTGCTCGCCATGGCTATCACATGAAATACCTGCATATAGATACAACAATGTATAGATCATTCACACATTTGTACAAATTCAAATTAAATTAGATCTATGATGTGTATTTAATTTAAACTTAACAAAATTTTAAAAGCACACACCTGAGTTGATGATGACTCAGGAGTGCTCACCACAACTTGTGGTTGGTAGGTACTCGGTATCACATGACCTCGAGCTACATCTAGATATAATATATCATTTCACATATGTGTACAAAATTAAATTAAATTAGATATATCCACATAAATTACAATATATATTGGTTTTTACCTTACCAAAAGGTGAGCCCAAATCTATAGCACTCGAAATACATACACAATCATATTGAGATTCAGGCATTGTGTGATCATGCATCTATACCGAACACTTCTTGAATTAATATTATATTATATATATAATTTGATGTTATTATTTGTCAAAATGATGGATGCACAATGTCCTTGAAGTTGCAGTCTTCAAGAGGACCTTTTCCAAGAAGAAATTCACCCACACAGAAAGTGTTGCAACTAAGGGCATGCAAATGGAGATTATCTGATTGATATCTAGAATATGATTACAAATGTACATATGCCTTGAATAAATAGGCATGAGTGAAATACAAGATGCAATATGATGTTGCCATGTGTCTTGATCAAACATCATGTGACAACATGTGAACCCTAACTACCTACCTAGGGAATGATAAAGTGATTGAGATAAGTTCTAGAAAAGACAACTCATCTTCTAGAAGGAATCGTATCTCCTACAAACATGGAAAGGGTAATGACCCCATTATTAATGATTTATCTAATGATGCAACCTAGGACTTAATTATATAAATAAAACACCTAAGTTAAATTTATTCTAGTGTAATAAATAATTAATTACACTAACATTATTTACATGAATTTTGCACATTTCAAACAGATTATTTAAATGTTCCTAAGTTAAAAAGATGAAAATAATTATGTAGGATGATCCTTAGAATATGGTAAATCCATATATGAATCCATCCTAGATGCATGTGGGTCACCTAAAGTGGATTCCTAAGTATTCCAATAGCCTGAGCCTATGTGCTCTCTATTTCCCAATTTAGCCACCACGTGTGTAGTCTAATGAGTGAGATGTCCTGAAAGAGAACACAATGATCCTAATGTCGGCAACATCGTCTGTTGCTGAAATGTAGCAGGAACACTAGGAGAAGGAGGAGAAACAATAAGAGAAATTAGAGCACGTCACTGAGGATCAACATGTGCTCCTAATCTATGTTGTGGCATTCCATGCCCAACTCCCTGAAATGACCTCATATCAAAATATTTGGGTTTTAAACCCAACTCAAAATCAGCCCATAACTTTCTCAAAAAGTATAGCGGCACCTCACAATTTCCATGTGGGGGAGTATCAAACACCATCCACCATCTATGCCAAAAATTTACAGCTATTTGTAGGTGCCTACACCATTTAATTGAAATTCATTTTTTGGTGCGTGGAATTGGTTCATTTGTTAGGGGGCTAGAAATATGTTGAAAAATGGCTTGTTTGGTAATTTTAAGTTCATTAATTTATTTATAGGACAATCCATCTGCATAGAATTGTCTCCTCTCTTCTCTCCATTGATGGAACCTATCTAGGTCTACATCAATAGATTAAACAAAATTGACAACAGTTTGCATTGAAGATGCAAACCTTACAAGATGGGGAGGATATTAGGCTCCTTTTTTTATCAAATCTATATTTTCCTAGATCACATTAAGGTTTTCTCAAATTCTCTCTCTTAACTAAGCTTGGTCTACTATAGGGTGTGGGGGTTTAGGAGGTGCAGAGTGTCGAGGTGTGGGGTTTTTTTGTGGTGGTGGATCTGGATGTACGAGATCTTCAGGTTGTGCATTAGGTATAAAATCCTCTATATTAAATTCAGGCTCCATGTGAATAATGAAATGGCAACTGCATGTTAAATAATTAAAAAATGTATATCAACAAACTAATTAAATAATGCACATAATTTGAAAGTTATTTAAATCACATTGAACACGCACAAATTCAAAATACATTTCATTTGAAGACACATTCAATTTATAACATTAAAAAATCCATAACATAAAAATCCATAGTGCATGTACACATTAAATTATACAATTAAAGTCATGTACATGTACCCTTGGTTAAATTCGAGCACTTTATCTTCTAGTAACCATATGGTTTCATTTTCCTTGCAAGGTTAAAATTGAGTGGTGTGTGGTCATTAATTTCAAATTATTGTATCATTCTATCTTGGAATAATGAATGGCATGCCTTAGTGATGCTTTTTATATGATTCTATGTATGTCCTAACCTATGCATTGATTGTAAATGAAAGATGCCTCCTAGGCATCATGTTACTCATCAAAGTGGGAATGAGGCGAAGGCTAAGAACCCACCTATGAATCCTATTGGTTGTTCTCAAGTTATTGATTTCCTTCAAGATATAATAGTAAGGGGCCCCATCAAGAGGCATCTATGTGTGAGAATTTGTAAAATAATGTAATAAAGAAGGTGGATGTGAATCTATGTGTAGATTGAATGCATTTTTAAAGGTGTTGTAATGGGAGAAATTGAGAGATTCTTGACATGTATTTGTGGGTAACTACAAAGTACTATATTTTCTAGCAAGGAGGTACTATAGGACACTTGCAATAAATTGGCAGTATTACTACAAATCGCTTGCAACCTAAAGGTAACAATTTCTTGTAAAAAAGGGGCAATGGTACAATAGGTGACTTATACCATAGAAAGGTTAGAGGCACTTACAATTTTATTTGAGATTTAGATATTTATTAACTTCTAGATTTATTATGAGGTGTAAATAGTAGGAGGTCAAATAGTTTTTGTGTTTAGTTTGTTTAGTGGTACAATAAATTGGATGAGTGAGTAGCATGTTGTGGTTTCTATATCTACTATAATGAAAAAGTATGTTGCATCTACTCTTGTCTTTAAGGATTTTAGTTATATTTATAGCTTGTGTTTAGATGTTGGGTTGGGTCCTATTGGAGTTAGAAATTAATACAATATTTAGTGTTCCATTAGCTTGGCAAAGAACCTAAACTTTCATATATAAATGAAGCATGTTGATGTAAAGTATCATTTTTTTTATGATGTGGTGGGGATGGGAGAGTGATGTTAGATAAATATGATAATATGAAAAATGTTTCCAATATGTTAAAAAAGATAATAAAAATAAATAGGTTTAGATAGTGCATTGAAACTATTAGTCTCACATCCCCTAGTAAATAGTTCACAAAAATGATTATCAATGAGAATAAGAAAGATAGTATAATACACAACTTACAATCCTAATGTTTGGTTATCTATTTTTTTTAATGTGGCCTCATTATTTTGTTGTGCACCTAAGAATGAATAGAACTATATAGGGATTATAGTTTTATGACATTATAAATAGACCTATCTAGGGATTATGTTTGATTTTAGGGCTAGTAAAAAGACAATAAATCTAGACATTATAAATTTAATTTAGGTTTAGGTTTCAGGGTTTAGGTCCTAGGATTAAGGGTTTTAGTTCTTAGGTCTATATTTTTTGGAACCTGGGGTTTAGGGTTTTGATTTCTAAGTTAAATGTGCCCAATTTAGGTTAAATACTAGTTAATTTAGGTTTAGTTTTTATGGTTTTCAATTTATAATTTAGCGTTTTTGGTTTGGTTGATGTTTTTCATTTTAAATACAATTTAAAAACTATAAAATATTGAATGTAAAACAAACAAAAACTAAATAACAATTAAAAAACAAAAATTCAAGATATAAAGCAAAAAAAAAGTAGAATTCAACCAACCTGGAGGTCGTTGAGGTTGGTTGTGTCAATGGGAGGAGGTGGCAGTGAAAATTTGGTCGAATGGCCCTTAGAAATGCGTATGCGAATTGAGCTCTCCCTCAGGCGCGCAGATAAAATGAACTAAGAAAATGAATAACATAGTCATTAATTTAAAAAATTAAATAGCTTTAAGAAACGCATATGGCGTAATAAACTATGTACGCGTTTTGTAACATGTACATTTTTTAGGCTGTGTACCCGAATCTAAATGCATATGCATTTGGATTTAGGCTTGGGTACCCGATCCAAAATGTGTATGCGTTTCCTACGATTTTTTTTGTTTTGGCCCAAACTTCCCCTCTTTGTGGACCCAACTTCTTTCTTTTACCTGATGGAGATAGCGAGAGAGAGGTCTAGAGCATAAGAGATGAACAATGAGTTAGATGGAGAGAGAGAGAGAAATATGATACAACTTTCTAATTACTAAAATTTGACTATCTAAAAAGTTATAAGATCTTGCAAAACTAGAATTTGCATTATAACTCCAAGAGATCTGGAACCACTCTCAAACATACTGAAACTATATACATGAAATATAACTTAAATTATAAGAAAGTAAATTTCCATATGTAAATTCCAACTCAAATATTTATTTTATATATATAGTTTTACTGGTAAAGAAAGAAAAAGACAAAGACAAAAAAAAAAAAAAAGAGTTCAACAAAATACATTGTCAAAACTCATCATTCACATTTGGTGAGTGCAAAATTTGGTGCTTGCCAAATGGATTGCATTGGAAAAATACCAACCCTTAGGCTCAGTCATCTAAGCCATTTGGCACTCGCCAAATGGTTATTTTGGGTAAAACATAAGTGACATATTTTTTGTGTCACAACTAGGTGCACATACCCCATTAGCAAACCAAGAAATAATTAGAGGGGCATCCTTAACCATAGGTATGAGAGAGTGATAGATATGGACATTTATCCTTATATTAGAGCCAAACTATTCATTTTTAACCATTTACCACCTCCATATAACTTTATCATACCCAATTTAACAATATTATATGATAATTTTGTTGCAATATTAACCAAATATTAATGTATGCATAATTGTTACTCTTTATGTGATTAGCAATGATCTTAATACTAATATTAATGTGTTAAAATATGTATTTTGCAAAAATAGGATGTGTACAAGGAAGAAAGGAATTTTGGAGTGTCACATGTTTAGAGCTCTAGAATCTTCAAAGTGCTTCCAACACTATTGAAAAGTGGGTATTTGTGAAGGAAATTCTAGAGATAGATGTCTCCCATGTTCTTTGAAGTTACAAATGCTACAAAACCACTAGTTCTTTGAAATTCAAAGCTCTCATTTTATGATAGTTATTTCCAAATTGTTAAACTATTTTTCATTTAGTGTAACTCAACCTTCTATTTATGAAATTCATGTAACAAAATCTTAATGGAATCAAGGTATGTCAATATGATGTCATAATCTAGAAAATAGGTCGTAGTTTATATATATTTCTATTATTAAGAAAAGATAGGTTTGAAATTTTGATATCTTATATTTTTTGAAGATGAGTAATAGAAAATCTCCTTATCAAAATAATGAGAAGTACGATTCCATGTTGTTGTAAGTAAAACAAATTCAAACCTCTATTGAGTTGGGCAATCAACCGAGGATTTGAAAGTGCGCAGTAGAGATAAATATTTACAGTTTTCATTGAGTTTATTTATTCATAGTTTGTGTTCATATATTTCATAACCTGCATGTTTATTATGTTCAATTTATTTCATATGCTCCATGTTATTTATATCGTCGATTTTGTTCATGACATATTATGTGCTTATTTGTAAATCTATGTTAATGTCAAGAACTATGTATTACATAGATTTATAATATACTATTTTTTATGTCATATTGCAATTTTTTATTAAAAATAAATAAAACTACTAAAATATTTTTTTAATTAAACAAGAGAAAAGATAGAGTAGTTCAAATTTTATTACCAACAATTCAATAATTAAAGAAATTTCAATTATGCTAAATAAAATTTTGAGTTAATTTCTTTGTCTTTGTAGGTTATATTCCTTTTTGTTTATAGATTAAAATTTTAAAATGCTTTGTAGTTAACAAATCTTTCCACCATAAAAAATATTCATTTGATGAATTTTCATATAAATTAGATATATGAAATCCTTCTACAAATAGTCTTGGACACCACCCTAGTTAAAATAATAAATAATTAATTAAAGTATGAGACTTGGTGGCAACTCATCAATAGGCATCCATTCATATGAGATAGCTATTCATCTATGTAGGACAAACATCCATCCATACAAGACAATAACTCTTGCATCCATCTAGGATAAGAATGTATCCAAACAAGATAGGTATCTATCCATATATGATACACACATGCTTTGGCCAAATACTTAGACCCATCAAGACTATCTGGGGCATGAGTCACTTGCTATAGACTACACTTTCCTATGGGAAGTGTACTAAGGTCACTATCCATCAAGAGCATATATATAAATAAATTTCTTGAGCCCTACCTCAAAATTTAGTCTAAATCCTTGAGGAATCAAGAAAATCAAACTAGAATTTCTTTTGAGTACATAATTAATTTTTTCATAATTCCAATTTTCTTTAAAGGTTTATTTTTAAGTTTATTTGAGTGTTTTCTTTACGTTTTAAGTTGAGAGAATTATTTATTTAACATTTTATGTTACATTTATCCAATCTTGATAACATCCCTAACCTCACAATAGAAGTCTCCCTCCTACACCAAATTTCATATATACCCACTTTTAGATAGGATTGATGTGTATTATATATGTATTTTTGGTTTCTAATCTATGTTTCATGTAATTGTACTAGTGGGCACGCAACCATTTCTAGGGTCTAATTTCTCTAAAAAATTATTTTTCGGTAGCCACCCACTCAAGTGGAATAGGAACATAAACCTAATTAAAATCTTAATTGCAAATAGATTCTAGGGAGGTGTTTGAAGTTGATTTTTTTGATTCTGAAGTTTTTCATGTTTACATAAAAGATAAGTTTGGTCTTCTTTATTAAAAAAGGTTTTTTTTTTTTATAGTGGATGCATAATATTCCACCTGTAAGAATTTTACCTTAAAATAATACATCTTAAAAACCAATCAATTCAATAATATCAACTAATCTAATTCTTACCATACCTAACTAAAATGATAGTTTAGGTCACTTAACCATGTAAAATTCACATATATTATTCATAGTTTTAATTCAATAATGAAAAATTTAATAGACCTCTATAACATTATGTACACTTTATCATCCTAACTAAAATGATAGTTTAGGTCACTTAACCATGTAAAATTCACATATATTATTCATAATTTTAATTCAATAATTAAAAATTTAATAGACCTCTATAACATTATGTACACTTATCATCCGTTGAAAGTAACTTGCAATAATCCCATATTCTTAATTACCTCATAATATTTTTTAAAATCAAACTCACATCTTAAAATATTTATAGAACACAAAACCTATACTCAATAACTCATATTCCTTATACATTAAGAAAATTTATTTTATAAATGGTGGCATTGTCAACGTAGGTTGTAAATACTAATTCAACGGGAGTGATATCTCTATACTCAAATTTTGAATAAGATTAATCCACATATACAAATCTTGATTTAATGCAGTATAATAAAAAATCTAGTCAATCCAAATTATGAAATCAAATGCACTCTAAACTAATAAATACACCAAACTCTTGATATTTTAAGCTATCCTAGCATATAGTTCTTTTATTTGTGTTATCAATTATTCAATCACCTTCTTAGTCATTCTTATCAAAATCATTATGGAGTAATACCTTGTGTCAAAGTAGTGACAACTCCATTAACCATATCTAGGTACCCCAACCAATTCTTACATGTTAGCTAGGGACTATTTAATATAAATAGAGTAAATGATCACACAAGATTGATTTAAAAGTTTCACTATGTTAATGATAATCAATATTAGTCAACTATAATTGTTCAATTTTCTCTTATATGCTTATATGTAATCAATAGTTTTAGAATCAACATACTTAGTATATTTTTTCTTTCTCATGAGTAGTCTCTAGTTGGAGGAAAATACTTAGGCATAAATATGTATTAATTCTTACATAATCAATATTGTAGTTACATCAAACCTATAAATATTGAATTAAGTATAGCAAATTAAGTGACCACAACCCAACAAGTTTAATCTATTGAATTATAAGATTCTCATTATAGCGATTCACTCATCCTCTTCATAAATTATAAATTTTATATTAGTTTGCATAGAAAATTTCCTAGGTTATACCTCAAAATACATAATATAACATAGTTGAAGTGATTAAAAAGGTTGAACCATAAACATGTATCTTAGATTCTTCTACATTTCTATGAAGAAATTTCACAAATCATTTTATCATAATGAGAAATATTTATCATGCGACAATTGCATTCTCCAAGAAATATCATTAAGTTTGATACTCACCTTCCAATTTTCCTTAAGATCTATTAATTTGAATATAATATTTTTGTATTCTTTATGTATAAGATGAATATAAATCAAACATTGGAAACTCAATTGTGAACAACTTACCATTATTTACCTACATAAAGGGTACTATACATTCACGATCCTAGTTTGTTCTAAACATTCAATCATATATAGTCCTAAGAAAACCTTATAAATAGACCAAGACAATTTTATTGATGACGATTTTAATCTAAAAGTGTAAATCATTTCATTTCATCTCTATAGATTACAAAATAGGCCGATAGGTGTTTGCAACGAAAGCCATTTCCTTTCGAATCGATGTACATCAAAGAAAAAAGAGGAAATATCTGCCCACTAACAAATCTGGGCGTTGCCTAATGTTGAGTCTGCGAACTTCCAATCTGAAACATCATCTTCCAAGCGAAATGTTTCCATATGCAAGAATAAGTACAAAAGATTATTGTTTTTAACATCTGCAAGTTCAATCGACAAGTTTCCTTTGATTTTTGGAACGATGTTTGTTGTTTCCATTATCAGTTGGTACATTTTTTTCTTATAACTATACATGCAGTATTTCCACCATCAAATGTTTCACAAATTTTATGCCCAACTCAGAAGATTGCCTTCCGAATTCAATCTCTTCAAGCTTTCCAGAACTGCATCAGCGTGGGGTTTTATTAGACGTGTGTGTTTGCACTACGAACTGTATTTGCCATTGTATTTTATGTTCGTCCAAATTAATAACAAATTCACAGCTGTTTGTGGTATTTTAGATTTTCTGTAAGTGTTTTTAGATTGATTCATTTGAAGCTTTTGTTTTTATTTAAGAGGCAATTGGTTCCAGATGGTGCAAGTTCTGCAGGGCCACGATCTAACGGTTCTCTACAATCAGAATTCAAACGGCACGCAGGGTCCGATTTGGCATCCATCAGACGTCTCAAAAGCTTGCTAAACTGGCAAAATGTAAGTTGCAGATACTGCATATTATCTTCTAAAATTTGTGGCAATATACTCAGTCACTGCTTATCTATTTGAGTTGTGAAGTTATTGGTAGTATTCTTTGCTTTCTAAACTCTTAACTCTTTTATCCGCCGGTCTTTCGGACTGTTGTTTGAGATGTTATACTGTATAGAATTTTTAATTAATTTAAACTAAATTGTAGCACACTGTTATTGGTAGCTTGCAAACAATGTTAATGGTGGAAGTATTTATGCTTGTATACTTAGGGACGTATACTATGTCTATGGAAATGGGGGTATGCCAGTTTGAAATAGGTTACAAGGTTGTATGAATACGTTTATGATTATATAACACTCAATATATTGAACAGAGGTTGCATATGTGTACGCAGATTGGGTCTCCATCTATGATCCCGGGGCTTCCTAATGATTATGCTTAATGCATTGATTAATTGGAAAATTGCATATTTCATGATTGTTGTTACCTTGCTTTCTAGGGATTCCAACTGTCTGGCTGTTTCATCATATTTAATTTTTTAATTGTCTCTCTGTGAACAAAAGAGACGACTTACCTTCTTGTTCAATAAGTGGTCAGAGATGTTTTCTTAGTTGGTGTTGAAGCATTGGAAAACATGCATGCGAGCAATTTCTTTTTGGAAATGACTATGTGTCAACAGTCAAATAGGGGAGAGGATCTAGTACTTAGCATGTTTCAATAGTTGTGATAGTAGATGTTTATATAATGTCTAATATTTTTATCAATATATATATATATTTTTTTGATAAATAAGGGGCCGAAGTCGAGAAGATTGTATTAAAATTAAAAGTAGAAGGATTTACAAGACTTGAAGCCTCAACATAAGATAAAACAAACAGAATCATGGCTTAAATTTCTCCTGCTCTTAGTAACTCCACAAATAAGAATTCTTCAGGCCTCAAATTCAATGAAAGTGTGACCAAACTATCTTCAACCCACAAAATCAGCTAAAGCACGAGTGGAGTTTATCAGTGTGAGTCAACACTCAACACAATAATCAAAATGCTTTATAGAGAGCCAATCCTGAATGAATAGAGCTCTTCCCAAGTAAAGGATGAGCAGTTGCATGGAGTGTGCTATTGCACATTTTTCACTACCTCAAAAATGGTGTCCACAGAATCCCCGCAAAATGGTAAGCCACCAATCAAGAGTGCATGGAGGAGGACACCAGAAGCCCACACATCTACCTTTTATGTATATTTCCCTGCTAGAACTTTTGGGGCAACATATGAGGCACTGCCCACCAAACCTGATAAATTTTGGCCATTTGCAACATGCATAAACAGGCCAAATTCAGATAGCTTCATCTTTCCATCACTGGTCAAAGGAACATTCTCAGGTACCAACTGTTTGATTAATTGTGCAGCTTCCAGCTCAGAATAAGAACTAATTTCATGGAATCAACCAAGCGTCCCCCAGAGCAAATCTCCATTACCAGATGCAAAGAATCTGTATCTTCGTACACTGCATGAAGTGTTGCAATATTAGGATGACCAGATAAGTGCTGCATGATCTCCACTTCCTTGTATGCATTTTTTGCACCATCTTTGGGCAGAGTTTTGCATGCCAGCTCCTCTCTATGATCTTGTTCTTGCAGACCTTGATGACTCCAAAATTTCCTCCTCCCAAGATTGGACCCATATAATAATCAGATTCAATTTTCTGATCTGTGCCAGTCTGAGTGGCTTTCCTCAATGCAACCACATTTTCTTTTAATTCCTCTTGGAGTTGTATCACGCAAGTGGCCCATAAACATTTAAAATAGAGAATTTCAAGTTAGAGTTTAGACTTCTTATTGTTCCACCAATCCAATTGGTACTACCTTTCAATTTGATAAAATCAACACTTCTTAGATTCCACATAATTGCCAACCCACCCGAGGTTCCAATAGCCTCTTCAAATTCCATATCCCAACTGCCTATTGATCTATTAAATTTTACCATTTGATCAACACTCATTTTTGTTTCTTGTATCATGACAATATCAACTTTGAAGGAAAAAATGCAACGTTTGATCAAACGTTGCTTGTTAGGAGCATTTAAGCCCCTAACATTCCACGATATAACCTTCATTTCTACTTGGGAAGGAACTTCCCCTTCCCTACATGCATATAGTCTGTGATTTTGGTTTGATATGATTCCTCCCCTTCTTTGGACCTTAAAAAAGCTGAGGATTTGCGCCCTTTTCCTTTCTTGTATTTTTCCCTACAATCTGGAGGCTTCTTATTTGATATTGATCTTTCAATCCCCAAGCTAAAGTTAAACACTTCAGACTTATTTGGAGATAGAGAAGGTGTCTCTGATTCTTCTAGTTGACCATCTCCATTCAGATTGCAACATGACTTCTCCTTATCCAAAGCCTCTAAGAGTGATAATCCTTCCAAGTCCTCAATCCTTTCCTCTTCCTCTAGGTAATCTGGATCCAGAAGTCTGTCTACAAAGGAAAGCTTACTCTTCTCTTTCTCATTATCAATATTGGATCAATAGTTGTGACTTTAAACTTGTTAGTGCTGACAATGATTACCCATAATTAAACAAAATGTATTATTTTGATATAAAAAGCAACCAATCATGTGATTCCACATCAACGCTCAATCAAACATGCTGTGAATGCACAAGTATTGGTCTCACATTTTTTTTTGGGCCTTTTTGGGCACCTTGACAAAAAAGCATGTTGATGTGGCCCTCAAACCTTAGTTATAAGTAGGGGACTTCCCAAGTAAGCTACTATAAAAGTTGAGAGTGATTTGAAATTTCCACGTAGGATAATTAGAAGCGCAAAGTTAGGGTGCTCAACTGATGGATCCTCTCCCCTAATAGCTGCTTATGTCATAAGTAAATAAGAAGCTTAATTGTGATGTGATAAGTGGCCATTAACCTATTACTTATAGTTAACATTCATGATACAACAAGGGTTCTCAAATATTGTATCGTGCAAGGTGCTAGTTGATGATTTGGAATGTGTAGATTCATGGAAATTTGTTGTTTAATTATTGGATTTTCTTTTAATATTGAATGGTTGCACAAGACTGTTAAGAATTCCTGCAAATGATACTGAGTGTTTATTATAGCTTTATTTACATAAAAAATAAAAAAATAAAAAACAAACTGGTAGTTGGATTGCCTTTCTCACCTAATTCTAGTATTCTAATTTTTAATATTATTGTCTTCTTTCTTATTTCATACCTCTCTATTTTCATTACATTCATAGACAACATTTTTTTGCCACAACTACCCCTATTAGTATAGTTTCTTTGGATGTGAAATGTGTTGGTTTGTACACTCAAATTTCTATTGTTTCAATTAAAAAACCAATCAATTGGTAATATTACACCCCATGCATATTCCTTGGATGCAGAAATAAGTTTCCTATTCTTTTAAAATCACTGAACTATTATCATTATGCTTGTTGTGGCTTTGTGATGATATTAATAAAGAACAGACAAGAGAGTGCTAAGATACAAATGTCATATTACCAGCCAAGAGTAGTAATGAGAAATTGAGTTAATGTTTTTCTATGCCATAAGTGTGTAGAATTGGAATCATTGAACAACTTGTAATCACACTCAACATTAGGATTTGTTGGCTTAATTTTATATAGAAATAGCATTTTTTTTATTAGAGATATCTTAACTATAATGTTACTTCCAAGTCTGACTTAGGCTTTAAAGTCTTGCAGAGAGGATCGAAGGTTGATATTTTTTTACCATACATCTGTAGATAGGTTCAATGCAACTTCGAAAGGATGTATTGGTTCTTACTCAAAGCAAGGAAGCTTGGTCAGTAGTATTTTTATCATATTCATACAATGAAAATAAGAAAGTAATATTTCTCTATGCAATGTTGCATATTGTAATTTGATGTTTTTCCTTTACATTTTTTAATTCACATTTTAATTTGAATGTCATTAGTTGATAGATATTCTACTTATAACCTGTAGAAAGGAAGGAGGATGGATGAATTTTGATCAGCACTGAAGCAGAGGCACATTTTTCATCCTAGTCTAAATAGTAGATATAAATCTATATCCCAGTGCCATTATCTGTAAAGCTTAAAAAATTGCTTCAGATGGTATGTTCATTGATTGGTGAGTACTTTATGATGGATTTCAAAGGTGCCTCTTCTTTAGGTTCATTATGCAAATCAAAATTCATCCATCTTCCTTTTTGTCTACAGATTATAACTAGAATATCTATCAGTTATAACTAGAATATCTATCAACTGATGATAGTCAAATTAAAATGTGAATTAAAAAATGTAGAGTAAAAATATCAAATGATAGAATGCAACATTGCATAGAGAGAAATCTTACATGCATATTTTCATTGTATGAATGTGATAAATAAGCTATTGATTGAGTTTCCTTGTTTTGAGTAAGAACAAGATGCACGAGGAAATGACAGACTCAAATTAGTCGAGAGGTGAGTTAGCAACCTTCAGTATTTCAGGCTTCTTTTATGAAATAAAATGTTTGAAAAAAATATATATTTCTTTTATTTAGTCCTTTTTATTCCCTACTTTTTAGTTTTCCCCTTTTTAAGCTCTTTTTTTTCCCCGATTTTCAAGGACTGTAGGAAGTGTTTAGTGCTCAAGAGTAAATATTTCTTAGTATCCTAACTAATTGGAATTTTGTATGAATTAAAAAAAATTGTCTTCTAATTTATCTTATATTCAAAACTTTAATTTAAAAATCTCTTAATATTATGTACAATTTTTTCTTTGACAATTAAATAGTAATTAAAAGTTGTAAGCATGACAGTGAATTTTTTTGGTTCTTCGAGGTTGTCATGTGTTTATCGTTAACATTTGTGTGAAACATTCGGGGTTGGTGTGGGTGAAGTGTGTGGGGAAGGGGTTTAGTGCTAGAGAAGCATGCAGGGAGGGGTGAAATCAGGGTGGAAATGGTGTTGAGGCAGCATGTGGGGTTTGGTGTTGGGAGAAATCAGTGTTGGATGTTGGGTGTGGTGGAATGGCAAGGGCTTCCCAAAGCCTGGTACTTGCTGGTGTGAAGCTGTCTCAGGGTTTTTCTGTAGACATGCATGCACGGTTGATGGATTCCTCATTTGTGGGTGAGAGCTTTAAGCTGAAGAAAGTAAATGGTTGTTTACCGTGAAGTTAGGATCGTCCAATCTTGGTTATTTCTCCTGAATCGGTACAAGAGGATATTTCTTAGTGGAGCCAACATGTTCTGATTGGTAAGTTCTTGGGTATTCATATCGCTCTTTTGGCTTTGGAGTCCTGGATTTGTTTGTCCTGGCAGGTTGAAGGTGATTTTGATATTTTGGTGGCTGCAAATAGCTATTTCATGGTGGTTTTTTCTTGCATTTCAGATTGTAATCGAGTTTTCGAGGGAGAGTCGTATTTTTAAAATCATGTTGGATTCTTCATGAAGCCCTAGCATGGAGGATTTTAATGCAGTAGAGGATCTTCCTTCACAAGTTCCTTTTTGGGTCTGTCTACCATGTCTTCCATTGGATTTTTGAAGGGAGGATATTCTGCACCGGATTATTGCTTTGTTGGGGAAGCCAGCTGCTATCGCTCAGAATACTTTGGATAAAAAGGTATTCTCTTATGCTCGTATTTATGTTGAAATTGACTTAAATAATCCTTTGCTAGATTCTTTGGAAATTTGTCATGGCTCTGCCTCATGGGTTCAACAGTTAGTCCATTCTTTTCGATGTCATTTTTGTCATGAACTTATGGACACCTTCAACATCAATGTCCTCGGGCACCCAAAGCGGCTGGGGTTTCTTCTCCTCCTTCATTAGAGCCTTCGGTGGAGAAGGGAGATAAAGGCAAGGCTCCTATGGTTGAGGTTGTGCCTGATGAGGATGGCTTTATTCTTGTTAAGTCGAGGGCTAAAGGGAGGGGTCAAAAGTAGGCCTATAAGGATAGGCAGACTGATCAGAGATTCAACTGTTTTGAGGTCTTGAAAAATTAGGCCTTGGAGGAGGGGATTCCTGGTGAGATTTCTTTCGGGGCCTCTAATATTGATACAGGGTTGGAACAAACAATTGTTGTTAAGGATAATCCTCTGGCTTTGGAGCAGGGGAATTTTGGGCTTCCTCATACCTCTGCAGGTTTGCAGGATGATATTGTATTAGTGGATTTAGCTAAGGAGGTGTTGACTTCAAGTAAAGGATGGGGATTGTCTCCAGTTCTTGGGGTGCAGTAACGCCCACTCAAGAAGGTTCCTTTTGACAATTCCTCTAAAGTTGGTTGTAAGAAGGATGTGGACAAGATTAAATGTACTAGGGATTTGCTGGTGGAATCTAGGTCTGTTAAGACCATTGATGCCCACTTTTCTCAACCTTCCTCATGATTATTCTTTCATGGAATGCAAGGGGGTTGAATAGAACCTCCCGTCAAAAGACAATTCAGGATTTTATTGTGGTTCATTCTCCAGATATCTTTTGTGTTCAGGAGACTAAGCTTCGACTGGACTTCATGCTTCAGTATGCTCCTCATATTTGGTGATCTAGTCATTTTTAGTGTATTGGTTCTAGGGGGAACTCTGGAAGTCTGGCTCTTTTCTGGGATCCATGTAAGGTTGTTCCTCGCTGGTAGATTTCTATCCATTCCTCTATTTCTATGGTGGCTTATGTTTTGGAATCTAGTGAAACTATTTTGGTCACTAATGTTTATGCTCCGATTGATATCCATGGTAAAATCTAGCTTTGGGCCTATATCTGGTATGTTAGGTCTTGTGCACCTTACCATCCTTGGATCTTAGCTGGTGATTTCAATTCTATGTTGTGTTTGGACCTAAGAAAAGAGGGGGGTTGCATAGGCTTGGTCCTGCTTTTGACCTTTTTCGAGAAAATGTGGACTCTCTTGCACTTGTTGATGTTAAGCCTTCTAATAGAATATTCACTTGGAATAATAGACAGATTGGGCCAAAAGCGATATCTGAGCGGTTGGATAGATTTCTTGTTTCTAGTTTTTGGGTGGGCGGAAGCTCAGTCATTTGCTCTGAGATTCTTGACTAGTGCAACTCTGATCATTGGCCAATTAAGTTTTCTGCTTCTTTTCCTATTCCAAATAATTCTCACTTTAAATTTCAACTTATGTGGCTTCGATATTCTTCCTTGTATGATCTTGTTGCTCAGTGGTGGCGGGATGGAGCCCCTGTGTATGGTACAACTATGTATTATTTTGCTAAGAAGCTGCAATATGTCAAGTATCATCTTAAGCAATGGAATAGGTCATGTTTTTGAAATATTTGGGCTAAGAAAAGGGAAGTGCTAGATTGTCTTGCTGTTATTACTTGTAAAATTTAGGATTTGGGATTTTCGAAGGATCTTGGACATGCTGAGTCCCAAGCTCTGAAATTGGTGAAGGAGTGGGAGCTTCATGAGGATATTTTTTGGAAACAAAAGGCTTGGATTGACTAGCTTCTTGAGGGTGACAGGAATACTACTTTCTTCCATCATTTTGTGCAAGCTCGGTAGAACAAGTGTTATATCTCTTCTCTTGTTAATTCAGAGGGTCTTTCAATTCCTTTTCAATAGGCTTTCATGTCTAGAGAGGCTCGTCAGTTTTACTCTGCTCTGTTTACTGAGGATTCACCTCGAGCTGAGGATGATGAGAATATGGTCCTTGTTTTCATTCCTTCTTTAATCTCTAATGTTTTGAATGCTTCTCTTACTCATCTGATTTCTCTATCTTAAGTGGAGGAGGTTGTGTTTGGGATGAATAAGGGGAAAGCTCCAGGACCTAATGGTTTCCCATTTGAATTTTTCTAGGAGTTTTGGGATATTGTGAATTTGGCTTTGTTGGAGGTTGTTCGGGAGTCTCTTCATAGTAAAGAGATGCTTCGAGCCTTGAATGCTAATTTTCTAGTTCTCATTCCTAAAAAGGAAGGTGTTGATAGGCTTGAATTATTTAGACCTATTGCACTTTATATTGTGGTGTATAAAATTATTACAAAATTGATTGCTGAAAGGCTTAAACCTTGTCTTCCTCTTGTCATTTCTGAGGAGCAAGGAGGCTTTGTGGTGGGTCGTCAAATTCTGGATGGGGTGATGCTTGCCTCTAAGGTCATTCATTCTATGGCAACCTCTAAGGATAGGTCTATTTTCATCAAGTTGGATATGGCCAAAGCTTACAATAGAGTTAAGTGGACTTTTCTCCAGAAGATTTTGTTGGCCTTTGGTTTTTCTTCTAATTGAGTGAGTTGGACTATGAGTTGTGTAACTTCTTCCTCATTTTCAATTATTGTGAATGGTGAACCTTTAGAGCTTTTTGGTGCTACCAGGGGCCTTCGTCAGTTGGATCTACTTTCTCCTTATCTATTTATTATAATGGCAGAGGGGTTGGGCCAGTTTCTTAAATTTTAGGTTTCTCAAGGCTTGATTCATGGTTGGCAGTGCGGTTTGGGTCTTCCAATGCTTTCTCATCTCCAGTTTGTGGATGACACCTCTTTTATGGGGTTAGCTCATATTTGGGAAGTTGAATCCCTTAGGCAAGCTTTGGGTATCTACCTTACTGCTTTAGGTAAGAAAGTCAATGAGCAGAAGTCTTCTATTTTTTTTCTTTAATACTCCTCAGGCTATCCAACGGCGGATTGCAGCTATTTTGCGGTTTCAAATAGGGTCTCTTCCATTTGTCTATTTGGGTATTCCTCTTGTTGTTGGTCGTCAACCCAGGTCCTCTTGGAAAATTTTGCTTGACAAGCTGCGGCAAAAGGTCACACATTGGACTCATTGGTGGTTGTCCACTACTGCTAGAGTGACTCTTCTCAAGTCTGTTATCTAGGCCCTTCCTATCTACAAATGCTTTATTCAAGTAGCCCCTTTGTATTTCCT
The DNA here is from genome assembly GCA_007258455.2 of Sequoia sempervirens. Lineage (NCBI taxonomy): Eukaryota > Viridiplantae > Streptophyta > Pinopsida > Cupressales > Cupressaceae > Sequoia > Sequoia sempervirens. Next base: position 295,004,290 of record VDFB02000015.1, read on the forward strand.
TAAGGAATTTGATGCTCTCTCACATCAATTTCTTTGGAGTGGTAACTTGTTGTCTACTAAGTGGAGCCTTCTTAAGTGGGAATCTTTGTGTAGACCAAACTAGGAGGGTGGTCTTGGTTTATGCTCTGCTATTTTGAATGGGAAAGTTCTTACTGCTAAGCTTTACTAGCACTAGTGTACCAATCAACATCAGTTATGGGCCTGTACTCTCAACCATAAGTATCTTAGGGGTGTTACATCTTTTGAGGTTCCTTGCTATCCCTTGGAGGGGAATGGTTCTATGATTTGACATACTTTGAAAGTGGGGGCTCATTTGATTAAGCATGCACTTTTTTGGATATGTCATTCAGGGTCACAGGGTTATTTTGGTTAGATTCTTGGGATGGTCACCCATGTATCCTCTCTAATTTTCCTCATCTCCAGTCCCTTTGTGATGTTTTTACTGCGGCTGGTTGGGATACTATTGAGCATTATAAGGTTGCACAGCATTGTGGATTGGTTGTAAGTTTTTGTTGGAAGCTTCCTTCTGAGTGGTCACCTAGGGGGTTTGAGGGGGATAGGCAAGAGCTGGCTCAGTTTTTGGCTTCTCATGATTGTAATTCTTCTAGGGGTCCTGATGTCTTGGCTTGGGATGGTGTGGATTTGTTTGGGAAGTACTCTATGTGTGTTGGTTATAAGCAGCTTGGTAGGTAGTTGTTAGGGGATATTGAGGTCCCTTGGTGGAGGCAAGTTTGGAATAAGTTGTTGTGATCCAAGTGCAATTTTTTCATGTGGTTAGTAGCTCAAAACCGGTCTCTTACTTGGGATAATTTGTGTACGCGTGGTTTCCAAGGCCCTTCAATGTTTGTTTTGTGTTCTAAATGTGAGGAGAGTGTGACCTCTCATCTCTTCTTCCAATGTTCCTATGCTAGGGAGATTTGGCATTTTTGGTGGAGGGTGTGGAACATGTTGGAATAATGTGCCTCAATCCCACATGCTGAAACCTATGAAAGGGCAAAGTCGGTGTGACTTTCATTCTATCTGGCCGACTAGCAGTTTAGTAACCTTGTGGATTGTTCATGTCGTTGAGACATTGCTGCTATCTTTCCGACTGGTGTTGTCACTGTGACTTGTGACATTCGTTGTAACCTTCTACCAAGTGGAGATCTCTGGCTGACAGGCCACTCTTATTGGATATCGAGGAGACTCTGGGCAACAAGCAGTTTCGGGGAGAGACTTAGACATTCGGTATGAATCATACCGACAAGAGAAGTCTTGTTGATAGTCATACACTTGGAGTCTTCGCGGTATAACAAAGGCTTCGGTGTGAAGTCTTGGCGATGGGTGTCGGTCTCACTGATGTTGTGGGCTAGTCTATTGTCGGTATGACTCTTGGTGACTGTTTGATCTCGGGGTTACTTGGAGACTTTGCTAAGAACTCTCAGCGATAGTGGTAAGTCTTGCCGACTATTGGACACTTCAGAATAACTTGTGAACATCGATGTGATGTCCTGGCGAGTAGCGATAGTCTCACCGAAGGGAATACTAGTGTCTATGTGACTTGTGGACTTCGGTATGATCTCTTGCCGAATGACGATAGTCTCACCGATGAGAATGTTGATGTCGACTTGACTTGTGGACTCGGTATATCATCTTGCCGATGGTTAGGACTCTTGGTGATAACTTCGGTTAGGCTTTGTGGCATCGGGGAGACACGGTTAGTGTCATACTGACATGAAAATACTCTTTTGAATGCCTTTCACCGATTGACTGTCCTACATGGTTTGTCCTTGACCAATTAGGGAATAGAATGGGAACCGCTAGTAGTTGGACTATTGCGGCCATTATTGAGAGGAAGATCGACAGACCAGGGGCATCATGGAAATACTTAGGAATTGCAGATGTTGTCTGGTTCAATAGTTGGATGAGTAGTTCGATGTATGATCAGTGTGAATTCGATTCTGAGAGTATTGTAATTTGAATAGTCTGTAGCAAGGTTGATCATTGTGAATGTTGTTGTAAATTGACATCAGAGAGAGTGAAGCTCGTACTCTGTATGTAATTTCATTACTGTAATACAAAGGGGTTTTTTCTTGGTGGTGGGTTTTTCTCCCATAAGGGTTTTCCCATGTAAATCTGGTGTTCATATGTATATGTTTAATTCTCTATTTCTGTTATCTCTTTCAAGTACATCTTAATTGGACTGTAATTGTAAAATTTAAAAGTTTCTCTGCTTTCTTCCCTGAGGTTTTGATGTTAGTAGAGTTGTTTCCACACCTTAGCTTTCCTTACAAGTGGTATCAGAGCTTGGCCAGTTGTGTTATGCTTGTGGGCACGTTGGGTTTTTTGAGTCAATTTCTATTCAGTGGGAGTCTTGTAGAAGTTTGGTAATTCAAATTATAGATTGAGATGGCTAGCACATCAGGAAAGATTGAAATAGAGAAATTTAATGGCAGCAATTTTGAGTTGTGAAAACTCAAAATAGAAGATCTGTTGGTTGATTGTGATCTTTGGATTGTTGTGTATGGAACGAAGCCTACAGGAATGAAAGAAGAAGATTGGGACCTTGCAAATAGAAAGTCTAAGGGGATGATAAGGCTCTGTTTGGTAGACTTCGTTCTTCTGAATGTTCATGAAGAGAAGACTACATCTTCCTTGTAGAAAATCAGACTGGAAGAAAAATAAAATGCTTAAGGACTTATAATGGTGGTGAATTTTTTTCTGATGAATTCGAGAGGTACTGTAAAGACCATGGGATTAAAATACATAAGACTACACCTTATACTCCATAGCAAAATGGAGTTGCATAAAGGTTCAATAGGACAATGATGGAGAGAGCACGAAGTATGTTGAGTAGTGCTGGCTTGGAGGAGAAGTTCTAGGTTGAGACTGTTGCTACTGCATGTTACTTGATAAATCATTCTCCAAATTCTACTCTTGTTGAGAAAACACCTTTGGAAGCATGGTCTAGTAAGAAGCCCTCTTTGAGACATATTCGTGTTTTTGGCTGTGAGGCATATGCACATGTGCCGTATGAGAAAAGATATAAGTTGGAGAACAAGGCTGTCAAATGTATTTTTATTGGCTATAGTGCTGGCATAAAAGGATACAAGCTTTGGAATCCTGATACGGAGAAGGTTTTGTACAGTAGAAGTGTAATCTTCCATGAGCTGAAGCCTTCTACCTTGGATCTGTCAGAGAAAAAGTTAGAAAACAATAAGGATGTAGTTGTAATTCCTCTGACACCAGAGAAAGAGGAATTGAAAATTCAAAATGTACCTAAAACTGAGAGCTCAAGTAGTTATGAAAGTTCAGAAGAAGAAGAACAACCTCAACCTCAAAGCAAGTGAGGAGGTCAACTCAAGAAAGCAACTTGATAGATATGGATTTTCTTTGATAGATTCTACTTGTGCCTATACTTTAATCTCTAGCACTGATGAGCCTAGGACTATGAAAGAGGCATTTAGAATGTCTGATTCAAACTCTTGGTTGGAAGCCATGAATGAAGAAATGGCATCATTAGAAAAGAATGATACTTAGAGTTTGGTGCCCTTGCCTGAAGGCATAAAAGCTGTGGGCTGTAAATGGGTATTTAAGAAGAAAATAGGTCTGGATGGCAGTGTGGAAAAATACAAGGCAAGGTTGGTTGCAAAGGGTTATTCCCAGGTAGAGGGAATTGATTATGGGGAGATTTTTTCTCCTATAGCTAAGCTGACGTCCAATAGATTTCTTTTGTCACTTGTAGGAGCGTATGACTTAGAGGTCGAACAGATGAATGTGAAGACAACATTTCTTCATGGTGATCTTGAAGAAGAAATCTATATGTCCCAGCCTGAGCACTTTGTGGAGAAAGGTAAAGAAAAACTGGTTTGCAAGTTGAAAAAGTCTCTGTATGGGTTAAAGCAATCTCCTAGAATGTGGTACCAGAAGTTTGATACTTTTGTATTGTCTTTGGGATTTGTAAGATCAAAATCTGATCATTGTGTGTATTATAAAGCTGAAAGTGATCAAGTCCTTATTATTGCTCTCTATGTTGATGATATGTTGTTCATAGGCAATAGTAAGTTAATGATTTATGATCTTAAGTCTCAATTGTCTGCAAAGTTTGAAATGAAAGATCTTGGTGCAGCAAGGTATATACTGGGGATGGAAATAACCAGGGACATGAAGAATAGAAAAAATTGGCTCAATCAAAGTAAGTATGTTAAAACTGTTCTAGAGAGATTTTGTATGAATGATTGCAAGCAGCTAGTTGTTCCAGTTTTGCAGGGAACGAAGCTATCTGTTGAAGACTATCCAAAATCTCCTACTGAGATGGAGGACATGACCAGTGTACCTTATGCTAGTGCGGTTGGCAGTCTTATGTATGCAATGGTTTGTACAAGGCTAGACATTTCCCAAGTAGTGGGAGTACTTAGTCGATTTATGGCTAATCTTGCAAGGACACATTGGGATGCTGTGAAGAGAGTATTCAGATATTTGAAGGGCACTTTAGAATATGCTTTGTGTTACCATGGGAACTTGGTTGAATCACAGAGGACTCTCAACATTCAAGGTTATGTGGATTCTGATTGGGCAGGGGACATTGATAGCAGGAGATCCACCAGTGGATACATTTTCATAATGAATAGTGGTGCAGTGAGTTGGATGAGTAAGCGGTAGGCTGTAGTCATTTTTTCCACTATAGAAGCTGAATACATGGCAGCTATATATGCTTGTAAAGAAGCAGTTTGGTTAAAACATTTGTGTTCTAACATTGGTTTTGATGCAGGGAAAATAACTATTTTTTATGACAGCTAGAGTGCAATTTTTCTGGAAAAGAATCCTACTTTCCATGCCAAGACGAAACATATAGATGTACAGTATCATTTTGTATGAGATATGGTGGAGGATGGAAAGATAATTTTGGAAAAAGTTGATACTCTGGAGAATGTTGCAGATGCATTGACGAAGCCAGTGAGCACAGACAAGTTCAGGTGTTGTGCCAATTCGATGGGCCTCAGTGCCCATGAATGTCAGTAGTTTTGTTGTGCTCTGGAGGTGCCTGTGTGATCTTCGTCAAGTGGGAGATTGTTGGAATAATGTGCCTCAATCCCACATGCTGAAACCTATGAAAGGGAAAAGTCAGTGTGATTTCATTCTGTCTGGCTGACTGGCAGTTTAGTAACCTTGTGGATTGTTCATGTCACTGAGACATTGCTACTGTCTTGCTGACTGGTGTTGTCACTGTGACTTGTGGCGTTCACTGTAACCTTCTACCGAGTGGAGATCTCTGGCCGATAGGCCACTCTTATCGGATATCGGGGAGACTCTGGGCGACAAGCAGTTTTGGGGAGAGACTTAGACGTTCGGTATGACTCATACCGACAAGAGAAGTATTGCCGATATTCATACACTTGGAGTCTTCGTGGTAAGACAAAGGCTTTGGTGTGAAGTCTTGGCGATGGGTGTTGGTCTCACCAATGTTGTGGGGTAGTCTATTGTCGGTATGACTCTTGGCGACTGTTTGATCTTGTGGTGACTTGGAAACTTCGATAAGAACTCTTAGTGATAGCGGTAAGTCTTTCCAACTGTTGGACACTTCGGAATAACTTGTGAACATCGATGTGATGTCCTAGCGAGTAGCGATAGTCTTACCGAAGGGAATACTGGTGTCTACGTGACTTGTGGACTTCGGTATGATCTCTTTCTGAATGACGATAGTCTCACCGATGAGAATGCTAATGTCGACGCTACTTGTGGACTCGGTATATCGTCTTGCCGATGGTCAGGACTCTTGGCGATAACTTCGGTCAGGATTTGTGGCATCGGGGAGACACGGTTAGTGTCTCACTGACATGCAAATACTCTTTTGAACACCTTTGACCTACTGACTATCCTACGTGGTTTGTCCTCGACCAATCAGGGAATAGAATGGGAACCGCTAGTAGTTGGACTATTGTGGCCGTTACTGAGAGGAAGATCGACAGACCAGGGGCATCATGGAAATACTCAGGAATTGTAGATGGTGTCTGGTTCAATAGTTGGATGAATAGTTGGATGAGTAGTTTGATGTATCATCAGTGTGAATTCGATTATGAGAGTATTGTAATTTGAATATTCTGTAGCAAGGTTGATCATTGTGAATGTTTTTGTAAATTGACATCAGAGAGAGTGAAGCCCATACTCTATATGTAATTTCATTACTGTAATACAAAGGGATTTTTTCTTGGTGTGGTGGGTTTTTCTCCTGTAAGGGTTTTCCCACATAAATCTGGTGTTCATATGTATATGTTTAATTCTCTATTTCTGTTATCTCTTTCAAGTACATCTTAATTGGACTGTAATTGTAAAATTTAAAAGTTTCTTTGCATTCTTCCCTGAGGTTTTGACGTTAGGAGAGTTGTTTCTACACCTTAGCTTTCCTTACAGAACACACCCTGTTAGCATGTTTCCTTGTTGGCTGAGTTTGTGGATCGGTGGGGTAGGGCCCTTATTTCTACTTCCTTTCTTCAAGCTTCTTGGGCTCTTGGCCTGTCCTTTATTATCTGGAACCTGTGGTTGGAGGGGAATCATCGAATTTTTTAGGATGTGATGTTGGTGGCCCCTTGCTTGTGGTGGAAAATTCTACATTCTTTGGGAGAAACTATTGCGGCTAAGTGTGATTTGTCTGAATCAATGGATCCTTGTGATGTTGGTTGTTGTAATTGTCTTCATCTTCCTCCTTAGCAATGACAGGTCATGTGCAACAGACGTAGACATCCTACTTCGAAGGTAAATAGAGAGGGGTGATGGTCTCCTCCACCTTAGGAATTCTTAAAAATAACACAGATGGCTCTTCTCGAGGAAACCCTGGTCATGCTGGAATTGGTGGTGTTGGTCAGGATAGCTCTAGAGATGTTCAGTTGATCTTCTCTATTTATAAGGGTCTTCATACTAATAATTTAATGGAGGCTCGAGCCATTTTATTGGCTATGGAGTGTGGAAGTCAATTGGGGTGACGAAGGATCATATGTGAGTTTGATTCCCAGGTAGTGGTGAACTTGTTGAATAGACACCATTTAGATGATGTTAGCTGGCATTTGGCTTTGATTGTTGAACAAATTCTTAACCTTTGTGCTTCTTTGGAGTTTGTTACTTTCATTCACATTCCTAGAGAATGGAATGGTGTTGCTGATTGTTTGGCTATATGGGCTTCGGATCATATTCATGATTGGAACTTAAGGGATCAGGATCAGTTAACCCCAGATCTATCTCAATAGTTGGACCACTTGGTGGAGCTTGATAGGGTTGTGTAATGCCCTTGCTTTGTACTTCTTTTTGTTTTAATAAATTTTTACCCCTCCTTTATGTTAAAAAAAAATCCTTTTGGACATTCCAAAACATTCTAAAACCAAGAAGATATTGAGTTTTAGACTTAGAGGTGGATGGCATCTTCATGTAAACTGGTCATTCAATTAATGTAGATACTAATGTAGGGATGACAAGAAATTACATAAATATAATTGTGAGAATGCCCAAAAGAAAAATGATTAAAGGGATCACTATCAATTTTTATCCAGAGGAAATGATTGAAAACTTAAACAAATCACATTGGTAACAAATGTCGAAACAATTTTTGGCATGAACAAGTTTTTGAAGATGTTAGCGAACTCTTTTGGTCAGTTTTTATCCATTGCTGATGTCACAAAATCCATGAAACATTTGGTCTTTGCTAGATTCAATGTGTGGGTGTTGAAATTAATAGAGAGCTACCAAAGGTTATAAAACTTTGTTCTAAATATGGTTTTTGGGAGCAATAAATACACTACGAGCCTACATTGAAAGTTTCCATCTATTGCCATAGAGCTGGGCTCTTCTCCTATTCCTGTCGAGGAGCCAAAGACGAACACCATTTTTAAAAAAATGGTGCCACCATGGTTGGGAAAGATGGTCAGAAAGCTGTTAAAGAGCAACATAATACAAGGAACAAAAGAAAGGCTGTTGACATAGTGGATATGTACAAAAGGACAGTAGTATGCTCGAAGCTGTGATTAAGTTTCAGGTGGTTGAATTCGGTTCCTCTTCCTCTTCGAGGTTGGCACTTGAGGACCAGGACTCTACTCCTCACCAGAAGCCATTGGCTAGGTTTGGTTTCAAACCTCCATGATCGGGTTTGGGCTGCTCCTATGCTGAGACTGCTGTTTCTTTGTGGTCTTTCTAGTTTTTTTTGTTAGGTTCTTTGTTCTTGTTTTCGTTTTCTAGTCTCATGTGTTTGTTTCTTTTTTCTGTTGTACAAGGTTTTGGAGTCCTTTCAAAATCTTTTTCCATTTCATAACTCCGATCAAAAAATGTTTATGAAAACAATTTGAGATAGCCATCTAGATCAAGCAGCAAAGAAAAGTAAGGGAAAATAAGTAAGTGAAAGTCCCAGTGAGGGGATTAACATAGAAGATAAAACTTATTTAATGGCGCGAAATTCTGTACACGAATTATTGGATTGGTTTAAGAGCTAAAAGCTAATCAGATTTCTTTGCCTTAGTGGTATTGTCCTTGAAAACTAAAGCTTTGCTCCAAAGTACTCCTTTCTCACATATGTTGGGCTACTATTTTTGTTTCTTGTGCTCCAGCAATGTAATTATTAGACAAATTCTGGATGTTGTTTGTCAAATTCAAACTAACAAATTGAAGTTCACATACAAAAGATATCGATATTTTTGTATTGCATGAATACATTTGAATGTTAGCATACAACTGTGAATTTTCATTCTGATCTGCTGCTTTTGTAATTGCAATTCCAGGTTCTTTATCTTTTTAAATATGTCACTAAATAGATTTAGTCTGTACTTTCTAAAATGTGTATTGTGTTTTTCTAGTTGCAATGGATTACTTTTTTTTAATATTTTTAAACATTTCACTAAATGTATTTACTCTCACAGTCTCACTTCTTATATATGTATTGTGTGTTTTTGTTTAAAATGTTGCAGGTTCCTCTTGATTGTTCTCTCCACGTCTTCTTCAAAGTTATATTCCTTAACCCTCGAATGAAAATTTATGTTCAAGGGACAATGGTATTTTCTGCGGTTCTTACTTTTGCTTTAGAAAGCAGTGCCTTTTCAGTAATATGTTACTAATTTCCCAATTTACATAATTTGTGGCTATTTATATTGTTATCATGAATTTCACAGGTTAGAACACGTCCACTTGCTAAGTCATTCAATAGGACCAAAGTTATAAGGGATGTACTCATGGGTACAAGTGTTGAAGGAAATGAAGTGAGGAAATTGTGGGATATTTTTATAGGCATGGATGACTTATTGAGGTAACATTTCTATTTATGCTCTGCTTAAATGAAAAACTATGATTTAAAGTTATATTTTTGTTATTATTATGTCTTTAAGAGTTCGAAGATTGCATTCAAAGCTATTTATGCCATCTTGTATTAATAATGTAAGAGAGAGCTTAAAATAGGGCAGCAGAGCAGTAAAACAAAACAGGAAGACAACAAAACAAAGCATAAAAGAAAATAGAGCATCTGGTTCAAAATGTAGCTAATAAAATATTATACAACAATTTAAATTAATCTCGCTTGCATTGTATATAATCTAATGTATTATACTTGAATGCTTCACTTGGCAGTCACAAATTTATAGTTTTAGTTTACAAGATGTCATGCCCCTTTTTGGGAGGTCGGCCCAGCAATGAAATAAAAGGTGTCTAATCGAGTGGGGCGCCATTGTTGGACTGTAGAAAATAGACAAGTCTGCTTGGCAGCTGGCCTCAAGGTCACCTGTTGGGCACTTCATCAGCAGATCCAGATCGCTGCAGGGAAGTTTGTATACAGGTAGAGGTCTTTCCAAGCCTTGACTGTCACCGACCGAAGCTGGGTGGGAACTCTGAAGCTTCCTCACACTATCATCAGCACTTAAAAAGAGTGGTGCAATACCAAAACAGTGATCAGAAGGAATACCATGCCATGCATGATTTAGGGCTGTCACAGACTCGCTGTTCTGAAGGTTTCCTTGCACACTAGGAGATTTGGGACAAGGTGTTTTGTAGATCCAAGTGGACAGCAGTTCCAGATCTATCATAATGGAGGCCAGGCCCTAGGAAAATTGGGCGCCATGCAGGAGTAATGATCTAGCGCCAAACCCTAGGCACTAGCTCCTGTTAACACAATTACCATTATCAGATTTCTGTATAAGATTTGTCAACATAGCGCCATTGTAAGGTCTGTGGGACTAATAACTACTTTTAAAAGAACAAATTCAGACTATTATCTGCAATATTACTGTTTACGCAGTCATCTTTGAAATTCAAATCTGCACTTTGCCATAAATCTGCTCGCTGTGAGATCATTGGAATTCGCTATGGTGTTGCAAATCTATATTCAACTGAAAAGCCCTAACCCTAGTTTCATGATTTCAAAGTTGACTAAACCCTAGGGTTATTACACAAGATCAGAAATAATCTAAAATATGAACATGTTATTTTTGTAATTAATATATTTTAAGAGTTTCAAGATTTGCATTCAAAGTTTTTTATGCCATCTTGCATGAATGCATAATGTTTCATAGAAAGAAACAAACAATTTAGAAATTACATTACTGCATTTTTCAAAGTATCATAACATTTTTGAAAAAAAAAATTTAAAGTGTTTTTCTAATATGTTTTGTCTTTATTTATGCATACAAAAGAGTAGGAGGAGTGATTCAAAATGCAACTATAGGTCTTGGAGTTATTGGTACTAGGAATGTCACTTATATCAAAGTGTGGTTCTTAACATTTAAATTGTTCAAATCACAAATAGCTGCATGCATTCTTGTGCTTCTTGTTCTAGTTGAATTTTTATTTTAAAATTAAACTTCTATTAACAAATAATATTGAGTAAATTATTTTTTTTAGTAGATACTTCAAGTTTTATTCTTGCTCAATGCAGAAAAGAGTAATTTTTTTTTGTGTATATAAGTTTTGATCAGAAGTAAATTATTGGACCTTACTTTATATATCTCAATGATGGATGGTATAGCACAAACTAAGGAACATTTTTATGCACATTTGAGTGATGTAGAATGACAGTAATGAAGTTTTGGTTGTACTTACCAAGTAACAGTTTCAAGATTGTGACACTTTCAATATATTGGTGCAATGGTTAGGATGCAAGGTTGATGAATATTGGGATAAAAAATTTAATACCTTAAAATTGGTTATCGCTTTTATACACTAGAATAGACTATTGATTTGGTGTATGAAAATATATTAATTGTTTTTGTACTTTCCATTGCACAAATGATCTATTCTGAGGCAATTGTTTGTAATTTGTTCAATATTATGTTTATTTAGACATAATGTAGTGTGCTTGATGGATGTGAAATATAATGAACATAATTACACACATAGCTCCTTGAAACTGTTTTATGCTTCCAAGTTATTAACTACAATTTAAGAAATGGAGAAAAATAACAAAATATCACTAAACATAGAAATTGGTCACATATTAGGCTTCCTCCCTCACCAAGTTGCATGCATCCTATTAAAGATACATTCACACTTGCTATTATAACCACTATTATTTTTAGATCATACAAATGAACTTTAAACCATATGTGGTAAATGATTTTATTCTTATTTTAATGAGTGAACAAACATCTATTATTGTACCATCTAAAAAACGCAAGCAAGAACTAAATTAATATTTGATGGATTCCTTGATATTAAAGTTATTCAATAAACCACTTTTGAAGCTTATCATTTTCTAAATGCTTATTTCAGTCCTCTTATCATTTCTTTCTAATGTCATTTAAAGGCTTTATTTTTTAATTATCATTCCTGAACCTCTAGAAAGGACCTTTAGTATGCTGCTTGTTTTTTTGAATTTGTTTAAGTTTTGAAGTTGGTTTATATTTTTTAAGATGGGTTTCTTCATTCATCTAATTTTTTAGGAGGAATGTTAACTCACCTAAATAATTTCAACCTTTAGCTTAGACTTATACTCATTTTAAAGGGGTGCATCTATAACTTTAATTTCAACCTTTAGCTTAGTGAAACAAGGCCTTAAAGTGACTGACCTCATTGCACATTCTATCTTCCTCCCTTGGGCAAGTAAATTTACGTAGGAATCTAACTAATTTTGAGAAGTCGCTTGCACGAGGTGGAGCATGCATGCTATAGGACTGGCTGTGCATGGAAATTTTCAACTGCAAGTTCGAATGTCCCATCTTTTCTGGTTTTTTTCCCCTTTCTAGGGGGTTTCTTGGCTTATCCACATAATCCTTCTAAGGTTTCTTTAAAAAAATCTATGCTTGGTGGATGTGTCAATCATTCCATGCATGATGTTAGTACAAACATTCTTGTGGATCTTGCTTAGAGACAACAATCTTCTTTGGAAAAATAAAATTAATGATTTGAAAATCAATGGATGCTTTCCTCGAAGCAAGGAGATTCCTACAAATTTTTTAATCCAGACTCTATGGTGAAGACTTAGTTTTTTTTTTTTCCAGATACATTCTCATTTGAAGATGTTGAAGAATTTGGTAGCAACATTAATAGATATTGGGAAAGCATTGTTATTTTTTCCCTTGGTCTATTTGGTGGTCTTCTCTATGCTTGAGTTGTAATGATCTCTCTTTAGAAGGGATTCTCACTTCTAGCAATCTCAATGTATTGATTACTAATTTTTATGCTCCCTAAGATCTTCAAGGTGAGGTTAAACTTTGGGATGAATTGCATGTTCATAGAGAATCTTCTCCTCAGGAATATCCTTGGATTATTGGAAGTGACATCAATATTGTGTTATCCCTTAATGAAAAAAGGGTGTTTGTCCTACCCTCCCTTAGGCTAGTCTTCTTCTACAAAATATTAATCATCTTTAGTTAATGGATATCCCTCTTAACGGTAGATCCTTTAATTATAACATTCGTAGAATTAGGTATGAGTTCATTGCAAAATGTTCAAGGATAGATTTTTGGTCAATGATTCTTGGCCTTCTTAGTGTCATTGACTTTCTTCTTCCATCTTGGATAGTGTTGGTTTAGATCATTGGCTCATAGCTTTGCATTGGGAAGGATAGTTAGCCTCAACATTCCCCTTTTAGATTTTAGCTCACGTGGTTAAAAGAAGAAGACTTGAAAGGAAATATTAGACTTTGGTGTTAGGAAGGTAAGCCTCATCATGCTAAAACTCAGTATGTTTTGTTCCACAAATGATGCTTTGTCAAACAAAAACTCAAATGATAAAGTTTGTTGGAAAATTTTAGAAGATATCTTATGCGCCTTTGCTTTTGATGATAATGGGAATCAATGGGTTATGGCTAGTTGTATCTCTCCTTTTTCTGTGATTATAAATGACTCTCCTACCATTTTCCTTTGAAAGAGGTTTGTGTAAGGGTGACTATTTATCTCCACATCTCTTTCTCATTCTAGTAGATGGATTGGGTAGGTTTTTGAAGTATCTTAGGTGTCCCAATTATATCTCTAGGTTTCACATAGTGCAGGGTTTGGATCCACTTTCTAATATTTACATTGTGTATGACACTAGTTTGATGGGAAACAACACTCTTGGGGAAGCTATAGCTCTTAGGTGGGTTCTTGAAATTTATATTAGTGTGTTTGGCCAAATTTTGAATGATCAAAAATTTTAGGTTTTTTCTTCCTTATTGATCCTCATCTTGAAGATTAGATTGCTAATATTCTTCATTTCCAAGTTGTCTCTACACCTTTCAAGTACTTGGGTATCCTTATTTCTCCTACTTCTTAGTAATAAGGTATTTATATGTATAGTTAGTTGTCATCACTTTCTAGGTTGACTTATTCATACTTTCTAAGTTTACTTAGAGGTTATTTAGTGTTTGTCTGTCATGCCCTATATTTTACCCATAGGCAAAGAACACAACCTACATTTTTTTTTGTTTTAAACGCATAAACAAATGTTAAAGAGTCACTTAATCAACACAACAAGGTGCACCCTATACAATTTGGATAGTGTTGCTTGTGCAACTTCATCATTAATCCTAACACCCTGGATTAACTAAAAAAAACATTTAAACACTACTTGAATCGATACTAGGATGAGGTTATCAAATTTGGGGGGGCTCCTCACTAGTATGAATGCAACATCAACCTATTAGAACTATAGTCACTACAATCTATCTAAGCTACTCCCTTAGTAGTTCTCATGACACAATTATTTATTTATTTATTTCCCCATCATGGGTAATCACACATGTGTATTTGAGGATAATATTTTTAGCTTATTTAATGATATTTATTAGATAACATTTGATCGTAAACATATTTCCTTAAATAGGCATATCATGGGTATCTATGAAATTTTTCATTTAACACCATCAATACCATTGTTGAATTTATTCAATAATATTGATTTATTGTTGTTTGAACAATACTTTACTGCCAGTCTTGAACCAATGAATGAATGAGATGAATATCATGTTAGGGTTAGAGATGGCAGATCTAACAATTAAATGCAGATTTAATAAACAAAAACAGAGAAACTAAAACATTTAGAGAATAAATTATAACACAGAGATTTAACGTGGTTCACCCAATTCTGGGCTACATCCACCAAACCGCAGCCATCCAACACTTTTATTATCCAGTGTAAAACCTATTACAATCTTGCGAATAATCGCGTTTTTCATCATACAGTAATACCCATCCGAACCCCTTTTTACCAAGCTTAGAACTAGGGTGTACAGTATACCATGGGCTATACAGTATAGCATGATCAGTCGCCACATACCAACAATCTCCCACTTGGAGACTGATTAGGCTCCACACCACCACAATCTCCCACTTGGAGACTGATCCTGTACGACACTGCTGCAGTTACAGCTCCCACTGGAAATAAGTACCTTGGACCCTGCTGCTCTGTTATATTTGAATTCAACCTTGAAGACCAACCGAAGCTGAAGAGGAGCTCAGCTTCTCCCTTGTCACCGCCTTCATAAACATATCTGCTGGATTGACATCTGTGTGTATTTTGTCCAGCTTGACCTGTCCATCCTCCAACACTGACCGAATGAAATGATATCTCAACTGTATGTGTTTTGTTTTAGAGTGCAAAGCAGAATTCTTTGCAAGATGTATAGCACTCTGGCTGTCTGTAAACAAGTAATTTTTAGCCTGTTGTTTTCCCAACTC
>VDFB02000015.1:295019484-295032890 GCA_007258455.2 Sequoia sempervirens
CAAGAGAAGTCTTGCCGATAGTCATACACTTGGAGTCTTCGTGGTAAGACAAAGGCTTTGGTGTGAAGTCTTGGCGATGGGTGTTGGTCTCACCGATGTTGTGGGGTAGTCTATTGTCGGTATGACTCTTGGCGACTGTTTGATCTCGTGGTGACTTGGAAACTTCGATAAGAACTCTCAGTGATAGCGGTAAGTCTTGCCAACTGTTGGACGCCGAAATAACATGAACGTAATTGTGATGGCCTGGCGGTGGCGATAGTCTTCTGAGAGAATCACGGTGTCTCGTGACCTTGAACGGTATGATCTCTTTCTGAATGACGATAGTCTCACCGATGAGAATGCTAATGTCGACGCTACTTGTGGACTCGGTATATCGTCTTGCCGATGGTCAGGACTCTTGGCGATAACTTCGGTCAGGATTTGTGGCATCGGGGAGACACGGTTAGTGTCTCACTGACATGCAAATACTCTTTTGAACACCTTTGACCTACTGACTATCCTACGTGGTTTGTCCTCGACCAATCAGGGAATAGAATGGGAACCGCTAGTAGTTGGACTATTGTGGCCGTTACTGAGAGGAAGATCGACAGACCAGGGGCATCATGGAAATACTCAGGAATTGTAGATGGTGTCTGGTTCAATAGTTGGATGAATAGTTGGATGAGTAGTTTGATGTATCATCAGTGTGAATTCGATTATGAGAGTATTGTAATTTGAATATTCTGTAGCAAGGTTGATCATTGTGAATGTTTTTGTAAATTGACATCAGAGAGAGTGAAGCCCATACTCTATATGTAATTTCATTACTGTAATACAAAGGGATTTTTTCTTGGTGTGGTGGGTTTTTCTCCTGTAAGGGTTTTCCCACATAAATCTGGTGTTCATATGTATATGTTTAATTCTCTATTTCTGTTATCTCTTTCAAGTACATCTTAATTGGACTGTAATTGTAAAATTTAAAAGTTTCTTTGCATTCTTCCCTGAGGTTTTGACGTTAGGAGAGTTGTTTCTACACCTTAGCTTTCCTTACAGAACACACCCTGTTAGCATGTTTCCTTGTTGGCTGAGTTTGTGGATCGGTGGGGTAGGGCCCTTATTTCTACTTCCTTTCTTCAAGCTTCTTGGGCTCTTGGCCTGTCCTTTATTATCTGGAACCTGTGGTTGGAGGGGAATCATCGAATTTTTTAGGATGTGATGTTGGTGGCCCCTTGCTTGTGGTGGAAAATTCTACATTCTTTGGGAGAAACTATTGCGGCTAAGTGTGATTTGTCTGAATCAATGGATCCTTGTGATGTTGGTTGTTGTAATTGTCTTCATCTTCCTCCTTAGCAATGACAGGTCATGTGCAACAGACGTAGACATCCTACTTCGAAGGTAAATAGAGAGGGGTGATGGTCTCCTCCACCTTAGGAATTCTTAAAAATAACACAGATGGCTCTTCTCGAGGAAACCCTGGTCATGCTGGAATTGGTGGTGTTGGTCAGGATAGCTCTAGAGATGTTCAGTTGATCTTCTCTATTTATAAGGGTCTTCATACTAATAATTTAATGGAGGCTCGAGCCATTTTATTGGCTATGGAGTGTGGAAGTCAATTGGGGTGACGAAGGATCATATGTGAGTTTGATTCCCAGGTAGTGGTGAACTTGTTGAATAGACACCATTTAGATGATGTTAGCTGGCATTTGGCTTTGATTGTTGAACAAATTCTTAACCTTTGTGCTTCTTTGGAGTTTGTTACTTTCATTCACATTCCTAGAGAATGGAATGGTGTTGCTGATTGTTTGGCTATATGGGCTTCGGATCATATTCATGATTGGAACTTAAGGGATCAGGATCAGTTAACCCCAGATCTATCTCAATAGTTGGACCACTTGGTGGAGCTTGATAGGGTTGTGTAATGCCCTTGCTTTGTACTTCTTTTTGTTTTAATAAATTTTTACCCCTCCTTTATGTTAAAAAAAAATCCTTTTGGACATTCCAAAACATTCTAAAACCAAGAAGATATTGAGTTTTAGACTTAGAGGTGGATGGCATCTTCATGTAAACTGGTCATTCAATTAATGTAGATACTAATGTAGGGATGACAAGAAATTACATAAATATAATTGTGAGAATGCCCAAAAGAAAAATGATTAAAGGGATCACTATCAATTTTTATCCAGAGGAAATGATTGAAAACTTAAACAAATCACATTGGTAACAAATGTCGAAACAATTTTTGGCATGAACAAGTTTTTGAAGATGTTAGCGAACTCTTTTGGTCAGTTTTTATCCATTGCTGATGTCACAAAATCCATGAAACATTTGGTCTTTGCTAGATTCAATGTGTGGGTGTTGAAATTAATAGAGAGCTACCAAAGGTTATAAAACTTTGTTCTAAATATGGTTTTTGGGAGCAATAAATACACTACGAGCCTACATTGAAAGTTTCCATCTATTGCCATAGAGCTGGGCTCTTCTCCTATTCCTGTCGAGGAGCCAAAGACGAACACCATTTTTAAAAAAATGGTGCCACCATGGTTGGGAAAGATGGTCAGAAAGCTGTTAAAGAGCAACATAATACAAGGAACAAAAGAAAGGCTGTTGACATAGTGGATATGTACAAAAGGACAGTAGTATGCTCGAAGCTGTGATTAAGTTTCAGGTGGTTGAATTCGGTTCCTCTTCCTCTTCGAGGTTGGCACTTGAGGACCAGGACTCTACTCCTCACCAGAAGCCATTGGCTAGGTTTGGTTTCAAACCTCCATGATCGGGTTTGGGCTGCTCCTATGCTGAGACTGCTGTTTCTTTGTGGTCTTTCTAGTTTTTTTTGTTAGGTTCTTTGTTCTTGTTTTCGTTTTCTAGTCTCATGTGTTTGTTTCTTTTTTCTGTTGTACAAGGTTTTGGAGTCCTTTCAAAATCTTTTTCCATTTCATAACTCCGATCAAAAAATGTTTATGAAAACAATTTGAGATAGCCATCTAGATCAAGCAGCAAAGAAAAGTAAGGGAAAATAAGTAAGTGAAAGTCCCAGTGAGGGGATTAACATAGAAGATAAAACTTATTTAATGGCGCGAAATTCTGTACACGAATTATTGGATTGGTTTAAGAGCTAAAAGCTAATCAGATTTCTTTGCCTTAGTGGTATTGTCCTTGAAAACTAAAGCTTTGCTCCAAAGTACTCCTTTCTCACATATGTTGGGCTACTATTTTTGTTTCTTGTGCTCCAGCAATGTAATTATTAGACAAATTCTGGATGTTGTTTGTCAAATTCAAACTAACAAATTGAAGTTCACATACAAAAGATATCGATATTTTTGTATTGCATGAATACATTTGAATGTTAGCATACAACTGTGAATTTTCATTCTGATCTGCTGCTTTTGTAATTGCAATTCCAGGTTCTTTATCTTTTTAAATATGTCACTAAATAGATTTAGTCTGTACTTTCTAAAATGTGTATTGTGTTTTTCTAGTTGCAATGGATTACTTTTTTTTAATATTTTTAAACATTTCACTAAATGTATTTACTCTCACAGTCTCACTTCTTATATATGTATTGTGTGTTTTTGTTTAAAATGTTGCAGGTTCCTCTTGATTGTTCTCTCCACGTCTTCTTCAAAGTTATATTCCTTAACCCTCGAATGAAAATTTATGTTCAAGGGACAATGGTATTTTCTGCGGTTCTTACTTTTGCTTTAGAAAGCAGTGCCTTTTCAGTAATATGTTACTAATTTCCCAATTTACATAATTTGTGGCTATTTATATTGTTATCATGAATTTCACAGGTTAGAACACGTCCACTTGCTAAGTCATTCAATAGGACCAAAGTTATAAGGGATGTACTCATGGGTACAAGTGTTGAAGGAAATGAAGTGAGGAAATTGTGGGATATTTTTATAGGCATGGATGACTTATTGAGGTAACATTTCTATTTATGCTCTGCTTAAATGAAAAACTATGATTTAAAGTTATATTTTTGTTATTATTATGTCTTTAAGAGTTCGAAGATTGCATTCAAAGCTATTTATGCCATCTTGTATTAATAATGTAAGAGAGAGCTTAAAATAGGGCAGCAGAGCAGTAAAACAAAACAGGAAGACAACAAAACAAAGCATAAAAGAAAATAGAGCATCTGGTTCAAAATGTAGCTAATAAAATATTATACAACAATTTAAATTAATCTCGCTTGCATTGTATATAATCTAATGTATTATACTTGAATGCTTCACTTGGCAGTCACAAATTTATAGTTTTAGTTTACAAGATGTCATGCCCCTTTTTGGGAGGTCGGCCCAGCAATGAAATAAAAGGTGTCTAATCGAGTGGGGCGCCATTGTTGGACTGTAGAAAATAGACAAGTCTGCTTGGCAGCTGGCCTCAAGGTCACCTGTTGGGCACTTCATCAGCAGATCCAGATCGCTGCAGGGAAGTTTGTATACAGGTAGAGGTCTTTCCAAGCCTTGACTGTCACCGACCGAAGCTGGGTGGGAACTCTGAAGCTTCCTCACACTATCATCAGCACTTAAAAAGAGTGGTGCAATACCAAAACAGTGATCAGAAGGAATACCATGCCATGCATGATTTAGGGCTGTCACAGACTCGCTGTTCTGAAGGTTTCCTTGCACACTAGGAGATTTGGGACAAGGTGTTTTGTAGATCCAAGTGGACAGCAGTTCCAGATCTATCATAATGGAGGCCAGGCCCTAGGAAAATTGGGCGCCATGCAGGAGTAATGATCTAGCGCCAAACCCTAGGCACTAGCTCCTGTTAACACAATTACCATTATCAGATTTCTGTATAAGATTTGTCAACATAGCGCCATTGTAAGGTCTGTGGGACTAATAACTACTTTTAAAAGAACAAATTCAGACTATTATCTGCAATATTACTGTTTACGCAGTCATCTTTGAAATTCAAATCTGCACTTTGCCATAAATCTGCTCGCTGTGAGATCATTGGAATTCGCTATGGTGTTGCAAATCTATATTCAACTGAAAAGCCCTAACCCTAGTTTCATGATTTCAAAGTTGACTAAACCCTAGGGTTATTACACAAGATCAGAAATAATCTAAAATATGAACATGTTATTTTTGTAATTAATATATTTTAAGAGTTTCAAGATTTGCATTCAAAGTTTTTTATGCCATCTTGCATGAATGCATAATGTTTCATAGAAAGAAACAAACAATTTAGAAATTACATTACTGCATTTTTCAAAGTATCATAACATTTTTGAAAAAAAAAATTTAAAGTGTTTTTCTAATATGTTTTGTCTTTATTTATGCATACAAAAGAGTAGGAGGAGTGATTCAAAATGCAACTATAGGTCTTGGAGTTATTGGTACTAGGAATGTCACTTATATCAAAGTGTGGTTCTTAACATTTAAATTGTTCAAATCACAAATAGCTGCATGCATTCTTGTGCTTCTTGTTCTAGTTGAATTTTTATTTTAAAATTAAACTTCTATTAACAAATAATATTGAGTAAATTATTTTTTTTAGTAGATACTTCAAGTTTTATTCTTGCTCAATGCAGAAAAGAGTAATTTTTTTTTGTGTATATAAGTTTTGATCAGAAGTAAATTATTGGACCTTACTTTATATATCTCAATGATGGATGGTATAGCACAAACTAAGGAACATTTTTATGCACATTTGAGTGATGTAGAATGACAGTAATGAAGTTTTGGTTGTACTTACCAAGTAACAGTTTCAAGATTGTGACACTTTCAATATATTGGTGCAATGGTTAGGATGCAAGGTTGATGAATATTGGGATAAAAAATTTAATACCTTAAAATTGGTTATCGCTTTTATACACTAGAATAGACTATTGATTTGGTGTATGAAAATATATTAATTGTTTTTGTACTTTCCATTGCACAAATGATCTATTCTGAGGCAATTGTTTGTAATTTGTTCAATATTATGTTTATTTAGACATAATGTAGTGTGCTTGATGGATGTGAAATATAATGAACATAATTACACACATAGCTCCTTGAAACTGTTTTATGCTTCCAAGTTATTAACTACAATTTAAGAAATGGAGAAAAATAACAAAATATCACTAAACATAGAAATTGGTCACATATTAGGCTTCCTCCCTCACCAAGTTGCATGCATCCTATTAAAGATACATTCACACTTGCTATTATAACCACTATTATTTTTAGATCATACAAATGAACTTTAAACCATATGTGGTAAATGATTTTATTCTTATTTTAATGAGTGAACAAACATCTATTATTGTACCATCTAAAAAACGCAAGCAAGAACTAAATTAATATTTGATGGATTCCTTGATATTAAAGTTATTCAATAAACCACTTTTGAAGCTTATCATTTTCTAAATGCTTATTTCAGTCCTCTTATCATTTCTTTCTAATGTCATTTAAAGGCTTTATTTTTTAATTATCATTCCTGAACCTCTAGAAAGGACCTTTAGTATGCTGCTTGTTTTTTTGAATTTGTTTAAGTTTTGAAGTTGGTTTATATTTTTTAAGATGGGTTTCTTCATTCATCTAATTTTTTAGGAGGAATGTTAACTCACCTAAATAATTTCAACCTTTAGCTTAGACTTATACTCATTTTAAAGGGGTGCATCTATAACTTTAATTTCAACCTTTAGCTTAGTGAAACAAGGCCTTAAAGTGACTGACCTCATTGCACATTCTATCTTCCTCCCTTGGGCAAGTAAATTTACGTAGGAATCTAACTAATTTTGAGAAGTCGCTTGCACGAGGTGGAGCATGCATGCTATAGGACTGGCTGTGCATGGAAATTTTCAACTGCAAGTTCGAATGTCCCATCTTTTCTGGTTTTTTTCCCCTTTCTAGGGGGTTTCTTGGCTTATCCACATAATCCTTCTAAGGTTTCTTTAAAAAAATCTATGCTTGGTGGATGTGTCAATCATTCCATGCATGATGTTAGTACAAACATTCTTGTGGATCTTGCTTAGAGACAACAATCTTCTTTGGAAAAATAAAATTAATGATTTGAAAATCAATGGATGCTTTCCTCGAAGCAAGGAGATTCCTACAAATTTTTTAATCCAGACTCTATGGTGAAGACTTAGTTTTTTTTTTTTCCAGATACATTCTCATTTGAAGATGTTGAAGAATTTGGTAGCAACATTAATAGATATTGGGAAAGCATTGTTATTTTTTCCCTTGGTCTATTTGGTGGTCTTCTCTATGCTTGAGTTGTAATGATCTCTCTTTAGAAGGGATTCTCACTTCTAGCAATCTCAATGTATTGATTACTAATTTTTATGCTCCCTAAGATCTTCAAGGTGAGGTTAAACTTTGGGATGAATTGCATGTTCATAGAGAATCTTCTCCTCAGGAATATCCTTGGATTATTGGAAGTGACATCAATATTGTGTTATCCCTTAATGAAAAAAGGGTGTTTGTCCTACCCTCCCTTAGGCTAGTCTTCTTCTACAAAATATTAATCATCTTTAGTTAATGGATATCCCTCTTAACGGTAGATCCTTTAATTATAACATTCGTAGAATTAGGTATGAGTTCATTGCAAAATGTTCAAGGATAGATTTTTGGTCAATGATTCTTGGCCTTCTTAGTGTCATTGACTTTCTTCTTCCATCTTGGATAGTGTTGGTTTAGATCATTGGCTCATAGCTTTGCATTGGGAAGGATAGTTAGCCTCAACATTCCCCTTTTAGATTTTAGCTCACGTGGTTAAAAGAAGAAGACTTGAAAGGAAATATTAGACTTTGGTGTTAGGAAGGTAAGCCTCATCATGCTAAAACTCAGTATGTTTTGTTCCACAAATGATGCTTTGTCAAACAAAAACTCAAATGATAAAGTTTGTTGGAAAATTTTAGAAGATATCTTATGCGCCTTTGCTTTTGATGATAATGGGAATCAATGGGTTATGGCTAGTTGTATCTCTCCTTTTTCTGTGATTATAAATGACTCTCCTACCATTTTCCTTTGAAAGAGGTTTGTGTAAGGGTGACTATTTATCTCCACATCTCTTTCTCATTCTAGTAGATGGATTGGGTAGGTTTTTGAAGTATCTTAGGTGTCCCAATTATATCTCTAGGTTTCACATAGTGCAGGGTTTGGATCCACTTTCTAATATTTACATTGTGTATGACACTAGTTTGATGGGAAACAACACTCTTGGGGAAGCTATAGCTCTTAGGTGGGTTCTTGAAATTTATATTAGTGTGTTTGGCCAAATTTTGAATGATCAAAAATTTTAGGTTTTTTCTTCCTTATTGATCCTCATCTTGAAGATTAGATTGCTAATATTCTTCATTTCCAAGTTGTCTCTACACCTTTCAAGTACTTGGGTATCCTTATTTCTCCTACTTCTTAGTAATAAGGTATTTATATGTATAGTTAGTTGTCATCACTTTCTAGGTTGACTTATTCATACTTTCTAAGTTTACTTAGAGGTTATTTAGTGTTTGTCTGTCATGCCCTATATTTTACCCATAGGCAAAGAACACAACCTACATTTTTTTTTGTTTTAAACGCATAAACAAATGTTAAAGAGTCACTTAATCAACACAACAAGGTGCACCCTATACAATTTGGATAGTGTTGCTTGTGCAACTTCATCATTAATCCTAACACCCTGGATTAACTAAAAAAAACATTTAAACACTACTTGAATCGATACTAGGATGAGGTTATCAAATTTGGGGGGGCTCCTCACTAGTATGAATGCAACATCAACCTATTAGAACTATAGTCACTACAATCTATCTAAGCTACTCCCTTAGTAGTTCTCATGACACAATTATTTATTTATTTATTTCCCCATCATGGGTAATCACACATGTGTATTTGAGGATAATATTTTTAGCTTATTTAATGATATTTATTAGATAACATTTGATCGTAAACATATTTCCTTAAATAGGCATATCATGGGTATCTATGAAATTTTTCATTTAACACCATCAATACCATTGTTGAATTTATTCAATAATATTGATTTATTGTTGTTTGAACAATACTTTACTGCCAGTCTTGAACCAATGAATGAATGAGATGAATATCAAGCATTGTTAATAATTTTACTCACTTACTCATTAACCCAATAATAACATTATTATTAAATGACAATTTATTCATCGATGGGACATTGTAATTAACAACCAAAATACAATTAATTTTATTTAACAATTCAATAGTATATCATTAATAACGTTGTTTTCATCGATAAGTACATATACATTGATATTGAACTGTCCACATATTTTGGATCATATCTTACATGGGTAACGTCGTTATTACAAGATCAAGACTTGCATTAATGATTTGTTCTTGTTGATTCTTCTAATATTTAATTATTTAATTCAAACTGAATATAGATGCTATTAATATTTCAATTTGAACAATAATATTAAAGTCAATATTTAATTGTCTTCTACATTTCTCTCTTTTTTCAAGGAAAGAATAATAATGTTAATTCTTTATGTTTATTATGGAAAATCTTAATTTTATTCATATTATTGTTAATGACGTTACATTGACATACAATTACATGTAAACATTTTTTTTATCAACTTGTTGTTGCTTGCCAAATTTTTATTACTACTATAACATCATTAACATTTAACTTCAATAATGGAGGCCATAAATCTTGTATTCATAAATGTGATAATAAAATTTCAAATCTATTTATTATTGTCATATATAATGTTATACTTTTTCTTTAATATTTAACTACTATTTATTTAATTAGTTATATATCTATATTTAAACTATATATATATATATAATTTTTATTTTATTGAATAAACCTTTAATATATGAATCAATTTATCCCTATATTAATATAAATAGTTCTAAAAGGTGAATTATATAAAGAAAATTAGACTTAAAAGATATAAATATTTATTTATTCTTATGTAGATATAAGTAAGGAGTCAGGAGTAAATGAAATTACTTTTAAATCGAAAAGATAATAATTATATTAGATTTTGAGCAAAATTAAAAAACACATGATTTTTTAAAGTTTTCTTAATTCAAAACATGAAAGCTCCAAAATTAAAAGCTTTTTCTATTTTAATTTAAACTTTATTTTATTTTCTTTTTTCTTTTTGTACTATCTATAAAAATAGTCAACTAGTCTTAACTGAAGTTTTTTTTTCTAAATACTCAAAAATCTAGATGTGCTCATAGACTGTAATTTTCATTTTAATAAACATATTGGAAACTTGTCTTAGTTTTCTTTTTCATCCTAATAAATATACTCTAAAATCATGGAAACTTTTTGTAATTTTTTATTTTAAATAAATATACTCTAAAATCATATGATTAAATTAGGAACTTCCAATAATTTTTATTTTAATAAATATATTTTAAATTCATCTGATTGAATTAAGAACTTGCCTTAATTTTTATTTTAATAAATATAAACTAAAATCATCTAGTTAAATATAAATATTTTAAAGGCATATTTTCCCTTCTTAGACTGAAACGACTTGTCTTATCCAAGTACTTGAAGTTTGGGTGTTATGAGTGATTATCTACAGGGTTTTGGGTAATATCAAATTGATTCAATGGCAAAATTGCAAAGAGAAGAATGGGGAAATGATGCCCTACGTGATCCTCTGCCTCCACTAGATCATTTTGGTTTGAAGCGTTGGCACACTCCGTAGTGGGTGCTTCATGGAGGAAAATGGGTTGATATGGCATTTGATGGGAAAAGTAAAAGGAATTGGGAGACTACTAACAAAACCCTAATACCAATTTTGAATTTTTTTAAAGGTTTTCTCTGGTCACAGAACAAATCCACATGGAATAGGCTTGGTAGAAGTTGGAAATATGGGAGATTTGGTTTGCAGAATGGGAGAAAAGTGATTAAGAGTGATCTTGATGGGCTGGGAAGGAATGGGAAAAGGTTTGATAAATCTTGGGTTCTGAATGCATCATGGGTTTATGTTGGGGAGGCTCAGCAAAACCCTAATGGAGAAAAAGTGAAATATAATTTCATGGCTTCTTGCACTCGTCTAATATCATACCCTAATGGGAAAACACAAGCTCTAGCAACTCCAAACCAAAAAGGGGTGAAAGGTGATCTCCATTGATGGGATTCACAAAATCTTAAGGAAAATAATAATGGTGTTGTGAAAGGAAATGCCAAGGCAGAGGTGAAAGCTTGGAAAAGGAAAAACCCTAGCAGCAAGCTTTTTGTGTTACCATCAAATGCAATCAACCCCGTAGGGGAATGTATAAGAGACCAAGCTCTCTTTGCAAAATGGTGTGGTATAGGTGGCAATCAATAGGAGATAATGGAGTGGTGGAAAAATTCATTTTTAGGTATGGTTAGTGTGTGTTCCTTGCAAAATTATCTTTTGTTGATAGAATGTGTAGACTAGAACCTTAAACATGCAATTATGTATGGAAATCCAATCTTTTATAATGGATCAAACACTCATATGGTTAATTGGAAACTTGGCTTTGATCCATCCATGTATAGAATCAACAAAATCCCAATGTGGCTGAGTCTGGTTGGGCTACCAACAGAATATTGGTTCAAAAAATCCATCATAACAATAGGTGATGCATTAGGATCCTTTCTAGGAATAGAGGAAGATTTCTTTAACTAGAAAAAAGGAGATATAGCTAACATCTATGTAGAAGTAGATGTGGATTTAGGCTTCTATGGGGAGTTGGAGATTGTATTGGAGATAGGTAGGTGGAAATAGAAAGTTAAAATATTAACAGAGAGAATTCCTAGGAATTGTTTGTTGAGGGAATAGATGACTACAGGAAGTTTAGCAAGTGGCCTAAGAGGCCCTTTGTTCAAGGAACATGGAAAGAAAATGCAAATCACAGAAGAATATATCAAAGAAAAGAGCTTGAAAGACAACGAATCACTTAGGAGACAATTCCAAGAAATGTTGGAATTGGAACAACATATAGATAATGATTTGCAGTCCAACATAAGTAAAAAAGATTAGAAGGCCAAAAAAAAGGGATAAAGATTGTTCTAGGTAGGGCTAAGAAAATCAAGATCTCAAGAAAGGGTCCAATCAAGGGAAAAGAGAATCCAAGAGACAAGAATAGGAAAAGGAAAGGGTAAGTGCACCAAGATGGTTCCCAAAAAGGGGGCTTAACTGGCCACTTTTTTTCTGAAATCAAAAAATGCTGACCTTGGACGTGAAATTGGGGATAGTTACACTCAAAATTTTGAGATGGAACAAAAAAAAGGATCGAAGTGCTCCGAGTCTACTTTCTAAACTACTAATTTATTTTGAAAATAGTTGAGATTAAGGGATTCAAAAGAGGGATGTACACAAATTAGTGTTGTTTTTGTCAGAAAAACATAACATAGCAACTCTTGTATGACCCTAGCACAGTAAACATTTTTGTAGTATTTTTAAAATCACTACAGTTAGAAGTTAGCTAACAGTATCTAGTTGATGCATGATTTTTCTGATAATTTTTTAATGAATATTTGATTTTTTACTAATTTTCTAAGTGGGCACTTCTTGAAAAGAAGAATTTTGGTTGTGCCCCCCCTACAAATTTTTGAAATTGATTTTTTTTTTTTATAAATTTGTAGAATGGAGTCTAGTTTCTAAAAATGTAATTTATTTGAAATTTTGATGAATGGTTAATTTATAATGAAAAAAACACCAAACACTACTTTTTGGCAAAAAAGAGACATACAAACAAAAGAAATTATGGATGAAAGGCTTAACATTGTCAAAAAGTGAAAAAAATTACATCGTTGGATAGCTAAGAGAGAACCTAACATTACCCATGTGTTTGATTTTGTCAATATTGAACCAGATGCAATCATGATGGTGAGCATGGACCTGATTATGTGAAAAATTTGTAGAATTTGCAAAAACACATCTCTAGTCATTGGGAATGCCCTTCAAGCCTTTGGGTTGGTATTCCAAGGCAAATGCCAGTTCTAAGGCTCAGGGATTCCCAAAGCAAAATATAACGTGAGTGCATTATAACGCGCTCGCGTTATGTCTTAGTTTTGGCCTTTTTTTTGCTTATCCAGGATACATGTCAAGCAAGTCATAACATGAGCGCATTATAACGTGCTCGTGTTATGTCTTCCTTAATGTTAAATTCCACTCTATTGAATGTTTGTTGATATATTTGTATGTTTGTATGTACATGTATGCGGATGTGTCATGTATGTATGTATGTATATATGCTTGTATGTATGCCTATATGTATCAGGGCATGTATATTGTATGGATGTAGGATTGTATATACATATGTATTATGCTTGTATGTATTTATGTATGGATTTAGAGGGAGGGATAATTTTAAGAGAGAGTGAGAGTTGTCTAGGTAGGGAAGGATGGGGAGAGGGAGAGAGAGAGTTTGGAGAGAGGGAGAGGGGGTGGAAGTGAGAGTTTATGAGAGAGGGAGTGGGAAAGAGTGGGAGACGGTGGGAGAGAGTGG
>VDFB02000015.1:295032910-295045879 GCA_007258455.2 Sequoia sempervirens
TGTTCTACCTTGCATAACCACCCCATTTTATTTTGGAACAAAATGGGTCCCCCTGTTTCTTTCCCTTTGGCCTTTGGTTTTTTGCCTTAGACATTTTTCTTATAAAGTTTTGTCGGAAGTAGAACTGGAACCAATACCGGACTTGGAAATTTCTTCCAAGTTTCAGTCTTGTTTCATCCCCAGTTTCGGTTCTGATGGTTCTTTGTCTTCATCTTTCATTCTTTATCGGAGTCAAATCCAGGCCCGAATCAGAATGTTAAACTTTGTTAAAGTTTCTCGTTTGGGTTCCATCCCGGCCCCGACTCCGCCTTTCCCTTTCTCTCTCTTCGCCGTCGGGTTTTCCCTTCGTGTTTTGGTTCGTTTTGGTGGGCCCAAAATCGGAATGGAAACTGAACTTGGAATTCCTTCCAAGTTCTATTTTTTATTCCTTCCCCGGTCCCAGTTCTGCCTCTTTTTTTTTCTTTTTACCTTGCGCATATTTTTGTATGTTGTCGGAAGTGGAGCCGGAATGGAATTCGAACCCGAAACTTGGAAAAGTTTTTGGTTTGGGTTTGGTCCTGATCCCGCTTCTGCTTTGTTATTTTGTTCTGCCCCGGTTTCGATCATTTGGTCGCGGGGTGTTTTCTTCCTTTCCCCCTTTTCATTTTCATCTTTGTATGTTTGTCAGAGGCAAGATCGGGATTGAATCCGAAACTAAAACTTTGAAGAAGTTTCAATTTGAGATTTGGTTCCACCCCCACCCTCGGTATGCTTCACCCAGGATCGGTTTTTGCTCTGACCCCGCCGGCGTTTGTTTCCCTGTCCTTTGCGTTTTGGTTTCCTTCACGGACGCGGAGCCGGGATGGGGTATGAACTGGGAAATTGTGATTATTTCCATGGCACATTCCCATCCCAACTCCGGTCCTGATTCTGACTTCTTTTTGGCCTCGCCCCTGCCAGTTTTAAAATCGAGGGATGTCATTTCTAGGTCCCATTTTGTCCCGATCCCAGTTCCACCGAGATTCGTCCATTTTCTTTACCCTCTCATCCCATTTTCAATTTCGTTCCGCTTCCGCAGGGGTCGTGTTTCTTTTTGATAAAATTGAAGACATGATAAATAATGATATATTTCATTTTCCTTTGAGAACTAATGGAGGCATCTATTTTGCAGGATCTGAGTTCGACGTGATTTCTGGCCGAAGGAATAAAGTCTTGCTGACTTAGAGAATCTAGGCGGAGGAAAGTGACTTCAGCGAAAGGTCTTGCCAACCTGATAGGGTCCCGTCGACATATTTTCTGATCTCAGTGTAGCATGTTGAGCGTGGTGTAACGTCTCGCCGACCAAGCAAAGTCTCCCCGAAGTGAAGTGAGCTCTCGGCAAAAGGACACGACTTCAGTGTAGTGTCTCAGAAAAGGAAGCTAGTCTCGCTAACAACTAGCAGAAGGACCGATCTCGAGCAGGAAGAGAACCGAGGAAGAAGAAGGAAGTCGTGAGTCATAATGCCAGCTGGTCTCTACTAACAGGGGTAGCTCAGCATTAATGGTGATATTTTAGGGTATTCCAAGCGGCTCCGCTGGAGTTCGAAGATAGACACGGAGGCATTGGAGTTAATGCTATCAGCTACAAAATATCTGAGAACATTCCAAGGGACAATCTTTTACTGACATGGATAGTAGGGAATCACATTTAATGAAGAACCAACTTTCTTCAAAATATCAGGATTCTAACCCTCTTGGAAGGGACAGAGGGTATTTTGTGAACCCTAAAAATGGGGGTCAACATTCTTTTCGAGAGGGGGTGTATATATGGCATTCTTGCCTCTTTGTAAAGGGTTGGAAGTTAGAGGTTGAAAGTTAGGAGTTAGATTCAGCATAGAAAGTAATGTATCGTTCCAGTTTTTTGAGTATAGATGGAAGTAGTATGAAGACATGGGTTTTCTGTACACTGGTGATTGTGCAAGATTTGTAAATGTTGCTTATCTGTCTCACTAACAGTAGAAGCAACCAAATTCGAATCTACTTCATATTGTGTTCAAAAATGGTATTTATCTTAAGTTAATCATCTGATTTTGAAAAGCTTTCAAGGAATGAAATCTTATTTTGTGTTTTGTTTTACTGGTAACTTATAATCAGTTGTTGAAATCAACACTGTGAATGAATGCAACTGGTGTTAATCACAAGTTAATTTTGTTCTTCAATTTTAGTTAGCAATTCCTTGAGAGGTAACAAGTCTGGTTAAGTTAGATGAATTATCATTCTTCTCAGTACCAAAACCTTGATCTATCTTTTTTATGTTTCTTTAAAAACCCCTGTTAAAGTAGGTTTAAATTCATGCTTGATCTTAAAACAATCCACAAGCCCAACACCAAAAAACCCCTTGAATATTACTATTACATTGACCACTGAGGGACATCAACACAGTTGAGAACCAACTACAAAGACCTTGGGAGTTGAGATATCCATTTGATCATCTTTCTCTTTCAAGAGAAACAGAGTAGCAATATTTTGTTTGCATGTTTCTATGCCAAAACACACGTCAACAGGAACTGGCACTAGAAGGAGGGCCTAGAAGGGAAAGCTGGATAATACTGGATTTTTCTCACCAGAAAGGCCCCATAGAGTTCTTCGATCAACTGAAAATCCACCACCTTTGATAGAACTCAAGACCCCAATAAGACACAAGAGTCACAGGACTGGGGCAACTATCATACCACCCTTATCAGCACCGCTCACCCCATCAGGATTTTCACCAATACCCCAGTGGATACCCATCAATCCACCATGCAATCCATCTCAATTGTCATCATAGCTAGTTCAACCCATCCAACAGCTGGCTCAACCACCACCACCGCCACCAATGGCATTCTTTCAGAATAATCCCTCTCCATTGGGGACTATTCCTGGAGGTTTTCATGATATTCCCATGAACCCTAAGAAATTATGTCCTAAGTACATTCATGGTGAATCAAGGAGTGCTGAAGAGCACATACAAGCTTTCAACGATGCTTGTACCAGGGCTCAGATAGCTCACCATGATGTGGTTTGTAGGTTGTTTCCTTATTCCTTAGGGGATATGGCATACAATTGGTACCTTAATCTGCCTCAAGGTTCCATTCTGACCTGGACACACTTGTAAAATGCTTTCATCAATCAGTTTAGGGTTTATGTGGATCCAACTCTTTTATACCACCAATTTGCTACCATTAGGAAAGAGCCATGTGAGTTCTTTCCCTTGTTCAACACCAGGTTCCAACGAATGTATAAGAGATTGCAAGATCCCTATCTAGTCGCTAAGAATAGTGCCATTCAAGCTTACTTTAGAGTCATAGACCCCTTGCTTGGATTATCCCTGCAAAGGACTTATCAACCAGCTGATATTGATTCTTTATCCAAAGTCTATCATCTAGCTATCAAGCTGTAGCAACAAATTAGTTCTCAACAAGGAAGCCTGGGAGGAGGTTTTCCTTCAATAGGATACCAGGTGCATAGCCCCACCCCTCTATTCAATACTATCCCAGGAATGTCTCCTTCACATTATGGACCTATGTCTGAATTGAAAACTCAACCGCATGTCCCATTCTTCACTAGTGGAACTCCTGACTTCTTCCAACAACCTCAGGGTCCTCAAAGCTCCCATGGTCATCATAACCAAAATGGAACACCAAATCATGGTGGTCAGCCACCTATTGCTAAGAGTATGGAAAGTGAAAAGACAACTCAACTTACAAATGAAGTAGAGACCTTGAATCGAAAACATTGTCTCAAGTTACAAATGACATGGCTCAGCTTCGATTGAACCCCTCCCAAAACCAAGGTAACTACCCTAATCAAAACAACAACAATCAGGGTAATTATCAAAATTATAACAATTACAACCAAAGGGGTTATCAGGGCCAAAACTCCTCTAATCAAGGGTGCCAAAACCAAAATAGAGGGTATAACTAAAGGCCAAATAACAACAGACAATGGAATACCGGGCCCAATAATGGTGGAGTTTCTCATAACTATCAAGTAAATGAGGAGAGATCACATACTGCATACATGGCTGACCTCAACTTCATGACCAATTGGTGTAGGTTGCATGATACTGCAACTCATTCTGAGGTGAACTGCCCTGAAATGGAGAAAGTTGTCAAGATGGCACAGGAAGATGCCCAAAAATTCCAAGGGAATCCTCGCAAAGAAGGTGGCTCAGTAGATACAGCAATGACTTATGACATCTTTGAGGAGGAACCCTCATTCCAATGACAAGAAGAGAATGAACTGGAGGAAGATTCATATGATGCCCAAGACTTTCAGACAAAAGAAGGAAACTTCTTGAGAAATTAGGATAAGGGTCCATTCACCTCATCAACGCCACCTAATCACATGGTGCCTCCAAATCAAAATGCTGATAACAATCCTCCTCCACCAAAAGGCCCACCTGACTTCCAAAACAAAGGTAATCCCTCTGGTGTCTTCAAAGGTAATGCAAGCTGTAACACATAATTTGATATTGTTTCTGAGATGCAGAAACAAAAAACTTCTTTGTCATATTTTGACATCTTAAAGTGGTGCCCTGCTCAAAGGGAGATAGTGCTGAAAGCTTTGGAGCAATCCGACAAATCAAAAGGAAAGAACAAGGTGGTACCTACTGAGGATGTGAACGCAACCTTGTACAGAAACAAGGTAGGTACTCCACCATTCCTTCTGAGTTTGAGGATTTGTGGGAAGAACCTACACAATTTTTTGTTGGATTCAGGGGCTTCAGGCAATGTTATGCCATTTTCCATATGCAAGAAGTTGGGATTGAACCCTGTACAAATGAATAAGAAGGTTATTCAACTTGACAAGATAGAGGTTAATGTAGTGGGGGAATTAAGAAACATACATGTGCAAGTAGGATCAGACCCTAGGATCCTAACCAACATAGATATTCAAGTAGCAAACATTCCCAAGACCTATGGTATGCTACTGAGCATAGATTTGATGAAAAGTCTAGGGGGATATCTTTCCCTTGACTTTTCATATATGTGGCTACCATGGAGAGGGATTCCTACTCAGATTAGGATTGAAAGTGAGCCTCGCCTCAAGCATATCATCACTGAATATGATTTCCCCAATGAGGTAGCCTATTTCAAAACTGGGATAGGGGTTTACAAAAGGGATGAAATTTTAACCATTTCTGTTCTTGATCCTAAAGAACTACCAATACCAAAGTTCCCTGATTCTATGATTAATGAAAATCAACAAGCATTAATCAGGAAGCTGCAACAAGATCAGCTAGTTTTGGGGAAAGATATTGATCTACAAAGCCTCCTCCTCCCTAATTGGTGCAGGGTACATTACCAAAACCATTCTGAATTAACGTGTCAACCCTGCATTGACATTTTAATTCATGTTTCCCAAGCTAAGGATGCTAGCTCAAGTCACCCTGAGACTATTGTAGACCACTTCTCGTTTGAAGCCAAGGAAGAAATAATGTCGACTCAGGATAGGATACCTTCAAAGGAGGCTCCTTCTCAAATTATACCCACCCCAAACATATGTCCAAATCAGCATATTGATAAGAAGCAACTCCAAGATTTTCCAAACACACCTGCACTCACTAATATACCAAAAACCAAGCAGTTAACCAAAGATGCAAGTGAATGTCAAGAAGATAACCTTGGGTCACATAATACATTTGTGCAGGGATTGGGAATTACTCCTAAGGAACCTATTGAACACTCATTCCTTATATCTGATCCAAATGATCAAGTAACCCTACCCATGGCTCATTCTATCCAAGTGATCAAAATGACTTCAAAAGAATCAATCCCAACTCATGATCATTTGTGGACCCTTAAGTTTGATGGATCCAAATATAAGACAGGATGTGGTGTTGGGATTGAACTAACTAGCCCAAAAGGGAAAACATTATTTGCCTCTTACAGATTGCAATTTGGATGTACTAACAACGTAATAGAATATGAAGCTCTGGCATGGGGACTGATGTTTGCACATAAGAAAAAAGTCATAGCGTTTATGGTCAAGGGAGATTCATAAATCATTATCAAGCAGGTGCGCAACCAATACACATGTCACAATAGAAGGCTGGCAGCTTATAGAAATCAGGTATGGAACCTGATTGAGGACTTTGATGCCTTTGGGATTAGCTTAATCCCTAGAGAAGAAAATTAGGTAGCTAATTCATTGGTTGTTGCTGCAAGCAGCATGGAACCTATGCAAGGCTCCAAGCTTAAGAAATTCTTAGTGGAATTAATTTCCACCCCTGCAGTTCCTGATAATATCACGAAATTTTAGGTCTTTGATGATGATCGACATATTCTTGCTTTCTTAGCAAGCTCAGATGTTTTTGAGGGGAAAATTATTGATGAGTCCAACAAAGATCAAGGGGATTGGAACCCTAAGGAATGTGATACAGAAGGGGTCCTCAATTTAAAGAATAATAACATTCCCAAGGGAATGGTTGCTTTAGAAAGAATTTTTGATTCAGACCCCAGGGCTCGAGACAAATTATCAGCCGAAGATAAAGGAAGTGAATATGAAATGGTTAACCTAGCCAATTTTGGCCCTGAAAGGAGTGTTTATATAGGGAAAGCCTATCCTAAGGCAATAAAAAAAGACATATTGATGGCACTTAAGAAAGATATTTCTATAATTGCTTGGGGATATGAAGACTTAAAGACATTTGATGCTTTTGTTATGACTCACACTAGTCCTTTGAAGCTCGAAGCTAAACCCTTCCGACAGAAGCAACGCCCTGCCAATTCCTTGATTGAACCATTGATCTATAAAGAAGTCCAAAAACTGCTCTCTGGAAGGATAATCTTCCATGTACGTCATTCAACATGGCTGGCTAACTTAGTCCCAGTCTGTAAGAAAAATGAGGAGATTAGGCTATGTGTCGACTTCAAAAATCTGAATAGAGCTTCAAAAAAGGATAATTACCCACTTCCTTCTCTAGATGAAGTCTTGCAGACTGTCAACGGGTCTCAGATGATATCATTCTTGGATGGCTACTCAGGATACAATCAGGTAATGGTTAACTGTGAAGATAGGATGAAGACAACCTTCACTACCAAGTGGGGATTCGGTCTGATAAACGCAGAGGAAACTTTCCAATGTGCCATGGACATAGCATTCAAGGACTTAATTGGTAAATGCATCATTGTTTACATGGACGACTTGATAGTATTCTTCAAAGATAGACTGAACCATACTGCGGACTTAGCCAAAGTTCTTCAAAGATGTATCCAGTATGGAGTCTCCTTGAATCCCAAAAAGTGTGTGTTCGGAGTTTCTAAAGGGAAGCTTTTGGGACACATAATCTCAAAAAGGGGAATATCAATTGACCAAGATTGAGTTGAGTCCATTCTCAAGATAGCCATGCCAGGAAGCAAGAAAGAAATGAGGTCTTTCTTTGGAAAGATCAACTTCATGAGAAAGTTTATCACGGGCTTTGCAGAGATTGTAAAACCATTGAATCAAATGATGAAGAAAGATGCCAAAATAGAGTGGGGTGATGAGGCAAAGGCTTCATTTTCTCAAGTCAAGCGATCCATCTTGGAAGCTCTAGTCCTCACTAGCCCTGACTACTTGAGGCCATTCTATATTTATTCTTTTGCCTCTGAACATTCTTGTGCAGCTGTCCTAACTCAATGGAGAGAAGAGGGGGAAGAGAGGCCAATCACTTTCATGAGTTCTCCATTCAAGAATGCTGAGGTGAAGTACCCACCTCTTGAAAAACAAGATTTTGCACTAGTTCGAGCTGTCAAAAAGTTCAGGCACTACATTCTCCAAATCCAAATCATTGTTGTAGTCCCTGACGCTACTGTGAAGTCTCTACTTATGCAAAGTGAGCTGGGAGAAAGAAGAGGGAAGTGGATGGCCATCTTGCAAAAATTCAATTTGGAGATACGCCCTATGAAACTAGTCAGGGGTACAGGTTTGTCTCAATCCATGGCAAACACTGGCGACAACATCATATGTCAGTAATACATGACCCAGTCTTTCTCTAATGACCCTTGGTATGCTGACACCATTTTCTTTATGCTCAATAATCAATGTCCAGAGGGAATGAATGCACCTCAAAGGAGAGCGCTAAGAATGAAGAGTTATCATTACATGCTCAAAGGAGGGTTGCTATATAGGAAGAATTTCGAAGGAGTGTGCCTACAATGCCTTGATCAGCAAGAGGCTAAACACGTGATCTCTGAGTTTCACAGGAAACATGGCATAGGTCATGGGTCTGCAGACTCATTGGCACACTAGATCCTCAGATCTGGTTATTACTAGTCATGTGTGTTCAAAGATGCCCATCAACATGTGAGAACGTGCCACATATGTCATATTTTTGCATCAAAAGAATGCCATGTAGCCATGCCATTGCAGCCCATCTACGAGGTAAGGACATTTTCCTAGTGGGCACTAGATTTTATTGGGGTGATTAACCCAAATTCTTCTATAGGACACAAGTTCATTTTGACTGCTACTGATTACTGCACAAGGTAGATAGAGGCTATACCCTGCAAGAATAGCACAACAAAGGTAGTGATCAAGTTCCTCACCGAATGCATCACTACAAGGTTTGGGGTACCCTTCACGTTGGTATGTGACAATGGTTCTTCCTTTTCTTCTGTTGAGTTTATTTCCTGGGCATATGATCATAGAATTGTCTTGAAGTATTCTGAAAACTATTACCCACAAGGCAATGGAGTTGCAGAATCAACCAATAAGAACCTTTTAGGGGTAATCAAAAAACTTATAGAGAACAACCCTAGGGACTGGCATACCCAGCTAAGATTTGCATTATGAGCAGATAGAACTAGGATTAAGGTCACTTTAAAGACCTCACCATTCAAGCTAGTATATGGCCAAGAGCCTGTATTCCCTATCCACATCCAGATACCTATCCTTGAGTTTATGCAGAAATTCTATTCTAGTGATGATAGGATAGAAGTAAGATTAGCTTCCTTGTTAAGATTAGAAGAGCAAATGGATGCCGCCTTGCAACAACTCTTTAGACATTAGGCTGTTGTCAAATGTTGGTTTGACAAAAGAGCCAAAATCAATGCGTTCAGGATATGAGACCTTGTGTTGTTATGGGATAAAGCTAGTGAAAAGAAGGACAGTCACCATAAATTCGATAAGCTCTGGCTAGGTCCTTATCAGATTGTTGAGATCCTAGGGGAAAATGCTTTCAGTCTAAGTAGTTTAACTGGAGAACCTGTTCCCTTGCCTGTCAATGGGCAGTTTCTTGAGCATTATTTTGAGTCGTAAAGCATGTTGATTCTATGTTTTGTATGTAAGTATTTTTTTGTTCTTTATGTAATTAATTTGTTTGTTTCCTACTTGTAAATAGTTTTCTTTTCTATTTGTAAATAGTTTTGGGTTTATGTCCGCTTGTTCCTTTTTTTGTCCTCTTGTTTCCTTTATTCTTTGATGTTAGTCTTGTTTTGTTCTTGTGGTTTGGTTTGTTTCTTTCCATCTTGAAATGGTGGGTTGTTATCTGAAGCATACTTTGGTTGTTGGGAGAGAAGTGGTTTAGATATTTTCAAGTTTACTGATTGGGTTCTCTTGTCCTAAATTCTTTGTTTTATGCCCATTGTCAACATGAGTTGTGGAAAGTCTTCAAAACAAGGTGCAAAGTAAATGACCTTCATTAGCTTCCCCCAAATCTTTCACAAATTCTTAAGATCATCTCCTTTTGTAATGGCATATTTGTCCTAGGGTAATAAGGTTTTAAGATTTGAGTGAAAAATATGATTCCCAAGTGCTGTTATGAGGTCCATGGTAGTTTTCAACCCAGATCAGATATTAAACATCTGACATATTGAGAAAAAATGGATGAAATATCTAAAACTTCAAGAGAAAAGAGAAAAGAAAAAGAGAACTATTTAAGGAGAAAAGAGGACTCAATATGAGTGGGTGATTCCAATATCTCTACTGGGGCTATGGACGCTTGACTGGCAGTAGAGCAATGCTGTGAGAAAACTAGAGGTATCTCCGTTGGGGCTATGGACACCTGACTGGTAGCGGAGCAATGCCTAGGACATCATTGCACAACAGCTAAGGGGATCAACTCATGCAGCTCAAATCTTGCACATTGTTGTCTGAAAGATTAAGAAAATGTTGTAAAAGGGGGATACACAATCAAGCACACACATAGCTTCAGGGTAGCCAGTGTTGATCTGCATTTGAGATTCTAGCTCAACCTTGCTTGTTAAAACTGACCCAACTGGAGTTGTGATGTTCATAAACCAGCGATTCTGGGTAGCTGAATCCTTCGATTTCTTGAAAATGGTTAAACCATTTTCCTAGCTAAGTCACCATTTGTTATGCCTTGCATAACCACCCCATTTTATTCTAGAGCAAAATGGGTCCCCCTGTTTCTTTCCCTTTGGCCTTTGATTTTCTGCCTTAGGCATTTTTCTTTTAAAGTTTTGTTGGAAGTAGAACCGGAACCAATACCAGACTTGGAAATTCCTTCCAAGTTCTGGTCTTGTTTCATCCCCAGTTCCGGTTCCAACAGTTCTTTGTCTTCGTCTTTCGTTCTTTATCGGAGTTGAGTCCGGGCTCGAATCAAAATGTTAAAATTTATTAAAGTTTTTCGTTCGGGTTCCATCCCGGCCCTGACTCCGCCTTTCCCTTTCTCTCTCTTTGCCGTCAGGTTTTCCCTTTGTGTTTTGGTTCATTTTGGTGGGCCCAAAACCGAAACAGAAACCGAACTTAGAATTCCTTCCAAGTTCTGTTTTCTATTCCTTCCCCGGTCCTAGTTCCGCCTCCCTTTTTCTCTTTTTACCTTGCACGTCTTTTTGTATGTTGTTGGAAGTGGAGTTGGAATGGAATCCGAACCTGAAACTTGGAAAAGTTTCTGGTTCGGGTTTGGTCCCAATCCCGCTTTCGCTTAGTTATTTTGTTCTGCCCCAGTTCTGATCATTTGGTCGCGGGGTGTTTTCTTCCTTTCCCCCTTTTCATTTTCATCTTTGTATGTTTGTCAGAGGCAAGATTAGGATGGAATTCCAAACCAAAACTTTGAAGAAGTTTCAATTTTGGATTTTGTTCCGCCCCCAGCCCCGGTATGCTTCACCGGGGATCGGTTTTTGCTCCGAGCCCACCGGCATTTGTTTCCTTGTCCTTTGCGTTTTGGTTTCCTTCGTGGACGCAAAGCCGGGACGGGGTATGAACTGGGAAATTATGATTATTTCCATGGCACGATCCCATCCCAACTCCAGTCCTGGTTCCAACTTCTTTTTGGCCCCGCCCCCACCAGTTTTAGAAGCGAGGGATGTCGTTTCTGGGTCCCATTTTGTCCCGATCCCAGTTCCACCAGGATTCGTCCATTTTCTTTACCCTCTCGTCCCATTTCTGATTTGGTTCCGCTTCTGCCGAGGTCATGTTTCTTTTTGATAAAATTGAAGACATGATAAATAATGATATATTTCATTTGCCTTTGAGAACTAATGGAGGCATCTTTTTTGCAAGATCTGAGTTCGGCGTGATTTCTGGCCGAAGGAATAAAGTTTTGTCAACTCGAAGAATCTAGGCAGATGAAAGCAACTTCAGCAAAAGGTCTTACTGACCTGATAGGGTCTCACCGACATATTTTCTGCCCTCGGTGTAGCATGTTGAGTGCGGTGTAACGTCTCACTGACCAAGCAAAGTCTCCCTAAAGTGAAGTGAGCTCTCGGTGAAAGGACACAACATCGGTGTAGTGTCTCGGTGAAGGAAGCTAGTGTCACCGACAACTGGTAGAAGGATCAATCTCAAGTGGGAAGAGAGCCAAGGAAGAAGAAGGAAGCCGTGAATCATAATGCCAGCTGGTGTCTACTGATAGGGGTAGCTTGGCATTAATGGTGATATTTTGGGGTATTCCAAGTGGCTCCACTAGAGTTCGAAGATAGACACAGAGGCATTGGAGTTAATGCTATTAGCTGCAAAAGATCTGAGAACATTCCAAGGGACAATCTCTTACTGACATGGACAGTAGGGATTTGCATTTAATGCAGAACCAACTTTCTTCAAAAGATCAAGACGCCGACCCTCTTGGAAGGGACGAAGGGTATTTTGTGAACCCTAAAAATGGGGGTCGACATTCTTTTTGGGAGGGGGTGTATATATGGCATTCTTGCCTCTTTGTAAAGGGTTAGAAGTTAGAGGTTGAAAGTTAGGAGTTAGATTCAGCATAGAAAGTAATGTATCATTCCAGTTTTCTTAGTATAGATGGAAGTAGTCTGAAGACACGGATTTTCTGTACACTGGTGATTGTGCCAGATTTGTAAATGTTGCTTATCTATCTCACTAACAGTAGAATCAACCAGATTCAAATCTACTTCATATTGTGTTCTAGAATGGTATTTATCTTAAGTTAATCATCTGATTTTGAAAAGCTTTCAAGGAATGAAATCTTATTT
Organism: Sequoia sempervirens; assembly: GCA_007258455.2. NCBI lineage: Eukaryota > Viridiplantae > Streptophyta > Pinopsida > Cupressales > Cupressaceae > Sequoia > Sequoia sempervirens. Next base: position 295,045,288 of record VDFB02000015.1, read on the forward strand.
TGTGTTTTGTTTAAATGGTAACTTATAATCAGTTGTTGACATCAGCACTGTGAATGAATGCAACTAGTGTTAATCACAAGTTAATTTTGTTCTTCAGTTTTAGTTAGCAATTCCTTGAGAGGTAACAAGTCTGGTTAAGTTAGATGAATTATCATTCTTCTCAGTACCAAAACCTTGATCTATCCTTTTTATGTTTCTTTAAAAACTCCTGTTAAAGTAGGTTTAAATTCATGCTTGATCTTAGAATAATCCAGCAGCCCAACACCAGTAGGCCCCTTGAATATTAATGTTACATTGACCACTAAGGGACATCAACATAGTTGAGAACCAACTACAAATACCTTGGGAGTTGAGATATCCATGTGATCATCTTTCTCTTTCAGGAGAAACAGAGTAGCAATATTTTGTTTGCATGTTGCTATGCCAAAACACATGTCAATAGGTGGGAGAGAGTGTGAGAGAGTGGGAGAGGGTGGGGGAGAGTGGGAGAGGGTGGAAGAGAGTTGGAGAGAGTGGGAGGGAGGGAGGAAGAGAGTGGGAGATAATGTGGGAGAGTGGGAGATAGTGGGATAGGTTGGGAGAGAGTTGGAGA
>VDFB02000015.1:295050958-295065378 GCA_007258455.2 Sequoia sempervirens
CATGGTCATTCTAGCATGTCAAATTTCAAGATATTCTAGATTCATGAGAGGTGTTGTGTGCAATAGGTATCCTGGAACTTCTAGTGAAGATGTATGACCAGGAGTGACTAAGTTGAGAGATTTCCATGCCTATTTGTAAGTGTCTTCCATCTATTTTAATTTCATTTCCATTTTGGATGAGCTATTTATTTTTATTCTTTTACTTTGCATACATTTGTAACTAAACTAGTCAAAATTGATTGGTCTCTCCTTGCAGAAAATGCTGATTTTTGAGCCATCAAAAAGAATCTCGGCCAAAAAAGCAATGCAACATCCTTGTTTTGATGATCTTGAAAAATCTCAATTATGATTTGAAGCCATTATAAAAGAGCGTATGAAGCTTTGTGAAGGAATCTCAAGTTACTCATTTGAAGTTAACCTCTAGATGATAACCTATGATGTAGACATTATAAGAGAATCTTGAATGTATGAGTGACATTGTAAAATATCTGTGAGAATAAAGTACCTAAGGCATTGCAATGAGATTTACTTTTAATGACAATACTAAAATATTGAAATTTGGTGCAGGGGCACCAAGGTTATTGAGCAAATTTGGTTCATGGAATTCTTTTAAGTTAGTTTGGTGTTTTGAGTAAATTGTTAATTGAATAAGGTCATATTACATGGGAAATTGATTTATAATGTAATAAGTCATGTTAGTTACAAGATCAATAGTTAGGAATGATTGGAAAGATGTAGAATCATTTGTAAAGGCTAGATTTAAAGCCTCTTGAAGGCTTAGACACAATGTAATTTTGGTGCAGGAGCACCTAGTCTCCTAGTTGAAAAATTTCACTTTTTGAAGGTTGATAGGTGGTCAATAGATTAGATTAAGGTATTTTATGTTTATTTATGCTAAATAAGGTCAATCAAAACCATTTAAGGTGTATTAGGGTGAGTTTTTGAGTCTCAGTGGTCAAATGTGCAAAAAAATGCATTCTTGCTACAAAATTGTCAATATTTGAATTTGTAGCCTTTTGAAGGAAAATCTTTGAATTTGGTTGTAAATGTGCAAGAATGAGGTCTAAGATTTTGATATAACATTTAGAGAGCTTGGTTTTCATGGAGTTCCTTTCAAATCCTTTTCTTTTATTGTTCCTATGGTAAACTGTTTGATAAAGTTGGTGGAATTGCCTTTCTTAGTAATCACTATTAGTGAAATTGAGATTGTTAACCTTGAGAGAGTATGACTTGGGAAAAAGGAATTTGATATGGCTATTATTTTCAAAGACTTCAAGAAGGATGTAATATTCATTGACGCCATTCCTCAATCTTCACTTGATGGCATGAAGGAATGGATGAACTCCATGGATATAAAGTATTATGAAAGCAAAATGAACTTCAACTAGTGGCCAATTTTGAAGAGTATTACTGATGATCCAAATAAATTTATTGAAGATGGCAACCATCAAAAGTGTTACAAGCCAACAAGATGGAGGGAATTCTTATATAAGGATAATTTTCAATGTTGCAGGTACCAACTTTAATACCAACTACAATGGCAACATTGAAATTCCCTAGCAATATTTATGTTGAGGAAATTTCCTTTAGATGCAAGTTTTCAAAACACATCAACCATGTGGTACAAATGATTAAATCCCAGAGACGATCTATAGCAATGAAATATTTTGAAAAGGCAGAGAGAGCTACATTATTGACTCAGGAGAAACTTTAGCTTTCAAAAACAAATTCAATTAGGTTGGAAGATGTGTGGATCAGGCCAACATTTGGTGGAAGAGGAGGAAAGATGATTGGAACTCTGGAGGCCCACCATACTAAATTTTGGTATTCAACCATGAGAGTAGAAGAGAGAGCTGACATCATGTATCAAAACATTAAGCATGCATTATTCCAACCAGTGGAGAAGGAGATGATTACTTTGCTTCATTTTCATTTCCTTAACCATATAAAGGTGTGGGAACTAAGAAGACCAAGGATTTCCAGTTTTATGTGGAGGTAATGGATGTGGTCCAAACTTTAGGAAGGGCAAGAAGGTCAATGTATGGTCCTGATGAAATTGAGGAAGAATAGCAAGAGAGGGATAGGAAAAATAAAATCAATACAGAGTTTCAAGGATTTTTCAAGCGAGTAAGAGAGCTATGGGAGTAGCCTCATCTAAAATATTTTGAACTAGAGTTTGATATAACATTTAGAGAGGTTGGCTTTCATGGAGTTCCTTTCAAAGCCTCTGCTTTTATTTTTCCTATGGTAAACATGTATAATAACCTTCAATACCTAAAAGGAGAGGTTGTTGGTTGATTTGTAACCCATTTTTTATCAAGAACTTTATTTTCTAGAAATTTATTGGTTTTCTCACTTTTCTTGTTGTTGTATGGCCCACATGGATGCTAAGATGATATGAAACCTATTGGATGTTTTAGATTGATGAATTAGCTTTCATTTCCACCTATTTAGAGGTTCTAACTCTTTGTATAGGTTCCAATGTGTCTGAATAGGTATTTTTACACTAGGCATGGTCCTCTTTTGCACCCAAACATGCGGAATCGCTCCAAGCTACATTCAACCGAATCGATCCCTTAAGGGTCCAAAGTGCAAAATGGCTGAAAACTTCAACATGTTGTTACTCGGATACCATGACACTTAAAAAATTCTTGTATGATCCTATGGGATCATGTTGAACCCCTACAATAGCTGCCTCTCTCGGTTTTTGTTTTCGGTGGTGGTTTTCCGCGGTGTCTAGTTTTTAGTTGATGAAAAAAAAGTATTAAATGTAAGTAGTGGAAAGTTGCAAAGTGGTAACTTTTCGTTTACAAATCGTAGGACTAAACAAATTGTTCCAACATATCTAAATAGGTATGTTTATGCTAGAATGGTCCTCTTTAATGCTCAACGACGCGGAATCGCCTCCGAGCTATGTTCAACCGTGACGTATTCTTAAGAGTCCAAAGTGCAAAATGGATGAAAACTTTAGCATGCTATTACTTAGATACCATGATTCTTAAAAACTTCTTGTTTGATCCTATAGGATCCCATTGGTCCCCTCTACAAAAACCTCTGTCGGTTTGTGCTATCTCCGAGTGGTTTTCCCATGGTGGCAGATTTTCACTTGATGGAAAAAGTGCTTCAATGCAAGTAGTGGAAAGTTAAAAGTAGTGCAACTTTCATTCTACAACCTCATGACCAAAAACTATTCCAATGCATCCGGACATGTATGTTTATGCTAGGCATGGTCCTCTTCACACCCAAACACACGGAATCACTATGAGCTATGTTCAACCAGATTGATTCCTTAAGGGTCCAAAGTGCAAAATGGCCGCAAACTTCAACATACTATTACTCAGATACCGTAACACTTAGAAAATTCTTGTCTAATCCTATGGGATTTTTTTGGCCCTACAATAAATTTCTTAGTTTTTATTATCTCTCGAGTTGTTTTCCCATGTTGTCTAGTTTTCGCTGATGGAAAAGTGTCGGTTCAGAGGAAAGGTAAAAGTGGTGCAACTTTCTATTCCGCTAAATCGTAGACCAAATGAACTATTCCAACGCATCTTAATAGGTATTTTTATGCTATGAATTGTCCTCTTTCACAACTAAACACACAGAATCTCTCTGAGCTATGTTCAACTGGATCAATTTCTTAAGGGTCTAAAGTGCAAAATGGCTACAAAATTCAACATGTTTTTACTCGGATACCATGAAACCTAGAAGATTCTCATCTGATCCTATTGGATTTTGTTGGGCCAATTTCACAATAACCTCTTCATTTTTGGTTATCTCAAGTGGTTTTCTCCTATGGTGTCTAGTTTTCAGCTGATAGAAAAAGTGTCAAATGCAAGTAGTGGAACTTTCTCTGCAACCTCGCAGGACCAAAATGAACTGTCTAATGCATCCAAATAGGTATTTTTACACTATTAATGGTCTTCTTTTGCACTCAAACACAGCGGAATCAATTGAAGCTATGCGTTCAATTAGATCGATTCTTAAGGGTCTCATGCAAAATGGCTGCAAACTTCAACATATTGTTACTCGGATACTGTGACACTTAGAAAATTATTGTCTAATCCTATTGGATTGTGTTGGGCCCCTCTACAATAACCTCTCTCAGTTTTTGTTATCTTAGAGTGGTTTTCCTGTGGTGTCCAGTTTTCAGTTGATGGAAAAAGTGTCAAATGCAAGTAGTGGAAAGTTGCAAAGTGGTGAAACTTTCGTTGTATAACTCGTGACCAAATGAACTATTCCAATGTGTCTAAATAGGTATTTTTACATTATTCAAGGTCCTCTTTCACACCCAAACACACGGAATCGCTCTAACCTACGTTCAACTAGATCAATCCCTTAAGGGTCCAAAGTGCAAAATGCTTACAAACTTTAGTATGTTGTTACTCGGATACCATTACACTTAGAAAATTATTTTCTAATCCTATGGGATCATTTTGGGCCCCTCTACAATAACCTCTCTTGGTTTTTGTTATCTCAGAGTGGTTTTCTTGTGGTGTTCAATTTTCATTTGATGGAAAAAGTGTCAAATGCAAGTAGTGGAAAGTTGCAAAGTGGTACAACTTTCATTCTGCAACTCGTGTAACCAAACGAACTATTCCAACTCATCTAAATAGGTATTTTTACTTTATAAATGATCCTCTTTCACACCGAAACACACGGAATCTCTCTGAGCTATGTTCAACTAGATTGATTCCTTGAGGGTCTAAAGTGCAAAATGGCTGCAAACTTCAGCATGCTATTACTCAGATACCGTGACACTTAGAAAATTCTCGTCTAATCCTATGGGATCATTTTGGGCCCCTCTATAATAACCTCTCTTGGTTTTTGTTATCTTATAGTGGTTTTCTTGTGGTGTCAAGTTTTCAGTTGATGGAAAAAGTGTCAAATGCAAGTAGTGAAAAGTTGCAAAGTGGTACAACTTTCCTTCTGCAACTCGTGTGACCAAACAAACTATTCCAACGCATCCAAATAGGTATTTTTACACTAGGCATGGTCCTATTTTTCACCCAAACACACGGAATTTCTCTAAGATACGTTCAACTAGATCAATCCCTTAAGGGTCCAAAGTGCAAAATGACTGCAAACTTCAGCATGTTGTTACTCGGACACCATGACACTTAGAAAATTATTGTTTGATCCTATGGGATCATATTGACCCCTCTACAATAACCTCTCTTATTTTTTGTTATCTTAAAGTGGTTTTCTCGTGGTGTCCAATTTCTAGTTGATGAAAAAAGTGTCAAATGCAAGCAGTGGAAAGTTGCAAAGTGGTGCAACTTTCCTTCTACAACTCATGTGACCAAATGGACTATTCCAATGCATCTGAATAAGTATGTTTATACTAGGCATGGTCCTCTTTTGTACCCAAACACATGGAATCACTCTGAGCTACGTTCAACCGGATTGATCCCTTAAGGGTTCAAGTGTAATATGTTGAAATAGGCCATTCTACCTATTGTTTAGGTTGTGTCTTGGTGATATGGGCCTAATGTAAGTAGGATATGGAATAGGAATAAGAAAATAGAATTGGTAAAGGCATTGGAAGAGATTACTAATGGTGCCCCTATTGAAAATTTAGAATTGAGGCCCCTTAAAAGCAAGGCTAGAAGAGGTGAAAAGAATAAATTTCTTGAAAATAAGTTAGAATAGGTTGGAAATAGGGTGAGGTTGTGGAGTTTGATGTGTTCAAAAGGTCTGCAAGGACAAGGGAGGTCAAAATTATGCTATGGCATGATTCCCAAGTTGAGAAAACAGGGGTTTTGAATGAAAAAAAGATGTTTTCCTGAGTAAAAGTGGGTAAAGTCAAGAGGCAGCATAATTTTGTGGTCAATTAAGTTTTTGCAAGAAGAATTAAGAGTGTTGGAATAGGTTTTGAGGTTCAGGGGTTCAGTTTGTTTTGGGTTCGTTGGTACAAAAATCTGTAAAAACAAAATATAAATATATATGTAGCCTACAAGCATGAATTGGGATTAGAATATCACATAACATCATATAAACAACAAAACCACCATAAACTTGAATGTCATTTAAAACATGCATGATAAATATTCATCGTTGAAACTTGAATTGTGGTAGCTTGATATACAGAGTTTATTGATGCCAAGGTTCAATTTGTATGATTTTGAAAAAAGAAGCCAACTGAGTAGAGTTATCAACATTCTTCATAAATCATAAGAATTTGTTTAGTACACTAGCCATTTTGATGTCTTCTTGCAGTATCAAACATTATTTTGTATCATTGTTACATTGGTCTTGAGAGTGGTAGCTTAATATAGCTCCATAATACAAAATTTGGTTTACCTGTGCAGTGTAACAATGGCATAGGCAGATTTTTCTTTCAAAGAACGAAAGGGTGAGTGCACAATTGAAGTGTATAAACACATATATTTTTGTAACGTCAAGGATACTTTTTGAAACTTCCATGCATTGCTAATATAAAAGGAAAATTCTTATGTATCAGTTGCTTAATTGAGTTGTTCCAATCAAAGGATTAAATATATTGGAATCTTTTTATCAATCATTTCATAGAATACCAATTGAAAATATGTGTTTTTTCCTTTTAGATAGAATTGTTTACCATCAATCAATTAATTTGTTCAAGACAACCCATGAATGACAATAATGATCAATGCTATGGCTAACCAATTAATAAGTATACATGTGAATAAGTCAAGCATGTACATGTGAATAAGCGAAGCACAAGTAGTCACTAACATGTATGCTTTGAAGTATACACACGAATACATAGTATACACAACTTAATACAAAGTATATGCATGAATACAAGGTATACACATGAAAGTGCATAAGTCACAAAGTATACATTGGAACACATGTAAGTCACAAAGTATGCATGTAAGTTGTAAAGTATACACTTGAATACACGTAACTCATATCTATTGAACCATGAATTTATAACATGCAAATATGGACACCATTGATAAAAAATATTTGTATTAACCAAATATCCATGTACGCATACATCAATATATGTTGATATAAGTATAAAATATAGGTACAAAATAACCATATAGGCTTATGAGAATGCCATATAGGCATACATTGTCAAATATATCCAATATAAAATGTGTACAAAACTGCCATGTAGGCATACAACAAAGGGCTCTTGAATCAAAAGTCATTTCTCTCTATGCTCTCGAAATAAACTCTTTCCCTTTTCTTTTTGATCAGATGGCGATTGGTCTGTCACTCATTTGTGCTACACTTGAGGAGTGCTCCTGCTACTCCTCCTAGTACTGTTAAGTTCTTGGTGAAGTTTTAACTGTTACAATAAGAAGTAAAGACATTAATATATAGAAATTACATTATAAAAAATGATATATTTAAAAAAAATCACTTACAGCCATCTCACGATAACTCTCCACAAGGGAAATATTTGCACACCAATGTTAAGGCATGTTCAAGCCCTGTATAAACCATCCAAATAGAAATTAGACTACAAATCAATAATTTGGTTTGATTTTTCACTCGAACTTACATCTATAACAATGAATGTAAATTGAAATTTACTAATTTTCCTCATACCTCCCCTATCAGAGGCATCAAGGATTGTATAGTGGATGAAACATCGATATCCATTACCCTCATAACATTTGGATGTGTTTCCACAACCAACATCTGAAAATAAAACAACAAATTATTCAATCACAAAAAGTTACAATAGCGATCCACGTCATGACTTATAATGTATGAGATCATAATGAACAAAATTTTGAGTACTTTTTAAACTATATATTTCTGATTATCATGCTTACTATTTTCCCTATCCATAGCTTGTTCAAAAGGATGTGTTTTTAGGATTTTATCCATAGCAGCAAGCCGTTGAATCGTTTGATTAAATGCTTTCGTAGACATGTAAGATAACTATGGTGGCATAGAGAAGGCAATGAACTATTTGAAAAAATGCCTCAAAATAAATGAGGTCTCATGGTGATGGAATGCCATTACAAACAAATGCACATCATGGCATTCCATCACCATAAGAACATATTTCTTTTAGGAATTTTTTCAAAAAGTTCATTGCCTTCTCTATGACCTATTATTGCTTACTATTATGCTTTGATAGATATTTTTCCAAGCATCCATAGTTTGTTGGAAAGCACCTATTTTAGGCTTTTATCCATAGCAACAAGGAAGCACAAGTAGTTTGATAAAATTCTTTGGTGCACATGTATGAAAAATGTGGTATCATAGAAAAGGCAGTGAGAATTTTGAAGAATGCCTCGAAGAAATGTGGTCTCATGGTGATGGAATGGAATTCCATCACCATGAGATTGCATTTATTTGAGGTATTTATTCAAACTACTAACTACCTTGTCTATGCTATTGCTTACTATTATTGTTTCATATATTTTTTCCAAGCATCTATAGTTTGTCATGTAGGTGCACCTTTGCAAGCACATGCCTCCATGTGAAGAAATTGCATCACTGCTTATGCTGACTTTCTAAACAACTATATATTGCAGTTGAAATTTTGTCATCTATCAACATCTAGTTATTAGTTATGGAATGCAAAGTAATGCTTTGAGTTTGAATGATATGCAATGCAAAGTAGCCAATGATATGAATATAAACTACACAAATCTACTAAGTATTGTAATTCATTAGTTAAACTCTTTATTCTAGTACCTCTGTGAAGGTTTGAGTAAATCCACTGGCACTGGGAGGTGTTCCCTTGAAACATCCAATATTACCCTATTCAACATCCAAAATCACATATTAAAATATCATTCGTAAAACAATGCTATTAACATGTAATAAATTTATAATTATTTACTAGTTACATACCCCACTTATAGGTGTACTGCAGAAATAAGTAGGTGGAGGGCCAACATATCTAGTCTCAACACTGTGACCCTGCAATTTTAAATTAAAATCATAAAAATAAATTAGTTAATCTTGCATTTCAAAATCAAAATTTAATAAATTCAATTCAATGAACATGCTAAATTTTAGCTGATTATCAATGCCTTATGTATCATGCAAAATTTCAGCCACCCTCTCCATCTCCATAGCTAGATATGGATCCTACGTAGCAGCCTCCTGAGTGCCGGTGTGGTCATATGAACAAGTTTCCCCACAAGATTAACACACATGGGTTTGAAGGCCACCACTCGAAGACTCCCTTAGATGGCATTGTAGAATAGGGCTAGTATGATGGATGACACTCTGGGTCAAAGTGTTGATCACTTTCAATGTCTCTACATCGGCACTCTCCTTCGTGATGATAGGCATAACAATGTGTTCATGAGGTGGCCTAACGAGAGCTTGTCTCCCTTGCCACATAGGATCTGACTATGCACCGAGCTTATCCAAAGCTAACCCCCCACCTCTCCCCTGGAAGTCCCTCATATCAAAATAATTTGGGACTTTTTTCAATATGAACTCATTGTATAGTTTCCTAAGAAAATACTGGGGGACTTCACAACTGTTGCACAGTCGGTCATCAAAGACCATGTACCACCTATCATAAAAATGGTTCCTAATCTCTTGGTGGTGGCACCAATGAATAGGATACCTCTTCGCATTGAGGCTAAGAATTTGATTTGTCCATGGGTCAGTGAATAATGAGCACAAATCACCTTTTGTAATTTTTAAATCCTTTACCTTTTTATATGAAAATTTATCCACATAATATGCCCTAGTCGCATGCCTCCTATCTTTCTATCCAGTTGTTTTTTTGCTAATTGAATCTACATTTTTTAACATATCTTTAATTAATGAATTTGTGAGGGTCATTATTTCTATGGTTGAACCATTTGGATCAATCAACCTACTAATAAAATCATCAATTTTTTTTTGTTGTTCTCAATCTCACTCATTAAATTTTGTTGAGTGCTAGGAGGGTGTTGAGTCATTGGTGGAGGAGGTTGTTGTTGAGGTTGATTTTCTTGTTGAGGATTTTGTTCTTAAGGATTTGGTTGCTCTTCTTGTTGAGGATTTTGAGGGTTTACAAGTTCATTTGCATCTCCTACAAATTCAAAAAACTATATATCAAATATAACCTAAAACTAACAAAATCAACCTAAAACTAAGAAATTCAAAACAAAACAACAAACAATACTTACCTCTCCCACCTCTTCATCATCGTGGTGCCATCCTTGCAAAGAAATAGCAACTCTTGTTGAAGATTTGTGCCCAATACCTCCTCTAGAATGCAAGAGAAAAGTTGGGGGTTTTGGCTGGGAGAAGAAGAATAGTCGAAGTGAAAATGAAGACTTTTTTCCCTTTGTGTGCAACGAGCACGTGCTATGGTTTATTTCAAAATTTAAAGAAAAGTGGCACTATACTTCTTAACCATGCACCGCCAAAAGAACTATGGACAAGTAAGAAACAATAAGTCGATGGACTCCAATAAACTAATGAGGCCGGTTGAACAAGCTCTCATAGATCTTGTAACACCCCTCCATTTTGGCTCTTTGATCGACATTGTTCTTCCCTTTTATGATTGTGTCTGATTATGCTTTGACTTTGGAACTAGGTTGCTTTTGATTGCAATTGTTATACAATGTGGATGTTATATTTCAATGTGATGTTATCCTGATGTTACCCTTATGGCATGTTTTGGATTAACTTAGAAGATATTTGATTTAACGATGTTTTATGCTGCTGATCATGTTATTGATGTTAGATGCGTCAGTTAGTGATATTGTATTGGTGAAGGGGACGGGATTGTATCACTCACTTGCGAGTGCCCTACGATTCTGAGATTTCTTCTTCACGGTGTGATTGATCATATTATGTATATATGCACATTTGAAATGCTCTTTATTGCAGGTTGGCAGGTACATGACATTGACTCCACCTGTTTTCCAGGTTTGAGCATGTCCATTGACCAACGGAAATTGATTGGGAGATAGTAGCTAGGTTTTTTGTGTCAAGTGATCACCCTAGCCATAGTGTGTCATCGGGTTTGTAGTTGGGCTCAATTATTGTATGTTGTTAGTTTCCTCCTTGGCTTTGTATTTAAATTGCAAGATAAAAGTGATTAAATGGCTTTTGAAATTTATAAATGATGATTGTTTCATCTTATTGAAATGTTGGAAAATTAGTGATTAATTAATTAATTTAATTTAATTAATAAAATAATATGATTATGAATTAGATTTATTTTATTGACTAATTAAATTAATAGGGTTGTGTGGCAAGGCATTACAGATCTGCTCAAGGAAACAGAATGTTTGAAGAAAGATATATCAAAAGAATTGGAGATCTTAAATGTAGAACAAGGGGAGGTAGAAAGTAGATTAGATCATGAGAAGGAAGGATCTTAGATTATTTAGTTCCAACAGGAGGATATCCTAGTAGATAAGGAAGATCAAGTAGTTGAAACCCCTAGGGCTAGTATACAATCTTAACGATGCCTAAGTTTGGAGGCATGGGAATTCTATAAGAGAACAAAAGCATTGTATCAAGAAGAAGGTTTTCAAGATGCTTTGTTCACACCAAATCAAATGAAAATTAATGATAGTATGCAACAACTATTAATAGAATACATGGAGGAAGAAGAAGAAAATAAAACAATGGAAATATCACTAGCAACATTATTATCAGAGGAAAAAGTAAGGAGAAGGTTGGGAATCAAGAAATTATTTGTAGCTAATTCAAAACCTAATTTTGGGTTGTATTCATCGAAGAAAGGTAGAAAATCATTGAATGAATTGAGAAGTAGAGAGGGAGAAGAGGAGGGACAACTAAAAATCACACAAATCCTAAAAGTAAGGAAGGGGTCTTCCCTTCTTGAACAACCATGAAAATTTTATCATGGAATTCTAGGGTTTGAATGCCCCTAACAAGAGGAGCTTGGTCAAAAGAAGACTCATTTTGACCAACTCAGTTATAATAATGTTGTAGGAAACCAAATTAAATGTCACAATCTGAATCGTTTGGGCAGAATTTAAGAATTTTATATAGTGGATGCAAGGCGATATCAATGCAATCGGAAGGGGCTTCTGGTGGTTTAATAATAATATGAAAACCAACAACATTAATACTTGAAAAGATAGTAACAAAAAGAAACTAGATTATGGGAAGAGTAAAGAGCTTATCATCACAATTGATGCAAAAATGGATTTCTAGGATTAGCTTGATGGAGCTCTTTCATCCATGCAAAATCAAAATGTTATCATTAGAGGAGACTTCAATGCAATAAGACACTCAAGTGAGAAAAGAGGTGGTCTAAATAGAATGGGAAAAATGAAATCATACTTTAATGATTGGGTGGAAAGGAATAGTCTATTTAAAATTGAATCGGGTGATAAAATCTATACATTGACAAACAGTCGATTAGGCTTTAGTAACATAATAGAGAAAATTGATAGATTTTTCTAGACTATGGATTTGATTACCTTCCTATACATAATGGAATGCAAAGTATTACCATGCTCAGGCTCAGATCATTTTCCAATAATGCTTCAGATCATGGGAGACAATAAGCCTCTTAAACCTCCATTTAGGTTTGAATATATGTGATTTAAGGATCCAAATTTTCTAAAAATGATTGATCAATGGTGGAAAGAGGACTTTGTTGAAGGATCTAAACTCTTTTGCTATGTTTCAAAGATGAAAATCATTAAAAAGAGGCTTTTAGAATGGAATGAAAATCATTTTAAAGATATTTTTCAAGCCAAAAGGAACATAGAAGATCAACTTGAAGATCTCAATTAAAAGGTGATTAAAGATGGTATGCAATAAGCTGAATTTATCAGAGAAAAGGAACTCTTAGTAGAATATGAGGATGTAATAGCTAAGGAAGAAATTTTTTGGAAGCAAAAGTCTAGGGACATATTGCTACAAGAAGGAGACAAGAAAATTTCTTTTGCAATGTAACAAAACAAAAAAGGGCTATTAATAGAATCACCAAGTTGCAAGGACAAAGAAACTAGATAATAGAAGATTCGACCTTAATTAAAGAACACATTGTCATTTTTTACAGAAATTTATTGAACAATGAAGGGAGTTCAAATCAATCTGAGAAAAATAAATTCCTCTCTAATATTCCAAAGATAATTAATCCATAAAAAAATAAAGAACTAAATAGAAGCATATCTATGGAAGAAGCAGAGATAGTCCTCAAACAACTTCCACCAGAGAAGGCCCTTGGCCCAGACAGGTTCCCAAAAAGATTCTTCCAAAAATGTTGGGGTATTATTGGGAAGGATTTAGTGGATGCTTTAGAGGAAGCAAGAAGGTTAGGTAAAATCCTCAAGCAGATTAATAATATATTTTTAGCATTAGTACCAAAGAAGGAAAAATCTCTTAAGGTGGAAGATTTTAGACCCATTTCTCTTTGCAATACAATCTATAAGATTCTCCCTAAGTTGATGGAAAATAGGTTAAAACCCTTATTAAATTTGATAATATCGGAGGAGAAAACAAGTTTTGTCCTAGGTAGATCTATTCTGGATGGAGTCATTGTAGCTCAAGAAGCTATACATACTCTACAAAATACTAAAAAGGTTGGTATGTTGATAAAATTAGACATATCAAAAGCATATGATAATGTAGATTGGCATTTTCTATGCAAAATGATGCAAGCTTTTTGCTTTAATAGGAAATGGATAAATTGGATATTTGAATGTATCTCTACTCCAAAACTCTCAATTCTAGTAAATGGAAATCTAGAAGGTTACTTCAACTCATCCAAAGGGTTAAGACAAGGTGATCCTTTGTCCCCATTTCTCTTCATCATTGTGGTAGAAGCTTTGGGAAGAGCAATCAAGGCAAATAATGTCTCGGGGTAGATTGAAGGGATCAAAGTGACTAGGAATTTTAGTTCCATGCATCAACAATTTGTTGATGATACCTTTTTTATGGGAGCAACAAAAAGAAAAGAAGCAAGAAGATTTTATGAGATTCTTTGGTCATATGAGAAAGCATCAAGTCAAGCAATCAATAGAGAAAAATCATAAATCTTCTTTTTCTCAATGACACAAGATATAGAGATCCAAATTATCAATATTTTTAAATGCAAAAAGGGATCCTTACCATGTACATATCTAAGTATTCCTACAGATAAGGGACTAATAAATTCAAAATTATGGGACCCTTTGAAAAGAAAAATGGTTAAAAGGATAAAATCTTGGAAAGGGAAGTGGTTGTCATGGGCAGGAAGACTAATTATGCTTCAAGCAGTAATATCAACATTACCAATTTATCTCCTCTCTTATTTGGCACTAACAACATGAATGAATAAGGCCCTAATTCAAAAAATAAGAAATTTATTTTGGAAAAAGACTAAGGAGAAGAATAAGATAGCCCTTATTGCGTGGGATAAAATTTACAAACCAAAACCACTAGGAGGAATGGGACTAAGAGATCAAGTGAAGCTAAAATCTAGCTTTGGGAGTAAAACTAGTGTGGAGAATGATAAAGGACCCATAATCAAGGTGGGTGAGACT
>VDFB02000015.1:295065478-295127947 GCA_007258455.2 Sequoia sempervirens
AAGAGTGGGAGGGAGATTGGGAGACTGGGAGATAGGGAGGGAGAGAGTGAGAGAGGGTCACTAGTAGAATTTGGCAAATAAATGACTAATTTGGTCATTTATAAGTGACTAATCTGGTCATCAGGTAAAATCATAACTAAATGACTAAATAATTAACTAAATTAATGACTAAATAAATGACTATTCCTCTATTCTTTTTTCTTTTGAATTTGATCATAATCCATAGAGCTTAAGCCCCCCTCATGGGACCCCTACCTAAGCGGGCCATTTGGCCGCCTAGGTTGCTTGATGCACCAAAAATACCTATTGTGTGGAAGGCATTAGCTCTCGGTGCAGTCTTAAGGCCTTCACATATTTTATAAAAAAAATTAACATTTACATTCTTTAACTTTTATTACTCATTATGTTAATGAATCATTAAAGTTTTTAACTATGATTTGAAGCCAGTTTGATTTTCCTATTGTGTTAGCATGTCAAATGTATCAAAGAGAAATTGTGGTCAATTTCACTAATAAAATATGATTTAAACAATCCAATTGCATTTTGAGGGCTATCTTTCATTTCAAAACACAAATAAAGATGACTAAATAATTAGTCACACATAAAAATTAGACAATATGATATTAAAGTGGTTAATTAAAAAAAATTGAATTGAGGAAGTGTATTGTATTATAATATAATATAATAATAATAATATATTATATTACAATACAATATATTATAATAATAAATTATAATATAATATGATATTATATAATATTATATTAAATACTAATATTATATAATAATATAATATTATATTATTATTATATATATAATATATTATATAATAATATAATATAATATAATATAAATATTATACTATAAATATAATATTATAATATATTTAAAATTGGGAGATTTAATTTTGAAATCAAAATCAAATGAAGTAAAGAAGCGAGAAAGTGGAGATGGTATTTGATTTTTCTAATAAAAATCATAAAAAAGGTACCTATTTTCTTTAATACAATGTGAAAAATAAACCATTGGGCCTAGGGTAATGAAAAAACCTTAAATCAAAAAGAAACCGAGCCCTAATCTCATTTCATTTTTCACTTGTATTTTTGGAGAAAACTCAACAGCGCCATGTCTGGGTAGGGTTTGAGAGTGGAATGGTGACTCATTCTGTTGTTTCTAATGATTTTCCTGAAAAAAAAGGTCTTGCAGAGGTAAGTTTTTGGTTTTGAAACTGAAAAGTATTCTCCATTTTGAAGCATTTTATCAAGCTCACTTGGTCGTGACTTAGTATTTTTTTGTTGTATTTCCTTTGCTTACCATTTGTTGATATCTCTCCTCTTTGTTTGACTGCCATTGGAGTATCTTTGAGGCTCATTTCTAAAGACTTTGGAGGGCGTCTCCTTTACAAAAATCTTGTGTAAGTTTCATTATTCTTAT
The DNA here is from genome assembly GCA_007258455.2 of Sequoia sempervirens. Classification (NCBI taxonomy): domain Eukaryota; kingdom Viridiplantae; phylum Streptophyta; class Pinopsida; order Cupressales; family Cupressaceae; genus Sequoia; species Sequoia sempervirens. Next base: position 295,066,913 of record VDFB02000015.1, read on the forward strand.
CTCTTAAATTTCTATGAGAATAGGCTCGATTCGAGCTCAGTAGAAGTAATATGATAAAAAACCTTGTATCTCCCTGCACAAATCTTGATGGGTTACTTTATTTCTATAGAAAATGTAAAGCTTTGCACTCTCAACTTACTATTTTCATTATTTTGAGGGCTTTCTGTGTTCTAATGGCCGTGACCTTCATAGCATTCTGGATATTTTTCTTTATGTTCATTTTCTCTTCCTCATGGCTGTGTGGTAGAGACCCAATACTCAATAAAACATACTTTTGTATACTTGACGTTTCCACAAAGGAAACTCCAAAAATTATATAAATGGCATGCCCTGAAATTATTTCTTTAATTTTCTTTTATGCTCTTCATCCAAGTAAAGTGTCTAATTGTGAATGGGATGAATGACAGATTGGATAGGAGCAGCCAAAGTGTCTGAATTCCCAGAGATCACCTTCATAACTGAGAGAATTATTATATTTATTGGAAATCTTGATTTTAATAGAGGGCCTTCATAACTAAGAGAATTATTATATTTAATTGGAAATCTTGATTTTAATAGAGGGCTTTGTTTTAGCTTCTTTCCACTTAATATCACAACTTTTGACATTTCCTTAAATCTCTGGCCTATTTTCATTCATTTTCAGATTTTGTTCTTGAAGTAGATTTTGTAAATAATCTAGGCTTGTATTCTTGAACCCATTTTATTCTCACGGTGCTTTCAATAATTTCGAGCACATTCACAACTTCATAATGTATCTTCCATTCACTGCTGATAATAAACATTTAAGTTTTTTTGAAGTTTTTAATTTTTCTTAAATAATTTTATTACAATAGAATTTTAGTTATCGAGAGACATTCTAATATTTTTTTAGTTTTTCTTAAATAATTTTATTACTAGCTTAGTTTTTTTGAAGCAATCTTTCTTTTTAGTTTTTCTTTTTCATTAGAAAAGAAAAAATAAAAAAGAAAGATTGATTTTATATCTAAATTAGTAATTGTTAAATTAGAAATTAGAAATTAATTTAAATTTAGAATGAAATTTAAATTTAGAATAAAATTGAATTTTTTTAGTTTTTCTTAAATAATTTTATTACTAGCTTAGTTTTTTGAAGCAATCTTTATTTTTTAGTTTTTTTCATTAGAAAAGAAAACTAAAAAAGAAAGGTTGCTTTTATATCTAAATTAGTAATTATTAAATTTAAATTTAGAATGAAATTTCTTAAATAATTTTTTACTAGCTTAGTTTTTTGAAGCAATCTTTCTTTTAGTTTTTTTTTCATTAGAAAAGAAAAACTAAAAAAGAAAGGTTGTTTTTATATCTAAATTAGTAATTATTAAATTTAAATTTAGAATGAAATTTCTTAAATAATTTTATTACTAGCTTAGTTTTTTTGAAGCAATCTTTTCTTTTTTAGTTTTTTTTTTCATTAGAAAAGAAAAACTAAAAAAGAAAGGTTGCTTTTATATCTAAATTAGTAATTGTTAAATTAGAAATTAGAATTTAATTTAAATTTAGAATGAAATTTAATTTTTCAAGATATTGTGGTTATTTGATTTAAAGAATAATACAATAATTGAATCCAAAATAAAAAAAGTAGAGATTATTTCTTTTGCAATATCACTAATTCTATGCATTTTTTATTTATTAGACTTACTTTGATAATCTAGTAATATATTTAAGATATTACTTTGATATTTATTCTTTTGCAAATGCATTTCTTTTACAATATCATTAATTCTATGCATTTTTATTTATTAGACTTACTCTAATGCTTATGGGTATTTGCAATTAAGATATGCAATGTTTACAGCTATTTAGTAATATGTTTATGGATAGTACATAGCAAGGAGATATTGCTCTAATAAACTAGTAATATTTAAGATATCACTTTGATATTAATTCTTTTGCAAATGCATTTCTTTTGTAATATCATTAATTCTATGTATTTTTATTTATTAGACTTACTTTAATGCTTATGTGTATTTTCTTTTAAGATATTCGTTGTTTATGCTACCTAGTAATATGTTTATTTTTAGATTGTGGATAGGTACAAAGCAAGGAGAAAATAAAAAAACCAGTGCCTTACTAGATGCATTTATTGCCCATCTCATGTGCAATAGTGGCATCACTGAAGACATACATTCACACCATTTAGTTTTAGTTTTTTTTCAATTTTAAAAGTATAATAAATTAGCAGTTTGTATACTGCAAAATATTTTGTATTCGAAACTCTATATATGGAGTTCTTTGTAACATATTTTATATACAGTTTGAATATATAAAGAATTATTTTCCAATGTTGTTTCAATCCCAAATTTGTTGAAGTTTTAATAACATAAGATCTTTAAAGTTTTATATTATTCAATCACAACATAATTTTCTCTTGGTTTGCAATTTCATAGACTAGTTATTGTAATAGCATTCTCCAAACATAAGAGTTTGCATACATATCTGAAAGCATTAGTTCATAAATGACTAAATAAATGATTAACGTGACTAAATAAATGACTACCATGACTAAATAAATGACTACCATGACTAAATAAAATGACTACTATGACTAAATAAATGACTACCATGACTAAATAAATGACCAGTTAATAATAATCAATGACTAAATTAATGACTAAATATATGAATAAATTAATGACTAAATATATGACTAAATAAATCACTACCATGACTAAATAAATGACCAATTAACAACAATCAATGACTAAATTAATGACTAAATCAATGACCAAATCAATGACTAGATAAATGACTAAAATAGTTTAATCATAAATTTGGTCACGTTATAAATGACCGGAAATAAACTACTAATGGTCACGTGACCAAAATTAGTCATTTATATGCAATTTTTAGTAGTTTATTTAGTCATATATTGTTGTTTTTGTACTAGTGGGTGGGAGAAGGTGGGGAACAGGGTGGGAGAGGGTGTGAGAGGGTAGGAGGGCGTGGGGGAGAGTGGGAGATAGGGAGGGAGAGATTAGGAGAGAGTGGTAGAGAGTGGGAGAGAGTGGAGAGTGTAGGAGGGTGGGAGAGAGTGTGGGAGAGTGGGAGAGTCAGAGATAGGGAGGGAGAGTGTAGGAGAGAGTGGGAGAGGGTGTGAGATTTGGTGATAGGGTGGGAGAGAGGGTGTGAGAGAGTGGGAGAGAGTGGGAGAGTTGGAGAGAGGGTGGGAGAGAGGGTGGGAGAGGGTGTAAGAGAGTGGGAGAGAGTGGCAAAGGGTGGCAGAGGGTGGCAGAGAGTGGGAGAGGGTGTGAGAGGGTGGGAGAGGGTGTGAGAGAGTGAGAGAGACTATAGATAAAGAGAGAAAATAAATCTATTAAAAAACCCAACTTTATGATAATGCGAGTGCATTTTTAAAAAGTAGAGACATGGTCATTCTAGCATGTCAAATTTCAAGATATTCTAGATTCATGAGAGGTGTTGTGTGCAATAGGTATCCTGGAACTTCTAGTGAAGATGTATGACCAGGAGTGACTAAGTTGAGAGATTTCCATGCCTATTTGTAAGTGTCTTCCATCTATTTTAATTTCATTTCCATTTTGGATGAGCTATTTATTTTTATTCTTTTACTTTGCATACATTTGTAACTAAACTAGTCAAAATTGATTGGTCTCTCCTTGCAGAAAATGCTGATTTTTGAGCCATCAAAAAGAATCTCGGCCAAAAAAGCAATGCAACATCCTTGTTTTGATGATCTTGAAAAATCTCAATTATGATTTGAAGCCATTATAAAAGAGCGTATGAAGCTTTGTGAAGGAATCTCAAGTTACTCATTTGAAGTTAACCTCTAGATGATAACCTATGATGTAGACATTATAAGAGAATCTTGAATGTATGAGTGACATTGTAAAATATCTGTGAGAATAAAGTACCTAAGGCATTGCAATGAGATTTACTTTTAATGACAATACTAAAATATTGAAATTTGGTGCAGGGGCACCAAGGTTATTGAGCAAATTTGGTTCATGGAATTCTTTTAAGTTAGTTTGGTGTTTTGAGTAAATTGTTAATTGAATAAGGTCATATTACATGGGAAATTGATTTATAATGTAATAAGTCATGTTAGTTACAAGATCAATAGTTAGGAATGATTGGAAAGATGTAGAATCATTTGTAAAGGCTAGATTTAAAGCCTCTTGAAGGCTTAGACACAATGTAATTTTGGTGCAGGAGCACCTAGTCTCCTAGTTGAAAAATTTCACTTTTTGAAGGTTGATAGGTGGTCAATAGATTAGATTAAGGTATTTTATGTTTATTTATGCTAAATAAGGTCAATCAAAACCATTTAAGGTGTATTAGGGTGAGTTTTTGAGTCTCAGTGGTCAAATGTGCAAAAAAATGCATTCTTGCTACAAAATTGTCAATATTTGAATTTGTAGCCTTTTGAAGGAAAATCTTTGAATTTGGTTGTAAATGTGCAAGAATGAGGTCTAAGATTTTGATATAACATTTAGAGAGCTTGGTTTTCATGGAGTTCCTTTCAAATCCTTTTCTTTTATTGTTCCTATGGTAAACTGTTTGATAAAGTTGGTGGAATTGCCTTTCTTAGTAATCACTATTAGTGAAATTGAGATTGTTAACCTTGAGAGAGTATGACTTGGGAAAAAGGAATTTGATATGGCTATTATTTTCAAAGACTTCAAGAAGGATGTAATATTCATTGACGCCATTCCTCAATCTTCACTTGATGGCATGAAGGAATGGATGAACTCCATGGATATAAAGTATTATGAAAGCAAAATGAACTTCAACTAGTGGCCAATTTTGAAGAGTATTACTGATGATCCAAATAAATTTATTGAAGATGGCAACCATCAAAAGTGTTACAAGCCAACAAGATGGAGGGAATTCTTATATAAGGATAATTTTCAATGTTGCAGGTACCAACTTTAATACCAACTACAATGGCAACATTGAAATTCCCTAGCAATATTTATGTTGAGGAAATTTCCTTTAGATGCAAGTTTTCAAAACACATCAACCATGTGGTACAAATGATTAAATCCCAGAGACGATCTATAGCAATGAAATATTTTGAAAAGGCAGAGAGAGCTACATTATTGACTCAGGAGAAACTTTAGCTTTCAAAAACAAATTCAATTAGGTTGGAAGATGTGTGGATCAGGCCAACATTTGGTGGAAGAGGAGGAAAGATGATTGGAACTCTGGAGGCCCACCATACTAAATTTTGGTATTCAACCATGAGAGTAGAAGAGAGAGCTGACATCATGTATCAAAACATTAAGCATGCATTATTCCAACCAGTGGAGAAGGAGATGATTACTTTGCTTCATTTTCATTTCCTTAACCATATAAAGGTGTGGGAACTAAGAAGACCAAGGATTTCCAGTTTTATGTGGAGGTAATGGATGTGGTCCAAACTTTAGGAAGGGCAAGAAGGTCAATGTATGGTCCTGATGAAATTGAGGAAGAATAGCAAGAGAGGGATAGGAAAAATAAAATCAATACAGAGTTTCAAGGATTTTTCAAGCGAGTAAGAGAGCTATGGGAGTAGCCTCATCTAAAATATTTTGAACTAGAGTTTGATATAACATTTAGAGAGGTTGGCTTTCATGGAGTTCCTTTCAAAGCCTCTGCTTTTATTTTTCCTATGGTAAACATGTATAATAACCTTCAATACCTAAAAGGAGAGGTTGTTGGTTGATTTGTAACCCATTTTTTATCAAGAACTTTATTTTCTAGAAATTTATTGGTTTTCTCACTTTTCTTGTTGTTGTATGGCCCACATGGATGCTAAGATGATATGAAACCTATTGGATGTTTTAGATTGATGAATTAGCTTTCATTTCCACCTATTTAGAGGTTCTAACTCTTTGTATAGGTTCCAATGTGTCTGAATAGGTATTTTTACACTAGGCATGGTCCTCTTTTGCACCCAAACATGCGGAATCGCTCCAAGCTACATTCAACCGAATCGATCCCTTAAGGGTCCAAAGTGCAAAATGGCTGAAAACTTCAACATGTTGTTACTCGGATACCATGACACTTAAAAAATTCTTGTATGATCCTATGGGATCATGTTGAACCCCTATATAATAACCTCTCTCAGTTTTTGTTATCTCGAGGTGGTTTTCCTGTGGTGTCTAGTTTTTAGTTGATGAAAAAAGTATTAAAATGAAGTAGTGGAAAGTTGCAAAGTGGTGCAACTTTTGTTCTACAAATCGTGTGACCAAACAAACTATTCCAACATATTTGAATAGGTATGTTTACGCTAGGAATGGTCCTCTTTCATGCCCAAACACGCGGAATCGCTCTGAGCTATGTTCAACCAGATCGATTCCTTAAGAGTCCAAAGTGCAAAATGGCTGCAAACTTTAGCATGCTATTACTCGGACACTGTGACACATAAAAACTTCTCGTTTGATCCTATGGGATCATGTTGGGCCCCTCTACAATAATCTCTCTAAGTTTTTGTTATGTCGGAGTGGTTTTCCTATGGTGTCGAGTTTTTAGTTGATGGAAAAAGTGTCAAATGCAAGTAGTGGAAAGTTGAAAAGTAGTGCAACTTTCATTCTACAACTCAAGTGACCAAAAAAACTATTCCAATGCATCTGAATATGTATGTTTATGCTAGGCATGGTCCTCTTTCACACCCAAGCACGTGGAATTGCTCCGAGCTATGTTCAACCAGATTGATTCCTTAAGGGTCCAAAGTGCAAAATGGTTGCAAACTTCAACATGTTGTTACTCGGATACCATGACACTTAGAAAACTCTCATATAATCCTATGGGATTTTCTTGGGCCCCTCTACAATAAATTCTCTCAGTTTTTATTATCTCGGAGTTGTTTTCCTATGTTTTCTAGTTTTCAGTTGATGGAAAAAGTGTCAAATGTAAGGAGTGGAAAGTTGCAAAGTGGTGCAACTTTCATTCTGCAACTCGTGTGACCAAATGAACTATTCCAACGCGTCTTAATAGGTATTTTTATGTTAGGAATTGTCCTCTTTCACAACTAAACACACATAATCTCTCTGAGCTATGTTCAACTGGATCGATTTCTTAAGGGTCCAAAGTGCAAAATGGCTACAAAATTCAACATGTTTTTACTCGGATACCATGAAACCTAGAAGATTCTCATCTGATCCTATTTGATTTTTTTGGGCCCCTCTACAATAACCTCTCTCATTTTTTGTTATCTCGAAGTGGTTTTCCTGTGGTGTCTAGTTTTCAGTTGATAGAAAAAGTGTCAAATGCAAGTAGTGGAACTTTCCTTCTACAAATCGTGTGACCAAATGAACTGTTCCAATGCATCTTAATAGGTATTTTTACACTATTAATGGTCTTCTTTTGCACCCAAACATGCGGAATCACTCTGAGCTATGTTCAATTAGATCGATTCCTTAAGGGTCTGAAGTGCAAAATGGCTGCAAACTTCAACATATCGTTACTCGGATACTGTGACACTTAGAAAATTATTGTCTAATCCTATTGGATTGTGTTGGGCCCCTCTACAATAACCTCTCTCAGTTTTTGTTATCTTAGAGTGGTTTTCCTGTGGTGTCCAGTTTTCAGTTGATGGAAAAAGTGTCAAATGCAAGTAGTGGAAAGTTGCAAAGTGGTGAAACTTTCGTTGTATAACTCGTGACCAAATGAACTATTCCAATGTGTCTAAATAGGTATTTTTACATTATTCAAGGTCCTCTTTCACACCCAAACACACGGAATCGCTCTAACCTACGTTCAACTAGATCAATCCCTTAAGGGTCCAAAGTGCAAAATGCTTACAAACTTTAGTATGTTGTTACTCGGATACCATTACACTTAGAAAATTATTTTCTAATCCTATGGGATCATTTTGGGCCCCTCTACAATAACCTCTCTTGGTTTTTGTTATCTCAGAGTGGTTTTCTTGTGGTGTTCAATTTTCATTTGATGGAAAAAGTGTCAAATGCAAGTAGTGGAAAGTTGCAAAGTGGTACAACTTTCATTCTGCAACTCGTGTAACCAAACGAACTATTCCAACTCATCTAAATAGGTATTTTTACTTTATAAATGATCCTCTTTCACACCGAAACACACGGAATCTCTCTGAGCTATGTTCAACTAGATTGATTCCTTGAGGGTCTAAAGTGCAAAATGGCTGCAAACTTCAGCATGCTATTACTCAGATACCGTGACACTTAGAAAATTCTCGTCTAATCCTATGGGATCATTTTGGGCCCCTCTATAATAACCTCTCTTGGTTTTTGTTATCTTATAGTGGTTTTCTTGTGGTGTCAAGTTTTCAGTTGATGGAAAAAGTGTCAAATGCAAGTAGTGAAAAGTTGCAAAGTGGTACAACTTTCCTTCTGCAACTCGTGTGACCAAACAAACTATTCCAACGCATCCAAATAGGTATTTTTACACTAGGCATGGTCCTATTTTTCACCCAAACACACGGAATTTCTCTAAGATACGTTCAACTAGATCAATCCCTTAAGGGTCCAAAGTGCAAAATGACTGCAAACTTCAGCATGTTGTTACTCGGACACCATGACACTTAGAAAATTATTGTTTGATCCTATGGGATCATATTGACCCCTCTACAATAACCTCTCTTATTTTTTGTTATCTTAAAGTGGTTTTCTCGTGGTGTCCAATTTCTAGTTGATGAAAAAAGTGTCAAATGCAAGCAGTGGAAAGTTGCAAAGTGGTGCAACTTTCCTTCTACAACTCATGTGACCAAATGGACTATTCCAATGCATCTGAATAAGTATGTTTATACTAGGCATGGTCCTCTTTTGTACCCAAACACATGGAATCACTCTGAGCTACGTTCAACCGGATTGATCCCTTAAGGGTTCAAGTGTAATATGTTGAAATAGGCCATTCTACCTATTGTTTAGGTTGTGTCTTGGTGATATGGGCCTAATGTAAGTAGGATATGGAATAGGAATAAGAAAATAGAATTGGTAAAGGCATTGGAAGAGATTACTAATGGTGCCCCTATTGAAAATTTAGAATTGAGGCCCCTTAAAAGCAAGGCTAGAAGAGGTGAAAAGAATAAATTTCTTGAAAATAAGTTAGAATAGGTTGGAAATAGGGTGAGGTTGTGGAGTTTGATGTGTTCAAAAGGTCTGCAAGGACAAGGGAGGTCAAAATTATGCTATGGCATGATTCCCTAGTTGAGAAAACAGGGGTTTTGAATGAAAAAAAGATGTTTTCCTGAGTAAAAGTGGGTAAAGTCAAGAGGCAGCATAATTTTGTGGTCAATTAAGTTTTTGCAAGAAGAATTAAGAGTGTTGGAATAGGTTTTGAGGTTCAGGGGTTCAGTTTGTTTTGGGTTCGTTGGTACAAAAATCCTGTAAAAACAAAATATAAATATATATGTAGCCTACAAGCATGAATTGGGATTAGAATATCACATAACATCATATAAACAACAAAACCACCATAAAATTGAATGTCATTTAAAACATGCATGATAAATATTCATCGTTGAAACTTGAATTGTGGTAGCTTGATATACAGAGTTTATTGATGCCAAGGTTCAATTTGTATGATTTTGAAAAAAGAAGCCAACTGAGTAGAGTTATCAACATTCTTCATAAATCATAAGAATTTGTTTAGTACACTAGCCATTTTGATGTCTTCTTGCAGTATCAAACATTATTTTGTATCATTGTTACATTGGTCTTGAGAGTGGTAGCTTAATATAGCTCCATAATACAAAATTTGGTTTACCTGTGCAGTGTAACAATGGCATAGGCAGATTTTTCTTTCAAAGAACGAAAGGGTGAGTGCACAATTGAAGTGTATAAACACATATATTTTTGTAACGTCAAGGATACTTTTTGAAACTTCCATGCATTGCTAATATAAAAGGAAAATTCTTATGTATCAGTTGCTTAATTGAGTTGTTCCAATCAAAGGATTAAATATATTGGAATCTTTTTATCAATCATTTCATAGAATACCAATTGAAAATATGTGTTTTTTCCTTTTAGATAGAATTGTTTACCATCAATCAATTAATTTGTTCAAGACAACCCATGAATGACAATAATGATCAATGCTATGGCTAACCAATTAATAAGTATACATGTGAATAAGTCAAGCATGTACATGTGAATAAGCGAAGCACAAGTAGTCACTAACATGTATGCTTTGAAGTATACACACGAATACATAGTATACACAACTTAATACAAAGTATATGCATGAATACAAGGTATACACATGAAAGTGCATAAGTCACAAAGTATACATTGGAACACATGTAAGTCACAAAGTATGCATGTAAGTTGTAAAGTATACACTTGAATACACGTAACTCATATCTATTGAACCATGAATTTATAACATGCAAATATGGACACCATTGATAAAAAATATTTGTATTAACCAAATATCCATGTACGCATACATCAATATATGTTGATATAAGTATAAAATATAGGTACAAAATAACCATATAGGCTTATGAGAATGCCATATAGGCATACATTGTCAAATATATCCAATATAAAATGTGTACAAAACTGCCATGTAGGCATACAACAAAGGGCTCTTGAATCAAAAGTCATTTCTCTCTATGCTCTCGAAATAAACTCTTTCCCTTTTCTTTTTGATCAGATGGCGATTGGTCTGTCACTCATTTGTGCTACACTTGAGGAGTGCTCCTGCTACTCCTCCTAGTACTGTTAAGTTCTTGGTGAAGTTTTAACTGTTACAATAAGAAGTAAAGACATTAATATATAGAAATTACATTATAAAAAATGATATATTTAAAAAAAATCACTTACAGCCATCTCACGATAACTCTCCACAAGGGAAATATTTGCACACCAATGTTAAGGCATGTTCAAGCCCTGTATAAACCATCCAAATAGAAATTAGACTACAAATCAATAATTTGGTTTGATTTTTCACTCGAACTTACATCTATAACAATGAATGTAAATTGAAATTTACTAATTTTCCTCATACCTCCCCTATCAGAGGCATCAAGGATTGTATAGTGGATGAAACATCGATATCCATTACCCTCATAACATTTGGATGTGTTTCCACAACCAACATCTGAAAATAAAACAACAAATTATTCAATCACAAAAAGTTACAATAGCGATCCACGTCATGACTTATAATGTATGAGATCATAATGAACAAAATTTTGAGTACTTTTTAAACTATATATTTCTGATTATCATGCTTACTATTTTCCCTATCCATAGCTTGTTCAAAAGGATGTGTTTTTAGGATTTTATCCATAGCAGCAAGCCGTTGAATCGTTTGATTAAATGCTTTCGTAGACATGTAAGATAACTATGGTGGCATAGAGAAGGCAATGAACTATTTGAAAAAATGCCTCAAAATAAATGAGGTCTCATGGTGATGGAATGCCATTACAAACAAATGCACATCATGGCATTCCATCACCATAAGAACATATTTCTTTTAGGAATTTTTTCAAAAAGTTCATTGCCTTCTCTATGACCTATTATTGCTTACTATTATGCTTTGATAGATATTTTTCCAAGCATCCATAGTTTGTTGGAAAGCACCTATTTTAGGCTTTTATCCATAGCAACAAGGAAGCACAAGTAGTTTGATAAAATTCTTTGGTGCACATGTATGAAAAATGTGGTATCATAGAAAAGGCAGTGAGAATTTTGAAGAATGCCTCGAAGAAATGTGGTCTCATGGTGATGGAATGGAATTCCATCACCATGAGATTGCATTTATTTGAGGTATTTATTCAAACTACTAACTACCTTGTCTATGCTATTGCTTACTATTATTGTTTCATATATTTTTTCCAAGCATCTATAGTTTGTCATGTAGGTGCACCTTTGCAAGCACATGCCTCCATGTGAAGAAATTGCATCACTGCTTATGCTGACTTTCTAAACAACTATATATTGCAGTTGAAATTTTGTCATCTATCAACATCTAGTTATTAGTTATGGAATGCAAAGTAATGCTTTGAGTTTGAATGATATGCAATGCAAAGTAGCCAATGATATGAATATAAACTACACAAATCTACTAAGTATTGTAATTCATTAGTTAAACTCTTTATTCTAGTACCTCTGTGAAGGTTTGAGTAAATCCACTGGCACTGGGAGGTGTTCCCTTGAAACATCCAATATTACCCTATTCAACATCCAAAATCACATATTAAAATATCATTCGTAAAACAATGCTATTAACATGTAATAAATTTATAATTATTTACTAGTTACATACCCCACTTATAGGTGTACTGCAGAAATAAGTAGGTGGAGGGCCAACATATCTAGTCTCAACACTGTGACCCTGCAATTTTAAATTAAAATCATAAAAATAAATTAGTTAATCTTGCATTTCAAAATCAAAATTTAATAAATTCAATTCAATGAACATGCTAAATTTTAGCTGATTATCAATGCCTTATGTATCATGCAAAATTTCAGCCACCCTCTCCATCTCCATAGCTAGATATGGATCCTACGTAGCAGCCTCCTGAGTGCCGGTGTGGTCATATGAACAAGTTTCCCCACAAGATTAACACACATGGGTTTGAAGGCCACCACTCGAAGACTCCCTTAGATGGCATTGTAGAATAGGGCTAGTATGATGGATGACACTCTGGGTCAAAGTGTTGATCACTTTCAATGTCTCTACATCGGCACTCTCCTTCGTGATGATAGGCATAACAATGTGTTCATGAGGTGGCCTAACGAGAGCTTGTCTCCCTTGCCACATAGGATCTGACTATGCACCGAGCTTATCCAAAGCTAACCCCCCACCTCTCCCCTGGAAGTCCCTCATATCAAAATAATTTGGGACTTTTTTCAATATGAACTCATTGTATAGTTTCCTAAGAAAATACTGGGGGACTTCACAACTGTTGCACAGTCGGTCATCAAAGACCATGTACCACCTATCATAAAAATGGTTCCTAATCTCTTGGTGGTGGCACCAATGAATAGGATACCTCTTCGCATTGAGGCTAAGAATTTGATTTGTCCATGGGTCAGTGAATAATGAGCACAAATCACCTTTTGTAATTTTTAAATCCTTTACCTTTTTATATGAAAATTTATCCACATAATATGCCCTAGTCGCATGCCTCCTATCTTTCTATCCAGTTGTTTTTTTGCTAATTGAATCTACATTTTTTAACATATCTTTAATTAATGAATTTGTGAGGGTCATTATTTCTATGGTTGAACCATTTGGATCAATCAACCTACTAATAAAATCATCAATTTTTTTTTGTTGTTCTCAATCTCACTCATTAAATTTTGTTGAGTGCTAGGAGGGTGTTGAGTCATTGGTGGAGGAGGTTGTTGTTGAGGTTGATTTTCTTGTTGAGGATTTTGTTCTTAAGGATTTGGTTGCTCTTCTTGTTGAGGATTTTCATGGTTTGCAGGTTCATTTGCATCTCCTACAAATTCAAAAAAAAAATCAAATATAACCTAAAACTAACAAAATCAACCTAAAACTAAGAAATTCAAAAAAAAAAACAAACAATACTTACCTCTCCCACCTCTTCATCATCGTGGTGCCATCCTTGCAAAGAAATAGCAACTCTTGTTGAAGATTTTTGCCCAATACCTCCTCCTAGAATGCAAGTGTGAAAGTTGGGGGTTTTGGCCGTGGGAAGAAGAAAAAGAATAGTCGAAGTGAAAATGAAGACTTTCACTTCTTTTTTTTCCTTTTAATGTGCAATGATGCGAGCACGTTATGCTATGAGTTTTCCAAAAAAAATTAGAAAGTGGCCACAAAATTTCTATGCAACTTCATGCACCCGCCCAAAAAGAACTATGGACAAATAAGAAACAATAAGTCGATGGACTCCAATAAAAATAATGAGGCCAGTTGAACAAGCTCTCATAGATCTTGTAACACCCCTCCGTTTTGGCTCTTTGATCGGCATTGTTCTTCCTTGTTATGATTGTGTCTAATTATGCTTTAACTTTGGAACTAGGTTGCTTTTGATTGCAATTGTTATACAATGTGGATGTTATATTTCAATGTGATGTTATCCTGATGTTACCCTTATGGCATGTTTTGGATTAACTTAGAATATATTTGATTTAACGATGTTTTATGCTGCTGATCATGTTATTGATGTTAGATGCATCAGTTAGTGATATTGTATTGGTGAAGGGGACGGGATTGTATCACTCACTTGCGAGTGCCCTACGATTCTGAGATTTCCTCTTCACAGTGTGATTGATCATATTATGTATATATGCACGTTCGACATGCTCTTTATTGCAGGTTGGCAGGTACATGACATTGACTCCACCTGGTTTCTGGGTTTGAGCGTCTCCATTGACCAACGGAAATTGATTAGGAGATAGTAGCTAGGTTTTTTGTGTCAAGTCATCACCCTAGCCATAGTGTGTCGTCGGGTTTGTAGTTGGGCTCAATTATTGTATGTTGTTAGTTTCCTCCTTGGCTTTGTATTTAAATTGCAAGATAAAAGTGATTAAATGGCTTTTGAACTTTATAAATGATGATTGCTTCGTCTTATTGAAATGTTGGAAAATTAGTGATTAATTAATTAATTTAATTTAATTAATAAAATAATCTGATTATGAATTAGATTTATTTTATTGACTAATTAAATTAATAAGGTTACGTGGCAAGGCATTACACATGGTATCAGAGCCTAGGTTTAAACACTGGGAACTCTAGGATTATGTTGGACCCATTATGTTGTAAGTTGTGTAGGTTTATACTCTGGGCACTATGAGCCCATTGGATTGACCTAATTGTTTTTCTCTTTCATGTTGTTTTCCTTTTGGGTTAATTTCTCTTGTTTGCCCAGAAGTTGTCATTAAGTGGTATAGGTCCAATGGTGTAGGAAACCAGTGGGAAGGATAGGATCCTCGGTGTAGTGCACAATGCACTGATATCCTTTCTATTGGAAGAATGCATTATGGAAGATTGTGTAGTGTGTGATTTTGATGTGTTGTGTGTGGTGGACGACAATCAGTTTTGTTGTTGTTTCTACCCTTGCATGTCTTTTGTTGAATGCTTTTGTGAGGGTTAGGCTCCCAAGCCTACCAAGAGGTGTGTTTTGTTTGGCTTCCTTCTTGTTTCTTGGCTCTTTCATTGTGTAAAGGGTTGAGACCCTTGAGTGGTTCTTGAGTGTGGTTGTAGTGTGTTTGTTGGTGGGTTGCAGGTGACATGTGTCGCCTAAAATTTCCCTTGCTTGGTTTCTTTGTTTGTGTTCTTGGAAAGTTTGTGGGACCTTGAAGGTGCCAAGAAGTTCCTTTTGTGTGCATTCTCCTTTGGAGTTTTGTTTTTTTCTCTTCTCCATGCAAGTATCTGATGCGTGTTTTCTGGTGCTTTATCTCTTTGTGCAAGTGATTGCTTGATTGACCCCTATGTGGTGTTAGAGTTGCGTTTGCATATTCTATTGGATAGAGAATTAAGAATTATGATAATAGGAAATGAATGAACATGTTATTAGTTCATAGAGATTTGTGCATGGTCTCATGTGGTAGATGCATTTGTGTGAAAGTGATTGTGTGATGACGAAACCATGAGTACATTCGTGCCTATGTTAGAACTGTAAATATCTTGTCTTCTCTCTCTTTCCATTGGGTTAAAGAAGATGTCCTTAAGTGTGTGGGGTATTGACACCCAGGGTATGCTATATCTTATGAGAAATTGCTTATGTATTCATGAAGGTTGTTTTATTAGATCAAACCTTGGGTAAAGGACCTAAGTCCCCAAGTTGCATTCATAATCAGGGAAAATGTATAATATGAATAGAAAATCATTTTGCAGTAAGTAAAAGTTTAAAGAAAAGGGATTAGTGAAACCATTGCATGTTACTGATAATTGCATAATAGGTGCATTTTTTTGGTGAGGCCTAGAGTCCACAATTTCATTGTTGAGACTTAAGAAATCATGTAGTTGTTAAATTATTGTACTTGGATTCAAAATGCAAAATGTTAAATGAATGTTGAAGTGATAATGTGCATACCTTGTCTTGAGTAAACATTGTAATGATATCTCATTATGTGTGGCCTTGTGATGATTTCTGGTGATGTGTATTGGTGCATATGGGTATTATGTATGTTAATCAGTGGATATGTGTTTTGGAATTTTGGTGGTGGAATGCTTCACCATGTCGAATGCATAGGTTGATAGTGTGCTTGGGTGTGTTGATTTTAGCACAAGCTCCTGTTGTTTTATGTTGAGGTATGGAGTGGTTTAGTATTGGAACCATTGTTTATGTGAGTATTTTAATGAGCTTGAACTAGGGATATTTGCAGGCTTCCAAGAGTAAGCCTAACCCTGGGGGGAGGATGTAACACCCCTCCATTTTGGCTCTTTGATCGACATTGTTCTTCCCTTTTATGATTGTGTCTGATTATGCTTTGACTTTGGAACTAGGTTGCTTTTGATTGCAATTGTTATACAATGTGGATGTTATATTTCAATGTGATGTTATCCTGATGTTACCCTTATGGCATGTTTTGGATTAACTTAGAAGATATTTGATTTAACGATGTTTTATGCTGCTGATCATGTTATTGATGTTAGATGCGTCAGTTAGTGATATTGTATTGGTGAAGGGGACGGGATTGTATCACTCACTTGCGAGTGCCCTACGATTCTGAGATTTCTTCTTCACGGTGTGATTGATCATATTATGTATATATGCACATTTGAAATGCTCTTTATTGCAGGTTGGCAGGTACATGACATTGACTCCACCTGTTTTCCAGGTTTGAGCATGTCCATTGACCAACGGAAATTGATTGGGAGATAGTAGCTAGGTTTTTTGTGTCAAGTGATCACCCTAGCCATAGTGTGTCATCGGGTTTGTAGTTGGGCTCAATTATTGTATGTTGTTAGTTTCCTCCTTGGCTTTGTATTTAAATTGCAAGATAAAAGTGATTAAATGGCTTTTGAAATTTATAAATGATGATTGTTTCATCTTATTGAAATGTTGGAAAATTAGTGATTAATTAATTAATTTAATTTAATTAATAAAATAATATGATTATGAATTAGATTTATTTTATTGACTAATTAAATTAATAGGGTTGTGTGGCAAGGCATTACAGATCTGCTCAAGGAAACAGAATGTTTGAAGAAAGATATATCAAAAGAATTGGAGATCTTAAATGTAGAACAAGGGGAGGTAGAAAGTAGATTAGATCATGAGAAGGAAGGATCTTAGATTATTTAGTTCCAACAGGAGGATATCCTAGTAGATAAGGAAGATCAAGTAGTTGAAACCCCTAGGGCTAGTATACAATCTTAACGATGCCTAAGTTTGGAGGCATGGGAATTCTATAAGAGAACAAAAGCATTGTATCAAGAAGAAGGTTTTCAAGATGCTTTGTTCACACCAAATCAAATGAAAATTAATGATAGTATGCAACAACTATTAATAGAATACATGGAGGAAGAAGAAGAAAATAAAACAATGGAAATATCACTAGCAACATTATTATCAGAGGAAAAAGTAAGGAGAAGGTTGGGAATCAAGAAATTATTTGTAGCTAATTCAAAACCTAATTTTGGGTTGTATTCATCGAAGAAAGGTAGAAAATCATTGAATGAATTGAGAAGTAGAGAGGGAGAAGAGGAGGGACAACTAAAAATCACACAAATCCTAAAAGTAAGGAAGGGGTCTTCCCTTCTTGAACAACCATGAAAATTTTATCATGGAATTCTAGGGTTTGAATGCCCCTAACAAGAGGAGCTTGGTCAAAAGAAGACTCATTTTGACCAACTCAGTTATAATAATGTTGTAGGAAACCAAATTAAATGTCACAATCTGAATCGTTTGGGCAGAATTTAAGAATTTTATATAGTGGATGCAAGGCGATATCAATGCAATCGGAAGGGGCTTCTGGTGGTTTAATAATAATATGAAAACCAACAACATTAATACTTGAAAAGATAGTAACAAAAAGAAACTAGATTATGGGAAGAGTAAAGAGCTTATCATCACAATTGATGCAAAAATGGATTTCTAGGATTAGCTTGATGGAGCTCTTTCATCCATGCAAAATCAAAATGTTATCATTAGAGGAGACTTCAATGCAATAAGACACTCAAGTGAGAAAAGAGGTGGTCTAAATAGAATGGGAAAAATGAAATCATACTTTAATGATTGGGTGGAAAGGAATAGTCTATTTAAAATTGAATCGGGTGATAAAATCTATACATTGACAAACAGTCGATTAGGCTTTAGTAACATAATAGAGAAAATTGATAGATTTTTCTAGACTATGGATTTGATTACCTTCCTATACATAATGGAATGCAAAGTATTACCATGCTCAGGCTCAGATCATTTTCCAATAATGCTTCAGATCATGGGAGACAATAAGCCTCTTAAACCTCCATTTAGGTTTGAATATATGTGATTTAAGGATCCAAATTTTCTAAAAATGATTGATCAATGGTGGAAAGAGGACTTTGTTGAAGGATCTAAACTCTTTTGCTATGTTTCAAAGATGAAAATCATTAAAAAGAGGCTTTTAGAATGGAATGAAAATCATTTTAAAGATATTTTTCAAGCCAAAAGGAACATAGAAGATCAACTTGAAGATCTCAATTAAAAGGTGATTAAAGATGGTATGCAATAAGCTGAATTTATCAGAGAAAAGGAACTCTTAGTAGAATATGAGGATGTAATAGCTAAGGAAGAAATTTTTTGGAAGCAAAAGTCTAGGGACATATTGCTACAAGAAGGAGACAAGAAAATTTCTTTTGCAATGTAACAAAACAAAAAAGGGCTATTAATAGAATCACCAAGTTGCAAGGACAAAGAAACTAGATAATAGAAGATTCGACCTTAATTAAAGAACACATTGTCATTTTTTACAGAAATTTATTGAACAATGAAGGGAGTTCAAATCAATCTGAGAAAAATAAATTCCTCTCTAATATTCCAAAGATAATTAATCCATAAAAAAATAAAGAACTAAATAGAAGCATATCTATGGAAGAAGCAGAGATAGTCCTCAAACAACTTCCACCAGAGAAGGCCCTTGGCCCAGACAGGTTCCCAAAAAGATTCTTCCAAAAATGTTGGGGTATTATTGGGAAGGATTTAGTGGATGCTTTAGAGGAAGCAAGAAGGTTAGGTAAAATCCTCAAGCAGATTAATAATATATTTTTAGCATTAGTACCAAAGAAGGAAAAATCTCTTAAGGTGGAAGATTTTAGACCCATTTCTCTTTGCAATACAATCTATAAGATTCTCCCTAAGTTGATGGAAAATAGGTTAAAACCCTTATTAAATTTGATAATATCGGAGGAGAAAACAAGTTTTGTCCTAGGTAGATCTATTCTGGATGGAGTCATTGTAGCTCAAGAAGCTATACATACTCTACAAAATACTAAAAAGGTTGGTATGTTGATAAAATTAGACATATCAAAAGCATATGATAATGTAGATTGGCATTTTCTATGCAAAATGATGCAAGCTTTTTGCTTTAATAGGAAATGGATAAATTGGATATTTGAATGTATCTCTACTCCAAAACTCTCAATTCTAGTAAATGGAAATCTAGAAGGTTACTTCAACTCATCCAAAGGGTTAAGACAAGGTGATCCTTTGTCCCCATTTCTCTTCATCATTGTGGTAGAAGCTTTGGGAAGAGCAATCAAGGCAAATAATGTCTCGGGGTAGATTGAAGGGATCAAAGTGACTAGGAATTTTAGTTCCATGCATCAACAATTTGTTGATGATACCTTTTTTATGGGAGCAACAAAAAGAAAAGAAGCAAGAAGATTTTATGAGATTCTTTGGTCATATGAGAAAGCATCAAGTCAAGCAATCAATAGAGAAAAATCATAAATCTTCTTTTTCTCAATGACACAAGATATAGAGATCCAAATTATCAATATTTTTAAATGCAAAAAGGGATCCTTACCATGTACATATCTAAGTATTCCTACAGATAAGGGACTAATAAATTCAAAATTATGGGACCCTTTGAAAAGAAAAATGGTTAAAAGGATAAAATCTTGGAAAGGGAAGTGGTTGTCATGGGCAGGAAGACTAATTATGCTTCAAGCAGTAATATCAACATTACCAATTTATCTCCTCTCTTATTTGGCACTAACAACATGAATGAATAAGGCCCTAATTCAAAAAATAAGAAATTTATTTTGGAAAAAGACTAAGGAGAAGAATAAGATAGCCCTTATTGCGTGGGATAAAATTTACAAACCAAAACCACTAGGAGGAATGGGACTAAGAGATCAAGTGAAGCTAAAATCTAGCTTTGGGAGTAAAACTAGTGTGGAGAATGATAAAGGACCCATAATCAAGGTGGGTGAGACTAATGCAAATTAAATATCTAGAAGGAAATGCATCCAAGGGAATATTTAGGATTAATAACCCCTCCAAGGGATGAAGAATATGGAATTGTATCCTCAAATGTAAGTCTCTAGTGGTAGATCATGTATCTTGGGATATTCATGATGGCAATTCATGCTTGTTTTGGGAGGATTCATGGGGAGGCTATCCGAGTATAGATAGTCAAATATATCAATTGAAACAACTAAAAGATGGCTAAAGAAAACATGGGGGGAGAAGATAAAAGATTATGTCAATTTCTGAGAGGATGACCCATCCTTTGGGTGGGAATGGAAAAATTTGGAGGGCCTCCCCATTCCACAGCATGAGGCTAGGCAGTTAAAAGAGGTAATTAGAAATAGAAAAATATTCTTTAGAAAAGGGAATGATAAACTAATATGGGCAGCCTCAAAGTATGGACAATATAATGCTAAAGAGGGATATAACTTATGGGCTAACCAAGCAAAAAAATATGACTTAGGCATATCTCATAAGTTGTTTTGGAGTGGCATAATACCAAAAGTAGGAGTATTTGCTTGGTTAGCAACTAGAAGGAAAATTCTAACAACAGAAAGATTTAGAAAATGGGCTTTGAAGGCCCTTCAATATGTGTATTATGTAAATCTCATGAATAAAGAAATGATCACTTACTCTTGAATTGTCCCTTCTCAACAAAATTTTGGAGATGGCTTTGTGCAAAGTTAGGATTTGTAACAACTTTTCTCAATGACATAATATCCCTATTTCAAAGTTGGCCTATTAGAACCAAGGATGGGTTACTTAGTAGCTTATGGGAGATCAATCCATCAATGATATTATGGGAAATATGGAAAGAGAGGAATAAGAGGAATTTTAACAATAAATCAAAACCAGTTGAATTAGTTATTAATATGATAGAAAGCTCAATTGTGGAAATGATAAACAACAAAATTTTGTTGGTGTCGAGCCTGATCAGTCTCCAAGTAGGAGATTGTTGGTATGTGGCGACTGATCATGCTATATTGTACACCCTGCCATGTATCCTTTTTCGCGTCATCACCAAAAAAGGAAAAATCAATGAAAAAAGAAAAAAACTGACTTTGTAGAACCCTAATCTAGAAGCTTCTAAGCTTGTTAAAAAGGGGTTCGAATTGGGGTTACAGTATGATGAAAAACATAATTATTCAAAATATTGTAATAGGTTTTTGTACTAGATAATAAAATCATTGGATGGTTGCGGTTTAGTGGATGTGGCCCGGATTGGGTGAACCACGTTAAATTCTCTATGTTACAATTTATTCTATGTGTGTTTTAGTTTCTTTGTTTATTAATTAAATCTGCATTTAATTGTTAGATATTTGCCTTTCTAACCCTAACAAAACTAGCATTAAGACTCAAGACAAAAGGAGACTTTACTGAGTGGGATGGAAAATGAGGTTTAATTAGGCAGGCCTTAAAGTCCCCATGTTCTTTGGGAAAAGAGATAAGAAGAAAGAGCAAACGACATGGAATCCACCTAAGACTGGATGGTTGAAACTAAACTTTGATGGTTCTTTAAAAGGTAATCATGGTCCCTTATGGGTAGGGTGTATAATCAGGGATAGCATTGGTTCCATTAAAGGAAATATTTTTGTTCCCCTTCAAGAGGATACAAATAACATAGCTGAATTCATTGCCTTATATATAGGGTTTATTGAATGCCAAAAGAAAGGAATTGACAAGATCGGAATTGAAGGAGATTTAGTTATCACTATTAATGCAATGAGAATGTCTAAAACACCTAACTAGAGATTTAAAGCCCTACTGGAAAGGATATTGACAATTCTTGATTATTTTGATTGTTTTACTATTAATCATGTATATAGGGAGGAAAATATGGAAGCATATGAGTTATCGAAGCTTTCAACATAAGGTAAATAGATGAGGTGGTGGTAGTAAAGCTATGCTATATGAACAAGGTTCTTTGTTATTAGGGCCATTTTGCAAGAAACAATTTGTTCCTTTGGCCACAATACTAGTTGGGACTTAATTATGTCTACTAGAGCTCTTTCAGATGTTTATATCCTGACAAGAATAGTTGTTGTTTTGGTTTGGAGTATAATATTATAATGAATATCTTGTAATATAAGGTGTAAGATCCTTTGATATTAGATATATTAATAAAATTTGGTTTTGCCTCTTGCTGATCAAAAAAATAAATTAGGACTTTCCCTAATTTTTATTTTATTAAAACATACTCTATATCCCTCAACCAAACCTAATTTTTTGGTTGTAGCTCGCTTGAAGGAGAAGCAAAAGGTAAATACCACATGGAAACTTTTGGAGGAGCATAAACCAAATGTGGCAAGGAAGCAGTGAACAAAAAAACTCAACCCAGAAAGAAAATGAAAAATAGTTTGATTGCCCTGCATTGAAATGGACTCAAGATCTAGCATACCAAAAAAAATTAAAAAAATGAAGAAACCCTAATTCTTTTGTTGGGTGTTTATGTGTTTGTAGGAAGCGGTGGTAGGGTAGCAACTAGGAGAGTTGTAGAAGGGAAAACTGCTATCACAGGCGGCTAGGGAAATCTCTTTGTGTTTAGGACTTTATTTTAATCTCCTGTTATTTGCTTATATAATATGTATAATTTTTTTTTTACGATTTCCTTACCTAGTTATTCAAAATACTGTGCAAGTATTGAGCTTCACTAGCTTAGATGAAAACCATGCCAGGTTTATAATTATTGTTGTAATAGTGTATACTACCTTTGAATAAATGTTGAAATTACAACATTTACTTTCCTATTCTCTTTTTGTTACATAACTCATTTGATCCAGGAATTTCATTTATATTTCCAAGGATACCAATATGTAGGAATTGAAAAATGACCCACTCTCTATGATGCCAAAAAAATTGAATTACACTTCTATCTTAGCTGCAAGTTTTCATCTTCTTATTCCATTTGTTTGTGCATTTAGATGTCAAAATAGTGGTAAAAAGTGACAATAAACATACGACTTAATTTTAGCTTTACAAACTCCATGTTGCCAATGTAACTCAAACAACTATCAACATTTCCCTTAAACTCTATAATTGAAAACCTAGCCAATATCATTTCATTTGACATTGCAGCATCTAGATTTATTTATATTGCATTTATATTGTATAGCATGAACTATAAATGGATTAACCCCTTTCCTACAGGTATTGTAATTCTATGCAATAGCCATCATTGTAACTAGGCATCATTTATAGGCCTATGACGTTGCAGTACACCAAGGAGAGAAAATTATTGCAACATGTATATTTGTTAATAAACAACCAATAGGAAGAACACTCTATCCACCCTACAATATAGGTCATCAAGCCTTGGAGGATCTCACCAACCCCTGAGCCAAGAGGCTCAACTAGGACCCTTTTCAAGAGTATTCAAATGAAATTCAACTTAGATTTCAAAGCATAATATTTTCAACTCAAGTCTCAACAACAAATACAAAGGAGACCCATCATAACAAAAAAGGGAACACGGATTTAGCATGCACACAAAGGACCTAGAAAAATTTGGATTTACACAACCATATTTTCACAACCTCCCAACTCTACACCATAAAGGAATTAAAAAAAAAAGGGTTAAGAATAAAAACTTACCTATTTTCACTAGGCAGCCATGGGAATTGTTTTTACATACCTCTCCTCCATACTTCTTGCAAACAGCCCCTCCCAAAACTTTCCAAAAGAAAATATATCTCCCTCAAAATTGGCTCCCCTCTCCTTTATTTAACCTTCCCTTAATGTATCCTTCCCCTAGATACTTGAGTTGGGGGTTCAAAAATAGCCTTACAACATTAATTTTCACTTTATCCATGCTTGAAACTTGGGGTAATAGCTTCCATACGGATTTCCATACCTACCCACAATTTATGAGCCTCATATACACTTCCTGACATGAAATAGGTTAGCTAGGGTCCCAATTGAACCTTGTGTTTCACCCATTGGCAATTTACACACTTTTTCCAATTGTTAGTACACCATAAAATGAATAATTTAATTGATCTATGTATTGAAAAATCAATTTGTTGACTTGAAAATAATTAATTTTACGTACCTCATTCATACTTGGTTGGCACCATTTGGATGTTCGTAACTTGACCTTGAAGCTTAAATTGCACCATCCTTGTCTTTCACATTAGTATTTTCTATGATTATAACTTCTAGAATTAAATTAAATATAATTATTTGAATTTGAATATAACTTGGTGTGTCAACAATTATATTCCAAAATCCTAACTTCTCAATTTGTCTTAACTCCACAATTCACACTTGACTTGATTCTTCTTACAATTGTCTGAGTTAACATGCTCATGATAAATTACATTATAGAATTTTCCAACACAACATTTCCATGTTTATCACTCTAATCAAATATTTGGCCATGGATGCATTCTTACATAAAAGAAAGCTTATAATATGAAAATTTCATTCATATGTATAAAATATAATTTAGGATTAAAAAGTTATGTTTAAGGTGACTATTATCTAAACCTTTAGAGTCATTTATCTTGGTAATGCACCAAAAGTTACAATAAGCATGGCCTTGTTGTAAATAAAGTACAATTACTATCTTAATCACATCAAATTGAATGAGTGACAATGCAAGGATCAAAACACTTATCAACTCCATCTATGCAAGTACACCATCATAAGGAGGATAAGAAGTCTTTCTATAATGATATAAATAAAAATCACCCAATCATACCATTTCATGTGTTATGATGTCATTCATATGCATTCGTGTTTAATAAGGAAATGTATAAGACATTTTATAAGAATCTACACATCATTGCTATCACTTGCATTAACAATCACTTGCTCTTACTGCTAGACACTACTTCTTTAGCTATTTCTAAATTTGAGTTTATATACTAAAGAATCATTCAAATATGAAAAAATTTAATATCATGCTCAATTTTAACCAAAACCTAAATAAATGAATTATCTTTTTTTTCTAATGTTTGAGACCAAAATTAAGTTCTCATTTTCCACATAGATCATCCTACAAGAACATATCCAATTACCCTGTGTAGCTTCCATCATATAACTCCAATCAAAACAAAAATTGTATAATTCAAATAAAAATTGCATAGTTCATCAAATTGACTTGTCCAACTATACTAACAAGACTCACCAAGGGAAGCATGATAATTAATAACTTATGCATATATGGTCGGGCCTTACATTGTCTCACCTCATGAGGTTGAGACATTTGTCCTCGCTTTGTGAGACAGATCTTGCATGCACATTTTCCACTTACTAGAGCACTTGTCAAGTGAGCTATTACATGTTCTATCATTGGAGGGGTAGTCAATAATTGTGTTTGACTTGCCTACCTTCACCACCTTGCTTATATAGGCAAGGATACTTTGTATATTCTAATCACCTCTTAATAGTATCATTTGGATTTTTATTTGCATGTAATTTGTGGAAGTTTATTTTTGACTATTTCCTTATGATCTTGTAAATCATAACATAGTATCAGAGCCATGCTAGCAAAACCCTTCTCGAATTCTATAGCTACCCTTGTCAAGAGTTCTTTATTATAGCTATTCTAGTTTGGTTTATTGGTTAATATTTATTTTTTGAAATTATTTTTTGAAACATTGGTTACATGCAATTGGTTTTTGTGTATTGTGTTCTTCATGTTTTACTATTGTGCATTTACTATCTGAGGGAGGTATCAACATTCTAGATTGAGAGACATATTTAGGAAGAAATTTCTTCCTCCTTTGTGCAATTACCTAAGAAAAATTATCTTCCAAGTCCTCAAACCTAGGTGAAGTAAGTTTAAAATCCCCCTATAGAGAGCCCTACTAAGGGTGCATTAGAAACATGTTGAGCAATTAGAGTAGAAGATGGGTGTGGCTCACCAATAGGAGCTAAAGGAGTAGTAGGACTGGGAACAATCACTAGAGTAAGATCATCGGGCATAGTTGATTTGAAGAAAACTCATTGCCCCCCCATCAAAGAATGATGATTATCCAAAAAATATAAACCATCAAGAACATTAATTGTCAGGTGTTTGAAGAGGCCATCACTCAACCACAAAGCATAACTAACATTCCTACAATGTGAACAAGGGAAATTAGAAGTAAGGTGCCCAAAAGAAGTGAAGCAACCCTTGCAATGGAAGGAAAAACCTTCATTGTCAATAACTTGACTCCAAGGCATATCCTCCACCATAAAAACAACCTCCACATGAAGTTCCTTGGAGGTGTCAGTGTCCACCAAATAAGGGGCATAGGTAGTGTGATCAATGTTCAAAGTAATTGAGTAAACTTGCAAAAACCACTCAATAGAATTGCCAGTAGCTTCATAACATGAGTCTTCCTAGAAATGAAGTAGGAAATTGGGTAATTGGGGTTCAGTAAGGGGGTTAAAAGAAGGAAACCATGGCTTGAGAAAAAGAGAATGCTCATCCTATATCCATAACCTACAATCATATATTAGATGCCTTTACAGTTTATCATTTCATATCTTGAGAAAAAGTGGCTTGTATTGTTAACATTGCATTTATTTATAGTTTTATCCATAGTTTGCAAACTCTCTAAGTACTCTTGGGTTTTTTACTACACAAGTTTTTATAGGTTTAACTTGAGAGTTTTTTACTATGAGAGATTATACAAGTTTAACATGTTTAATGACCAAAATTTTCCAAAAATATTGTCCCATTTTTTTTGTTAATTTGTATAAACAAAATTGACTTCACATACCAACACAACTTCAAATTATTATATGGTGGAGGAGGATTCATTGCCATCTACTAGTAGGGTGGATCCACATACCCAATCTTCTATGCCAATTAGGGAGCCACAATTGAGTGTAAGGAACATACCCTCTACCCCCCAATTTTAGGTTGGGGAAATGGAAAGTGTTAAAACTTGTAATTTTTTACTTGCCTAAATATGAAATTTATGATGATGATTTTCAAAGACAATCATCATAAATTCATAATAGTTAGCAATTAGTAGCTAGCTAGCTATTGTATCCACTATACAACTGTGCATGATGATATGATTTTGTAATCCATATATATTCAAGAATCAAATTTGATAGAAAAAACTTCTTCATGATTTATTAGACTCATTTGATACAATTTTGTAGTTGAATTTTGCAAAAAAAAAAAATTAAAGAAATTTTAGTATTTTTCAACTTGTTGAGTTCTTGATTTTTTTTTGAGTCAAAATTTTTGGACATGTTGCATACTCTCTGAGAATGAGTTTGCAGTCTATGGTTTTATCCATTCATATCCCCATCATATGTAGAAAGGATTTGGAAAGTCTTACATAAACCGATGTGGAATCTACAGATAGAAGGTCATCCTAGTGTACTTAATGATATTGAAAAATTTCTAAATATAGGTTCATTGGCCTTATGCACCATTACTTTTTCTTGAAATGGCATGCATGTACTTGAATCTAGTTTATGGTATGTTTTAAAATGAGGTGGCATGATTTATCATGAATATGATAATGTCCTAACCTTATATGTATATGTGGTTTCCATCAAAGTCAATTCATGGATCATATCATTAACAATTAATATTGGTCAATGAACTATGGAATCAAACCATATGCTATGGTGGTACAATTCTATGTAGTACATTGAAATATCAAAGAAGATTTATTAAAATCAAACCCATATGAATCACATAGTTACTAATTAGAGAGTCTTATTTAGTGCTATAAATGATTTTTGTTTGCTTTGCTCATTTGTATCATATACACATGGCTTTAAAATTTATGTATGCTAACACACTTTTAGTGTTCAAATGAAAGAAAAAATTATTAAAGGGTATACACTTGACCATGAATAGGTGCAATGTAATAAATTTCAAAAATGACAAATAATGGATTAGAATTTCAATGCAGAAAGTCTACCTATTGAATGGTATAATTCTTATCTAATCATCAATTTGGTAATCCTTTTTTAGTTTAATTTATTACACTAATTCTTAATTGCTAAATATTTTTTTGACATTTTAGGTTCTACTAATGCCTCCCTTCAAGGGTAAATGTGAAATTTTGAACAAAAAGTTGAACCTAGTGTAATCACTGTTTGTGTAAAATGTTCTTTTGGTAGCTTTACAAATGCTAGGGAATTGTAACATGTGGAGGAAATGAGTGCAACGCAATTTGATTTTATGAATTGACCAATAAAACTTGTAATATTTATCAACAAGTCTAATTTTTCCATTTTCACAAGAAGTCTATAAAATCTTCTCCAATAAAGGATCAAAGGACAGGGTCCTTGCTCCTACAAGCATTCTTACATAACCACAAAACCATGGATACTTATCAAGCACAAAATCCTCACCATTTTTTGGGGTATTAAAATAGAGCTTGGAAAAAAACCATTGGCCAAAGGAAGATTATTAAAGGACTGCATTTCACCCATGTAATTGAAACCCAAAGATTCAATTATTCCATACCAAGTTGCTTCCCACAAAATTTATAGATTAAATCCATATCAACAAATTTTGCATAGATCCCTTCAAGGGTTGCATTAAATACAACTAGTTTATGGATCTCCTAGGCCAAATGGATTGGAGTATCTTCCATGAGTAACCAATAATTTTATTTACCTCCAGCCTCATCTCGAGGTTTCCCCAAAGAAGTTAAAATTTGTGGGATTGATAAGGAAATTGATTTCTTTAAAGAAAGATGTAGGAGCCAAGATAGTGTCCAAATTTAGGTGCCAAGATAACATCCAAATTTAGGTCTCCATATTGAGGGGAAATGTTCTTTTGAGGAGATGAGACAAAATCATAAAGAGAGGCCAACTTATGACAACAATAATATGAACATTTTTGAAAGGGGTTAGTAGAATTGGCATAGCGAACAAGAGTAGGTAGTTTCTAACATAATACTGATCCTCCATTGAATGGTCACCCAAACTTTCTTCATTCTACTAATTATAGCAAACATAAAAAATAATCTTATTTACTAACCTAAACAAGAATAGAGCTTGAAATTTCTATTAAAATAATCATAATTTACTCAATGTTAATGTTAAATGGAATTGAAATCTTATAGATTCAAAATCCAACTATAACTATAAGCACAAGAATTCATGCAATAATTTACAAAAAACATTGTTTTTTACTATTAGAAATTGATTGTGATATCAATGATATCCATAACACCAATAATTTTATGACCCATATGTGCACTTTGAATAATTCCTCCTACTATTTTGTATACTTATATAAAGACAAACAAATTAGGAACATACTAAAAAGGAAAAAAATGATATTAAAATATTCAAAAATACAAGTTTATCTCAAAATGTTATCATATTCTCGAGAATACAATAATATAATTTTCAACTTTCTTTCTAGGAAAGATTATGACGTAATGTAAGATGGCATAAATAACTTCAAATGCAATCTTCAAACTCTTAAAACATAATAATTACAAAAATACAACATTAACTCATTGTTCATCATTTAACTAAATCTCAAATAATGCCAATATAAAAATATCCCACAGTTTCCTCACTCATTTTCCTCTTGATTTCACCCTATAGTCGGCTCAACAGTTTTTCCTGACTACAATCTTGGTCTTATTGAGCGACTTAGCAAGTGAATTTATTCTAATATGTGAATTTTTATATTATAAATATAAATAACCATATTTTCAAATTAAAATGGTTCTTTCCAAAGTAAAAGTAAAATATGTGGAAAATACTATTGTTCCTTGTACATATATTTTCATTTGATGATTAAGGTATATAACTGTAAAGTAAGAAAAGACAGTAATCAAGAGATACTTGTAGCATTTAAAAAGAAAAAAATAATACAGATATAAGAGGTAAGAGAATCCATTTAGTGACATGTTTTAGAAATAAAAAATATGAACAAAACTAAAGGATCTCATGGAGCTTTGTATCTTCTCAGTGCTAGAAATTTTATGTATGAGATTTGCACATATTTACTATTATATGACTTGGTTGTTGAGCCAAATTACTAAAGTTGAAACTAAAGAAAAAATAATCTAGTTAGTCACACAATTAAAATAATTCAAAGAATTAAAATGCACAATTTATTCTATTCTACTATATTTATGTTACTAAATGTTCAACAACCATTTGAGATCAAGATTGATCCTTTAAAATATGCACTTGGAGTACTTATCATTCAACATGGTCACCCATTCACTTACCATAATGAAACATTCAATATAACAAGAAGGAACTACCCAATATATGATCACAATCTTTATGCACTTGGTTAGGCATGCAAGCACTAGAAGCATTCAAGCTTGGGTAGGATGACTACTATCCACACATTTCATAAATTGCTTTAGTTCTTGTAGAGTCAACACAAGTTAAAAGAAAAGTAGATTCATAAATATTCTTATCCTTTATAATTCCATCTATACATCAAGCATAAGAAAAGAAGTACTAATCTAATCATTGATTATCTAGTATTTCCACTTGCTCGAGCTCTCCATTTTGTTCTTGATACATGTAAACATGGAGTCAATGCATGGTTAGAACTATATCCTTTTGACATTTTTTTGTAGATATCTATTAAAAATTTATT
The DNA here is from genome assembly GCA_007258455.2 of Sequoia sempervirens. Taxonomy (NCBI): domain Eukaryota; kingdom Viridiplantae; phylum Streptophyta; class Pinopsida; order Cupressales; family Cupressaceae; genus Sequoia; species Sequoia sempervirens. The sequence goes on from VDFB02000015.1 coordinate 295,097,767, forward strand.
TGTATTAGTTTAGTTCTAGAACATAAGAGGTTAAGACTCTAAAATTCATATGAGAGGCTCATTTAACAAGCTTTTAGAGCACTTTCAAAGGGTGATCCCACAATACCTGTTTACAATTTTTGGCCAAACTGGACATTGAACTGAATTTTTTTAACTAAATCTTCACTTTCGGGAATCTATAGCGGCTAAACTGTGAGGAATTTGAAGATTATGCAAAATAGTGATTTGTGACATTTTTTTTGTAGATTCTAAATATATTTTTTTCAAAATAATTTGCATCAAATTGCACTTCTTTTTCCATCTCCTTCAAAAACTAGTTTTTAATAGTAAACACCATTTTTAAAGAGTGACGTCACTAGCTAACACATAACTTTTTTTTATCAAGGATAAAATTCTATTTTTTTGAATTTAGATTCATAACTATGATATCTAGTGCATGGAACTAGTTTCATAGAATTTCATTGAATATTTTTTTCTTAATTAAGTTTCAAAGTCAAACCTTTTACAATTTAGGCATGATTCACTGGCTAAAGCATAAATTTTTATGTATGTATCAAAATTGAATTTTGTTTTGTTGGATCAAGGACATCAATATCTAGTGCACTGATATTTTTCAATTTTTTTTTGATAATCTGCTATTTTTCCACATGTACAGAACATAGAGCTTGATTTTCAATGAAAAACCTATGTTTAGTCAAACTAAAAAATAAAATACATAATAAAACCAAAAAATATTAAAATTATATTTGATGGATAGCTCGTTCTGAGGACTACCATCATCCAATTGGGTTTGTGAAGTATCCTCCATTTTTATCCTCAACCCAAGCTTCAAAGGGAAAAATTTTGCAAAAAATTGGTGCAAGAGGGGGAGAAGGGAAAAAATGGGGGGTTCGAATGAACCCAAGTTTGAGCGAACCCCCCTGAGGGGTTCAGTAGAACTAGGGTTCAAATGAACCTAGGTTTGAGCAAACCCCCCCTTTTATTAAATTTTCCATTATCTTCGTTATTAAAAAATTCCAAAAAAGTGGGTCCCATCATTTAATAGGGTTTTCTTGAACCAAGGTCCATTCGAACACCCCAATTCGTATGAACCCCTAAGAAGAAAAAAAAATCATAGGAGCATTTTTGCAATTTTCCTTCCTCACTGGAATTGTAAACCGGTACTGTGGGATCACCCCAAGTTGAAAAGACCCACATAGTGTTGTTTAACTACTTATTTTGACCACACATTAGGTTTAATGTCACCAAATACATCAAATATTGCATCACATACATAATTGTGAAACCAATCAATAAGAAGTAAGGTTTATATACACCTTTCTCAATTCTAGTGATACCATCAAAATCTATTTCTAGGAAATTTCTCTTAGGCTACCCTAATACAAAGCATGGTAGTAATTGTTTTGTTGTAAGAAAGAAATTTCAACTTTGGAAATGACTCAACTCCACGTTTATCATATTTATATCCATTTTTGGAATCACATAAACTATCATCATTGATAGAGATATAAGGTTGTTGAGCACTTCTTGGAAAGCACTTTAGTCTATGATAGACACAAAGTTGAAAAAATCTAATGCATTCCATTCCCAAATTGATGAATAGATGAATCTGGTAAATAAGTGTGATGTAGGGGAATCTTAGGACAAGTTAAGAAACTTGTTGTAGCCAAAAAATAGGGTAAACATTACTAGTTTTTAGGTGAGGTTTTGAGAAAGGGGCATACAAAATAGACTAGTGTTGAAAGATGATTTTCATATATAGACCAAGGAAGAGGTCATGGCATAGAAGGGAGTTGCACTTGGGGCACAAGGATGACTAGATATGCTAGGTGAGAATAAGAGAGAGATGAGTAGATAAAGTGCATTAATGACATGTGTAAGTGATAAAACCTTGCACTTCAAGATGATATCTTGCTACAAACATGGAGAGTGTGATTGCACACAAGAAAAATGTCTATCATTATTGTAGATGAGTGCATGATGACATGGGAGGGAAGAATGAGAATGAACCAATAAAAATTAAAGATTATTAGTGGCCTCAATCCATGAGCCTAAAAAATGCTTCACTAGTTGTTGAATATCATCACTTTATATTTTTATGCTAGACAAGGATGAGATGGAAACATAAATGATGTCCATGATAAAAGTACAAGTTGCATGATAATTAATGCATGCCATGATAAGATGAGAAGACAACAAGAGCATTTGGGAACTAAAATAGGTAGTAGAGAATAAGATTTGAAATCTCAAGTGTAGGGTAAGTGCACAAAGTTGAGTCCATGAAATGTGGAAGTTTTTTCCTTAGCCAAAAAATTGAAATTGGCATTACAAAAATGGGATCCTGATTTGAATAAATGGGATCTCGATTTTTAAAAATCGAGATCCCATTTAGCTTCGGGATCCTGAGCCTAAATACAAAACGGGATCCCGCTTTTTAAAAATTGGGATCCCATTTCCTAAAGGATCCCGAACCTACGGACAAGGAACGGGCTCTCGATTACTATGAAACGGGATCCTGATTTATAAAAATCAGGATCTCGTTTTTTAGAAATCGGGATCCCATTTTGTAGAAATTGGGATCCTATTTTGTAGAAATCGTGATCTCGTTTTGTAGAAATCGGGATACTGTTTTCTAATGCTATTTATCTTTTAAATAATGAATAGAGTTCATTTTATAGGGGATAGGATCCCAATTACAGGTGACAACGACCTCCACAAATAGCTCCAGGTACCCACCCACGCCCCTTTTTTTGTATTTTTCCATTTCTTATTGAAATTGTGAATAAAATAAGTGAATTTAGCATGTTTTTTTTAATTTATTTCACATTTTGATCATTTTTTTTCCTGTTATAGTAGAAATGAGTAATTTTAGAAATAGATCAAAAAATGCAATGAAACCTAAAGATTTTGTAATAGAAATGAAAAAATGAACCTTGAATTGTGTTTTACAAAAAAAATTAGCTTTTGAAACCTAAATTGTTCGATTAAACAAAAAAAATTGAATTTGAAAATCCTAATTGAAAGGAAACAAAAAAAATTGTATTTAAAAACCCTAGAAATTGAAATGAAATAAAAAATTGCATTTAGAAACCCTAATCAAGCTTTTTGAAACCCTAAATTCAAATCAAATGAAAAAAATTGAATTTCAAAACCCTAGTTTGAACTGAAAAGAAAAAATTGCATTAAAAACCCTAATTGATTAGAAATTGAAACCCTAAATTGAATTGGAACAAATTTTTTTGTTAAAACCCTAAATTGAAATCGAACAAATCATTTTGATTTTGAAAACTAGGTAATTTTGAGCTCAAAAAAAATCATTTGCATTGCTTAAATGTTTTAAATTTCATTTGCATTGTATGGAGAAAATGATATGTTAAACTTTAGTTTCAATGTTAAATTACAATTAGATTAGAAAACAATATGTTAAAGAATAGTTAAAATTCATAAAGTTTATCAATGTTTATTTGCAAATTTAGTTAGCAAATTCGTAAATCCAAGCATGTACAATCAATTCCAATTGGCACTAACTTGCAAGTCTAAATTATTCCAAGGGCCACCGAAACTTCACCCTAAGTTTGCTAAACCCTAAACCTTGAACTGTAAAATATAAACCCTCAACACTAAAGCATTTGAATTTTGTCTTAGGACCTTAAAATGAAATTTGGTTTCCTTAAAAAAACCCTCTATTATCACCATCCAGTAGAGATTTTTGTAATGTTTTCACTTATTTGAACACATAATATAAAACCTTTTGGTTTCTACAAGTTTATAAAGAGTGGATGATCACTCTCTATGACAATTAGACATGATCAATAGGGATCTAAATCATTGGAAGAAAAAATTATTCTATTATATCCACAAGATAGGAGAGTATGAGTGAGAGTGCTATGGGTAAAGTTTCTTTCATTGGACATACCTAAAATTATGTAGGTTCAATGTCAAGAATGGCTCTATTTGGTAGATTTATGAAAACTATTATGAATATCTAGAATACCATGAAAGTATAATTATAGCAATTCCAATTGGAAACACTTGGGTATATATCACAGGCAATTTAAATCTAGTAAGGTGTCTATTATATAGGAGAGTTGATAATACATGGAAAGAGATTTGTATGGGAATATATGTATTAAGAAACACATACCATGACCTCTATAGGATTTTTAAGATGTTATCCTAGATAATAATCCACCCATCCTCAAGCATAATGGATTCTTTAGCAATTAAGGGAGATTCAATAACCATTAAATTACCTATATTTTGATACTATATAGATTTATGTGGAAGGATAGAAATGCATCAGTAAGGAGACCAAGATGGAACCATTTAACACCTAAGGTACACCTATTACATGGGAAAGGGAGGAGGTACATGATGATAGGTTGGAGGAACTAGGCTATTATTGCAATAGAGAGAGGAGGAGGATTCATATTATGCTACTATAAATAAGAGGTCAATTTAGAAGATTAAAAGAACTAGATAATAACAAAGGAAATAATTCTATAGAGGGAGTGAGTGGGATTGTTGGAAATATACAAGGAGAGAGGTGAAGGTCCCAACACCTACATAGAGTCCTAAATGAAATACACCAATCTAGGCACTTCCTAGAAGGATCAAGATCCATGTGAGTAGCCTCTTTTTATTTTTGTATCTTCTACATATGTATATTTATTCCTTTATTATGTGATTAAAATTATGTATGATATAAATTATTAATAAGTGATTACGTGTATAATTATTAAAATATTTCATATTTATTTTGATATCCTCTAATGTAGGAGGGAATTTTTACTTTTTTTGATAGATGTATGTTATTTTTGTTATATGTATAGATTGATTCATTTTTAACATGATAATTTTTTTTATTAGAGGGGTAAACACTTTTTACGTAGAGCTATGAACCAACAAGGTCATAGTATGACTAAATTTGGACCTCACTAGACATCTAGATCCCTTTAAGCCATCCTATCAGCCTAAATCATAAATCAATCTCTTAAGGGGTCCCAATATGACATTTCTTAAGAGGATCAATGAAGTTCTTAAAATTTGCTGAAGTTGCCCAAGGCAACCAAATTTAACAATAATAAGATCGTGCAAGATTATAATATGAATGAGATTTCATGATCTAGGTTGGTCAGTTGAAACAAGAGTAGATATCAATCAACTATTCCATAAGAAAATGTTCTTCACTAACTTGCAAGTTCATTATATTCCAAGGGGCACCAAAACTTCACCCTAAGTTCTATAAACCCTAAACCCTAAACTCTAAAATCTAAACCCTAAACACTAAACCATTCATTTTTTCCTACCTGACCTTAAAGTGAAATTTGGTTGCCTTAGGAAAATCCACCAAATTTCATTCCCTTATTCCATGTAATTTTGTCATAGGATACATAGATCCCCTTAAGTTATCCTATTACCCTAAACCCTAAAGCCATCATTTTTTCTTAGGCTCTTAATGAAATTTGGTTGCCTTAGGAAACTCCACCAAATTTCATTCCCTTATGCCATGTAATTTTGTCATAGGATCTTACTACATAGATCCCCTTAAGTTATCCTATTACCCTAAAACCTAAACTCTAAACTCTAAACCTTAAACCATAAAGCCATCATTTTTTCTTAGGCTCTTAATGAAATTTGGTTGCCTTAGGCAACTCCACCAAATTTCATTCCCTTATGCCATGAATTTTGTCCTAGGATCTTACTACATGTAGATCCCCTTAAGCTATCTATTACCCTAAACCCTAAACTCTAAAGTCTAAACCCTAAACCCTAAAGCCATCATTTTTCTTTAAAGGCTCTTAATGAAATTTGGTTGCCTTGGGAAACTTCACCAAATTTTACTCACTTGAGCCATGTCATTTTCTCCTAGGACCTCACTAGACATAGATCCCCTTAAGCCATCCTGTCACCCTAAATCGTAATTTATTTCTTAAGGGGTCCCAATATGACATTTCTTAAGGGGATCAAAGAAGTTCTTAAAATTTGGTGATCAAAGTTGCCCAAGGAAACCAAATTTAACAATAATAAGATCATGCAAAGATTATATAATATTAATAGTTAATTGTATTTTCATTCAAGTAACATGTGCCTTAGACATAAATGAGGCTTACATATTTTATCATTTGTATTCAATTATTTAAGGCCATTTATATTGAATGGTTTAAAGGTATTTCCTAAACATGTATCTTACATCTTGAAATTACAAATCTAATGCAGGTTAACTCATATCTTGAAGATCACATGGATCCATTCAATAATATTCGCAATCCACCTCCACGCCATCCATCTCCACCACCTTCACCTCCACCTCCACCCACTCCACCTCGTAACCCCCCACCTCCACCTCCTGAAATCAATGAACATGCTTGTTTGCAAGCACAAATCAATGCCAATGTTAGAACCATCCAAGATCAAATCAACATTATTCAAAATGAAGAATGTGTCGCACCTCCTGTGAGGATGTTTGCATCTAGGATGCAAACCCTTGGTGATGTTGTCAGGGCTATGGATGGGATCTTAGATGAGCATCAGTAATGGCTAGAGGAGAGGAGAACTTCTGATTCTAAAAAGGAAAACACAAAGAAATGAAGAGATGCAGTAGAGAGCCACAATAGTTTCTAAATTAATACAATGATATTAAATAGTTATGAATTTATGAATTTGGTGAACAATGGATATTATGTGTGATGAATTTATAAATTTGGTTGGATGGATATTTTTAGTGACATGAATTTATGATTTTGGTTCTAGATGGATATTTTTAGTGACATAGATTTATGAATTTGATGGAATTTATGAATTTATAATGAATAATATATAATAGTATATATTTTATGACTATCTACTAGATCATGATTTCTCCTGTTGAAAAATTGTAATATATATATATATATGTGTGTGTGTGTGTGTGTGTGTGTGTGTGTGTGTGTTAGACATAAAATGAGCTTTTGTGAATGTTTCAAGTTTATTGTTTAGTATGTACGTGCATGTATTAAAAATTTGCATATAGTTCTTAAATTTTTAAATTTGTATGTATGTACATAGTTTAGTTTAATGATTTGTACGCATGCAAATTATGCATCATATTTTTTATTTTAAATGTATGTACATGTTAAATTTTGAATTTTGTATGGACATGCTCAAGTTCAATCAATGTATATATATGTGCATTTCAATTAAATATATGATCTTAATATATGTATGCACATCCTATTTTGTATGATTTAATGTAGGTGCACATTTATATCTCATATATCATGGATAATTTTAACATTGATGATATCATCAATCCACCACCTTAGCCACAACCACCTCCACCTCCCTCTCCCCCTCCACCTCCCCCTCCACCTAATATGCCACATCTAGCACCTATCACATCTGACGAGGCTCACTTGCGAGCATGTATAAATGATCAAGTTGAATCCTTACAAAATCAAATCAATGCTATGCAGAGTCAAGCATTGATTCCACCACATGTGAGACATTTTGCATCTATGATACAGAACATTGTTGATTGCATCAAGATGATCAATTCTAATCTTGATAGGCATCGACGAGAGAGAGAATAAATGAGACAATTTTATTCCAACAGCCTCTCTTACAAACAAATATTAGACATTAAAATAATGAAATCCCATCTATCCCCCTACTTTCTTGACCCTGTTACTCGACAACCCATTCCACCCAACAAATCTAGAATATCCATGAGGTGGTGCATACATCCACAGATGAGTGCACATTTTGGGAATCGATGGTATATGGTTTTTGATAGTCCCCCACATGCTAATTGGTAGTGCCCATTGTATTTTTTGAGAAAATTGTATGTAGAGTTTGTTCTATGGAAAAAGCCTAATTATTTTGATTTTAGATCATTTCAGGGTGTTGGTGGCAGCATGCCACAACAAAGGTTAGGGGAAAGGGTTGATCCCCAATGCCCTGTGTATGTGCAACCCCTTGTTGTTGCTTCTGGTCCTCCCATTCCTGCACCTATACGTCATCAAGCTCTGGTCTCAACATTAGGTTTCCTTAGTACACTCGCAGGAGACCTTGATCAGCATGCTTCTATGATAGCAGGTGGGGAGCATAGAGACAATGATGATGGAGGAGTTTTTTATGGAGCTAGTCTGAGTACTGCTCCAGGACTGTCAAAGCACGTACCCCATATATGTACTAGTTGTCATCAAGTATGCTATGGACCTGATCAGGCCACACCTAGTTCAAGTGGACGGGGAGATTCCAGTGGTTCATCTGGTTGCATCAGTTCATCTGTAGAGTTTCTCATAGCAGACCATCACCCTGAGGACACTGCAACACAAGTATAAATATCCATCTATGTACATTCATTTTATAAAAATTTTGATGGATGTATATATCAAAGAAAAGTTTGCAATACATTTTAACAATCAAATTGTTTGGTGTATAGATGACACTAACAATGGGGGGCAATCATCTATTCCACGAGTACATACATTGACACCGGTCATACTCGTCAACCCTTATGGGGTATTTTGATTTCAATTTTTAAAATTATATATGAAATCATAAATTTAACTTGAGTTTTAAATTTATAATTGAATCACATATATATTTGAAATATTTATGTTGGTTTAGGAAATTCAATCGGCATCCACGTCGATTCCTTCTAAGGGATTTTCAACCACTCCTCCACTATTGGGCGTCATAGATTAGAGGAAGGTACATTCATATTGTAAACTTGTTTAAATTTTACATTATTATAGTTACAATTTTATGAATTTTGAATTCACTAGATATATGAAATACATGCATGTACACTTGTAAATATTATAAGCGTTAAATGTCTATGTACATGTATTTCTATGTTGATACCACAATTAGAATGGGCATCAGGCAAAAATTTGATGTTGTAGCTACTCGTGAGGCCACTGATTTCCAGGTTGTTTACAAAACTTTCTACACAAAATGTGCAAACTTGAATATATATATATATATATATATTAACCTAATTCAATTGTGCATTCTTTAATTTTGATCTTGTAGGAATTTGTTAGTGCAACTTTTAGCGCTGACCTAGACATAGTTACACCACCAGGAGGACATGCAGAGTAGGCTCTATATCAAATGGTAATTTAAATTTTTTATTATATTTAAAGTCAATTATAAATTACATATTTTGAATATAACTTAAATTTTAAATTTTAAACTGAATATATACATAATATGAGATTTATTACATATTATTTTTCTTTTATAGCATGAGACACATCTTGTAGTTGAGCATGTACAGACGGGTCTTGGAGAAGAGCTTGGTGCACAACCTCAGAATATGGTACAATTAAAATATGATAAATTATAAATTAATTGAATTAAAAAAAATTAATTATAGAGTTGTGCATCTAATTTCAAATTTCTTTATCTTGTTTATGTAGATTGATTTAGAGAATTTAGAGGTTGCTTCAAGTGCACCAGAGCATCTAGACATAGATATGGCAATAATTTAATTTTATGATGGATTATAAATTAAATTGTCATTAAATCATTTTTCATTGTCTTACATCTTATTTCATCTTTCTCTTGTACAAAGTGTTTCAAGTCATCCGCATAGTCTGCAGGGTGTGAAGAGGTCTCTTGATTATAGAGATAGTACATGACCTAGAAACATGTGATTTTATGTTTTATATTTGTTTATTTCATGGACTATATTTATGGTTTCTCATGTACTCTATTGGACTTTATATTTCATGGCTCAAGTACTTAGTTGGACTTTAGTTCATGGGTTGTACTCTAGACTTTATTTCATGTGCTTAATATATTGGTTTCATGCACTTAATATGCTACATAAATTATGGACTTTATTATTGTTTGAAATTTTAATTTACACATGTACATCTATGCATTTTATGTTCATAGTCAAGACATTAATACAGGACATTAATGTGAAATTTAGTGATCTCATACATGATATTAATATTGGACATTTTAATATTTATACTTTACAAATTTAGTGATCTCATCATGATATACATGATATGTGCATTCAATAATTAGCGATAATTACTCAATGAACTTATTCAATTCATGTCAATCAATAATTAGTCAATAAATCATAATTTACAAACAAAAGCAATCTGTTTATATACCAGAAAGGATAAAATTTTAAGAAATAAACAATACCATAGAAGATTAGAGAATAAAAGCATTAATAAATTCTATAAATAATATCTAACACTAATTTATAAGTTGTCAAAACAAATAATGACATCCCATACTAATTTATAAGCTATCAAAACAAATAATGGCATACAATACTAATTTATAAGCTGTCAAAACAAATAATAGCATCGAATACTAATCTATAAGCTATCAAAACAAATAATGGCATCGAATACTAATCTATAAGCTATCAAAACAAATAATAACATCCAACACTAATTATAAGTTTTCTTAAGGGGATCAAAGAAGAGTATAATTGAGTATAAATATTAAGTGATATTAACAAGTATTATAAGTTTTATGGTGATTCATCATAACACAACGTCTTAAGGGGATGTATGAAGGGGTCATTATACATCTTAAAGGGATGTCTTAAGGGGTCTTAATGGGATGTCTAAAGGGGTCATAATAGAACGTCTTAAGGGGATGTATTAAGGGGTCATAATAGAATGTTTTAAGGGGTCATAATACAATGTCTAAAGGGGATGTCTTAAGGGATCTCAAGGGGTCATAATAGAATTTCTTAAGGGGATGTCTTAAGTGGTCATATGTCTTAAGGGGTCTTAAGGGGATGTATTAAGGGGTCATAATACGTCTTAAGTGGATGTCTAAAGTGGTCATAATACAACCTCTAAAGGGGATGTCTTAAGGGGTCATAATAGAATTTCTTAAGGGGATGTATTAAGGGGTCATAATACAAGATCTTAAGGATATAATTGGTTTAACAATAATGTATGCATAATATTTAGTGATTATACAATTAGACATAAAGTTTCAAAGTAGGAAAACATGCACATTTAACAAACAAAATATATAGAATATTGATTTGATACATAAAAGTACAGAGAGTATGTTTAATTATGTAAGTATGTATGCACATATATGTCATCTCAAAACAATGTTTACAAAATTTGGATATGCCATCTCAAGAACATCTCAAACTCATGCCTAGAATGTAGTAGGTCTTCACACCATCTGATATCAAAAAGGTACAAGCAATATCAATGAAATCATCAAAACATACATATTTTAATTTATATAAAACTATCCATATGTACACAACTCAAGTACTTGCATTTAAAAGTATTCCACACATGTTTGTAGGTTGAATCTAGGCATCCTCTCCTTTTTGTTTCAAAGTATGAGATCAATGCAATGATGGCTTAAGGATACAAAAATGACAATAAATCAATTTTAACTATTAATGTACAAGCAATATCAATATGCAATCAAAACAAGTATTTAAATATAATTTAACTAATAATTACCTATTTTTACTAAGTATTCCATGTTGTCTAGGTTGAATCTGCATGGACTAGATCCTTTTTTTGATTAGGCCTTAAGGATGTATAAAAGGAAAATTTAAATCAATTTCAACTAATAACACACTTCACCAATGTTGAAACATGTATTTAATGTATTTAAAAGGACAAAATAAAACTAAAACTATATTTACCTATATTTACTTATTCCATTGTACCATCTGCATCGTCTCTTTTTTGCAATGCATCTATGATTGCCTCATGCTCTTCCATAGAAATTGAACATCGCACTTTTTTTGAAGGTCTTCCACAATATTGCTCTAGTTTTATATTTTTTGCCACCACCAAATGTGAATAATGTATAATATTTGTATGTGTTTCATAGTCTTTGAATGCAGGTAGACCATTCTTTCTTCTTAGGTATTTTCGTAGCCAAGTGCCAACAACCACCACTGATCCTATTGGAAATCATGTTCAAAGCCCATCATCAAATAAGTTCTCAAAATTTTCTTAAGGGGATCAAAGACTTGTTCTAAGAAATTGCTTAAGGGGATAAAAAAATTGTTATCAAAATTTTCTTAAGGGGGTGTCTTAAGGGGATCACCATACCTATTGGATAATGAAAGCCATCATCATCTTCTCGAGGTGCTATTAACTTATGTTTAGTTTTCACACAACGAGCCAACTAATATTATGTTTGCTCTTCATTCCCCTCTGGTGCAATAACAACATACACATGTCCTGCCAACAAAATTTGATTTAATAACTTGCACATATCCATATAAACAATTTAGTATTACAAAATAACTTAATAAAGTGAAATAAATTGAATTAAAATTACCTTCTTGTACAGGGTCTGAAACATGGTCATAATCTTCAAATGCAAACACTTGATCATTTTCTTCAATAGTTATTTCATATTGATCATGTGCTTTTGTAGGTGTCAACGATCTTTGCTCCCACTGTTCAACCCATTATGTATTTTCACATGCTTCCCAATCTCCTGAGATACAAAACTGGAAAAAAAATGCAAGCTCCCTTGTCCAAATAGTCCATGTGCTTGCTGTCGCACTCCTAAATGAATGCCATTTAGTAGGTCCACTGATTGTCTCACAATCAACTCTAGGTACAATGTTCTCTTCTTCCACCAACCAAAATAATCAATGAACTGTAGAGTAATCACTCGAACCAGGTGTAGATAATCTTCTATCACACCAATCCACAATCTCATGTGCATCTTTAAATTTTACTGAATCCTCAAATTTTAATTGTTCTCTTGCAAGAATTATTTTGACATACACACCAGCTCCATCATGTTCTCCTTTACCATGCCTAGCTTAAAAAAAAATCCATATATGTTGAACATTATGTTCCTTGTGAACCTTACTTAACCAATAGAACATTCGAGCATTCTTGAACTGCCTCGTACAATTATTTGACCATATGAGGTGTTCTTTCATCTAGATTTCTCTTTCTCTTAAATTTCCATAAAATATATTGAAACGGTATTGAAAAAAATCTAATGAGTGTAACCGATTGTCACTCAAATAAAAATGATACTCCCTCAAAAAATTTCTATAATCCTCAGTGCTATCATCTGCATGTCTATAAACAATATGGACAAACATAGCTACTTGCACTGAATTATAATATTGAGATTGAATTTCCTCTTGCGGAGTGAGTATAATTCTTTGCAAAATCAACCATTGAAAGTATAGTACCAATTGGAAATGTGTTTCTACATGTGCAAAATTGGCCATCAAGCCATCGAGCATATTCAGAGTGCATGACATATTTTGGTACAATTTTATTCTTAAATTCACTCATGAATTCATGCACACTAACTTTTTTTGTAACTAAATCACAACACTTTCCTATTTTTCCATATTTTAAAGAATAGTGAACATTCTTAAATATTTTAACATCTACTAATTGTTGTCCAAAATCATGATCAACACTTTCATGCAAACAAATTCTTAAAAATGAAAGATTTCTACAGTTAATGCATTGTCCAGAAATACAAGAACTTAAATAAAATAATTTATCATTAGATTTTTCACAAAACAAACCTAAAATAAACTTTTTTATTTCTTCAGGTGGCATATCAATACCACACTCCTGTATAATCATGTTAGTATGCAAGGTACAATGTATATATCGAAAAACATCATAAAAATAACAAATTGAACATGTATTTTACAACAAAAGATATTCGTTGCTTATTATTTTTACATACCAGGGTTTACATTTTTCAAAAGACCTTTGACTTATTTTAATATTACCAAGTAACACTGAATCGCTACAAAATTTTCTATAAAATTTAGTTTGTGTTGTATCTAATTGGTGTTTTGGGTGAGGATCGCGAACTTTGGACCCCACCCTTAATTTTAAAACATCTTTAGCATTAGATGAAACCCTAGTATTATCATGCCAATGTTTTTTGATCAAAGATTTAATTTCATATCAGACCTCGGTAGTTGTCCACTGAAACTCCAACATTGATTGATAGGATCATTTTCTATACTTTCTCTTATTTTTGCCGCTCTTAGCAATGTTTTAGGATTAATTTTTAAAACTCCACTAATATTGCTTACCATTATTTTATTCAAAGTTGCTTTATTAACTATAGTAGTTGTTATAGCTCTTCTTATTGTGTTTTTATCTTTAGATCGACTATTTTTCCCAATAGATTGAATGTCACTAGCAATAGTAGAATAACATGTTTTAATGATTGATCTTTTCTTTCTGGTTTAACATAAAAGCCTAACCTTTTCATTACTTTCCTCATTTTTTGCATTCTCATCAATTGAATCATTAGTTGACATTGAAATTTAATTTTTTTATGATAAATGAATTTGGTGTATATTCTATTCGCATGTGTTCTTATTTACCTCGAAGAAATTTGACTAGGAAGATTATCTAAAACACCACTTCCAATTTTTAAAAAAGTATTTTCATTAAATTCAACATCACATTCTAGATTTTCATCTTCATCTTCATTTTCATTTACATTTTCATTTACATTTTCATCTTCATTTTCATCAAAAAAAAGGTTTTCATTTTCATTTTCATCAAAAATACAGGTTTTGTTTTCATTTTCAAGAAAATGATCATTCTAATTTTCATTTGCAACAAAAGATTTTTATTTTTCGTTTTCAACAAATTCTATAAAAGTTTCATCTCTCTAAATATCATCAATGTCAACATCATTAAGTCCAACATCTTGTAAAACTTCTACATACAAATTTACCATTTCACTAACATGTGGATTTGAAGACGTACCTAGATTTGTGCACATTGAAACATTCTGCATAGCATTCAAAGAGGTATTTGAAGACATAACTATATAATCATATTCTTCACCAAATTGACTCCTTGCAAATTAGCTTCATCTACAACCATGGTATCCTCAATGTTTTCATCTTCAATAGTTGTGGAATTGGATGCTCCACCATCATTCATTGATTCCATTCTCATTCTTTTTTCTCTTTGTCTTTGTCTCTCCTTCTCTCTATTTGCTTCAACTTCTTGAGGAGTCAATGTCTTCCTTATCTTATTACGAGCTTTATCTCCCATGATTATAAAATTCTCAAAGCACAAATGAATGTTAATAGTGAAATTCTTCAAAATATTCAATCCAAATTGGAAGTTGAATACCTATTAGGACAAAATTCTTCCTCTTGTGTTCCTCAAAACAAGTAGAAAACTAGCACAATTCGACTTTAAAAATTGTTTTCTTCATGCCTCCTTTGAAAAATTCAATCCATATTGCAAGTTGAAGACCTTTTGTTCCTCCAAACAAGCACAAAAATAACACAATTCCACTTCAAAAATGGTGTAGATGATGCCTCATTTGAAAAAATCAATCAAAAATCAAGTTCACCCCCTATAAATACAATAGCTCATGAAAAATAGTTCAATTTTACTGCTCTTGGCCGTACATGTGAAGTTGCAGACTTCACATTATTTTTTGGCAGTAAATTTAGATAAAAGAAATGGGATCCTGTTTATAAAACAAGATCTTGTTCTATAATCGGGATCCCATTCCCCGATATTAAATGTGGGGACCGTTGGAAGGAAAACAAGATCTCGTTTACAAAATGAGATCATGTTTCCCTTCCAACGGTCTGAGTATTATAAATTAGGGAACGAGATCCTGATTGTAAAACAGGATCCCGCTTTTAATAAACAAGATCCTGTTTTATAAAGCACGATCCCGTTTTTTAAAATTTGAATTTCTATTAGCTTTGTGGTCAGGTTTTTTCCTAGGATTTTGGTTCAGGAAAAGCATTGGAAATCCGAACCTAGGCCTTCAACCTGGTTTGACCTACAAGTTGAAGGTCCTAACAATGTCAAAGAAAAATACTGACTTTGGACATATGGCTGACAACTTTTTTTGTAGAATTTTTTGATGAAATTAAAACCCATTTTAGATGAGACAATGCAGATTCTAAATATGTATTTTTTTTACAATTGGATTATTTTTTTCTATTTTTCAATTAATTTCTAATAAAATTGGTTCATAAACTTTAAATATCAGGGTTTTTTACTATTTTAATAACTTTTGATCAACATAACATTTTGACAAATGAATTGCACGAGAACAAACTTTAGACAATTATTTTCAATATTTTAAAAAAATCAAAAAATGATAAGTTTAGGTTATCTTATACATGTCGTACATGATGATTTTTCAAAACAACAAATCTGCCTAATAAAAATTTAACAAAAAAAAATATTAAATAAAAAAGTACAAAAAAATATCAAGAACAAGCTTTAGTGAGTCACAAATCTTTTCCCAAAAGGATTTAGAAAAATACGATAATTTAAGTCAAAATATGAATGTCGTACACATGCATGGTATGGTAAATAAAGGTGACTTTTAAATAGTGGTTTTTAGAAATGCCTATTGAAACTCAATTTGTACAATCTAGGTATTGAAATAAATTACATATTTGGAAACTAGACTCTGAGCACTCCATTTTATGATTAGTGACTTTTTTAAAGATTCCATCTCTAAGTGCTTCAAATTTTAAGGTCAAATGTGTCAAATTCTGAAAATTAGGAAAAAACACTTCCACTTTTTGGCCAAAAAGTGGACTCAACTTCTTGCACACACCCTATAGCTATTTAAGTTGAAACATAGAGTTGCTTAGGAATTAGATCTCTAGAGTTAGAGGAAATGAGCAAGATTTATAGGGAAAAAGAAAATTCTATAAATAAATTTAATAATGTGAATTGCAATTGGATAAATAATATTTTTCTTGAAGCCTACAAGGAAGCCATTTCCTTTGGTTCTCCAAAAGCTAATGTTAATAAATACATCACTAAGTTGTTATCTAAGGGTGGTGATCTTATTCAACTGATAATTGGAGATTGATTACTTTTCTGAATGCACCTATAAAATATTTGTCAAAATTTTAGCCTTGAGAATACATAAAATGTTTCCTAAAATTATTTATAATTCTCAATCTAGATTTGTTAAATTTATGGAGGTATATTTTGGATAACTTGATAATCAATTGGGAGGGCATGAATTGGGCCAAACTGGCTTATCAAAATGTTGTTATGATACTTTTGGATTTTGAAAAATCCTATGACAGGATAGAGTGGCCATTTATTCTTATCGTGCTTGATGCTCTAGATTTTATTTTTTTCTACAAAATGATTGGTGTTTTGTTTAAGGATGCCTCTACTCAAATTTTTAATTAATGGTGACCTATCTAAATATTTTTCCTTGGATAGATAAATTAGGCAAGATTGTTCTCTTTCTCAATAATTACTTGTTGCGGTTGTTTGTAAAGACCCAACTCAATCTTATTAAGATGATGTTCAATTTGTAGGGAAATCAAGTTCATCTCATAACAAACATCTAAGATCAGTAGTGCCTTCAGTTACTTTCAAAACCATTAATTTTATTCAAAGACATGTACTACTATGCCACAAAGTAGAAAAAACCATAGTTGATTTCCCACATTAACCCTTCTAAGAAAAGCACATGCAAATACAACCATTTTCAACAACATGCATTAGATAGATTCAATTTGTAGAATCAAACAATATGAAAGATAAAAGATATGGACACACAGATTTATGTGTGGAAAATTCTTTCGATTAAAAATCCCCACACTCCAAAACGACCAATCCATTGTATTATTCAACAACAAATAGAGTTACAGTACAATTACAGGCTCTAAGCCTTTATAGGATATTTACATCTTGTTCCATTCTGGAGAGAAACTGACAACATAACCCTACTTCAATCACACCTCACACCTTCACATTGCAGAACGTTCAATAATTAATACCATTAATTCTCAATCCAATGGCTCCAGGCTGACCAGGAAAACTAATCAATTCCCAATTGTCAATCCAACCATCAATAGGTTTCAGACAATCATTTTTTTCCACCTCAGCATCCATCAAGTCCCACCAAGACATTCTACATAGGTCATCGAGTCACCCATCGTCATATTGAGGGGACACCAATTCGTCTCCCACCAATACAAGGAAGTCTCACTGACATACCATACACCACCTACACCATTGACCTATCAGAGGGACACTCACAAAGGTTCCACCGATACCAACATCTCTTACTAATGAACAACTCCATTGTTCCATCAATGGGACAAGCTTTAGTGTCCCACCGAAGACACAACTTCCCACCAATGAGTCTTTACCACCATACAAGTCATTGCTCCATCAGACCATCGAGGAAACTCAAGACAGAGTCCCACCGACGACATGAGGTCCTACCAACGAGTGACTAAGGCAAAACATTGGGCTATCGTGGAGACTTCTTGGAGACTCTCGCCAATACGAGGTGTCATACCAATGAAGTACATATCATTCCATGTGGTCCCTACTACTGAGTCAACATGGCTTGCACCAATTATCTCTTTTTCCCTAATAGCTCAAGTCCCACCTTAATCGATTCATCAAGGAGACCGCCTTTAGAGTCCTACCAATGATATAACGCCCCACTGATGAAGCCTATGGTCGATATGTCTAAGGTTTTCAAAACTGCACAACCCACGACATGAGGTTCTATAGTTTCAACTTCTCGTGACCTTGCAACATCACCACAACCCATTGGTCTATCAGGGAGACTCAAAATAGAGTCCCATCGACCACTACAAGTCTCACCAATATCACCCTTCATCAGGCTATCGATAAGACTAGTGACTCTGTCTTGGCGATATCCAACTATCACAATGAAAATGCAGAGACCCGAACATCAATGCATATGAGGCACCATTTTTTAACATTCTCCCACTTTCCAAAGAACTTACTTCCTATCAATCAACGCATGAAATATTTGTATCACCCAAGAAACCCACAACAACATCTATAATGTCCACCATCTTAGGCAATAGTTCCAACCATCCTCCAAAGGAAAGGAACAACCCATGGTGTATATACACTAGTTTAAACCGAGACACCAGCAATAGAACCAATAGACAATAAGGGAATCAACACACTTCCACCACTCCACTGTGCTCAACAAGCTATACAAAAGCATAAATAACATCAAATTTAAATCCCAAACCGGAACACAACCGTGAAGTCATTCTGCCAAAAACAAGATAAAACACTAGCTAGAACAACAACTAGAAAATTGAATGCTCTCATCCAACTAATCAACCCACATGACTAAAAAATAGCACACAAAGTAAGTGCTACTTCATCCAATCACACATACCCCCAATGTATGTTCATTAGTAAACTCATGCCAACAACACATCCAACCCATCAACTGCAGATACAAGCTCCATGTACAAACTAGTCGAAGAAGACCAAACACATCTAGAAACTCCCACTGCATGGGTAATGTTGAATCTAAAAGAACAAGGCATAACGAGTGTACCAATAGCATAACATAGAGAGTGTAAAAATGTAGTTTCAAGGAACCATCCACAGTGATATGTAAAATCTATAAATTAATAACATGTAAGAATAATTCTCACCTCTAGACTTCACAGCTCTCCCAAGTTCTTCACACCCAACACAAGAAAGAGATAAAGAACCTCCAAGTTACCACCCAAGAACTTAATTGAAAAAAATAGCTCTGACCAAATCTCAAACCAATGTAAAATGAAAACAAACCTCCAGGAAGATAACCAAGAGAAAAGAGAGAAACCCTACACATCACATACATGTAGACCATCGTCCTACATACACCTCTAAATTCCAATTTTGTCAAGTATGATCTCCTTCAAAACCCCAAGAGAAAAGCCTTAAAATCACCCAATTTTTCAATCTCCAAGATCAAACAAAACATATATATATCACGTAATCAACATGGATGTAAGCCTCTCAAAGAAGATCAAACTATTTCATTTCCCATTTCAAGAAATATGCCCAATGCATCTCCTAAACTCAACATCAATTAATGTAATCACAATGTATAAGGAGATAACCATGCTATCCATATCTCACAATGAATCCTTTAGAATCATCTAATAGTGGTTCAAGATCCATATCCATGAAAGAAAGCATCAAACGCCTGAGAGAAACAATGGGAAATATCTCTCAAGAAAAAAACTTTTGAGTAGACCAAGAGTGGGTCCAATGAGAATGCTTCTCTAGGATAACCAAGTCATCATGACTTCTCCAAGAGAAATCTCCTCATTGGTCTCTATTGAAATCACGTCCAACCAAGGTGTAGGCTCCTTGGACTTCTTGTTGAAATATTCATCAGGAGTGGCCATCAACAACACTTCTCTCTATTGAGATTAATGGATGCACAGCCCCTGAAGCTCCAGAATCTTCAATGAAGGACTTTAGCCATGAAAGATAATCAACCACAAATAGAAGTGTTGCAACAATGGAATGTTGATTAAAGATTCTATTGATATGTTACAAATGAACAAGATGCTTGATTATATAGGAAAGAAGTAAAACCTAAGATGCATGAGATGTTGCCAAGTGTTATAATCTAACAACATGTGACAACATGTGAACCCTATGTAGATGATTATTAAATGATGAGATAAGTTCTAGAAGGAATCTTATCCCACAAACTAGGAAGGGAATATTATCTCATTTATTAAATGATGCAACCTAGGACTAAATGATTTATGACCTAAGTTAACTTATGCTAGTGTAATAATTAATTAATTAATTACACTAACACCCTCCCATAAGTTCAACTTAGGGAGGAAAATGCAATTATTATGCAAGATGATGATGGGTCCTGGCTACGAGGCCATGTTAGGTACCCATGTACATGATAGATGCAGAAAATCTCCCACAACCAAAAAAAAGGGGAAAACCCATTGGGAACAAAACCCCTCTCCAAAAAGGAGATAAAAAGCAAGAAAGATGGAAGAGTGATGTTTGGAGGACTCAACATTATCCCCCCAAGGACTACAACCATCACATATATATAAAAGGATAAAAAAGATGTGGACTAGATAGCCCCCCCATAAAGGAGAGTAGTCCCCTCTAGAAATTCCTCACTTGACCAGTGCGAAACTAAGTAGCCAAGTCAGATAGACCTAAAGAGAACCCATCCATGTACCACAAGTCTGAAGAAGTGAATGTATCCATCCCTGCTGAAGCAAATCTCAACTAAGAGGTGTGTAAGGAAGAAGATTGTGCCATGAAAAGAGCCAAGTCAATCCAACCTCCACAACCCTGGTAAGGAGGGGATGATGTGCTTGCTACCCTTGAATTTGGAGAGTCAGGAACAGGATGATCTCGATCCCAAAATTTTGTGAACTTGTATACCTTGGAATGATGATCTGCTTGACCATAGGCAACAAGAACACCAAACCTATCTCTGATGATAGCAAGTTCTGAAGTGAACTCAACTTTCAATCCCTTTTGAGCAAGTTGATAAATAGAAAACAAATTATGGGAAATATGAGGAATGTAGACAACATCTTCCCACCTCCTTCCATCAAGATCAACATCACAGAGACCAGCAACATAGACAATATCTGCATTTTCTATGAACATTCGATCAAAGTCGGAAGGCCTCAGAGTATCCCACAAAATATGTTGTTGAGAAGAAGTGACATGCCGGGAAGCACCGGAGTCAAGTACCCATCCATCTCTATTATCAACCAATGTAGTTATCAAAGCATTTCCCATGTCAAGATTTTCAACAGTAGCAATGCCAGCAATACCTAATGATGACTCTTCATGAGAGGGAGAGTGAGGAGATTTGACTGTAGTAGGTGGGAGAGTGATATGGTGATCTCTAAGTATTTTTCGAAGCTCATGTATCTCTCTCTTGAAACATGTATCCTCAATGTGACCAAGCCCATTGTAGAAGTTACACTTGGGCCTCTCCCTCTTTGGCTTGTCTTCCTTAGGCTGAGATGATGATTCAGAAGAAGCTCCTAACTTTGATTTTCCCTTGTGCTTACCCTTTCCTTTTGATGGTCCTGCCACCAATGCATGTGACTTTGTGGATGTATCAGCCTTTCACAAAAAGTCTCAAATTATGGCATAACAAAGCTATTACCAATACCATCCATGGTGGAATAGAAAGATGTAGAAAAAGAGGAAAAGGAACCTCTCAACTTAGATAACATCATGAATATGCACTCTTTGTTAGACTTATCTTTGCCATAACCTGAAAGCTGAGTTCTTAAAGACTTAAAGCTTACCAGGTAGTCTTCAATGGAAGGAAATTGATCAACAACAAGTGAGGCAAGTTCAGCCTCCAACTACAAGGCTCAAAAATCAATAACAGAACCAAAAATATCCTTGAGCTTGTCCCAAACCTCCTTGGGAGTCTGGCACCCCTCAATATGGAAGAATAAAGAGGTAGAGACATGTAGAGAAATGAGCCCCATTGCCTCTTCACATTTGATTTGATGTTGGAATTTCTTATATTCTCTGGTGAGATGAGGTTGATTCGCATTCAAGGTGGACCACAGTCCCTTAGACCAAAAAAGTATTTGCATACTGACCTTCCATGTGTGATAGTTATGAGGAGTAAGAATCTCAAATCCTGTGTCAACCATTCGAGAAGAACAACAATCCAAGACAAATATTTTCTGACAAAAAAATTTGAATGCAGATATCTAATGAACTACCAACTGAAGTGAGTCTTTTGAAACAAATTAAAAAGCTAGAAATCACCTCTAAACCCAAAAATTAGGGTTTCCACTTCAATTGATAATAAAATGTGATAGGAACAAAATCTGGAAAAAAGAGCACACCTCCAGAAAGTAGATGGAAATAGCTTTCCAATGATATATTTTTTGTGGATTTTTTATGTCGTATGCAGAAGTTATGCCTCTTGGAAGAATTATGCCTGATTGGTGATGCGCTGGCTAACAAGGTGCAAAAAATAAGCACCTATGGGCAAAAAAATCTGGGGCCCTTGGTTGCTGATATGACCTCAGGAAGTTCTCATAGTTTTAAAAAAAGCACCACCCCACGGGCGGCGTCGGAGTGGTAGTCCGATGGCAGGAGGTGGTGGCATGGCCAGGAGGAAGCACAACTTCAGAGATCGGCGGAGCCCTCGGTTCTGATGGGACCAGGGGCTATACGGTAGGGGCTTCGGTTAGTGGGCGGTGTCAGAGACTTTGACGGTGAACGAAGGTGATGCCCGGTGATGTTGGTCAATGGGACAGGGCTGACAAGTCTGCGGAGGTTGGCAAAAAACTGATAGATAAATTTAAATATTGCAATTTTATTTGCAATTCAAATTTAAATAAAAATGCCGATAGAAATATGTGTGTCGACGGAGGAAATAATTAACCCCAAAACAATAGCCTGCGAAAAATAATTCCTGCTGACTGGTGATTTAATTGCAGGTCGAACTCTACAAATTTTGATTTTTGAAGAAACTATAGAAATTTTTTTCCCAAAATAGCCAGAATTTTTTTTATTTTTCTACAAAAAAATTTCCTTGATGGAGGACTGAGAGGGAAGATTTTTTCTTGCAAACATGTATGGATTTGTACAAAAAAATGCAAACCCTAGATTGTACCTCAAATCCTCCCGGTTGAATCTACTCTGATTTTGACAAATGAACATGCGATCTATGGGTTTTGAGGCCTTATGGACGCAATGGAGAGGTTGGAGAGAGCCTGATCTATACCATAAATCAGCTTGGCTTCCGGGTAGAACCAACTAGCCTGCAACATAAAACTCCAAGCCTACAAGAATCTTGCACTCCAACTTCCTGGATCAAGGGTTGATGTTTCAATGGAATAGCTCTGATACCATGTTGAGATTAATGGATGCACAACCCCTGAAGCTTCAGAATCTTCAATGAAGGACTTTAGCCATGAAAGATAATCAACCACAAAGAGAAGTGTTGCAAAAATGGAATGCTGATTAAAGATTCTATTGATATGATGGAAATGATATGTTACAAATGAACAAGATGCCTAATTATATAGGCAAGAAGTAAAACCTAAGATGCATGAGATGTTGCCAAGTGTTATAATCTAACAACATGTGACAACATGTGAACCCTATGTAGATGATTATTAAATGATGAGATAAGTTCTAGAAGGAATCTTATCCCACAAACTAGGAAGGGAATATTATCCCATTTATTAAATGATGCAACCTAGGACTAAATGATTTATGACCTAAGTTAACTTATGCTAGTGTAATAATTAATTAATTAATTACACTAACACTCTCTTCTCAAGATAATTACAGCCTCACCTTATTCTCCATGTATCCCTGAGAACCTATAAACAATCATTTCATACTAAACTTCAATTTGCATCATTGTATTATCATGAAGTTCTCAAGCATATGATCAATGCACCCAAAACACAGAGAATCTCCAGACCATTATCAAAGTTCCAATCATTAGAATTAGGAACTTATCATGAAATCATGATCTTAAGATCCCCTTAGGAGATACCATGCTCCAAGTGAAAATATCATGGTATCAAGAGAAATGCCTCATGCCAAAACTCTAATACACAAGCAAGAGTATAACATGACATGAAACAACTCTAAACTAACATCACTATCAAGCACCACCAAAACCTTAGCCAAAGACTCTATATGTCCTCCATAGTTCAAGATGTTACACATCGTCAAATAGTGTCCATGAAAATGAAAAAGAACCCTTCTGCAGCAACAAGATCTAAGAGTCCCTCCTAGTAACATCTACATCACTAAAGAAGATCATCACCACCAAGCAATGAATCCACAGTCACTGCTAAAGCTCCCACTGAAATGTGACACCCGAGCTCTCCAAGCATCATTACCAAACATCTACTAATATGAAAAACCTCCAATTCCACTCAACATGTCCATTTGACAACAATACCAAGTGGCACCAAGATCTCCAAACCAAGCAGACAAAACCATCATTGTCAAAAGGAAACACAAACCAGTGTACCCAAGCTATCCATGACATCGTGATACACATGCTACAAGTCCCCATAGCTAACTATTCAGGTACTCTACACCATCCATCCTCTCATCTCAAAGAAACCACACCAATGCACAAGTTACCATACAAAATGCAATCTAACAAGTCTGCATCAACACTTAATCAACCTCGTTGATATAGACAGTCCACTTTCGAGTTGTCTCACTACAACCAATGTGTAGCTAATCCAGCAATCGCATAATTGAAAGATAAATCACAATGAATGTGGAAACCCATCATTGCACTGGAAACAACAACACTAAGATCTCAAAGAGAATAACCACACAAACAACATGACTCAAACACCAGATCTTTCTAAGATCCAATTCGCCAATCATGTCCACAACTTGAGCACCATAGTTAAGGGAAACTATTAAGCACCACCACATAAAAGTTGAGTGACTATACACTTACCAACACTCTCATGTAGAGAAGACATCACACCTCCTCACACCATTCATGAAGCATGCATGCAGAACTACAACTATCTCATCCAACAATTCCCCAAAAGCCAGGGTCTAGAAAATAGTTTACATTCAATATCTCTAAAAAATCACAAGTTTTTCTTGACCATGTACAACCTACAAAGTCCTTATGTTTATAAAACACCCATGCACACCCATATCCACTGCACATCTGGATGACTCAAAAATATGCATACAACCATCATAGTTAACCAGAACAATGGAATAACATGAATATGCATAACCATAGATTCTTTAAATGGAAATCTAAAAAACCCCTTCAGATCCAAAGAACATGAATCCAAGCCATGCAAGTACAAGGAATCCTTAAAAGGAACAAGTAGTATAGGAACTCCAAGACCATTCCAAACCAATTCCATAACCACCAACATGCACATGTATCCAAGAGAGCTAGGCTATTCAAAAAAAATTAGACCATCCAAAGATCAACTTCATAGCCTACATGGAATCATGGTAACAGAGAACACCATCTTCAATACTAGGACAAAGCACCCAACACAAGCACAATACACCATGGATAAATAACAGCCCAAGCTTCTCCATATCATCAGGAAGCCTCTCACACAGACACCCAGTATGAATATTTTTTTTTGCAACACAACCACAAGCATAAACTCACACCCCTTGCATCAAGATTATTCACCATCAAATAGGAGCCTCATACCACATCATTACAATATGAACAACTCCATTTTCTCCATCTTCAGCATCCTTCACACTATGTTTTTTCTCTCAAAGAAAAAAGAGCACTTCTACTCACCAAATGATCAATCATCAGTCAACTCCTTCAGATCTCCTCAAGCTTTCTAGGCTAAGAAATCTTCACATAAGGAATCTATAGAACCGAGAAACACCAAGAATTCTTACATGCAAGAACATGTAAGCAAGCCACATGTGAGTCCATGCAAGTACATGCAATACACATGCAAGTATGTGCAACTCACAAACCTACACATGCAAGAAAAAGAAAATCCTGGAAGAAGAATCTGATACCACTTGTAGGGAAATCAAGGTCATCTTAGAATGAACATCTAAGATCAGTAGTACCTTCACTTACTTTCAAAACCATTAATTTAATTCAAATACACATACTAATATGCCACAAAGTGGAAAAAGGCATAGTTGATTTCCTACCTTAACCCTTCTGAGAAAAGCACATGCAATACAACCATTTTCAATAACATGCATCAGATAGATTCAATTTGCAGAATCAATCAATATGAAAGAAAAAAGATATGGACATATAGATTTATGTGGGGAAAACCCAATCAGGTAAAAAAACCCACACTTCAAAATGATTGAGCCATTTATTATTTAGCAACAAACAAAGTTGCAATACAATTACAGGCTCTAAGACTTTACAGGAGATTTACATCTTGTTCCATTCTAGAGAGAAATTGGCAACATAACCCTACTTCGATCTAACCTCTCACCTTCACATTGCAGACCATTCAATTATTTATACCATTCATTTTCAATCCAATGGTTCTAGATGGACTGGGAAAACCAATTGATTCCCAATTGTTGATCCAACTGTCAATAGGTTCTAGCCAATCATCCTTTTCCACCTCAACATCCATCAGGTCCCACTGAGACATTCTACATAGGTCGCCGAGTCACCCATCATCATATCGGGGGGACACCAATTCATCTCCCACCTATACAGGGAAGTCCTGCAACCGTACCATACACCACCTACACCATTGGCCTATCAGAGGGACACTCACAAAGGTTCCACTGATACCAGCATCTACTACTAATGAACCACTCCATTGTTCCATCGGTGGGACAAGCTTCAGTGTCTCACCAAAGACACAACTTCCCACTGATGAGTCTTTACCAGTATACAAGTCACTACTCCATCGGACCATTAAGGAAACTCAAGATAGAGTCCCATCATTGACATGAGGTCCTATTGATGAATGACCAAGGCAAGACATCAGGCTATTGCGAAGAATTCTTGGAAACTCCCACTGATATGAAGATGTCATGCCGATGAAGTACATATTATTCCATGTGGTCCCTATGTCGAGTTAGCATGGCTTAAACCAATTATCGCTTTTTCCCTAACATCTTAGGTCCCACCTTAGTCATTATTCCATCAAGGAGACCACCTTCAGAGTCCTACAGATGAAATAAATTCCCATTGATGAAGCCTATGGTCGATATGTCAGAGGTTTCCAAAACCTCACAACCCACGACATGAGGTTCTATAGTTTCAACTTCTCGGGACCTTGTGACATTGCCACAATGCATCGGTCTATCGGGGAGACTCAAAATAGAGTCCCACCAACTGCTACTAGTCTCATTGAAAATACCCTTCATCGGGCTATCGATAAGACTGCTGACTCTATCCCGACGATATCCAACTGTCACAATGACAATGTAGAGACCCAAAAATCAGTGCATTTGAGGCACCATTTCTCAACACAATTGTACTAAAGAACAAGAATAATATAATAATTATTTTTAGTAACTTAATTATTTCATTATAGTTAATCTAATTACTCAGGAATTATTACTAGTCAATTTGAGC
Source organism: Sequoia sempervirens (assembly GCA_007258455.2). Taxonomy (NCBI): domain Eukaryota; kingdom Viridiplantae; phylum Streptophyta; class Pinopsida; order Cupressales; family Cupressaceae; genus Sequoia; species Sequoia sempervirens. The sequence goes on from VDFB02000015.1 coordinate 295,125,613, forward strand.
TATATTGTCCATTTCACGAAAACAAATTGCATAGCCAATCTAGGGTCTTTTTTCCATTGGGATAACTCATCCATATGACATGATCAATACAACATGGTCAATTCAGACCAAAAATCCATTCAATATGGGATGGGGTAACTTAAATATCCATATGAGCATATAAGAACAAGAAAATAATCAATATGCTATGGCTAGAGTCTTAGACCCATTAAGACCAACCAAGTCTTGAGTCACTTACAAAATATTATAGTATGCCCATACTATTATAGATAAGTATGAAACCAATCCACCTTGGGGATTATTTTGAGCATCAATGACTAGTGATGGGTCCAAATATTAGTTCATTTTCTATTGCTTTCATATATACTTTCAAATACTTTTAGATATACTTTCTAGACAATACTTCCATATTATACTATCTTTTCATACTTCTTATGTAGACTTTGACCTAAAATATAATGATGGAAATATGGTTATAATATACTAGTATTGTATGGTTTATATGTAGATATGTATGAAATATGGATGGAATTCTATTTTTTGATTGTGATGGTTAGTCTTGTGTACATACTTTTCAAATAAACCTGTTTGCAGCCAAAAGAGGAACTGTATCATGTAGCAGTTGCAAGATGAACCCGCAACAAAAGGAAGACTGGGACAACAAAACAGGGGAGTTCTAGATTAAGCTAAATGTGATAATTATTGGTTAAAGGAACCTAATGGAGGTTGAACATGCATCATTATGAAAAATTAATAAGCACTATAAGGAAGAACTCCTTTACTGATAGGATTTTGACAAATGTTTGTGTGTTTTCATGCAAGTCTGTTTTGCAGAGTTTTAGTCCTATTAGGATTCTTCGTTCTTTTCAATTATGGTTTGAACAATTCAATGTTAAATATATGCTCTTATATTTAGGAGTGAAAGTTAATTATTGTGGTTAGTTGTTGTTTTGAATAAGATTCCCTCAAGCCTGTATATAGTTGATGGTTGAATCCGTAGATAATTCAGTCGGTTTTCAATCTTTTCATTATCAATTATTTTTTAGTTTCAAGACATTATGGATATTTAGAATGATTGAATACAATTTGTGAGAATATCTTATGTAATATTTCATGATATGGAATGAATGAAGTCAATTTCACCTAATGTGTAGAATATGTTGGTTTCAGTTAAGTGAGAACAAGCACTTGATCAGACCACTCAAGGTAACTATTCTTCACTTCATTTTCTAGTTGTTTATTCTTGTTTAGTAATTGTTTCTTGTTTATCATTACTTCATGAACTTTATGCAAGTTAAACTAGAATATCATAGTTCTCTTATTGTTAATGAATGTTCATAAACATGCATAGAATGGTTAACCAGTAGTACTATGGAGGTTAATTTAGTTGTCATTAGTTTTTATCAATTTGAGTTGACATCGTAATGTTTTATTAGTAACAGTTTAGTTACAGTCTATGATGTAGGTACCCGTAGCCACTAGTTCTAATTTATGTCTTTTACTATTTTACAATTCTATGAATTTATAGCAAGTAGAATAACTTGAGTTTGATAGCTCAGGTATTTTTGAGTCTCTGAAGGCATATACAATGTTGCACCATCGCGAGTTTACAAACCTTGGGTTGACATTTTAATGTAGTCTTTGCAATGTTGAGTGGATTGTTTAGTCAGATAAACTTCTGAATTATGTAGGCTCTACCAAGTTTACAACACATTAGTTAAGACTCTACATTTTTTGTGTCATTGACGAGAATGGTGCTATCTTCATAGACTTATTTTTATAGCTTTCATAGTTTACATTTTTTTTAGCATTAGGACTGTTAGACTTAATCTTTTTCAAAACCAGAAGATAGACTATCTTTGTGAAGGACCATTGAATATAAAGCCATATTTCATGTATACAGAGGCAAAGAGATTCCTTAGGCATATTTATTTTCTCTTCATTCCATAGTATAAATTGGTGAATCTAGTACTCAGAGCAAAGGTAACACTAGGGTGAAATCACAATACTATATCTCACTTTTTGCCCAAGATGGACATTTACATCAATATTTTTAACTGAATCTTCATCTTTTGAGACCTATAGTAGCTAAACCATTAAGAATTTGAAAATTATGTGAACTAGTGATTTGTGGAAATTTTTGTGTAGATTCTAAATATATTTTTTTCCAATTTTTTTGAAATAAATCATGAATCTTTCAACATCTCTTTTAATAACTATTTTTAAACAAAAAACATCTTTAGAAAGTAACGTTTGTGTCGAACAACATAAATTTTTTGCTATAAAGGATTAAATTCTAATTTTTAAAATATAGATTCTCAACATCAATATCTAG
>VDFB02000015.1:295128047-295275960 GCA_007258455.2 Sequoia sempervirens
TATATATTATTTTAATGTTTTAAATATATTTTTATTAAAATATTTTTTTAAATTTGAAATATTATATGATTAATTTATTGATATAAAAAAAATTAGTTATAAATGAAAATTGGAATTTTAGAAGTATAGGAAAAAGATTATTATATATATTTGTGAAAATTGAAGGAGTTGATTATATGAAATAGTTATTGATTTTGAAATAGATTATTTTTAATTAAGACTATTTATAGATATGATGTTTTCACGCTGTGACATATGGATTTAGTATATCCAAAAAAAAAATTAGATATGTAAATTCTATTTGCTTAGAACTGGTTTATTTCTTTTGTGATTGGGCAAGTCGGGAAAAGTTTTAAAATAATCAAGTCTTCCAGATGTAGATTCTTTCTTGGGAAGTAAAATAAACTATGGTTTTTTTTTGTGTTTGAACAATCTAGGGAAGTGCACTGTATTTTGTAAACGAAATTGAGACCTTTATTGTGGTAATTTTGGCAATTATATGTTGATCTTTTGTGCACTTTGTAAACCCTGGTCTTGTAACCTAGTAACCTTGTTATGTTAGGGGAGTGGCTAGTCGTAAGGGCCGACACACAAAGTGGTGTCAGGGTAACTTACGATTAGTTAAGTAAGTTAGTGAAAACTAAAGAACACAGTAGATAGATCTAAAACTTATAATAAGTTATGCATGCCTCGCTTATGACTCATAAGCTACTACAGTTATGAGTATAAGTTGAGAAGGCCTGGAATGGAAAATCGTTGTCTCGTTTCCTTAAGGGACAATCGATTCCACAACTGTATGCAATAGGGGCCGGGTTTTGTAAGAGGTTACCAGGGTAACCCAAGGATTGGGGGCCGGGACCTAGGAAGAAACACCAGGGTAACCATTGCATCATTGTGATGACACTCCACCTAGAATAACAGTTAAACTTTGTGTTTGTGTTTCAATCAATTGTCAAATCTGGAAGCAATGTAACCAATAGATTGTATGTACTAGTGTCTAGGGTTAGTAGATTTGGTCTAGGTAGCCTTATTACTATCTCCTAGCACAGGGGGTGGACCTACGGGTACCACATGGTTGGGTGGAACGTGCACCTTACTCCGTTGGGTCCTCAGTTTGATCGTAGCATTGAGCGCTTCATGGATGGAGAACTCGCACATGGATTCCTTCTCTACTTTCATCATTGTATATTGTGAACTTGTAATGTAAAAACATCCCTCAATTGTATAAGAGGTGATCATTTGTAAAATTGTAACTGTTATTTGAACTATCTCATCAGATGGATGAGTATTGTAACATCATATCAATGCAATGTATGGAAACGTAATTGTACTTTATTATATCTTGTATGAGAAATTTAAATTATTATGCAATGTTTATTTTATGTTATGAATTATTAAGTGCAATGCGAAATACTTAAGTCGCTTAAGGAAAACTCAAAGTAGTGTAACGTCGTTTAACCTAAGAATGTATGCATTTAGTTAACATATTATTAATACTTTAAAAAAAAATTATTACACTTTTATATCACTTTTGCAACATTCTTAGGTTATTAAGTGGGCGATACACTAACAATGTCAAAAGAAAAATAAAGGCTTTGGACATATGGCTAATACTTTTTTATAGAAATTTTTTGATGGGGAATTAAAACCCATTTTAGATGAGACAGAAGTGATACCAGATTCCTAAATGTTTATTTTTTTACAGGGTTGGATTATTTTTTTCTATTTTTAATTAATTTCTAATAAAAGTTAGTTCAAACTTTCATCTCGAGGGTTTTACTATTTTAATAACTTTTGATCAACATAACATTTTTGGTAGATTGCACGGAGCAGAGCTTTAGACAATTCTTTTCAGATTTTTAAAAGTCAAAAATGATAAGTTTAAGTCATCTTATGCATGTCATTATGATGATTTTTTCAAAGGCAGAAGCAGTCTGCCTAATAAAGGAGTTTAACAAAAAAGTAATTAAAATAAAAAGAAATTGCAAAAGAAAATATGAAGGAGACAAACTTTTGAATTACAAAATCTTTTCCCAAAGAAGGTTTAGAAAAATCTGATAATTTAAGTCAAAATATAAGATGTATTTTGTAGGTATAGTAAAAATGTCCTTGACTTTTTTTAAATAGTGGTTTTTAGAAATGCCACAAATGAGCTTCAATTGAAATAAATTACATATTTGGAAACTAGACTCTGAGCACTCCATTTTATGATTAGTGACTTTTTTAAAGATTCCATCTCTAAGTGCTTCAAATTTTAAGGTCAAATGTGTCAAATTCTGAAAATTAGGAAAAACACTTCCACTTTTTGGCCAAAAAGTGGACTCAACTTCTTGCACACACCCTATAGCTATTTAAGTTGAAACATAGAGTTGCTTAGGAATTAGATCTCTAGAGTTAGAGGAAATGAGCAAGATTTATAGGGAAAAAGAAAATTCTATAAATAAATTTAATAATGTGAATTGCAATTGGATAAATAATATTTTTCTTGAAGCCTACAAGGAAGCCATTTCCTTTGGTTCTCCAAAAGCTAATGTTAATAAATACATCACTAAGTTGTTATCTAAGGGTGGTGATCTTATTCAACTGATAATTGGAGATTGATTACTTTTCTGAATGCACCTATAAAATATTTGTCAAAATTTTAGCCTTGAGAATACATAAAATGTTTCCTAAAATTATTTATAATTCTCAATCTAGATTTGTTAAATTTATGGAGGTATATTTTGGATAACTTGATAATCAATTGGGAGGGCATGAATTGGGCCAAACTGGCTTATCAAAATGTTGTTATGATACTTTTGGATTTTGAAAAATCCTATGACAGGATAGAGTGGCCATTTATTCTTATCGTGCTTGATGCTCTAGATTTTATTTTTTTCTACAAAATGATTGGTGTTTTGTTTAAGGATGCCTCTACTCAAATTTTTAATTAATGGTGACCTATCTAAATATTTTTCCTTGGATAGATAAATTAGGCAAGATTGTTCTCTTTCTCAATAATTACTTGTTGCGGTTGTTTGTAAAGACCCAACTCAATCTTATTAAGATGATGTTCAATTTGTAGGGAAATCAAGTTCATCTCATAACAAACATCTAAGATCAGTAGTGCCTTCAGTTACTTTCAAAACCATTAATTTTATTCAAAGACATGTACTACTATGCCACAAAGTAGAAAAAACCATAGTTGATTTCCCACATTAACCCTTCTAAGAAAAGCACATGCAAATACAACCATTTTCAACAACATGCATTAGATAGATTCAATTTGTAGAATCAAACAATATGAAAGATAAAAGATATGGACACACAGATTTATGTGTGGAAAATTCTTTCGATTAAAAATCCCCACACTCCAAAACGACCAATCCATTGTATTATTCAACAACAAATAGAGTTACAGTACAATTACAGGCTCTAAGCCTTTATAGGATATTTACATCTTGTTCCATTCTGGAGAGAAACTGACAACATAACCCTACTTCAATCACACCTCACACCTTCACATTGCAGAACGTTCAATAATTAATACCATTAATTCTCAATCCAATGGCTCCAGGCTGACCAGGAAAACTAATCAATTCCCAATTGTCAATCCAACCATCAATAGGTTTCAGACAATCATTTTTTTCCACCTCAGCATCCATCAAGTCCCACCAAGACATTCTACATAGGTCATCGAGTCACCCATCGTCATATTGAGGGGACACCAATTCGTCTCCCACCAATACAAGGAAGTCTCACTGACATACCATACACCACCTACACCATTGACCTATCAGAGGGACACTCACAAAGGTTCCACCGATACCAACATCTCTTACTAATGAACAACTCCATTGTTCCATCAATGGGACAAGCTTTAGTGTCCCACCGAAGACACAACTTCCCACCAATGAGTCTTTACCACCATACAAGTCATTGCTCCATCAGACCATCGAGGAAACTCAAGACAGAGTCCCACCGACGACATGAGGTCCTACCAACGAGTGACTAAGGCAAAACATTGGGCTATCGTGGAGACTTCTTGGAGACTCTCGCCAATACGAGGTGTCATACCAATGAAGTACATATCATTCCATGTGGTCCCTACTACTGAGTCAACATGGCTTGCACCAATTATCTCTTTTTCCCTAATAGCTCAAGTCCCACCTTAATCGATTCATCAAGGAGACCGCCTTTAGAGTCCTACCAATGATATAACGCCCCACTGATGAAGCCTATGGTCGATATGTCTAAGGTTTTCAAAACTGCACAACCCACGACATGAGGTTCTATAGTTTCAACTTCTCGTGACCTTGCAACATCACCACAACCCATTGGTCTATCAGGGAGACTCAAAATAGAGTCCCATCGACCACTACAAGTCTCACCAATATCACCCTTCATCAGGCTATCGATAAGACTAGTGACTCTGTCTTGGCGATATCCAACTATCACAATGAAAATGCAGAGACCCGAACATCAATGCATATGAGGCACCATTTTTTAACATTCTCCCACTTTCCAAAGAACTTACTTCCTATCAATCAACGCATGAAATATTTGTATCACCCAAGAAACCCACAACAACATCTATAATGTCCACCATCTTAGGCAATAGTTCCAACCATCCTCCAAAGGAAAGGAACAACCCATGGTGTATATACACTAGTTTAAACCGAGACACCAGCAATAGAACCAATAGACAATAAGGGAATCAACACACTTCCACCACTCCACTGTGCTCAACAAGCTATACAAAAGCATAAATAACATCAAATTTAAATCCCAAACCGGAACACAACCGTGAAGTCATTCTGCCAAAAACAAGATAAAACACTAGCTAGAACAACAACTAGAAAATTGAATGCTCTCATCCAACTAATCAACCCACATGACTAAAAAATAGCACACAAAGTAAGTGCTACTTCATCCAATCACACATACCCCCAATGTATGTTCATTAGTAAACTCATGCCAACAACACATCCAACCCATCAACTGCAGATACAAGCTCCATGTACAAACTAGTCGAAGAAGACCAAACACATCTAGAAACTCCCACTGCATGGGTAATGTTGAATCTAAAAGAACAAGGCATAACGAGTGTACCAATAGCATAACATAGAGAGTGTAAAAATGTAGTTTCAAGGAACCATCCACAGTGATATGTAAAATCTATAAATTAATAACATGTAAGAATAATTCTCACCTCTAGACTTCACAGCTCTCCCAAGTTCTTCACACCCAACACAAGAAAGAGATAAAGAACCTCCAAGTTACCACCCAAGAACTTAATTGAAAAAAATAGCTCTGACCAAATCTCAAACCAATGTAAAATGAAAACAAACCTCCAGGAAGATAACCAAGAGAAAAGAGAGAAACCCTACACATCACATACATGTAGACCATCGTCCTACATACACCTCTAAATTCCAATTTTGTCAAGTATGATCTCCTTCAAAACCCCAAGAGAAAAGCCTTAAAATCACCCAATTTTTCAATCTCCAAGATCAAACAAAACATATATATATCACGTAATCAACATGGATGTAAGCCTCTCAAAGAAGATCAAACTATTTCATTTCCCATTTCAAGAAATATGCCCAATGCATCTCCTAAACTCAACATCAATTAATGTAATCACAATGTATAAGGAGATAACCATGCTATCCATATCTCACAATGAATCCTTTAGAATCATCTAATAGTGGTTCAAGATCCATATCCATGAAAGAAAGCATCAAACGCCTGAGAGAAACAATGGGAAATATCTCTCAAGAAAAAAACTTTTGAGTAGACCAAGAGTGGGTCCAATGAGAATGCTTCTCTAGGATAACCAAGTCATCATGACTTCTCCAAGAGAAATCTCCTCATTGGTCTCTATTGAAATCACGTCCAACCAAGGTGTAGGCTCCTTGGACTTCTTGTTGAAATATTCATCAGGAGTGGCCATCAACAACACTTCTCTCTATTGAGATTAATGGATGCACAGCCCCTGAAGCTCCAGAATCTTCAATGAAGGACTTTAGCCATGAAAGATAATCAACCACAAATAGAAGTGTTGCAACAATGGAATGTTGATTAAAGATTCTATTGATATGTTACAAATGAACAAGATGCTTGATTATATAGGAAAGAAGTAAAACCTAAGATGCATGAGATGTTGCCAAGTGTTATAATCTAACAACATGTGACAACATGTGAACCCTATGTAGATGATTATTAAATGATGAGATAAGTTCTAGAAGGAATCTTATCCCACAAACTAGGAAGGGAATATTATCTCATTTATTAAATGATGCAACCTAGGACTAAATGATTTATGACCTAAGTTAACTTATGCTAGTGTAATAATTAATTAATTAATTACACTAACACCCTCCCATAAGTTCAACTTAGGGAGGAAAATGCAATTATTATGCAAGATGATGATGGGTCCTGGCTACGAGGCCATGTTAGGTACCCATGTACATGATAGATGCAGAAAATCTCCCACAACCAAAAAAAAGGGGAAAACCCATTGGGAACAAAACCCCTCTCCAAAAAGGAGATAAAAAGCAAGAAAGATGGAAGAGTGATGTTTGGAGGACTCAACATTATCCCCCCAAGGACTACAACCATCACATATATATAAAAGGATAAAAAAGATGTGGACTAGATAGCCCCCCCATAAAGGAGAGTAGTCCCCTCTAGAAATTCCTCACTTGACCAGTGCGAAACTAAGTAGCCAAGTCAGATAGACCTAAAGAGAACCCATCCATGTACCACAAGTCTGAAGAAGTGAATGTATCCATCCCTGCTGAAGCAAATCTCAACTAAGAGGTGTGTAAGGAAGAAGATTGTGCCATGAAAAGAGCCAAGTCAATCCAACCTCCACAACCCTGGTAAGGAGGGGATGATGTGCTTGCTACCCTTGAATTTGGAGAGTCAGGAACAGGATGATCTCGATCCCAAAATTTTGTGAACTTGTATACCTTGGAATGATGATCTGCTTGACCATAGGCAACAAGAACACCAAACCTATCTCTGATGATAGCAAGTTCTGAAGTGAACTCAACTTTCAATCCCTTTTGAGCAAGTTGATAAATAGAAAACAAATTATGGGAAATATGAGGAATGTAGACAACATCTTCCCACCTCCTTCCATCAAGATCAACATCACAGAGACCAGCAACATAGACAATATCTGCATTTTCTATGAACATTCGATCAAAGTCGGAAGGCCTCAGAGTATCCCACAAAATATGTTGTTGAGAAGAAGTGACATGCCGGGAAGCACCGGAGTCAAGTACCCATCCATCTCTATTATCAACCAATGTAGTTATCAAAGCATTTCCCATGTCAAGATTTTCAACAGTAGCAATGCCAGCAATACCTAATGATGACTCTTCATGAGAGGGAGAGTGAGGAGATTTGACTGTAGTAGGTGGGAGAGTGATATGGTGATCTCTAAGTATTTTTCGAAGCTCATGTATCTCTCTCTTGAAACATGTATCCTCAATGTGACCAAGCCCATTGTAGAAGTTACACTTGGGCCTCTCCCTCTTTGGCTTGTCTTCCTTAGGCTGAGATGATGATTCAGAAGAAGCTCCTAACTTTGATTTTCCCTTGTGCTTACCCTTTCCTTTTGATGGTCCTGCCACCAATGCATGTGACTTTGTGGATGTATCAGCCTTTCACAAAAAGTCTCAAATTATGGCATAACAAAGCTATTACCAATACCATCCATGGTGGAATAGAAAGATGTAGAAAAAGAGGAAAAGGAACCTCTCAACTTAGATAACATCATGAATATGCACTCTTTGTTAGACTTATCTTTGCCATAACCTGAAAGCTGAGTTCTTAAAGACTTAAAGCTTACCAGGTAGTCTTCAATGGAAGGAAATTGATCAACAACAAGTGAGGCAAGTTCAGCCTCCAACTACAAGGCTCAAAAATCAATAACAGAACCAAAAATATCCTTGAGCTTGTCCCAAACCTCCTTGGGAGTCTGGCACCCCTCAATATGGAAGAATAAAGAGGTAGAGACATGTAGAGAAATGAGCCCCATTGCCTCTTCACATTTGATTTGATGTTGGAATTTCTTATATTCTCTGGTGAGATGAGGTTGATTCGCATTCAAGGTGGACCACAGTCCCTTAGACCAAAAAAGTATTTGCATACTGACCTTCCATGTGTGATAGTTATGAGGAGTAAGAATCTCAAATCCTGTGTCAACCATTCGAGAAGAACAACAATCCAAGACAAATATTTTCTGACAAAAAAATTTGAATGCAGATATCTAATGAACTACCAACTGAAGTGAGTCTTTTGAAACAAATTAAAAAGCTAGAAATCACCTCTAAACCCAAAAATTAGGGTTTCCACTTCAATTGATAATAAAATGTGATAGGAACAAAATCTGGAAAAAAGAGCACACCTCCAGAAAGTAGATGGAAATAGCTTTCCAATGATATATTTTTTGTGGATTTTTTATGTCGTATGCAGAAGTTATGCCTCTTGGAAGAATTATGCCTGATTGGTGATGCGCTGGCTAACAAGGTGCAAAAAATAAGCACCTATGGGCAAAAAAATCTGGGGCCCTTGGTTGCTGATATGACCTCAGGAAGTTCTCATAGTTTTAAAAAAAGCACCACCCCACGGGCGGCGTCGGAGTGGTAGTCCGATGGCAGGAGGTGGTGGCATGGCCAGGAGGAAGCACAACTTCAGAGATCGGCGGAGCCCTCGGTTCTGATGGGACCAGGGGCTATACGGTAGGGGCTTCGGTTAGTGGGCGGTGTCAGAGACTTTGACGGTGAACGAAGGTGATGCCCGGTGATGTTGGTCAATGGGACAGGGCTGACAAGTCTGCGGAGGTTGGCAAAAAACTGATAGATAAATTTAAATATTGCAATTTTATTTGCAATTCAAATTTAAATAAAAATGCCGATAGAAATATGTGTGTCGACGGAGGAAATAATTAACCCCAAAACAATAGCCTGCGAAAAATAATTCCTGCTGACTGGTGATTTAATTGCAGGTCGAACTCTACAAATTTTGATTTTTGAAGAAACTATAGAAATTTTTTTCCCAAAATAGCCAGAATTTTTTTTATTTTTCTACAAAAAAATTTCCTTGATGGAGGACTGAGAGGGAAGATTTTTTCTTGCAAACATGTATGGATTTGTACAAAAAAATGCAAACCCTAGATTGTACCTCAAATCCTCCCGGTTGAATCTACTCTGATTTTGACAAATGAACATGCGATCTATGGGTTTTGAGGCCTTATGGACGCAATGGAGAGGTTGGAGAGAGCCTGATCTATACCATAAATCAGCTTGGCTTCCGGGTAGAACCAACTAGCCTGCAACATAAAACTCCAAGCCTACAAGAATCTTGCACTCCAACTTCCTGGATCAAGGGTTGATGTTTCAATGGAATAGCTCTGATACCATGTTGAGATTAATGGATGCACAACCCCTGAAGCTTCAGAATCTTCAATGAAGGACTTTAGCCATGAAAGATAATCAACCACAAAGAGAAGTGTTGCAAAAATGGAATGCTGATTAAAGATTCTATTGATATGATGGAAATGATATGTTACAAATGAACAAGATGCCTAATTATATAGGCAAGAAGTAAAACCTAAGATGCATGAGATGTTGCCAAGTGTTATAATCTAACAACATGTGACAACATGTGAACCCTATGTAGATGATTATTAAATGATGAGATAAGTTCTAGAAGGAATCTTATCCCACAAACTAGGAAGGGAATATTATCCCATTTATTAAATGATGCAACCTAGGACTAAATGATTTATGACCTAAGTTAACTTATGCTAGTGTAATAATTAATTAATTAATTACACTAACACTCTCTTCTCAAGATAATTACAGCCTCACCTTATTCTCCATGTATCCCTGAGAACCTATAAACAATCATTTCATACTAAACTTCAATTTGCATCATTGTATTATCATGAAGTTCTCAAGCATATGATCAATGCACCCAAAACACAGAGAATCTCCAGACCATTATCAAAGTTCCAATCATTAGAATTAGGAACTTATCATGAAATCATGATCTTAAGATCCCCTTAGGAGATACCATGCTCCAAGTGAAAATATCATGGTATCAAGAGAAATGCCTCATGCCAAAACTCTAATACACAAGCAAGAGTATAACATGACATGAAACAACTCTAAACTAACATCACTATCAAGCACCACCAAAACCTTAGCCAAAGACTCTATATGTCCTCCATAGTTCAAGATGTTACACATCGTCAAATAGTGTCCATGAAAATGAAAAAGAACCCTTCTGCAGCAACAAGATCTAAGAGTCCCTCCTAGTAACATCTACATCACTAAAGAAGATCATCACCACCAAGCAATGAATCCACAGTCACTGCTAAAGCTCCCACTGAAATGTGACACCCGAGCTCTCCAAGCATCATTACCAAACATCTACTAATATGAAAAACCTCCAATTCCACTCAACATGTCCATTTGACAACAATACCAAGTGGCACCAAGATCTCCAAACCAAGCAGACAAAACCATCATTGTCAAAAGGAAACACAAACCAGTGTACCCAAGCTATCCATGACATCGTGATACACATGCTACAAGTCCCCATAGCTAACTATTCAGGTACTCTACACCATCCATCCTCTCATCTCAAAGAAACCACACCAATGCACAAGTTACCATACAAAATGCAATCTAACAAGTCTGCATCAACACTTAATCAACCTCGTTGATATAGACAGTCCACTTTCGAGTTGTCTCACTACAACCAATGTGTAGCTAATCCAGCAATCGCATAATTGAAAGATAAATCACAATGAATGTGGAAACCCATCATTGCACTGGAAACAACAACACTAAGATCTCAAAGAGAATAACCACACAAACAACATGACTCAAACACCAGATCTTTCTAAGATCCAATTCGCCAATCATGTCCACAACTTGAGCACCATAGTTAAGGGAAACTATTAAGCACCACCACATAAAAGTTGAGTGACTATACACTTACCAACACTCTCATGTAGAGAAGACATCACACCTCCTCACACCATTCATGAAGCATGCATGCAGAACTACAACTATCTCATCCAACAATTCCCCAAAAGCCAGGGTCTAGAAAATAGTTTACATTCAATATCTCTAAAAAATCACAAGTTTTTCTTGACCATGTACAACCTACAAAGTCCTTATGTTTATAAAACACCCATGCACACCCATATCCACTGCACATCTGGATGACTCAAAAATATGCATACAACCATCATAGTTAACCAGAACAATGGAATAACATGAATATGCATAACCATAGATTCTTTAAATGGAAATCTAAAAAACCCCTTCAGATCCAAAGAACATGAATCCAAGCCATGCAAGTACAAGGAATCCTTAAAAGGAACAAGTAGTATAGGAACTCCAAGACCATTCCAAACCAATTCCATAACCACCAACATGCACATGTATCCAAGAGAGCTAGGCTATTCAAAAAAAATTAGACCATCCAAAGATCAACTTCATAGCCTACATGGAATCATGGTAACAGAGAACACCATCTTCAATACTAGGACAAAGCACCCAACACAAGCACAATACACCATGGATAAATAACAGCCCAAGCTTCTCCATATCATCAGGAAGCCTCTCACACAGACACCCAGTATGAATATTTTTTTTTGCAACACAACCACAAGCATAAACTCACACCCCTTGCATCAAGATTATTCACCATCAAATAGGAGCCTCATACCACATCATTACAATATGAACAACTCCATTTTCTCCATCTTCAGCATCCTTCACACTATGTTTTTTCTCTCAAAGAAAAAAGAGCACTTCTACTCACCAAATGATCAATCATCAGTCAACTCCTTCAGATCTCCTCAAGCTTTCTAGGCTAAGAAATCTTCACATAAGGAATCTATAGAACCGAGAAACACCAAGAATTCTTACATGCAAGAACATGTAAGCAAGCCACATGTGAGTCCATGCAAGTACATGCAATACACATGCAAGTATGTGCAACTCACAAACCTACACATGCAAGAAAAAGAAAATCCTGGAAGAAGAATCTGATACCACTTGTAGGGAAATCAAGGTCATCTTAGAATGAACATCTAAGATCAGTAGTACCTTCACTTACTTTCAAAACCATTAATTTAATTCAAATACACATACTAATATGCCACAAAGTGGAAAAAGGCATAGTTGATTTCCTACCTTAACCCTTCTGAGAAAAGCACATGCAATACAACCATTTTCAATAACATGCATCAGATAGATTCAATTTGCAGAATCAATCAATATGAAAGAAAAAAGATATGGACATATAGATTTATGTGGGGAAAACCCAATCAGGTAAAAAAACCCACACTTCAAAATGATTGAGCCATTTATTATTTAGCAACAAACAAAGTTGCAATACAATTACAGGCTCTAAGACTTTACAGGAGATTTACATCTTGTTCCATTCTAGAGAGAAATTGGCAACATAACCCTACTTCGATCTAACCTCTCACCTTCACATTGCAGACCATTCAATTATTTATACCATTCATTTTCAATCCAATGGTTCTAGATGGACTGGGAAAACCAATTGATTCCCAATTGTTGATCCAACTGTCAATAGGTTCTAGCCAATCATCCTTTTCCACCTCAACATCCATCAGGTCCCACTGAGACATTCTACATAGGTCGCCGAGTCACCCATCATCATATCGGGGGGACACCAATTCATCTCCCACCTATACAGGGAAGTCCTGCAACCGTACCATACACCACCTACACCATTGGCCTATCAGAGGGACACTCACAAAGGTTCCACTGATACCAGCATCTACTACTAATGAACCACTCCATTGTTCCATCGGTGGGACAAGCTTCAGTGTCTCACCAAAGACACAACTTCCCACTGATGAGTCTTTACCAGTATACAAGTCACTACTCCATCGGACCATTAAGGAAACTCAAGATAGAGTCCCATCATTGACATGAGGTCCTATTGATGAATGACCAAGGCAAGACATCAGGCTATTGCGAAGAATTCTTGGAAACTCCCACTGATATGAAGATGTCATGCCGATGAAGTACATATTATTCCATGTGGTCCCTATGTCGAGTTAGCATGGCTTAAACCAATTATCGCTTTTTCCCTAACATCTTAGGTCCCACCTTAGTCATTATTCCATCAAGGAGACCACCTTCAGAGTCCTACAGATGAAATAAATTCCCATTGATGAAGCCTATGGTCGATATGTCAGAGGTTTCCAAAACCTCACAACCCACGACATGAGGTTCTATAGTTTCAACTTCTCGGGACCTTGTGACATTGCCACAATGCATCGGTCTATCGGGGAGACTCAAAATAGAGTCCCACCAACTGCTACTAGTCTCATTGAAAATACCCTTCATCGGGCTATCGATAAGACTGCTGACTCTATCCCGACGATATCCAACTGTCACAATGACAATGTAGAGACCCAAAAATCAGTGCATTTGAGGCACCATTTCTCAACACAATTGTACTAAAGAACAAGAATAATATAATAATTATTTTTAGTAACTTAATTATTTCATTATAGTTAATCTAATTACTCAGGAATTATTACTAGTCAATTTGAGCTATATTGTCCATTTCACGAAAACAAATTGCATAGCCAATCTAGGGTCTTTTTTCCATTGGGATAACTCATCCATATGACATGATCAATACAACATGGTCAATTCAGACCAAAAATCCATTCAATATGGGATGGGGTAACTTAAATATCCATATGAGCATATAAGAACAAGAAAATAATCAATATGCTATGGCTAGAGTCTTAGACCCATTAAGACCAACCAAGTCTTGAGTCACTTACAAAATATTATAGTATGCCCATACTATTATAGATAAGTATGAAACCAATCCACCTTGGGGATTATTTTGAGCATCAATGACTAGTGATGGGTCCAAATATTAGTTCATTTTCTATTGCTTTCATATATACTTTCAAATACTTTTAGATATACTTTCTAGACAATACTTCCATATTATACTATCTTTTCATACTTCTTATGTAGACTTTGACCTAAAATATAATGATGGAAATATGGTTATAATATACTAGTATTGTATGGTTTATATGTAGATATGTATGAAATATGGATGGAATTCTATTTTTTGATTGTGATGGTTAGTCTTGTGTACATACTTTTCAAATAAACCTGTTTGCAGCCAAAAGAGGAACTGTATCATGTAGCAGTTGCAAGATGAACCCGCAACAAAAGGAAGACTGGGACAACAAAACAGGGGAGTTCTAGATTAAGCTAAATGTGATAATTATTGGTTAAAGGAACCTAATGGAGGTTGAACATGCATCATTATGAAAAATTAATAAGCACTATAAGGAAGAACTCCTTTACTGATAGGATTTTGACAAATGTTTGTGTGTTTTCATGCAAGTCTGTTTTGCAGAGTTTTAGTCCTATTAGGATTCTTCGTTCTTTTCAATTATGGTTTGAACAATTCAATGTTAAATATATGCTCTTATATTTAGGAGTGAAAGTTAATTATTGTGGTTAGTTGTTGTTTTGAATAAGATTCCCTCAAGCCTGTATATAGTTGATGGTTGAATCCGTAGATAATTCAGTCGGTTTTCAATCTTTTCATTATCAATTATTTTTTAGTTTCAAGACATTATGGATATTTAGAATGATTGAATACAATTTGTGAGAATATCTTATGTAATATTTCATGATATGGAATGAATGAAGTCAATTTCACCTAATGTGTAGAATATGTTGGTTTCAGTTAAGTGAGAACAAGCACTTGATCAGACCACTCAAGGTAACTATTCTTCACTTCATTTTCTAGTTGTTTATTCTTGTTTAGTAATTGTTTCTTGTTTATCATTACTTCATGAACTTTATGCAAGTTAAACTAGAATATCATAGTTCTCTTATTGTTAATGAATGTTCATAAACATGCATAGAATGGTTAACCAGTAGTACTATGGAGGTTAATTTAGTTGTCATTAGTTTTTATCAATTTGAGTTGACATCGTAATGTTTTATTAGTAACAGTTTAGTTACAGTCTATGATGTAGGTACCCGTAGCCACTAGTTCTAATTTATGTCTTTTACTATTTTACAATTCTATGAATTTATAGCAAGTAGAATAACTTGAGTTTGATAGCTCAGGTATTTTTGAGTCTCTGAAGGCATATACAATGTTGCACCATCGCGAGTTTACAAACCTTGGGTTGACATTTTAATGTAGTCTTTGCAATGTTGAGTGGATTGTTTAGTCAGATAAACTTCTGAATTATGTAGGCTCTACCAAGTTTACAACACATTAGTTAAGACTCTACATTTTTTGTGTCATTGACGAGAATGGTGCTATCTTCATAGACTTATTTTTATAGCTTTCATAGTTTACATTTTTTTTAGCATTAGGACTGTTAGACTTAATCTTTTTCAAAACCAGAAGATAGACTATCTTTGTGAAGGACCATTGAATATAAAGCCATATTTCATGTATACAGAGGCAAAGAGATTCCTTAGGATATTTATTTTCTCTTCATTCCATAGTATAAATTGGTGAATCTAGTACTCAGAGCAAAGGTAACACTAGGGTGAAATCACAATACTATATCTCACTTTTTGCCCAAGATGGACATTTACATCAATATTTTTAACTGAATCTTCATCTTTTGAGACCTATAGTAGCTAAACCGTTAAGAATTTGAAAATGATGTGAACTAGTGATTTGTGGAAATTTTTGTGTAGATTCTAAATATATTTTTTTCCAATTTTTTTGAAATAAATCATGAATCTTTCAACATCTCTTTTAATAACTATTTTTAAACAAAAAACATCTTTAGAAAGTAACGTTTGTGTCGAACAACATAAATTTTTTGCTATAAAGGATTAAATTCTAATTTTTAAAATATAGATTCTCAACATCAATATCTAGGGAAAGGATTTTTTTAAAAAAAAATTGTTACATTTTTTTAAAAATTTAATTTTTGAAGTCACTATAACTATAATTTGGGCATACGTGTGTGTCATACAACCTAACTTGTTGTGTATATATTGAAATTCATTTTTTATGTTTTGGGTGAAACAAGGACATCAATACCTAGGGAATGTGTATTTTTTGAATATTTTTTACAATGGTTTACTATTTTTCCACCTCTGCACAACAAAGAGCTTGATCTTTGGAGAAAAACCTATGTTTAGTAAAAATTGAAAATTAAATACATGATAAAATGAAAATATATCAAAACTATACTTGTTGGAAAGCTCATTTCAAGGGCTACAATCTTGCAAAATATAATTTTTAAAGTGATGTTATTTAATTCCTCAAAAGGTAAATAAAAAAGTGGTTTTTTTCCAGCATTTTGATAGGTGTGAAGGAGATCCATTGTGGGTATGATTTAATACTATAGGGGTTCTATCCAAGGGGGTTTGATCTAAGGGGGTGTTATCTTTAACTTTTCAACTAAAACCATTTAGATTGAGCCTCTCAAGACTTAAATCATTAGCTTTTTCTAAAAATAGTGATTTTAGACAAACATTAGCACATCCCAAAAGTGAGACACATGATTGTGGTAGCAGCCACTGAAGAAGAAAATTCCTTTTCACCAACATCTAGCGCATAGATAGAGGGAACATACCACATTGGGGATGCAATGGATGATGATCCTAAATGTCCAACATTTGAGTTCCCCATCACTAACCAAGAAAGGGATACAGTGTTGAAGACTATCCCTCCTTCAACCTTACCAATCTTTTATGGGTTAATGATTGAGGACATGCAAACATTCTTATTTGAATTTGATGTCATATGCAGAAGTTATGACTATACTTCTAATGCTCATAGGCTCAAAATCTTCCCTGCCACTCTAAAATATGTAGCCCTAAGATGATTCATGTGATTAGGAAAGGATGTTGTTCTTGATTGGGACACTATGAAGACATTGTTCTTATAGAAGTATCAAGACTATTGTAGGGCACTTGATAGGAGGAAAGATGAAATTTTCAGAATGTCACAGAAGGATGATGAGCCATTAGAAGATTATGTGGAGAGATTTTAGTTTTATTTGAAGAAAAACCCACAAAACAAGTTGTCAGAAGAGTCCCTCAAGTTAGTCTTTTTGAGGGAAGTCAATGATGACTGGATGGATTCCTTGAACCTCATAGGGAAAGGAGAAATTTCATAGATACCATTTGAAGAAATCTATAAGGTCTGCAGGAATTATTCTAGGACCTTCGCTAAAAGGCCAAGAGGAGATAGGAAATCCACTATTGGTAAATAATCTATAGAGGTTTTGAAGATAGAATTAAGCAGCCTGTTATCCAACATGAAAGAGGATATCATCAGCCACTTAGCAACTCAGTTGGATACTCTCCACATTAAGAAGTAGGAGGAAACTAAGGCTATTCTCATTGAATATTTTCCGAGCTATAGGCAAAGAAAAGAAAACTATAAATGCAAGAGAGTGGCTAGTATCCAACAAGATAAAGTTGAGAAACCTGATTTTCAGCCAATTGAACGAGATGATGGACAACTCTTTTATATAGCACAAAGGAGGCCATGGAAACAACGACAAGGTATGCCACAAGATACCCTCAAATTTAATTCATCCTTTCCTATTGGGAATCAAAACTTTTTTGCTTAGAACTCTCAGTCTTGGCTAGCAAACCAAAATTAGTGGCAAAACCCTCAACAATGGCCAGAACCATAGAAAAATTGGAAACAATAGCAGCCAAATCCTTGGCCACAAAAAAAATTCCAAGGTTCCAATTATAATCCACAATGGTCAACACAACATAATCAATGGCAGCTTGAGTGTCAAAAAGGCCAGTAGTGGTAGCAACAAAATATGAACTATCAACAACCTATGCTTCCACCTCCACAACAACGCAAGCTATTATGTCGAGCCATCAAATCCTACATACCAACCACCCAAGCAACCACAAGTACAGGTTCCCAACCTACACCTAACCCTAACACTAAGCCTATTCAATAGGCTTATACTAACGAAGCTATGCAATACCCCACTTATGGGGTAGAGGTGAGTGATGTCCAACTCAAATCAGGGAAACAACTTGCTAGACCTTCATCCCCTCAAATTATAGAGATGGAGGATGAGAAAACTATAGTTGAAGATTCAGATACCACACCTTTGGAACCTGAGTCAAATCGGGTACACCAAACTACTTCAAGTCCAAAACCACATTTTCTTGAACACTTAGCTATTCAAAAGCATCACACATAGGCTGAAATAGACCTCTTAGGTCAATTAAAGGATGTGAGAATAAAGATTCCACTTATCCAAGCTATCAAAGAAATCCCTATTTATACCAATATTATAAGGGATGTATTTCTTAAGAAACTAGGAAGAAAAAGTAAAGATCCTCAGACAATCCATTTCTTGGGAAGCCTTGTAGATATCATGTTAGGGAACGTTACTATCCCTAAATATTTAGATCCTGGTAGTCTAGTAGTGGACGTTAAGATTAATGGAACCCTCATTAAGAATACTTTGATAGACTTGGGGGAAGAAATCAATGTCATGACAAAAGAAACAATGCAATTACTTCAGTTAGCCAACCTTAGGTCTACACAAACTATTTTATAGCTAGTTGATAGGTCAAAAGTTAAGCTTGAAGGAATTATTAAAAACTTAGTTATTGCATGGATTCTTGGGAATATCCTACTGATTTTATAGTTCTACAACCAAAATTCAATCTTTCATCCTAGGAGGACCCTAGTTAGCTACAACTGATGCATTCATAGGTTTTAGGTCTAACAATATGATAATATCCAATGGGACAGTCACCAACAAATTGATTCTCTATCCTCTAGCCCAACCTTCTATTGACTTTGAGCAAACTATTTGACCCACTTTGGATGAGGAAGATAACTATTCTCTCCAAATATTAATGACCATAGAATGCAACCCTTCATTGGATGACCAAGATGAAGATGAGCTCATTGCTCACATAGTCCAGAATGACTATGGTAGGAGCCCGCAAAAATAGGACCGCCTTGTATGCCTACAAAACCCCTTGTAAAGTATTATACCCACCAATTCCACTGAAGAAATGTCACAAATCTTCCATTCCTTGCTACCTCAACAATGTGTACCCATTATACCAAGTCTTGACCTCTCATCTATTCAAGAATCATCCAAGGAATTGGAAATAGTTCCAGGAAAAATGTTAAACATAAAAAATTCCTTGACTAAAGAGCAACATAATTATCTACACACAGTTTTGTAGGCATACTCAACAACATATGTGTGGGATTACCATGATATGAAGGGAATAGATCCTAACTTATGTATACACAATATTTATATAATTGATGGTTATAGACCTATTTGACAACCTTAAAGACGTATGGATCCTGCTTTGAGGGAGATAGTGAAAGTTGAACTTCAAAAGTTCCTTGATGCAAGTTTTATCTATCCCATATTAGATAGTGAATGGGTCTCACCTTTGGTAATTGTTCCCAAGAAAGGTGGAAAATGAAGAGTTTGTGTAGACTACAAGGAATTGAATACAACAACTAGGAAGGACCACTTTTCTTTTCTCTTCATAGATCAAGTACTTGACTCTCTAGGTGGGAAAAAGTACTTTACATTTCTTGATGGTCTTAGTGGTTATAACCAAAATAAAATTGCTCGAGAGGATTAGGAAAAAACTACATTTTCATGTCCCTAGGGTACTTATGCTTTTTTATTTTTTCCCTTTGGCTTATGCAATGCTTCAACTACCTTTCAAAGGGCAGTCCTCAACATCTTTTCTGATTATGCTCATGACTATATGGAAATATATATGGATTATTTCACTGCATATGGTGAAACTTATGAGGAAGCCCTCAAAAATCTGGAAAAGGTATTAAAAATATGTAAAGAACACAACCTGTCACTCAACAATGAAAAGTGCTTCATGATGATGACACAAGGCATTGTATTAGGGAACTTTATATCCAGTGTAGGGATTCAGGTCGACCCACACAAAATAGAAATTATATCTACACTACATGTTCCACAAAATCAAATAGATATAATAAGTTTCCTTGGTCATGCATGCTACTACATGAGGCTTATTAAAGACTTCAGTAAATCTGTTGTACCACTATTTGTTTTTTCTAAAGGCATTGAATTTTAATGGAAATCATAGTATCAACACTCTTTTGAAGAGTTGAAGAAAGCCTTGACTCAAGTACTTGTTTTGAGGGGACCTAATTGAACTCTACCCTTTCATATGCATACAAATGCTTCAAATTTTTCTATTGGAGTAGTTTTAGTTCAGAAAGAGGGTAGCAAAGAGTTTGTAATTTACTACATCAACAAAATTCTTCAAGGAGTAGAGTTGAACTATATTGTTATAGAAAAGGAGATGCTTGCAATGATGTATTCCATTGATAAATTAAGGCACTACATTACTAGTTATTCAGTATGTTTTAGTATAGAACATACAACCATCAGATATCTTATGAACAAACTTGTAGTGGGAGGAAGATTGGTCAGATGGATACTCCAAGAATTTTACATTACTATAGTAGAATAAATTGATAAAGCTAATGTAGTGGCATATTTTGTATCAAGAGTACCAACACAATCAACTGAAGGAATGGTGCATGATTCATTTCCAAATGAACACCTATTTTCTCTAAATGTACGCATTCCATGGTATACCGATATTGCCAATTACTTGGTAATAGGGAAAATTTCATCACACTTTTCTCCAAGAGAAAAGTGACAAATAATACATAAATATTTTCCATATTCTTGGATATTAGGTTTTATGTTTATACTAGCCTAGACAACATCATGAGAAGATGCATAAGGGAAGATGAAATATTTGATATTATGAAAGCCATTAGGGGAAATTTACATAAAAAATGGGCCTCCTAAGGAAATCTAAAAAAGCTAAAATTATCTCATATAATACAAATTATTTAAATATAAAAAATATAAATTACTTAACTACATGAGTTAAGTGGGGACACACGCTTCTATTATAAGTCCTTAAAAAAGTGAAGTCCATCATTTTTAAAAAGTGGTAACATATATTTCTATTATAATTTATTAAAAAACTCAAGTTTACTTTCTTCATTATTTATTTTTTATTTAAAAACTCTTAAACTCAAGTTTGGTAACTTATATTTCTATTATAATTTATTCAAAAAGTCAAGTTCGCTTTCTTTTCTTGATTATTTATTTTTTTAAATTATTTGTTTTTATTTAAAAAGTGGCAAAGTAAAAGTAATTTTAGATATTTTATTTTTTACTTAGTATTTTATTATATATATATATATATATATATATATGATTTTATAGATTTAGATTTATTATGTTATGTACGTTTATTTAAATAAACACGTTTATAGGTTTGATAATAGTATATTTATATTTAAAAAAGTATGCTGAGGGATATCTTTTTTTCCATAGTCTCTTTGATTTTCTCATTTTCTTTCCTTTGCAATTTTTTTTGGTTTTTAATTTTTAATTTTTCCAATTATTTTTTCCATAGTTTCATAATTTTCTCCAATTTTTTCTCCTTCAAACAATTTCTAACTTGTTCTTTTTAATTTTATTATATTTTGTCCAATTTATTTGGTTCGTAGTTTTTGTGAGAACAATTTTTAATTTCTTTTATTTTTTTTTCCTTTTTTTTAATTTTTATTTTATTTTATTTTTGCTATATATTTACACGAAGATTGTAGAGTGCCTCTCAATGTAAATAGTGGTAAAGTAAATTTTATTTTACACTTAATATTTTATTTTATATAAATTTTATATATTAAATCAAATTTCATATTATAGATTTAGATTTATTATTTTAAATATGTTTATAACAAGTTTAATAATTATGTCGATAGGCATTCTATAGGTGGAGATGAGAGAACTCACTTTGTTTGTGTAAATATATAGAAAAAAAATAAAATAAAAAAACCAAAAACGAAATTAGAAAAAATTAAAACCAAAAAAGAAATTAGAAATGGTTGAAGCAAAAAAGTGAAGAAAATTTAAAAAATATGAAACTAATGGAAAGAAAATTTGAAAGTGGAAAAAATTAAAAAAAAAACAATAAAAAAGCTAAGGAAAACAAAAAGCATGGACAAAACTTGAGAAGATGTCTCTGCCATATTTAGATATATTTTTAAAAATATAAATATACTGGTTTTATTTTTGCAGCACTTCATAAATGATTTTTATGATTTTTTAATGTTTTTTATATTTTTTTTCATAAAGATTCAAAATATTTTTTTGAAAATATAAAAATTTCTATAATAGAACTTAAGAATATAAATCTAAAAAACAAAAAGAATTTTTAATATTTACTAAGATGAATGAGATAGAATAGGAAATGTAGAGTTAAATTAACCATCATGA
This sequence comes from Sequoia sempervirens, assembly GCA_007258455.2. Lineage (NCBI taxonomy): Eukaryota > Viridiplantae > Streptophyta > Pinopsida > Cupressales > Cupressaceae > Sequoia > Sequoia sempervirens. The sequence goes on from VDFB02000015.1 coordinate 295,150,432, forward strand.
GTTAATTCATAAGATTTTAGAAAGTTTTATTTTATAAAATAAATAATTTTATTTTTATTTCGGATGATGTCACCGTACAGGTTGATGTCATATTTTAGTTGATTTTTGATAACTTAAAAATTTAATGATGTCATCCTTAAGAGGCCCATTTTTTAATGTAAATTTCCCCTAATGATGTCATGATGAGCCATGTGGAGGTTATTTTACAACAAAAAGAATAGCATTTAAGATCCTCACAACTGGCCATTACTGGATAAATTTACACAAAGTCTATTATATACACAAGGAGTTGTGATAGGTGTCAAAGAATGGGTAAACCAACTAGGAGTGATGAAATCTCATTGCAGCCTCATTTGACATTAGCTCCTTTTGATAAATGGGATCTATATTTTATTGGACCAATATCACCTACTTCCAATAACAAGGAACACAGTCTTGTTTGCATTGATTACTTGACTAAGTGGGTAGAAGTAAAGGCCTTGCAGTTTGCTAGAGATGGAATGTGGATAAATTCTTGTATGAAGATATATTTACTAGGTATTGAGTACCTAGAGAAATATTCACTAATCAAGGACCGCAATTTACTTCTGACATAATTACCAAACTAGTAGAAGAATAAAAAATTAGACACAAGAAGTCCACACCTTACCACCCTCAAGCTAATAGTCAGGTGGAAGTCACTAATACAAAGATTGAAAGTATTCTCACCAAGTTAGTGCAACTACATAGGAGAGATTAGGTTGCAAGGTTACCAAAAGAATTATGTGCATACAAGACAACTTGGAAAACCACCACTGGTTTTACACCTTATGAGTTAGCATATGGTAAGACATCGATCCTTCCTATTGAGTTTGAATATAAAACACTAAGGACATCGGTAGAACTATAAATGGACTTGATAGAAGCTCAAAAGGAAAGGTTGCATACTTTAAATGGATTGCATGAAATAAGGATGGAAGCAATCCATCACAATGAGGTAGTACAACAACAAAGGATGAAGTGGCATGATCAGTACATTAAAACAAAGGAGTTCACTGTAGAGGACTAGGAACTGTTATATGATTCAAGGTATAAAGACTTCAAGGGTAAATTCCAATCGAGGTGGTTGGGTCCCTATGAAATCAATCAAGTTTACTCTAATGGGGAAATTAAACTAAATACAATAGATGTAGTTAGATTTTCACTTCTTGTAAACAACCACAATTGATTGAAGCTATATAAAAAGCCATTACAGAAAGATGATTTCATATTCCCCCTATTTCAACAATATGGTGCTCACAGTGAATCTAATACAAAATTTAAAACACATAATGACATTTCAGAAACACATGATATACTAGGCACTTCTAGTGACCCAGAGATTGAGCTACACAACTCATTCCCTGAGATCACTCTAGATTAGTTTCTCATTTTTATCTCACAAGCACACACTGCACATTATGATGATGTTCAAATTTTCTCTACATGGACCTATTTTTAAACATTCTCATAGGGTCCTGATGCCATTGGAACCTATAACTTAATAGGTTTCAACATTTAGAAAGGGCCCTAACACTACAGGTACCTGTAACACCTTTTGGTAGTAGAAAAGAAAAATTCAAATTAATTGGTGCCATATTCACTGCAAGTTCATACACATTCATTTCAAAATACCCACATGTAGTATCCATCCTTTCACAATAAGTACCTGCAACATAATTCTTTTGATTCCAATTCATATTCCAAATACTCGAGCTATCACATCAACAACTCATACCTGTAATAACCATCCCATCAATTACACCCACCACCCCACAATTCATTATCTTGCAACTATTTCTTTTCACATCAAATAAAAAACCATATACATTATTTTCAGTTTACACACGTGGTGCAAGGTTATCTCTTCTGGTCATTACTTCAGGTACACTATCATAATTAATATAGTGTTCTTTAAACTTTATTTCTATCTTTTGTATTAATTCATGCATTCAAACTATTTATATCACCATTTTCCATCATTTCATATTTTAACCACCTTTCAATCACAAACATGAAGTGAGGTCACTTTAGCAATTAAGTTGGGGAGAGGGTACAACTTAGTCAATCTTTTCGAAATCTACCACCAAAATTAATTCAATAGATAAAAATTACATGCAAAACCCTCCTAATTATATCCCATTTTTGTTTCCATTTCCAAATTGCTAAATTTCAAACCTTGAGAACTTGAGCTTAGTTGAACTTAGAACATGTCCATGAGCTCAAATTAAGTTGGTACTGAGAAGGGTATTAGTGTAGTTGGATGTACTCTCATAGCTCCAAGAATCACCTACAATGATAAACCTATCACACTATGAAGAAATAAGCAATATATTATTGCTCAACAACTCAGATCTAATAAAACATCAAATATGCATTATGTGAACAACTGTCGCATTGAATATGTTGACGTAGAGAATTGAAATACAATTACAATGAATCAATCCTTATGAAAAGGATGAAATATAACCCTAAATTAGGGTTCTATTAGAACATGACAAGTGTCCTCATAGGAATGAATGAGACAACATGTTCTAATATTATAGGCTTTAATCATGCAAAAAGAAACTAATTAATTAAAGAAAATAATGAAATAAAAACACTCCTAAGTTTAGCCTTAAGTGTAATAAAGCATAAAGTGCCCCAATTAATTAATGATTAATTAATTAATTAGGTGATGAATTTATTACTCTAACACCCCCCCTTAAGATGAACTATGGAGAAACTAAACTATGATAAATAAATACATGAATGGACGCATGAATGAATCTCACCCTAACAGCTGATGAGGTACCTGTGTACATAAATGAAAATCTCATAATTGGAGAAAGGGAGAAAACCACATTGGAATAAAACTCCCCTCCAAAAGAGAGAAAATAAAAGAATGTAATACGTTAATAGAAGAAGGATAGAAGGTGGATTACATGATACCCGCCAAAGACAACTTCTATTACATAAGTACATATACAATGGTCTCCATAGGATAGATATAAAGAGACTAGAAGGCCCCCCTACAATGAATAATCTCATGTCGCAATGGTCGATGCCTGATGTAGAATCCAAAAAGAGATCTTGTGGCAAATAACATTCCTCCCCTTGGGAAGAAACAAATCCAAAGGAAGATGTCAAAGAAACCCTATGAAGAGTGATGAACCAATATGTCTCATGATGTGTGCCATGATGAGATGTTGAAGAATCTATGTGTTTGAACTAAAATAAATGATTCCAAATCCAAATTGATGTGAAGACTCTTGAAATACAACCTCTGAATGCACTAATAATGGTGGCGTATAATGATAATTTGACTACCAAGATAGAAGATATGTATGTCCTCAATATAATCCTCAAGATCTGTAGTGTGAGACTCAACAAATAATGATGTGTCTACAAGATAAGAATCCCATGATGTAGCAGAAAATGAATGACAGTCATGATGTTGAACTGAATCCATAGGGGCCAATGTGGTGATATTGATGTCATCAGGAACAATGAATGATGCAAGTTTAATCTCAGTATGAAGAGTAGAAACTAGGGGACAAGCCTCTGATCCATCAGAATGTGTAAGACCTGCTAGATACTCTAGGTCCTCTAATGTAGCATCATCAATGGGTATAGAATCTATAGTAGCCATGGGTATCAGAGCACCAGAGTTCCAAATTGCTAAATTTCAAACCTTGAGAACTTGAGCTTAGTTGAACTTAGAACCTGTCCATGAGCTCAAATTAAGTTGGTACTGAGAAGGGAAAGTTACAATTTCTAGTATGGTAGTAGAAATATATGAGGAAACTAAAGGAAGGTGGAGGGTTTGAAGGTGGTAGAATAGATTGAGCTAAATTTTTAAAGTTGAATTGAATACATTAAGTAGAGAAAGTAAGCTAGAATGGAAGGTGATGTCATCTGAAGGGAATCAACAACTCACAAGAAGATTCTAGAGGATGAAATGGTTCTACCCATTTTTACTAGGGTTGGATGGTTTAGCTATTTCCTAAAATTAATAGAAATCAATGATGATATGACAAGAAGGTTTGTACCTACTCTTGAATATGATGAAGCTATGGTGAAGGTGTTATCAGTAGATGCATTCAAGACTACTATTACACAAGTCACTAGGTTACTAAAAACTGGTGCATAATTTCTAGCACGAGCTAACGTAGTGATGCAGAGTAGGGGAGATCTCAACATCTCACAAGATTTGGTGTTTCTTGCTTATAGCCTTCAATGAATGAAAATTAGGTTTCAACCCTAAATGGGTCATTCATTCTTCAAACTGGTAAATAAACACTAGGAGGGCTCTTAATGGAAATAGGATGATAGCAAATAAGTGTTAGAAATGCACAAGAACTTAGGTATATCAAACTTCAATTGTTCTCTTGCCAAATTTACCCTAGGCCAAGTAGGACAACAAATTAGTTTTTTCTGACATAACCTGTAGAGAAGACCTCATACCCACAATCTAAAAACGGTTTTTACTACCCTTTTGGGATATTTTGAACATATCCAAAAATTAGGTATAGTTTCTTTGAAACACAAGGCTCAAACTTAGACTATCATTCCTTAAAGCCTAAAAATATGGGGGCAACAAATTGAGTTTTTTGGCCATAACTTTCTATGTAGAAATGATATCCAAAATATAAATATATTTATAAATACCCATTTGGGCTTTATACAAAATACTTCAAAACCAAGGTGGTTTACTTTGTACATAAATCTTCAAAAATCAACTTTTCTTTTGCCAATTAGATCTAAAACATAAAGAAATCTGACCCAAGGCATCATCAAAACATGCAAAAACTTTCTCCCCTAAACCTACAACTTTATAGAAATTAAAAAATCCTATTTACAACCATTCCACCAAGTTTCATGAGGTTTCACTAGTGGAAAGGTGATTTATTCAATTTTTTCTTCTTTTAAGGCACTAAACCTAGGGTTTTCAACCAATCTAGGGTAAATTGGATCTAAAACACTCAAATCTTAGTGAAATTTAATGAGACAAAGTGTAAAGAAAGTAGACTTGAAATTATCCATCGACTCTAATTTACTTTAAATCATGAATTAATCGTACAAGGTCATACCAAGCTCCGAAACATCAAATTAACGTTAAAAAATGTAGAAACAAGGATGTCTTTTATTGATTTCACTTCAAAAATGTAATAACCAACCTTGGGTTTGACCTGCCCAAGGCTATTTAAACATGTACCAACCATTTACAACTAATTTTCAAACTACATCCATTCTAATTCCTTCATTTACACTATGTGACTTCATATTCCCTGTTTTTGCACTTTTACAACAATGACAACATTTTTGCAAAATGAACAACTTATGCAACTTGACACTCCAACCCACCTAACAACTTAAAATAAACTCCAACACATTTAAAATTGTCTTCTTAGACCTTATTGCATATTAATAAATTAAAAAAAAATAAAACATTAACTTTTTACCCCTCTTAGGCATGAGAACCTAGGTGCCTTTGCACCATACTCCTAAGGGGAAGAAAAACTCAAGTCCACTTGAGTGCAAGTTTTCTCTCTCTTATTGGTCTTCCAAGTATTTGGAAACTTTTCTTTCATCTCTACAACTTTCCCTGGATCTTTTTTCTTTTTCTTTTACCATCTCTTACTAAGCATCTTCTCGACTTCAAGGTACCAAAATTTGAGCTCTTATTCATATTCCTCAGTACCACCATCTATGTCTTCATCTTCATCATTCAAATACAATATGTCAACATATTCATCATCCATAAAATAAAAAAATGCAACCATTACCTCCATTTTTTTTGTAGCATCTTCTTCACCATGCGGTGCATAACAATCTGCATACATTGCATTCACTTCTCCTTTTTCTTTATACCCTTTTCCATCTTCATTTTCATCTGCTACACCTATAAACACACACTCACAAATATTGTTAGAAATAAAAAATTTATTTTCAAGGGACCTATTGTCTTCATATTTTTCCTCTTCCTCATATGGATTAAGCTCTTCCATCATCATCAAAGACTCTCCAAATTCTGTTTCTACTACCCTCTCTTGCCTTCTTCTCTTCAGAATAATCTTTTTGATAGGTCATTTAACCTTCTTCCTTATTGGCCAATGCCAACATTTTTCTTGGTTTGCTCTCTCAAGCAACTGTTGCATCTCAAGTTCCATTTTTTTTTCCATTTCTTTCAAGGTGTGTCTCAACTCTATTATCTCTTATTAAACATTCATCTTTTCTTCCTTTTCATTTTTCTTCTTCATCTCACTTTTCTCCTTTTTTTTTACTTTCTTTCTTTCTTGGTGTCTCCTTACTCTGCAAGTATCCATGGACTATTCTCCTCAACAAATACATTATTCTTTCTCAAACAAGTCTCTTTCACCTTGTGTCTTCTTGTCTTCGTGATACCTTACCTAGGTTTCTTCTTTTCTTCAATACCTAGTATTTTGATATTCAAGCTCTTGCTTCAATCTGCAAAAAGACAACACATAAACTCCAAAAACTTATCTTGCCAAAATCTTCAGGCTCTAATACCATTTAATGCAGAGTAGGATAGATTTCAATATTTTAACATCTCACAACGAGATTTGGTGTTTTTTGCTCATAGCCTTCAATGAATGCAAACTAGGTTTCAACCCTAAATGAGTCATTCATGTTTGAAATAGGTAAATCAACATTAGGACTCTTAATGGAATGAGGATGACAAAAAATAAGTGTTATGAATGCACAAGAATTTAGGGCTAGCAAACTTCAATTGTTCTCTTGCCAAATTTGAGTACCATTTGGGAGTTCTTGAACATATCAAAAATTTAGGTATGGTTGTTTTGTAACACAAGGCTCAAACTTAGACTGTCGTTTCTTGAAGCCTAAAACATGGGGGCAGTAAATTGAGTTTTTTGGCCATAAATTTTTGTGAAAATATGATATACAAAATGTAAAAATATTTATAGATACCCATTTTTTATTTATATAACATACTTCAGAACTAAGGTGGATTACTTTGTACGGAACCCTTCAAAAATTGACTTTTCTTTTAACAATTAAATCTAAAATATAAAGAAATCCAACCTAGGGCCTCATCAAAACACGTGAAAAACTTCTCCCCTAAACCTAAAACTTTATAGAAGTAAAGAAAAACCTCTTTGCAACCATTCCACCAAGTTTCATGAGGTTTCACCAGTGGAGAGGTGAGTTATTCATTTTTTTCTCCTTTCAAGGCACTAAACTTAGGGTTATTAACCAGTCTGGGGTAAATTGGCTCTAAAACACTCAAATCTTAATGAAAATCAATGCAAAAAAGTGAAACATAAAGTAAAATCAATTTTCTATTGACTCCAATTGTTTTTAAATCATGGATCAATCGTGCAAGTTCATACTAGGGTCTGAAACAACAAATTAATGTTCAAAAATGCAAAAACAAGGATGTCTTTTATTGATTTCACTTCAAAAATGTCACAACCAACTTTGGGTTTGACCTCCTCAAGACTATTTAAACATGTGACAACCTTTTAGAACTAATTTTAAAACTACAACCATTCTAATTCCTTCATTTACACCATGTGACTCTTCATATTCCCTATTTTTTTCACTTTTACAACAATGACAACATTTTTTGCAAAATGGACAACTTATGCAACTTGACACTCCAACCCACCTAGCAACCTAAAATAGAATCCAACACATTTAAAATGGTATTCTTAGACCTTCTTACATATTAATAACTTAAAAAAAACAAAACATTAACTTTTTACCCCTCTTAGGCATGAGAACCTAGGTACCCCTGTAGGTACCCCTGCACCACACAGTTGTAGCTAGGGCACAATTTTGTGTATAAGGAGAGGAATTAGACTCATCATCACAAGGTATGAAGATACTTTATATCCCCTGATTGTGGAAAAATTATGCTTCTTACATTGTTAGATATATTACCTATGATGGTAGGAAGAACCTTTTGTATACAATTCATTTCAAATTACTCAGTCACCTCAGGCATAATAAGTTAGTGAATGTACCAAAAATTCTTTACAACATGTTGAAATAGATGGTATCAAAATACCAATGAAAAAAAAGTGATACTTCTTATCTCATCACTATTTAATTGCTTTACTGATAAAGATAAGTTTAAGGATTCAATACACACAAGTGAATTGGGAGGATTTTAAGGAATGTACAGATATTAACAATTTGTTGGATGCACCCGTGGTACTTGAGAATATAGAACCCAAAAATGAACTTGCAATGGAAGGGCCTCATGTTTCACCTATGGCTTCACCTACCCATAGCCAAGGTGAGCATGAGAAACCTGAATAATTAGAGTCTAGGTCACCTATAATTGAGGAAATACCATCTTCTTCAAGATCACAAAAATCCAAGAGTAGGAGAGGTAGTGCATCCACCTCTTCTACACCCTCTAAACCAAAAGAAAGGAAGGATACCCCAAATAAGAAGAGGGATACTCTGAATAAGGAAGAGGATGTTCCAAAGAAGAAGAAGGGTGTTCAAAAGGAAAAGAAGAAAGTTGAGAAAGAAATACTCACACCTAGACGTTCAAGTAGATTAAGAACACAAGGTGCCATGAGAGGAAACATAGAAAAACCTAAAGAAGAAGACAAGAACAAGGAACAACAGTAGGAAGATGTCACATTAGTGGAAACTGATTTTGAGGAAAAGGGAGGTATCCCTAGTAATGTGAGTATACCAGTGAAAAGGAAAAGATATGTAATAATAACTTTTGATTCAGAATCAAAAGATATATTTACTGTTAAGAAAACACATAGGGAAACCTTGGATAGTACCATTCATGAAGACTATGAAGGGGAAGGTAATGAGTAGTTTGTAGATACAAAGGAGATGTACATAGAGGAAAGAGATGTTAGGAAGGATATCCAAGAGGCATTGGATAGGATTAAAAACTTGGAGGAATTGATACAAAGCTATGAACAAAAGGACAAGGAAATAGAAAAAAATGCAGGAAATAGAGGAGAAAATATAAATGTATGGCCACAACACTAAGCTTGATTTACTGGCATAGTTGGTTGTCACTAAGACAAAGGATAGAGAACTAGCAGTGGAAGATGAGAAACCCCCTCCTATCAAATCTCCTAACTACCATACAACCTTGTCACTTGGCCATCAATTATGGAAGGTAACTATTGAGATTGTACAAGAAAAGGAAAAATATAAGAAAATGAAATCTTCATTAAAGAACATGCAAAGGAACTAGAAAAGAGAGACATGGAGTTGAGCAAATTAGTAGTCAGGTTGGAGGAATTAGTAGACAAGTTTGCACAGATCCTCAAATGCAGACCACCAACAAGGACATACACATTTTTCTATAGGAAATATTTCTATTTTTCAGTTTAATCGACTAATTAGTAAATAATCAGTTGGTATGAGTAGACAATTTGAGTTTCTTAATGTTTTTGTTGACTCCACACCTAAGGATCAAGATCAGTTGTATGAGTATTACTTACACTATTATGTAGTGTCAAATGAAATAGAATGGAACCCTCTAATGTTTGTAGGGGATCTTCAGATAAAAGCACTTGCATCATATTATAGAAATGAGAGACTTAAGGGTGAGATAATGGAAGAGTATGAGGAGAAAGAGAAGTCAATTACACTTCCCATAAGGAGAGGTTAAAAACCCTGATGCAGTCATTGATGAATGGCTGAAACTTATTGATCATAAGGGTGTGGGAAATGAAATCATGAAACTCAAGAAAGTAGATTATGAAAGAATGCAAATGTTAGTTGTGGATTTGGGAAAATAGTGTTACAAACATATACAAAATAGATGGAATAGCGTAAATCCTGAATTATAGAAGAAATAACCTCATTCAATGTATAATTTTACTGACATGCTTCAAAGGGTACATAGGTACATAGCAATTGGTGTGAACAAAATTGGGTGCTTCTTACCTTCCATCCACCTATCCTCCTCTATCTAGTTCCATATTGTACTGGGTGGAAAGGTGAAGAAGGTCAAAGAGTAGGAAATATCAGAATGAGTCAATTGGAAGAATATAGAGGTTTTTATTTGAAACAGGTCCAGGGATTTGATGTTGTAATGGACTTAAGGTAGATCACCTTGCAATACAATCAACACCCTTAGTTTATTTCTTGGGGACAAGCAAAATTCTAGTTAGGGGGGGTTATGGGTCCAAATATTAGTTCATTTTCTATTGCTTTTATACATACTTTTAGATATACTTTTCAAACAATACTTCCATATTATACTATCTATTCATACTTCTTATACATACTTTCACCTAAAATATAATGATGTAAATATGGTTATAAAATACTAGTATTGTATAGTTTATATGTAGATATGTATGAATTGTGGATGGAATTATATGTTTTGATTGTGATAGTTAGTCTTGTGTACATACTTTGTGAATTAACCTTTTTGCAACCAAAAAAGGAACCGTAGCACATAGCAGTTGTAGGATGAACCCACAACAGAAGGAAGATTGGGACAAAAAAGCATGGGAGTTCCAGATTAAGTTGAATGTGAGGATTACTAATTAAAGGCGCCTGATGGAGGTTGAATGTGAGTCATTATAGAAGGACTCCTTTACTGATAGGATTTTGACAAATGTTTGTGTGTTTTCATGTAAGTCTATTTTGCAGAGTTTTAGTCCTATTAGGATTCTTCTTTCTTTTTAGTTATGGTTTGAACAATTCAGTCTTTAACTATACACTTTTATATTTAGAATAAAATCTAATGATTGTGGTTAGTTGTTATTTTGAATAAGATTCTCTCAAACTTGTATATAGCTAATGGTTGAATCCAAAGATAAGTTAGTTGGCTTTCAGTCTTTTCATTATCAATTATTTTCAATTTCAATACATGATGGATATTTAGAATGTTTAAATACAATATGTGAGAAGATCTTATGTAATCTTTCATGATATGCAATGAATTAAGTCAATTTCATTGGATGCATAGAATCTATTAATTAGATTTGGTTTCAGTTAAGTGAGAACAACGATTTGAGCAGGCTACTCAAGGTAATTGTTCTTCACTTCATTTTCTAGTTGTTTATTTTTATTTAGCAATTCTTTCTTGTTTATCATTACTTCATGAACTTTATGCAAGTTAAACTAGAATATCATACTTTTCTTATTGTTAATGAATGTTCATGAACATGTATAGAATGGTTAACTAGTAGTACTCTGGAGGTTAATTTAGCCGAGTCATTAGCTTTTATCAATTTTGAGTTGACACAATAATGTTTTATTAGTAATAGTCATAGCCACTAGTTGTGATTTATGTCTTTTACTAATTTTCAATTTTATGGATTTCCAACAAGTAGAATAACTGAATAGGATAGCTTCGTTAGTTTTGAATCTTTGAAGGAATATACAATGTTGCACCATCACAAGTTTACAAACCTTGTGTTGAAATTTTAATGTATTCTTTACAATGTTGAGTGGATTGTTTAGTCAGATAAACCTTTGAATTGTGTAGGTTCTACCAAGTTTACAACACATTAGTTAAGACTCTACAACTATCATTTAATTAATTAATTTATATTTCTTTAATTTAGGTTTATATTTAGGATTGTCATGAAAGAAAACCTCATAATGTCCTTTGTACTTATGTACTAAATAGAAATTTCATATTTTAGAAGTTACATACATGCCTTGTATCCATGTAATCAATGTATATGATAATCATTATATGTAATATATAGTTCTGATTTAATCTATGTTTATGTAACTATATGAGTGGGTACATAACTCTTTCTAGAGTTCTATTTCTCCATATATTTTTTGTTGGAATCCACCCACTTAGGTGAAGTAGAGACGAAAAACCTAGATAACATCTACTTGCAAACACCTAAAGGGTTGTTTGACATGAAGTTTTAATTTTGAAGATTTTAGGTTTATCTAAAATATAAGGCTTGTTCAAGGAAGAATTCATGTTCCCTCAAACTTTTTTTTTTCCTTATATCTCCTCATTGATTTAAAGGTATGGTGCCATAAATTTCATCATTGTTGTTATGTTAGGCTACAAGTGTATTAGTTCAAATGTGATGACATGACCATTCAATGTGAACCAAAGGCACCATTTTACTGTTTCCTAATTTTGGCTACCAGCTAAAATCAGGTAACTTATTGTTTATTCTTTTGTGTTTTCATTTAAACATTAAAAGATACATCGTGTTCTCCAAAGTTCATTAATGTGCATAAAGGAGATTGTCAAAATAGATTGCATTTATTCCAGTTTTTAAATTACATACAAATAAGAAAGAGAACCAACATGTATTGCAAATGTAATCTTTATTTATAATCATGAGCGTATAATGTCCCTCACAAGCTAAGGGACTAGCTATTCTAATGCTTATAAATAAAAGACTATACGCCTATAGATAACAGAAAATAAATTGCATATAATATGAAAAGGGACCTGTCATTTCCTATTGGAATGATGAATACCATTGTCTTGGTCTCACAACATTTCGATCCCTCTCGCTGCCCTGCTTCTATTTGATTCCCTGCTCACTGCTCCTAGGTTTTCTGCATCTGAAAAAATAGTGTTGTTAGAGCAATGAAAGATCCCAGATCAAAATATATGCAAAAAATCCATAAACATGTAATTTGATGTCCATAAGCATAAAAATAGCATCATACAATAAGTGTCCATGAAAACAAGAAAGGAGTAATCAAACACACCTATGATATGCTTTGTTTATCTAACTTATTTTTTCCTTGTGCAGATTTAGGACAAGTCTATGTTATTGTTCTAATTCAACTAATTTCAACATGTGGTGTAAAATGTGGCTCCCACGAGGGTTGAGCCCAACATGCTGACCTATAATGTTTTAAGAGGGATAGGAAATTGAGAAACTTGATCAAATCAATGATAAACATATTCTTGATGCATTAAATCAATATGGAATCACATCAGCTGATCAACTTTCATTATTAGATTCAAAAGATGCAACACATAATGTGAGTTGTCAAGAAAGTCACACTTCATATTTTCACAATGAATCAATCAATAGGCTACCATCATGTCAAAAGGAAGGTGTATTTTTTTGGATATGTCTTTCAATCTTCTTAAGTGGATCCAAGATCCATTTTATTAAAGAAGTAAATGGTTTTTGTGATGCATCAAGTTCAATTATGCATCTATTTAAATAATGAAGGAGACATCAAGTTATGCAAGAAACCATCATAAGTCATATGGGGCAGCAAGAAGGAACAAAGATAATCATACATTGTTGCATGAAAGATAGTATCCAATTCATCTCACCTCAATCCTATTGGACAACCACACATCACTTAGGATGGTGAGCTTTCAGGTCACCACCATAAATGACACATTTCTTCCCAATAGGATTAAAGAAAAAGGAATGGTAGTGAGTATAACTGTAGACATCCAAATTTGGGACACTTAATTTATCCAAATTTATCACTTTTCATCTAAACATCCTCTTATCTGAGTTAATTAAGTAATATTACTATTATTTAATTAATATCTTTAATTCTGCCAAATCCCTAAGGTATTTAATTAATAATTAAATACCTTACCCTCCTTAATCCTTTTCATCAAATGAATTAAATAAATATTACATTTATTTAATTCCTCACATGTCATTTTTATCTAATCCTAATCCATTTCCTAATCTCTTCATTAAGGGTGTGCACATGCCTAATCCTTGATTAGGATGTGTCACATCCTCCAACTTTTGCAAGTTGGCTTTTAATCCTAATTATCCCCTAATTATCTTCTAATTACTGATTAATTAATCTTAATCAGTACCTTGGTCAACTCTCCCCATCCCCCAAGGAATTTTTAATTCCTTTTTATTCCTCCAAGAATCCCCTTTTCCCATGCATCTTCTAGAAACTTTGACTTGTCACATCAAGTCACATGTGACAAACTCCCACCTTTTGGGAACATTGTCTTATCCACCAGATTCTTCCAATCATTGTGAATTTTTAATTCACTTTTATTCACCCAAGATTCTTCCCATCTCTCAATGTACTTGCAAGGTACTTGTACTTCCTCCACCTCATGTACATTTTGGCCACCTCACTTACACCTCATCTTCTCTTAGCCACTTCACCCTCCACATGTCAAGATGTGAGGGCTTGTGGGTTCTCAACCCACCTTAGCCCTTCATCTTGGCCTTGTTGGATGCATCTTGACCATTGAATTCTCTAGAGAATTCAAATTCTCTTATAAATACCCCCCTCCTCAAGGGAATTTTCAACTTCTTCATTGGAGCAACCTTATGCTGCCAATTTTCATTTTCAACACTTAGCAATCTTGCAACTACATGCTGTCAATTTGTAGTCTCAATCCTTTGCCACCATTTAGCCATCTCTTTTGATCATATTGCACATTGAATCTTGCATTTTAGCCATTCAAGCAATCATCTAAGGAGCACACAAATCATTTCAATCAAGAGCCAATCAAAGAGATATCAACAGCAAGGAAGGTGAAACTGTTTGCATTTCATTTTATTCATTTCCCTTTTTGTTATATCACTCTTTTGGCTAATCTTGAGGTGTCCTTGGTATTTTATTATTTGCATTCTTAAGTTATTTTGCACATTTAGAGTAGGATAAATATCAAGGTATACATTTCTGACATGCCCGGTGGGACCCACAAACGGGTTCTTGCATTTAACCCTTGTTTTTGGCTAAGAATTGTGCAGGAAAAGGTCGCAGAAAGGCAGAAGCGCCCCTATTTCTGCCGCAGAAAGGCGGAAGCGCCCCTGTTTCTGCTGTAGAAAGGCAGAAGCGCCCTCTGTCCTACTGCAGAAAGGCGGAAGCGCCCTCTGCCTTGCTACAGAAGGGCAGAAACACCCTTTGGTCTACTACAGAAGGGCGGAAGCGCCCTACATCTCAAAGTTTTACTTTCTTCTAACGAGTTTGTTGTAATTAGAGATAAATTTAAAAGGCTTTTCTAACACGTTTCTTACAGTGGAAGGGGCACAACTTTCTTGTTTTCTTGGAAATCTGATAAAGTTTACTGCAGAAAGGCGGAAGCACCCTCTAACCTTTTGTTGCAGAATGGCAGAAGCGCCCTCAAACCCTTTGTTACAGAAAGGCGGAAGCACTCCCACTTTTGTTGTAGAAAGGTGGAAGCGCCCCCATTTTGCTGCAGAAAGGCGGAAGCGCCCTGATTTTTGCTGCAGAAGGGCAGAAGCGCCCCAAAACAGCACAGTTTGGAAGGTAAAACAGTCATTTTAGCTTCGTTTTTGCTCCCATTTTTTCCTATTTTCAAGTAGTAACCCTCTAACGTTGTTTTGGCAAGGATATTGGTGTTTTTTGCTAACGATTTGCAACATATTGTGGCATAATTTGACCAAGGACGAAGAAGAAGACAACTAACATTTGTTTGCAGGATCATCTATTTGATCAGATTTTTGAAAACTATCTTTGCTGCTTTGGAATATAGGCTAATTAGGGGGAATAAAAATTCATTGTTTGATGTGATTGTTTATTTTTGTTACCCAAGGGGGGGCATTGATTTGTTTTCACTTTCCCCTTGCACTTCGTGTGAGCCTGGGGAGTAGTTGGAAACAATTAGTGTCTTCTTTTTAGTGGGACCTGCTTGGGGATTTCATCACCCCAAGGGACGATTCCAACCACATGTACTGGTGGGGTATATAAAGGGGGGAGAACGAAAGTTGTACCCCAATCCAGTCATGTCATAATTGGCGAAGCGTCGAAGCTAGGGTGATACCTAAATAGACATGAAGAGTTGGTTCGAGCCTTTCAGTATCTCATTGGGGTTCCCGACTCACACTTGTGATGGGCTGGTGTTCACGGTTGTGCCTCACATACCGAGAGTATATCGAAGACTCCCTAGAATCCTTGTGCATCCTAGACTAAGACCTTGCCTAGCCATACCCCTAACATTAATCATAGGATTGTGCTTGCTTGAAGTGTTTTCTTGTGAAAAATCTATGAAATCTTTGATACTTTGGCCTTACTTTATCATTTTGCATCATTGCCATAGCCATTGCCATCAAAACCAAGCTCTGTCTTACCGTAGAAAGGTGGAAGCACCCTCTATTTTTCTGTAGAAAGGTGAAAGTTCCCTTTGTTTTGCTACAGAAAGGCGGAAGCGCCCTCTGATTATGCTGCAGAAAGGTGCAAGCGCCCCTGTTTTACTGCAGAAAGTTGTCAACGCCCCTAATTTTGCTATCAACGCCCCTGATTTTGCTATCAGCGCCCCTAATTTACTGTAGAAAGCTATCAACGCCCCTGATTATGCTGTCAACACCCCTGATTTACTGCAGAAAGCTGACTACGCCCCTGATTTACCGTAGAAAGCTGATTACACCCCTTTAACTTCCCGGGGCCATCATTTACAAACCGTGCATCGGATCAACTTCATTCAAAAACCAAAATTGGTTAATTTTTTGAGCTCTATCTAGTGGTACCTTTTGTTTCTTCCTATCTAATCAAACCAATCCATTCCTCTAATCAAATACCTACAATCATCTAATCAATCCAAGCACACCAATCCTATCAAGTTCATCCAATCACAATTATCCAATCAACATCATCTAATCATTTGATCCTATCCAATCAAACTGATCTATTACTTTAATCAAATTCATCAATCATCTACCCAATCGAATCATCCGTCTATCGAATCCCATCAAAATCAAAAGCAATCCCATCCAATCATCCTAATTTGAGCTTTTGTCCAATCCTAATCTGAGCTTGACCAAAATCCCGATTTGAGCTTTAATCTGTTCCCATCCAAAATATTTTATCCATTCTATTTATCATTTCATCATCATGAATCCTCATCCTCCATCAATAGTAGTCAAGGGAAACCCTAATTATGTGGACGATGATAACGAAAGTCTTTTCGATCAAGAAGAATATGACATAGATCCCCTTGATGCTATCGTCACTAGTAAGCTTTCTCCACCCACTTTCCACAATCCAATCACCCCTTCCAGTTATCTCGTTATGTCTTCATCCATGCCCAATCATGCTCCTTATGCTACCTTTGACAAGGGATATCCGGTACCTTCCCCTTCCCCATCTACATCATCCTCTTATTCAACATCCACATCTTCTTATCCTCATCTTCCATCACAATATTCCTATTACAATTCCCCATACATGACCCCCTATCCTAATCCTCTTTCCCAGTCTGTCCATACAAATCTTACATCCACACCCTTTTACCTTAATCCTACATCCACATATCCTAATCATAATCCATCATCCTAATACCTTTATTATAATCCATCCCCCACATCCTCTTGTCCCACTACACCACCTATATCCTCTTGTCCTAATCCACAATCCATGTCCCCCTATCTTAATTCACCACTCCAATATCCTTACCTTAACCCTCCATCCAATCCTAGTCCTCCATCTACTCCTAGTCCTCCATCCAATCCCATTCATCCATCTACTCCTAGTCCTCCATCCAATCCTAATCTCCCATCTACTCATAGTCCTACATTCAATCCCATTCCTCCATCTAACCCTAGTCCACCAATCCATAATCTCTCATCCATTTCTACCACCCTAGCCAAGCCAATCATATGCAAGTCTCTCATTTTAGAAGTTCTCCAAGGACTCATTACAAAGAAGCCATCCCCAACTCCACATCTTGAAGTCATGGAACCATGCCATCTAGATCCATCATCCACGGTCACTAGTGATGAGACCCTTCTCCATACCATACCTATTATTGACGTTACCACCCCTAGTATTGCTCAAACCATTGAAACCATTAAACCCACTAAATCCATTGAACCCCCACCTCCTACTCCAAGAACCACCGAATCCATTGAAGACACCCAATTCTAATCCACTCCTACTCCTAGATCCACCCAAAATCCACTCCTCCTCCTAGTAGCACCAAAACCCATTCCAATGAACCTCATGAATATTTCATCCCTCCATCTTCCCCTTGAAGAGTCCCAACAAGACTCCGTTACCATGCCTCCCACCCACGATGAGTCACACCAAGAGTCTAATCCAAAGCATGCCAGCATATCCCCTTCTCTAGATCAAGATCCTACCATCCCATCTAGTCCACCTCAAGATCACAGTCCCCCATCCGTTCCATCCCATGATCCCTTGTTATTCAAGCTTCCTCTCATCTCATCTCTATCGCATGAGCCTACTACCACAAATCCAGATCCTATCATGGCCCCTACTCCCTCTCTTGATGTTGCTATCCCATCATCTCCTTCTCATGATCCCCCATCATCACCTAAAAATGCTATCCCCACACCGCTTGCATATCCCCTTGGTCCTCTCACATTCCTCCATGGTGGTCTCCTCGCAGAAGAAAAACAAAGCATATACATCAACCCTCCTCTCCCACCTAATAATGAACTCGCATCATTCTTCCAGAATAACAAAAATCCTGTCCTAGATCGAATACTCAAGAGAATGAACTATCAAGGAAAAGGTTTAGGCCTTCATGAACAAGGTATTATAGAGCCCATCCAAGCTAAAGAACATTTTTATCCGCAAGGTCTTGGATGTACTACTCATGACTCGCAATCCAAAAATGTTGGTACAACCTCTAGGCGTCCTCAATGAGCCTTTACCAAAAGAAATATAGGCTCTTCCCATCTCCCCACCAAATCATATGTGGCCATCCCTCCTCCTCTATCGTATCACCTCAAAACAACTGTCCATCTTCCTCCTTCATCTTCTCCATCCATTTTGTCCTTACATCCCTCCATCTACCATCTCCAATCCTCCATCTACCATGCCCTTGTTTCCTCCAGGTCCTACGTCTATTTTGGGCCCCTATATCCCAAAATCACCTCCTCCATCTCGTCCTATCCATCCTTTCATCCATTCATCACCTATCCATCTCATCCATCATAAACATCCCTCTCACATACCCCATAGTCAGGATCAACAAAGGCACTTACCTAAACATCTTCCATCTACACATAATCCCCATACTCCTACCCCCATCATTCCACATCATCCATCTCCTCACACCCATCCCATTGCTACTAAAAGCACTTTGGTTGTTAAAGAAAAATGCATCAATCTAAACATCCACATGAATCAAAAGCTTCCCATGTCCCTCTAAAAGACATGTTAAAGCAAAGCAAAATCAAATCCAAAATCCAAATCAAATCTGTAGGCCACAAAAGCCCACCAAAGCAAAGATCAAAACCATGTGAATCCCAAAGAAAAAATATGCAATTCCATCACATGAAAAATCTGTAAGAACATCCAAAGTCGCTAATCCAAAAGCTTATCATACACCCCTTTCATCTCCTAAGTCTGTTTTGGGTCCTTATGTCCCGAAATTCACCATTCCATCTCCTCCATTATCCCCACATTCTCCATCCCTTAATCCTATTATCTTTCCACATCCACCACCACATGTGCCTATGTTGGTCTTGAACACATCTCCCCATCACATATCGACCCCATCATTCTATCCATACCCTTTCCAACATCCCATCCATTATCCCATGTATCAACCCCATCAAATCCCTCTAATTCACCCTCATGCGTAATCCATTTAGCCTAATAAGGTTGTACCAACATCCAACAGTCATTTCAAACATGGGCTCTTAACACCTTGATCCTTATCACATGTCTTCTAAATCTACTTATCCACTTCCTTATCCTTACCCATCTCCTTCTGCATGACATCCAAAAAGTCAAACATCCAACAAGCCAAAAATCCAAAAAATTTTAAAAAAAATTTTAAAAAAAAATAGTAAAGAGAAATAATCCATCCAATGGTAAAAACTTGGCAAACAAGCACCTTGAATAAGTACCATGATGAAAACCTGGCAAACAGGCGTCATGCGTAAATCCCCATCTGCACTTGGGGGCAACTTCCTGATATGCATTCCCTCCATCCGCTATGCACTCGTCTTCCTGTTATTCATCCTCTTCATGAATCCCCCCCATCCCACCTATCTTCCGCATACTACCATCATATCCCATTTATTATATCCCATTTATCTCCCATCCCTCCATCCTTCTTGTGATCTTGATCAAAATAGGGGCACTTATCTATGCATGCTTTGGACACCTATTGGTATATATTCCCTTCATCCATGCTCTATCATATTCCTTAGTCACCCATCCTGTCCTCATCTAGTTATCTCCTTTATCTTCCCATCCACTTGTCTTCCATCCCTCATGCCTCCCCATATATGACATATCTAGGGTGGGGGCATCTGTTTCCTTTGTGACATAGTCCTTGGAGACATCATCTATCACAACATCCCTTCATCTCCCTATCCATCTATCATAGCATCCCTTCCATCTCCCCATCTATATCTTCATATCCATCTATCCTAGCATCCCTTTCATCTCCCAATCCTTCTGTCCCTATCCATCTATCACAGCATCCCTTCCATCTCCCCATCCTTATCTTCCTATCCATCTATCCTAGCATCCCTTTCATCTCTCAATCTTTATATTCCCATCCATCCAAACAATCCCTCCCCTCCCCCATCCCTATATCTTTATTCAATCTGTCATCTTTATCCTCATCCCCTCTCATCCCATCTCACAATCCCTTGTCATTGGTATCTGGCTATAGGCCTCCCCCCATGCAACCCAATGCCATTTACCTCATCATCATCACCCCTGCTTCTCTTACACATCTTTTCAATGTTCTATCACTTTTCATCACTCATCTATCTATCACATCATCCTCCCAAGTCATTTTAATGCTTTGATAACTATCACATCCCTGAGCTTTATGTGATCGTCATCATCCAATCCAATCCAACAGGTCTATCCTATCTTGTCGTATTGGTCCCATCTTTTTATGCACTTATCCTATCATCATCCATCATCCTTTATCCATTGTTTGCCTTTGGTTTCATCGAACTACATTGCCCCTGCGCTTTCACGTAGGCAAGGTCGGTCATTTGATCTACCCCCGGGGTTCCATCATCAAACTTCATTGTCCACTTTTCTCTTCTATCGACTGTCATCGGTCTTTCTCCTTTTGTCCATCCTATCTTTACCATCCATCAAGGTCTCCATCTTGGTCAGTTGCCCACCTTTCATCGAACTACTAGGGCTCTGCGCTTTCACGTAGGCAAGGCTAATCTTTGATTGGCCCCTAAGCCCCTAGGTCTTTAAGGTGTGTCAGTCTCGTGTCTTGTCTTCCTTGTGTCATGTGGTCAAGCTATGCCCTTATCTAGCTGGTTCTTAATAAACAAGACCCACTTACATCAGGAGATCCAATTGATTTTGCACATCCCGAGTCATAACGATCTTTTAGTCTAGTATCCATCATTTTTGGTCTCAACAGGATGCATCCTTCCTAACAGACCTCATCAATCCCATCCATCCCCTTGATCCTATGGCAAAGGACGTCTAAAATTGATTGTGATATTTTGATACTTTTGGATTTTGTTTATCATTTGAGCTCCCTATCATCACTTGTCAAGGCTACCATGATCCATCATATTATGGCATGTTTTGATTAATCCACATAGGGGCATATCTTGATCTTTTCTTTGATTGTGTCTTCTTGGTTGTCCCACATGGTACCCACCATGATCCCCAGGGTCTTGTGTTATGTTGGGGCATCCTTTTGTGCTTGTGGTTATCTCAATACCTGGCCCGATCAAGGTCATCACGACTTTGGGGAGTTGGGATAGCCTTCTTATCTGTTGTGTTTGTTTCATGCATTAGACACTAATCCGCCTTGGTTCCACATACTTTGGCACTTGGTGTCTTATGCTATAGCAAAAATCAGTGCTCTGAAAATGGCAAATTGCATTTAGAATTGCATTTCATTTTCATCCTTCTTCACAATCCCCCCATCCCTCCATCATTTTTCCTATCTCTTCCCCCTTGTATTCCTCTGTCCTGCCCTCTGGCTCCCCCCGTCACAGCCAGACGGAACCGCCCTGCCGCAATGAGGCGGAACCGCCCCCTATCAGGGTGGCACCGCCCCGCCCCGTTTTTCCTCCCCCTGATTTTCACTAATTTTGGCCTTTTTTCAACAATCTGATCTCGACCCATTTTCTTATTTTTCCTAGCGAACAAAACCCATGTCTTGAAATTTTAAAATTGATTTTTGATTTTTACACCACACTTCCGGAGGCCATAACTTTTGACTCGTGTCGTTTGAGCTGAAATTTGACGGTGGTTATGAGATAACGAGTGGATTTCCAATTGGTTTTTGAAAGTCATTGGAACCCATTTTGACACATTTTGGGGCCTCAAACTTTCATCTTGACCCCCAAAATCCCAATTTAGTGTTTTTTTCCAGCATTTTGAAAAATTGTTCACTCATCACTCGACATGCATATCTCGAATTTGGGATGTTAGTTGGAAATTCATCCTCTCTCCCCAATGGGTATTTCTTGGAAAAAATTGGGACTCCCAACAGTATATCCGCGAAGTTTCCTAAAATGGCAAAACTTGACAATTTTGAAAATTGTCAAATCAGGAAAATCCTGATTGTCAACACCTTACGCCCTTTTAAACCCCAAAACTCGGTGTAGAATCAATCCAATCATATCTTTCACTCATTCTAGTCTTCAATACTCATCTGAGCTTTAATCTTATCCCAATATGAGCTTAACCAAACCCCTACTCTGAGCTTTCGTCTAGCTATAGTCCTATTCTTTAGATGTCAAACCAAATCTTAAGATCCTTCTCTCCATCTCACATATCAATCTTCTCCTCACCTGTTCAATCTCGCACAAATCACCTAATCAAATGCTTGGTCTTGTCCCCAGTCTCGTTACCAGCCTTGACCCATCATCATCATCATCCATTAGTATCCTTCCCTATCCCTTTGGTGTTGTTTTGGGATGTATCCTTCCCTCATCAAAAACACTTTTATCATCATCATCGGGAGGTATCCTTCCCTATCCCTTTGGTGTTGTTTTGGGATGTATCCTTCCCTAATCAACAATACTTTTATCATCATCATCGGGAGGTATTCTTCCCTATCCTTTAGTGGTGTTTTGGGATGTATCCTTCCCTCATCAATACCACTCAGTGGGATGTATCCTTCCCTATCCTCGTGTTGTTTCGAGATCCTTAATTCCCTCATTGACAACACTCCATCCATCATCAATCCATTTTGGCTTGTACCTTAACTGGGGCAACATCACCTTTTGTCCTCAAATCCGTTTGTGCTTCATCCATCTCCATATCACTTACTCTCTTACCCATCACCTTGCATCACCTTCCTCATCTACCCTTGCATCACATCATCTATTTTGAGACCACACACGTGTTCTCTTCAACCCGCATGTCCTCTCGAGGGGGCATTCCCTACTCTTCATCTTCACCCCCATCGTCTTTCTTCCTAGTCATCCCTTTGATGACTGGGGCATCTTTTCCAATCTAACCATCTCCTTCTGGGTTCTATATTTTAATATTCTTTGAAATGATGCTACTTCATAACACCATCTCAAAGAGGGGAAAAATGTAGACATCCAAATTTGGACACTTAATTTATCCAAATTTATCACTTTTGTCTAAACATCCTCTTATCCGAGTTAATTAAGTAATATTACTATTATTTAATTAATATCTTTAATTCTGCCAAATCCCTAAGGTATTTAATTAATAATTAAATACCTTACCCTCCTTAATCCCCTTTTCATCAAATGAATTAAATAAATATTATATTTATTTAATTCCTCACATGTCATTTTTATCTAATCCTAATCCATTTCCTAATCTCTTCATTAAGGGTGTGCACATGCCTAATCCTTGATTAGGATGTGTCACATCCTCCAACTTTTGCAAGTTGGCTTTTAATCCTAATCCTCAATTATCTTCTAATTACTGATTAATTAATCTTAATCAATACCTTGGTCAACTCTCCCCATCCCCCAAGGAATTTTTAATTCCTTTTTATTCCTCCAAGAATCCCCTTTTCCCATGCATCTTCTAGAAACTTTGACTTGTCACATCAAGTCACATGTGACAAACTCCCACCTTTTGGGAACATTGTCTTATCCACCAGATTCTTCCAATCATTGTGAATTTTTAATTCACTTTTATTCACCCAAGATTCTTCCCATCTCCCAATGTACTTGCAAGGTACTTGTACTTCCTCCACCTCATGTACCTTTTGGCCACCTCACTTACACCTCATCTTCTCTTAGCCACTTCACCCTCCACATGTCAAGATGTGAGGGCTTGTGGGTTCTCAACCCACCTTAGCCCTTCATCTTGGCCTTGTTGGATGCATCTTGACCATTGAATTCTCTAGAGAATTCAAATTCTCTTATAAATACCCCCCTCCTCAAGGGCATTTTCAACTTCTTCATTGGAGAAACCTTATGCTACCAATTTTCATTTTCAACACTTAGCAATCTTGCAACTACATGCTGTCAATTTGTAGTCTCAATCCTTTGCCACCATTTAGCCATCTCTTTTGATCATATTGCACATTGAATCTTGCATTT
The DNA here is from genome assembly GCA_007258455.2 of Sequoia sempervirens. Classification (NCBI taxonomy): domain Eukaryota; kingdom Viridiplantae; phylum Streptophyta; class Pinopsida; order Cupressales; family Cupressaceae; genus Sequoia; species Sequoia sempervirens. The sequence continues at coordinate 295,174,824 of VDFB02000015.1, forward strand.
TAGCCATTCAAGCAATCATCTAAGGAGCACACAAATCATTTCAATCAAGGGCCAATCAAAGAGATATCAACAGCAAGGAAGGTGAAACTGTTTGCATTTCATTTTATTCATTTCCCTTTTCGTTATATCACTCTTTTGGCTAATCTTGAGGTGTCCTTGGTATTTTATTGTTTGCATTCTTAAGTTATTTTGCACATTTAGAGTAGGATAAATTCCAAGGTATACAATAACAATGACTTTTAAGAGATGGAAAGGGACAATCCACAATAATCTCATACTATAGGACAATTACAAGTAAGTGGGGAGTGATGACCTATGATGCAACAAGATGACAATCCTCTAATTAGAAAATGCACAATAAAAGACTAAGTGGGCAGCCATGACTATCATAAAAGAAAAAGGCATGTTACAAGAATAGAGCTATTGCATCATGCCAAAGACAAAGAAGCAAGTCCACCTAAGAAGGAAGGTGCAACAATGGTTCTCAACTTGAGATAGAGCTAAGACAACTAATGTAGGATAGTGACAAATGCATGAGAAAGGCCATTTTGCTAGTCTCTGTTGCAGGACAATTTAGTGACTATGGGAAACATGATCATCACAAAAAGTAATATGCAAGAATCTATGAGGATACACAATGGATACAAGGACATCATCACCATAAAAATTAGTCACATTGTCAGAACAGGAGAAGATGCAACACTATTTAAGTGTATAAAGCAATGAACATGAAGAAAGCTAGCATGAATCATAGTGGATAAATCATAAGGAAAGAAAACATAAAAGACTTCTATTTGTCAATTTTTTTCTCTTCAAGATACTTGAGATACATTATGAAATACTACATTCTATACTCCTGCAAAGTCATTGTTTGTAGATCATCCTAGTAGAGTTCCTAGTGCTCGAAAAAAAGTGGAATTTAGTAAGAGCAGCTAGAACATCTGATAAGTGTTGCAAGCCATTCTCAATTTGAAAGTGAAGGTGTTGATAGGAACAACATGGCCCCATGAGTTCCATTTTTTCAACACAAAGATCTCAAGTCAAAGAATGTAAAGGAAAAAATTCTGATTCATTTCAAGAATATGGTGGACAGGGTTGTCTCTAGGAACAGTGATTCACAACTACATAATGATGAAGTTGAAATCCTTAATGATTTGTGCATTTGAAAGTGGAGTCATGGACAAAAGCAACATAATAGATGTTTAAGGTGTAGATTTTAAGACAATGATAATGCTCTTTAAAGTGTAAGAATAGTGACAAGCATTTTGGTCCAAGTACAACCAAAATGCATCATGAGAAGTACCCAACTATAACAATGAAGAGTGATAGGTGCAATGTGGAGTATAGAAGAATTCAGGAGAGAGAGTGTATTTATTATTTATTTCTTGCATTATAATGTAAATTTACATTCATGGTTCATTTCATAGTGAACATTCATCAGTAAGTGAAAAGCATAGTTTAAACATTGTGAACATCTATTACAATGAAGACAATGAGCTACAGGTTTATCTTCATTTTATCTATGAATTTGAAAGAAAAATCTACAATGGGTGACAACACAACTATAGCCATGAAAATGGACTATAGAGAGCAACAGATAGTGATATAAATAATATAAATGGATGTTGCCACTGTCACAAGTATTCTCTTTTGAAAGCCCTTATTAAGTCCTAACAAGTGAGTAGCAAGGGGATAAGTGGTAATAATATACCTTCATCTGATAGATCTGAAAACAATGATATCGACCATGGCCATGGAATATGGCATAAGAACAATGAAGGAGCTCCATCAGAGCATTCATAGTGCAATGCAGTGTTAAGGTTCTTTAGGGATGAAAGACTATTCCTTGTGCAATAGTCATTCATCAATAAACAATAACATTGCATTGAAAGTAAATGGTCACTAAGCTATAAAAACAAGGAGTCAATTAAACAAACAAAGATCTTTTTCATCAAGTGACAATCATGTGGTTTTCAATAGGAGGACAATCATATTAAATCTTTTGGTTTTGAATCTTCTCAATACATGGGCACATTGCAATTATAATTATGCTTCATGAGGTAGTTTGAGGAGTATTTATGATTTTTTTTTAAGAGCGCTATGGAGTCATTCATGAGGAAGCATGTGTGTGCATCTGGTATGCATCGAAAAGCCATGAAAAAGGATTTTAATAATGTGCCTACTGAGAGAAAAAAATGCCCCAATGAGCACCCAAAGATGTAGCTCAAGAGAAGCCCAAATATGTTTTGAAAAACACAAATAGGTAGCATGGAGACATTGGTAAAAGATATTACATGATTTTTGAAGAAGACCTGCCTGCTACTAGCAATAGGAGGTTTTAACATGAGGATTATAGATACAAAAAACCAAAGAACTAAAAAGTAATGTCAAGGAGGTAGAACACGGTAGTAAACAAAGAGAATATGATCATTACCATAGAGAAAGAGTATACAACCCACTGTAAAGAGAAGAAAAAATTCCTTGATATCGAAGCAGATGGAACTTTAAGGGCTCTCAAAGAAAACAAAGAGAATCTTCTATTTTTGCATTTTAAACGAAGGAAAATGCAAAGAAGCCACGACCTCAAAGAATGAAACCCATAGGCCGAGCATAAGGAGTAGTGTTCATGAAGGAATGACAAATGGTGCATGGAGGTTTTGACTTCTAGCCGTACTATGTAATGGAATTGAATCATTTTTTGCAGGCCATTTTCTCTTTATAGGGCATCATTTTATTGTGGAATGGTTGACAGTTGAGCTCTTGTTTCAACTGTCCAATTTCTCATGAAATTTCATTTGTATTATGATATTGCATGATCTTCTCATAGCAGGGTGATTACCATAGTATAAAAAAAACAAGATGCCCACATTTTAAAATCTATAGAAAAGAAGAAAAAGGAGCCCTCGAGTTTTACAGCTTTAATATTTTCAATAGAAATGAAAGCATCACCATTTTAAGAGAATGAAGAAAACACAGCCATAGAAGATAAAAGTTTTCCTATATCTTCTACAGAGTTTAGAGGATATGGCTGAATCCAAGCTAAAATTATACGTGAAGCACAAAAAATAGAGCTCAAAATAGAGTTGCATTCGCATATTATGAAGAATGATGCAAGATTATGCATACACATGGCTTATACAGGCTTGATTTTGGAAAGTTTCCAGCTATAACCGCCATGAAGTTTGCATAAAACCTCCTGCTGAACCCTTGATGGTAGAAGATTAGGTTTTCCAAAAGCTCAAAAGGTCACAAATGAATGCCTTGCAAACATTTTGCATCAATTTTGGTTGCTAGGGTTTTTTTCCCTAAACATGCCAATTGCAAAAAGGAATTTTTTCCTTTGTTTCTTTTTTATTTTCTCCTTAACTAATATACCCATGTGCTTTCATGCCTAATAAACTTTGTGATCCCCTTATATTTGCTAAGTATGAATGTTTTTTAATACTCTATTTTTTGCATTGACTCATATGGTCAAGTCATAAAATCATGGTGTAAAATATAGTTTAAATGATGTTTTAAAAATCATTTTGATTATGTTGATTAGTAAGCAAAAGGGAGTTATGGCATATGTTGCAATCATATAGGGTTTCTAGTTAATCCTTCATGCTTTGCAAGCATATGGGGTTGGTTGAATCAGATAGTCAACCAAGTGAGAGGATATTGTTTGAGCCTTTTCCTTTTGCATTTACTTGCAAATGTAAAACATTTAGTTAAATGGTGTAATTATAAACCATTTAATTAAATGATTTTTTTAAATACAAAATTGAAAAAAGCATGTGTTGATATGATCTAGTCAAAGGAGGTTTAGTTGAGTCTTGTAGTTTGCAAACACACTAAAAGTGTGGGTTAGAACAGTTTGAACAACATGTGGAGAATTTGAAATATTGACCAACATGTGGGATTGGTGAGTGGGTCATATTTGGCTATTTTGGAGGGAATGAGACCATTTTGGAGGCATTTTTTCATGTTTTTTCTGGTGGGTCAAGCCATGGATTGAATTTTCTACACTTTGGAGGCCTTTTGGAGTGATTTTGGAAGGTTATTTTTTGGCCTTTATGTTGCATCTGACTAGGGTTTCTAGAAGGACTTGTGTGAGACAGTTGTTTCAATAATTGCTTAAGTATCTTCAAACTTAAGTTTTAGGGAGTTCTCTATTTCTTTATGTAGGGTATTGTAGCTTATCTTGGAGCTTTTTCAAGTTGGAGACTACATTGTGACTCAGTATCAAATATATACAGTAGTATGTAACACCATTTTTATTAATGAAATTCAGTGTTTTACCTTCTCAGAAACTACTTTATTGAGTGTAGTGTAGTGATTGATGAATGTTCTTGTGAGTTTTGGTAACTCCTACAATTTTTGTCTCATTTTAGCATGTTTAGGTAGGATAAATATATATTGATGCAAGTTGTAAGTTGTGTGGGTGTTCAAATAGTCTTTTAGTTGTGAAAGATTTACTTTCCTTTAGAAATGTTAAGAGAACCAAACCTCCTTACAAAATACTTATGCATTGATATGTTAAAATATCTAAGTTGTGTCAAGTTAAGCCAAGCTTTTGATGAAATTGTGTGTGAAAGTAGTTGTATAGGTCTGAGAAATCAAAATAGATGCATCACCATAGGGGTTTAGTTTTTCTTTTCATGTTTATTTCTCCCCTTTTCCCTAGCAAGGAATAGTTTAGGTAACACCAAAAGGGGAGCCAACCCATAATCTGGAGGTTTGATTTCACAATAGGATACCCACAACCTGAAAACAGTCCCATGTTAGTCCAATTTTTTTGAGTTCTTTCACAACTTGGTAGAGGGGTGCAAATTTGGGCCACTAACAGTTTTGGCACGCCCGGTGGGACAGTGAACTGCCTTTCAGTTCATTTTACACATTTCATTGTTGTTGTTTGGTGTGTATAGCAGTAGCTTCCACCTTTTGAGGTGCTTCAAATACACACCTGGCGAATATGAATTTGAGTTTTTTGGTTTCAGTAGTACCAGTTCTGGTATGTTCATAATTTATTGAAAGAAAAGTTGATTTTCTGGCTTTCTAGTCTCTTGAATGAAAAAATATGTCTTCATTTCATGGAAGTATGTCATATTATCCTCCATTTCATGAAAATGTTGCCCATGCATCTTCCTATCAATCATATCATACTGAGGATACTATTAGTTTTATCCAAAATAACCCTATAGCAGCAGGTTACCAACATGTTCAGTACTCTTACCACCCACCCACCCCTACTCCATCATCATGCCAGCCAGTATATGCCTAGAACCAGCGTCAAGAAGGCTATTTTGTTCCAAAAAAACAATCTTGTCCTCATTTGCAGCCCCAAAATGTTGATGATATAAGGATTAGTAATATTAAAAGTATATTGCTAGATTTTCATAGGAAGTTGGATGAAATCAATAGAGAACAAGAGTATCAAATACAACGGCAAGAGTTTGACATGCATTAGGAATGGGAAGCTTACCAAGCCCATCTCCATGAGCAGGAATGGGAGGCACGAAAGAGGCAATTTGAGGAGAATCTTGCCCAACAACTTGCTATAAAGGATGCAGAAATGAGGCTAGAATTTTCCAAATAGGAGGTTTCCAAGTTCAATGTTCCAAGCTTCAAATAAGAGAGTGAAGGTTAAATCACAGCCACATCAACTATAGCACAACAAGAGGAGGCTAAAAACTTTGATGCTTTGGCATCTCAGTTGAGCTGTAATAGGGTAAAGATCAACCTTCCTTCATTGAAAAGAAAAAATGAGGATGAAGATGACCTTTTTTGGGATGATGTAGAGTCATTTGTTTCAAATTTAGAGGTCAAAAATTCATCTTCTAAAGAGAAAAATATGGGACAACAAGTAGTTGAAGTAGAAGAGGACATTCAAGTTTAATTTTTTGTTGGTTTATTTGATGAACTTCTAGAATTTATAGGTGAAGATGAGTAGTGCTTGATTGAACTAACCTCAATGCCCAGTTTTGAGCAGCAAAGTGATGAGATAACGACGAATTTGTTTGTTGAACTTCCTATTTTTGTGGATGATGATGGAGACACCATGCTTGTACTAACACTAGTATCAAATTTTGGATAGCAAGAAGATGAAATTCACTTTGATAGGTTGTTGGTTCATCAAAAGGAAGGTGGGGACAACCTGGTCTTGAGAGGTGAAAAGGTTGGTACTTATGAGAATATCCATCATGAGGAGTATGATCAATAGAGGTATGATTTGAAAGGTATGAGTACTCCCTTAAATGTTCAAGGAAAAAGTCATCAAGTTGATGTAAGACATGTCATGCATGAGGGAGCTAATCATGAACTTGAAGAGGACATGTTCTCGAGCATAATAGAGGATTTTTGTTCAGGACTCGATGATGAACTACTAATTTCTAAATCTGAAAAAGTGTGAGCAACACAACCAAATGGAAAAAACAGTCATAGTTTCATTTGAATCACATGAGGTAGCTCACTCCAATCATCCTGAGGTTGTGATTGTAGAAGCAACTGATCAAAGTAAACCCAACAAGATTGGCTTGAAGGTTATTCTTTCATGAGGATGCCCTATCAGGCATTTAGCTAGTTTGGAGGCCACTGAAGTACCAGAGGTCATGCTTACACCCAAGTATGAAGATGCAATTGAAGAAGAAGTTGATCTTGTAGTTGTAGCTAAAAGTGATTAGATTCAGCTCACTTGTCCAGTCTAGGACAACAATAGGCAAGATCATTATCAAGGTGCAAGTGAGTTTACTTGCATTTTTCATGAAACATTGAAATGGTCTATTGAATATCTACATGTGTTTCATGTTCTTTTAGCAATACATAATCATGTAATGCATTAGTTACTAATTAAAAAAGGGCGTTATTTTACAAAACTTGTCAATGGTTTTGATTGATCAGCTTATTTTTCTATTAGGGTAGGTTAGAATAGGTTTTTAGTTGCAACTTTCATTTCCCTAAGTGTTGTTTTGCATAGTTAGTTATTTTTCTTTGGTGTTATTGTGTGTTTTGAATAAGTCCCATGGTGTCATACATTGTTTTGATGAGTTACAACAACATACAATGTTTTTTTTGACTTGTGTTATCATTTAGATGACTTAGTACCCAATGGATAACCTTTAGGAAAATGGTCAAGATCTTTAGTAGGAAAATATATAGCAAATATTTCCAAAAATGTTACCTAATTTTTGCTGCTAGCTAAAACAAGGTAACTTATTGTTTATTCTTTTGTGTTTTCATTTAAACATTAAAAGCTACATCATGTTCCCTAGAGTTCATTAATGTGCATAAAGAATATTTTCAAAATAGATTGCATTTATTCTAGTTTTTCAATTACATACAAATAAGAAAGAGAACCAACATGTATTCCAAATGTGATCTTTATTGATAATCATGAGTGTATAATGTCCCTCACAAGCCAATGGACTAGCTATTCTAATGCTTATAAAGAAAAGACTCATGCCTACAAATAACAGAAAATAAATTGCATATAAAATGAAAAGGGACCCGTCATTGCCTAGTGGAATGACAAATCTTGTTGGCTTGGTACCACATCATCTCGAACCTTCCCACTTCCCTACTTCCCTTTGATGCCCTCCTCGTTGCTCCTAGGTTTCCCGCATTTGAAAAAATAGTGTTGTTAGAGCAATGAAAGGTCCCTAATCAAAATATATGCAGAACATCCATAAACATGTAATTTGATGTCTATAAGCATTAAAATAGTAGCATACCATAAGTTTCCATGAAAAAAAGATAGTAGTAATCAAACAAACCTATGATATGATTTGTTTATCTAACTAGTTTGTTCCTTGTGAAAATTTAGGACAAGTCTATGTTACTTTTCTACTTCAACTAATTACAACATGTGTAAAATATGGCTCCCACAAGGGTTGATCCCAGCATACTTCCGTTTGATGTCTTAAGAGGGATAGGAAATTGAGTAACTTGATCAAATCAATGATAAACATATTTTTGATGCATTAAATTAATATGGAATCACATCAGTTGATCAACTTTCATTATTATATTCAAAGATACAATAGATAATGTGAGCTATCAAGAAAGTCACACTTCATCTTTTCACAATGAATGAATCAATAGGCTGCCATCATGTCAAAAGGAATGTGTATTTTGTTGGATATGTCTTTCAATATTCTTAAGTGGATCCAAGATCCATTTTATTAAAAAAGTAAATGATTTTTGTGGTGCATCAATTTCAATTATAGATGCATCAATTTCAATTATGCATCTACTAAAATAATGAAGGAGACATCGAGTCATGCTTGAAACCTTCATGAGTCATATGGGGCAGCAAGAAGGAACAAGGATAATCATGCATTGTTGCATGAAAGACACTGTTCAATTCATCTCACCTCAATCCTATTGGATAGCCACACATCACTTAGGATGGTGAGCTTTTAGGTCACCACAATAAATGACACATGTATGCCCAATAGGATTAAAGAAAAAGGAATGGTAGTGAGTATAACAATGAATTTTAAGAGCTGGAAAGGGGTAGTCCACAATGATCTCATACTACAGGACAACTACAACTAAGTGGGCAGTCATGACTTGTGATGAAACAAGAGGACAATCCTCTAATCAACAAATGCATAATAAAAGACCAAGTGGGCAGTCATGACTATCATAAAATAAAAAGGCATGTTACAATAATAGTGCTATGGCATCATGCCAAAGACAAAGAAGCAAGTCTTCCTAAGAAGGAAGGTGCAACAATGGTTCTCAGCTTGAGACAGAGCTAAGACAAGTGATGTAGGATAGTGACAAATGCATGAGATAGACCATTTTTCTAGTCTTTGTTGTAGGACAGTTTAGTGACTATGGGCAACATGATCATCACAAAAAGTAATATGCAAGACTCTTTGAGGATACACCATGGATACAAGGACATTATCACTATAAAAATAAGTCACATTGACAAAACATGAGAAGATGCAACATTGTTTCAGTGTACAAAGAAATGAACATGACTAAAGCTAGCATGAATCATAGTGGATAAATCATAAGGACAAAAAACACAAAAGACTTCTATTTTTCAAATGTTTTCTCTTCAAGATACTTGAGATACATTATGAAAGACTGCATTCTATATTCCTACAAAGTCATTGTTTGTAGATCATCCTAGAAAAGTTCCTGGTGTTGGGAAACAAGTGGTAATTTAGTAAGAGCAGCTAGAACATCTGATAAGTGTTGCAGTCCATTCTCAATCTAAAAGTGAAGGTGCTAATACGAACAACATGGCCCCATAAGTTCCATTTGTTCAACACATAGATCTCAAGTCAAAGAATTTAAAGAACAAATTTGTGGTTCATTTCAAGAATATGGAGGACAAGATTGTCTCCAGGAATAGTGATTCACAACTACACAGTCATGAAGTTGAAAGCTTTAATTATTTTTGCATTTGAAAGTGGAGGAGCCATGGACAAAATCAACATAATAGAGGTTTAAGTTGCATATTTTAAGATAATGATAATGGTCTTTAAAGTGTAAGAATAGTAATAAGCATTTTGTTCCAAGTACAATCAAAATGCATCATGAGAAGTATTCAGTTATAACAATGAAGAGTGATAGGTGTAATGTGGAGTACAAAAGAATTCAGGAGAGAGAGTGCATTCATTATTGCTTTCTTGTATTCTAATGTAAGTTTACATTCACGATTCATTTCATAGTGAACATTCATCAGTAAGTGAAAAGGATAGTTTAAACATTGTGAACATCTACTACAATGAAGACAGTGAATTATAGGTTTATCTTCATGTTATCTATGAATTTGAAAGACAAATCTACAATGGGTGACAACACAACTATAGCCATGAAAATGGACTATAGAGAGAAACAAATAGGGTGATAAATAATATAAATGGTTGTTGCTACTATCACAATTATTCTCTTTGGATAGCCCTTATTAAGTCCTAACAAGTGAGTAGCAAGGGGATAAGTGGTAATAATATACCTTCATCTGACAGATCTGAAAACAATGATATAGACCATGGCCATAGAATATAGCATAAGAACAATGAAGGAGCTCCATCAGAGCATTCATAGTACAATGCAGTGTTAAGGTTCTTTATGGATGAAAGACTATTCCTTTTGTAATATTCCTTCATCAATAAACAATACCATTGTATTAAAAATAAATGGTCACTAAGCTATAAACACAAGGAGTCATTGAAACAGACAAAGATTTTTTTCATCAAGTGAAAATCATGTCATTTTCAAGAGGAGGACAATCATATTGAATCTTCTCAATAGATGGGCACATTGCAATTATAATTAGGCTTCATGAGGCAGTTTGAGGAGTATTTGTGATTTTTTTTAAGAGTGCTATAGAGTCATTCATGAGGAAGCCTATGTGTGAATTTGGTATGCATCAAAAATCCATGACAAGGGATTTTAATAATGTGCCTACTGAGAGAACAAAATTCCCGAATGAGCACCCAAAGATGCAGCTTTAGAGAAACCTTTAGACCCAATTTCGGTTGAGTATATAGGCATGTCAATTATTTTCTTGTTTCCTTCCTAATGCATACGTTGACCTTCAATTATGATCCTCTATGAATGTGTATCTAGTATCATACCTACTTGGTAGAATTCCCCTTGATGTACAAAACTAGTGGCCACAACAGAAAATCATGAGCATCTTCCACATTTATCTCAATTTGAAGGATAATATTGTGGTGAGTGATGGAATGAAATTTCCAAATAAGAAAACGGGCTAGTAACAAGGAAAATACAAAGCTTCCAGCATGGGTCTCTGATCTATTAGAAAATACATCAGCCAAAGAAGTTAACCACAACAAGGATATAGGATCCAATTATGGCAATAAGATAGAAAAATAATACTTGAAAAAGAATCGTGGCAGATCAAACAAGTATTGTGACCATCGTGTCAAATTCTGGTGGAAATGGGCTTGACTTTGTTTAGCATACATTGTAACATGGTCTCCCTTGTTGTATCAGTGATTCAAGGCACCATCATTAACTATGTATGCATATTGACTAATCCAGTGCTAAAATCACCATTGATTTATTGGCTCTCTACCTAGGCTTCAAACAAAGCTTTGATACAGCTCCGTATGAGCCTAAATTACTTCCATGAGCTTTCTTCTAGCTTCACACAATACATGTGTGCTAACACCTTGAAAAAGATAGCAACAATATAACCCAAGACAATCCACAAGAACAAGATTTAGTTCATCATCACTAAAGTATAGGCATAGAAAATAATTAGCTTTGATACCATATTAGAGATTTTAGGAAAAAGAATAGAAGCAAGCAAATAATTCAATTCATAATATTGTGCTTCCTCATCCATATTACATATTTATAGGATTCTCAAATCCTATTGTGTGTGTGAAATAATATCAGATATTAAACTCAATAACACACCAATGAAACATTATATCAAAGAATCAAAAAGAGTAAAACACTTCAAAACAAACAGATTCTTCAAAGTTGTCTCATCGTCCTCTATCTCCAAGGATTCATTTTAAGCTACTTGCTCTTAGATTTTATAAGAAAAAGCTCAATGGAATGACAACCTAGAGAATGATATGATATGAAAAATGCATTCTTATGCTAAATCATATGAGATAATGAAGCTATGATATGATGTTGAGATAATGAAACTAAGAAAAAATTATGCAAGCTATTATACCATGATTATTTATGCTATGATGATAAAAGCTAATATGTTGTGCTAAAAACTAAGATATTAAAATACTAAGTGCTTGATTATTAAACTATAATGCTCATGATATGCAAAAATTTTCCATCATTTTCAAAGAGCCAAGAGGTCTTATTTATAGATTTTTGGAGGCAAAAGCTTAGTTGGCAAAGATCAACATTTGATATTGAGTCTGGTAAGATGAACAGTGAGAGATTGAGAAGTTGGAGAGAAAGATGGAGACTAGAGAAAAAGAAAGAAGATGTTTTCTACCCACAAAAACATTTCACTCAAAAATAGAGGATACTTGCCATTTGTCAAATTTAATTATGAGTTAGTTTTGGTGGTTGAGGATAATTTAACAATTAAATAATAAAATTATTTAATTTCATGTGACATGTGGATTTGGAAGCTTCTAATTAAATATTGAGAAATATTTAATTATACATGTGAAATGTGGATAAGAAAATTCTAATTAAATATTTAAAATATTTAATTAAATGTGAGATGGACTTTTAGAAGATTTATTTATACGAAGAATTTCTACTTTCTTTAAAATAAAGAAATGTGATAATTAAATTAAATAAATTGTAAAACTTATTTAATTAATTAAGATGAATTTGAAAAGTGATTAAATTAAATAAGTAATTAAACTTATTTAAGATAGAAGAATTAGAAAATGAACAATATAAATAAACAATTAAATTTATTTATATGTAGATTTGAATTAGAGAATTAATTAAATAACTTGTATTTAATTAATTACCAGACTTATTATAATGTGACCATTTTCATGTGTATACACCTATTATTTAGGAAACAACATAAATGACATCCCTAAATATATTGAGTTGTTTTAACTTAATTACAAAAAACATTCCTAACACTAATATAACAACCTATAAACAAACTCTAACAAACCTAATGAATATTTAGTTTTAATTAACACTCATAAATACTATGTGAGTTATTACTTTAACTCAATTTACCACACAAACTTTATCTTTTGTGAACAATAACAATACAATTCCCAACGTCCCTCTCTCTACTCTCTATCTCAAACCTCTCTCTAGCTATCTCTCCCTCTCTACAATCTTCTCAACTATCCCTCTTTACCTTTCCCGCCTTCCCCTCTCTTCCTCCCTCTCCATCTCTATGTTTCTCTATCTATACCTCACCTCTATCTCACCTCTCTCTCCATCCCTACCACTCCCTCCCTCTCTTCTTCCCTCTCTACTTCTCTCTATCTCCCCTCTTCATCTCTCTACCTACCTCTCAACTTATATCTCATCTCTCCATCTCTCTACCTACCTATGTATCTCACCTATAACTATTTTCCTCTCCCTCCCTCACATTTATCTTTTTCCCACCCTCTCCACTCTTTCCCACCCTCCCTCATCTCTCTCTTTGTCTCTTTATTTGTCTCTCTATTCGATGTGCACAATATGTGATACAAAAAGTGGAGGAAGATGGGGAGATTTACATAAAGAGGGAAGGAGGGAGGCAAAGGTAGAGAAGGAGAGAGTGAGAGAGAAAGAGGAGAGAGATTAAAATAGAAAGAGGGGAGAGAGAGGTGAAATAGAAAGAGTAGAGAGTGAAGTAGATGGAGAAATAAGGGAGAAGGAGGGAGAAGTGAGAGAGAGGTGATAGAGAGAGAAGTAGATAGAGGAGAAAGGTGGAGATATCAAGAGAGGGAAGGAGGGAGGGAGGGAGAGAGAAAGAGGTATAAAGGGATAGGTAGGTAGAGATAAGTAGAGAGGAAAGGAGAGATGGAGGGAGAGGTAGGTATGGAGAGAGGGATGAGAGATAAAGATATTAGAGAGAGACATGGAAGGATAGAGAATTGAGAGAGAGATAGGGGTGATAGAGAGATATGATAAAGAGAAGTGGAGGGGAGAGAGGGAGAGCTAGAGAGAGAATGGTAAGATAAAGATAAGTAGAGAGGGAAGGAGAGAGTGAGAGAGAAAGAGGGGGGAGAGAGTGAGAGAGAGAGAGAGAGGGGGAGGGAAAGAGAGAGAGGAGGGAGGGAGAGGTATGTATAGATATGTAGAGAGATGATATAGATAAAGAGTATATAGGGAAGGGGAAAGAGAGGAAGGAGAAGTGAGAGAGATAGAGGTGATAGAGATATGTGATACAAATAATTATAGATGTAAAGAGGGAGAGAGAGTGGGGAGGAAGAGAGAAACTGGTGAGATAAAGAGAATTAGAGAGGAAATGAGAGAGAAATATGGGAGAGAGAGGGAGAGAGTGAGAGAGAAAGAGGGGGAGGGAGAGAGAGAGAGAAGGGAGGGATGGATAGGAAGGGCGAGAGAGAGAGAGAGGTGATATAAAGAGAGTAGATAGAGAAGGAAAGAGAGGGAGGAAGAGAATTGAGAGAGAGATGATAGAGAGATGTGATAGAGAAAGAGGGAGGGGAGGAGGGAGGGAGGGAGAGAGAAAGAGGTATAGAGGGATAGGTTAGATAGAGAGATGTGATAGAGAGAAGTAAAGAGGGGAGGAGGGAGGTAGAGAGATAGAAAGAGGTATAGAGGAATAGATTAGATAGAGATAAGTAAAGAGGGAAGGTGGATGGGAGAAAGGAAGAGAGAGACAAAGACATAGATAGAGATAGAGAGATAGGGGGAGATATATAAAATTAGACATAGAAGAAGAGATGAAAGAGGAGAGAGAGGTGAGATATAGAGAAGTAGAGAGAGATAGAGAGAAGTAGAGAGGGAATGAGAGTGAGAGAAAAAGAGGGGGAGGGAGGGAGAGAGAGGAGAGGAGAGTGAGAGAGAAATAGGGGGAGGGAGAGGGGGAGAGAGAGGGAGAGAGAGGTGAGATAGAGAGAGTAGTGATGGAATGGGAGAGAGAGATAGGGAGGGAGGGAATGAGGGAGAGGGAGAGAGGTGATAGATAGATGTGATAAAGAGATAAGTAGAAAGGGAATGAGGAAGGTGGATAAATTGAGAGAGGTAAGAAGGGATGGAGGGAGAGAGAAATTGGTATATATGTATAGATTAGATAGAGATAAGTAGAGAGGGAAGGTGGGTGGGAGGGTGGAAGAGAGAGATATGTAGAGGGAGGGAGATGAGAGATATAGAGTATAAACATAAATTGGTAGGTAGGGAGACATAGGTGAGGCACAAAGTGATGAAGGGAGAGGAAGGTAAAGATAGGGAGAGGGGACATAAATATGGGTAGAGAGGGAAGGAGACACAGAAAGATGAGATATAGATAGAATTAGAGAGGGGAGGGAGGGATAGGTAGGGAGGATATAGAGGTGAGTGTGTGTGTGTTAGAGAGAAAGAGAGGGGTGGTGTGAGAGAGAGAGAGAGAGAGAATGAGAGTAGAGAGGGAAGGGGTAGAGAGAGAGAGGTAGAGGGAGGGAGAGGAGAGATAGAGGGATGAGACATACAGTTGGAGATATAGATATGGAGGAGAGGTGGGTAAAGAGAGGAGAGGGGAGACAAAGATAAGTAGAGAGGGAAGGAGATGCAGAGAGAAGATAGATAGAGAGAAGCAGAGAGTGGAGGATGAGGGAGAGCAGGCGATGAGATAGAGGCGGGAGTGTGTGTGTGAGTAGCTGAGGAGAGAGTGAGAGGAGAGAAATGATGGAGACAGCTCGTGGGGATATATGTTGTTAGAGGAAGGGGATAGATAGAGAGTAGAGAGGGGCGAGAGAGAGAAAGGGAGAGAGAGAGGTAGAGAGAGAGCAGAGGTGGAGGGAGGGGTAGGTAGAGAGGGAAGGAGGGAGAGTGAGATGGAGAGAGAGTGGTGAGATAGAGAGTAGATAGGTAAGGAGAGAATTACAAAGAGAGATAAAGAGAGAGAATTTGGAGGGAGGGAGAGGTAGAAAGGGATAGGTGAGATAGAGAGAGGGAAGGAGGGAAAGTGGGATAGAGAGAGAATGTTGATTTAGAGAGGAGAGAGAGGGAAGGGGGAAAGTGGGAGAGAGAGAATGGTGATTTAGAGAGGAGGGAGTGAGAGGTAGGGATAGATATAATGGTGAGATAGAGAAAAGGAGAGAGTGAGAGAGAGAGAGGTATGGAGAGATAGAGAAAGAGGTAGGTAGAGGAAGGGAGTGGGGAGATAGAGATTAGAGAGGGAAAGAGGTAGGGAAGGTGACATAGGTGAGATAGAGAGCGATGGAGAGAGAGAGTGATGGAGGGAGAGGTAGGTATAGAGAGGGAAAGAGAAAGGAGAGGTAGGGAGGGAAATAGAGGTGTGTGTGTGTGTGAGTGAGAGAGAGAGAATGGTGAGATATAGAAAAGGAAAAATTGAGAGAGAAAGAGGGGGGAGGGAAGGACAATAGTGAGAGAGACTAAGAGGAGAGACAAAAAGAATGGGATGGAGGGTGAGGTCAAGAGATGGAGGGAGAGAAGAGATAGAGACAAGTAGAGAGGGAATGAGGAGGAGGAGTTGGGAGGAGATAGAGAAGTTGTGAGAGAGAGAGAGAGAGATAGATAGAGTATGAGTGAGATAGAGAGGAGAGAGTGAGGAGGGAGAAAGGGTATGAGATAGAGGGATTGAGAAAGAGGGAGAGGGATGAGAGAGGGAGATAAAGATAAGTAGAGAGGGAAGGAGATGTAGAGAGAGAGAGAAGAGATAGAGAGAAGTAGAGAGGGGAAGGAGGGAGGAAGATGTAGGGAGGAGATAGAGGGGTGAGAGAGAGAGAGAGGGGAGAGAGGGTGGAAGGGAGAGAGAGGGATTGGAGAGATATATAGTAGAGAGGAGAGAGTGAGAGAGAAAGATGATGCAACTTACTGACTACTAAAATTTGACCTCCTGATTACTAAAATTTGTATTATAACACTTTAGAAATCCAAAACCACTCTCAAACATCCTAAAACTATATACATGAAATATAACATAAAGTATAAGAAATTAAATGTCCATATGTAAATGTCAACTTATATTTCATGTATATAGTCTCCCTAGTAGAGAAAGATAAGAAGAAAGAGTTCACAAACATTCATTGCAAAATTCATGCTTCATATTTGGTGCTAGCCAAATGGAGCACTTCATTTGGCGAGTGCCAAATTTGGTGCTCACCAAATAAAGTGCTCCATTTTCCGAGCACCAAATTTGGCGCTCGCCAAATGAAGAGCGCCAAATTTGACACTCACCAAATGGTCATTTTGGGTAAAAACAAAAAAGTGGCACCATTTTTGTGTCACATATTGGTGCACACACCTGATTATTAGGGTCATATGTAATAAAAATAATGTACACTCTTGATAAATTTTTAATAATCATTTTATTTTAATTTAGTGATTGTATCATTAAAAATTGATCTTGTAAGAGAACCATTCATAGTTTCACAATAGTCATTAATCTTGATGCACATTCATATCATAAGTTCCCCTTCCTCTACTTTTTTTGTTACATAATATTCAATATCAAAATTGAAGAGATATTAAATCATGCCTCATTGTTGCATTTTCTTCACCCTTCTATATCTATAATTTTTAACACATTACTAGCTCAATTTTATACCCTTATATTAAAATAAAATATATATCGATTGTTGTTTCTCTCATTCTCTTATTTCCTCTTGTTTTACCTAAGTTAATAGATCTAATTTAATTTTAAGTCCATTCCATAATTTATTTTGGCTTTAACAAGTGACACTTGAAGACTTGTAATAGTTAGCTCTACATCCTTTAAATTATAAATTGTTGATGATCTTCCATATTTTAAAATTTCTACAATTATCTATTGCTCATAACATGTTGATACCTATGAATTTAATCTATATAGTTATTTAGCTTGAGATGACCATACTTTCTTAATAGTACTAAAAAGGACACTTTGTATGTCATGTGAACACAAATTTCTTTAATGTCCTACACTATTCAATATAACCTCTCATGTATAAGTTCCCTTTAATCTAGTTTTATTATTAGCTCCACTAATAACACATATCCCTATATATGTAGCTAAGGTATTAAACCTTGAAAAAAAATAAAAAAAATTAAACATTAAAATAAAGTATAATATACCCAATAAATGGGGTTATTATTAATAATATCAAGTGAAAGGATATTTATTGGTCTCCACCTAGGGAGGGAATTTTTAAACATAATTTAAATGGATCTATGCTAGGTAATCCTAGTGAAATAGGTTTCAAGGTTGTTATTTGTTCTCCTTCAAGTGATATAAGGGAAGGCTCTAATTTATCTACTTAGGTAATAAGATGAATAATAATAAAAAATAAACTGGCCATCTTGGAAGGCCTCAAGATCATTGGTTTAATGTCATTTACAAGTTTGAAGGTTGAATGGGACTCCATGCTTGTTATACATTGAATGTAAAAAATTTCTAAAGAATTGAAAGTTGAGATAGATCCTTGAGGAAGCTAGTCAAGTCAATTAATGTTCCAAAATGATATCTTACAAGTACTATTTTAGAGAGAAAATTAGATGTAAATTCACCTCCTAAAGAAATAATTAAGAAATTATTTTTTTTCAATAGGATTAGTGATACCTTAGATGGACAAGATGTTGTATTAATGCTTCATAAGAATTTCATCTCTCCTAAAATAATCATTGAATGAAACTTTAGATCACTAAAAAATTTAGTACATTTTGGAATGTATTGAATTAAATTGATGTTCAAGGATGATGTATTATTATATACAAGTAATACATACCTATTTATTTTTGGAATTTATAAATGTCTATCTATACTAACTCATGTGAGAGCATGTTTTATTCAACTCCTTTTTAGGCTTATTGCAAGGTTCTTATGAAATATTGTGTGGTTTTTTTTGGTACTATTTTTAGGTTGGCCTAAGTGATATGATCCAAATATTATTTTGAGTATTGTGAAGCCTCATTTTTTTAGTACCTATTGGATGCAATGTTATTAGACCATCACCTAAATAAGGAATTTTGTGTCTTTGATGAGCTAACTTAAATTTTGACAAGAAAATTCAACAAGAGGAAGGATAATTCACCAAAAGTAGTGATTTATGTAGTTTTGAATTAATTGTAGAAAATGGTAAAACCTATTCAAGGAAACACATTAATGTTGTAGCCTTCTGCTAGACTATATATAATATTATTCCTAAAACAGAGGTGTCTCTTTTTGGGATATATATCATATTATTTTATATTTGAGGGAAATTCCCCCCCTATAATTTAATAACATGTGAATGAAATTATGGAGGTAAGCTATGTTTCTTTCATTATATAGAAAAAGTTTAGACTTGTTGCTTTACTATGAAGAATTGTCATTATATATTAATAATCTAAGTTGCTTTAAAAGATGGTGAGATAGTAGTTTAAAGTGCTTTCACCATCCTATTAATCTCTATTATAAGGTTTCAAAAGTAAAGAACAACTCATTTGTAGATCCTATTAGAGTCACCAATAGATTTAGCTCCCAAGATCTCCTAAAATACCAAATGATTCCTTCCACGAGAGAGGAGCAAGAGAAAAACATTGTCTGATTATAGGCATAGTGGATTATATTTATCAATCAAACATGAAATTTTGTTATATAAGGCCTTTCTTATATATGTGAGGATGATATATAGGACTAGAAAAGATTGTGATACGTGTATTAATCCAATGAAATGAGAGAAGTAGTGATAAGATAAGATAAGACCACATGGCACATAAGAATTGTAGAAATGTTCCTAGTACCATAAGTAAACTTAACATGTGAACATGTGTGAAAAGGACCTAATTGGTGATTTAGTTAGGTAAAATACCTTGTTTCACACCAAAAACCCTTTTAAGTTCAACTTAGGGACATGCAAATAAATACATGTGATGTGAATATTATGATGGGTCTTAACTTTAAGATCCACCTAATTGTTCTTCGACATGTGCATCTTATTGCTCCTCAATCTTTGTCTCAAAGTGTACTATCTTTTTCTTATCTTTCTCCTTTGGTTGTTCTTCACTTGAGTAAGCTCTAAATTTCCTAAAAACCACATCTCTAGAAAATATTTTTTTACAAGTTAGAGGATTCCAAATATTATAACCTTTGAAATTTTCACCATAACCAACAAGGATGCATTTTATGCTTTTGGATCTAATTTAGATCACTTCTCTTGAGTCACATGAATAAAATTCTTGCAACTAATGACCCTTAAGTGTGAAACATAAGGCTTTCCACCTATCCACACTTCATAAGGATTTTTATCAACAAGAGATTAACAAGGATATCTATTAATTAAATAAAAATTAGTACCAACTACTTCTACCCAAAACCATTTATCAATCATAGCACTACTTAACATATTCCTATCTCTTTTCATTAATTTTGGGTACCCCATTTTGTAGGGGAGTATAAGGTTTCATCTTTTGCAGAACAATACCTACATGTTTACAAAATTCATCAAATTCTTTGGAACAATATTCTCCCCTATTGTAAGATATCAACACTTTTATCTTATAATCTTCTTGCTTCTCAACTAAGGCCTTAGATTCCTTAAACTTAGTGAAAACTTTAGATTTGGAATGCATAAAATAAATCCAAGTCTGTCTTGAGACATCATCAATGAAAGATATATAATATTGAGATTTACCCAAGCAGTCAATATCCCCTAGTCCACATATATTTGAATGAATAATCTATAATAATCTCATTTCCTTTTTAGTTCCACTAGAAAATGATTATCTTTTTTTTTTTTTTCCAAACACACAATGTTCACAAAAATTATTTTTACCAATAGAACAATTAGAAATTCCATTAACCAATTTTTTTCTCAAAATAGTCTTAAGTCCTTTTTCTCCTATGTGACCTAATCTATGGTGCCACAACACATATTTTTAGTGTTCATTACATTGAAAAAGTTAGTTAAAGTAGAGGCATTTAGCCTAAGAATTTCCCTAGTTGAGATCCTTTAGCTATCACGAAACTCCCTCTTACCAACCCGCAACCAAACTTATCAAGTATCACATGCATTCTAGAATCGTTCAACTTGGACAAATGTGAAAGTAAATTTCTTGCAAGTCCTAGAATATGAAAAATATTATCAAGATTTTTAATCCTCCCATCATTGAAACACTACTTAACTTTCCCTTATTAAAAATCCTTTTTGTGCTATTATCACCAAGGAAAAAGTATCCCCCATCATATTCTTTGTAATTAGTAACCACTCCTTGTGAGGAGTCATATGGTAGGAGAAACTTGAATCAATAAGCCAAGCATCATCACCAACAATGTTAGTTGAAATAAAAAAAGCATTAGAATCATCATTGAAGTACTTTTCTATTGAGGAATCACAATTCTTTTTCTTATTCCTACATTCCTTTTTCACATTCCCTCTTTTATTACAATTTTAATGCTTCACTCTACTCCTTCTAAGGGTTTAGGAATGTCCTTTAAACTTATCCCTCTTATTATCACCTTTAGGACCTTTCTCAAGTTGGACCTACCATGCACATACAAGGCATCCTAGGAGCCCACATTTATGGAATTTCTCCTCATCTCCTTTGTAAGAAGTGTGAAGACTATGATGTCCATCTTTGGTTTTGCATTACGACGACATAACAATAATTAATTTTTTTCCAAAGATTTGGGAAAAGGAAAAAGAAACAAGATACATTTATCTTCATCTTCTATTTTAACATCTATAGATGTAGGTTAACTTATAATCAGATTAAAATAATTTAAATGATCTACTATAAATTCACCATCTTTCATTTTTAAATAATATAAACATCTTTTGAGTATAACTTGTTATATAAAATTTTAGTTTGATATCTATAACCTATCATTTTCCATAACTTACATGAGGTATCTTTGGTTGAGACATTCAAAAAGATGAAATATGTAAGACACAACTAAACGATTCCTCATTCCTTCTATTCTAACTTTTTCCAATCTTCATCACTCATTGTAGTTGGTTTACTTTACTGTGAAACTGAAAACTATTGATCTTTCTCTTTTATGAGATTCTACATCTTTAATTTCCACATATCGTAGCCCATTCCATTGAACTTCTCAATATCTTTCCTAGAGGTAGAAGCCATGGTATAAAATATTCTTCATAAGTTTGTAATATACAACAAAAAAAAAAGCTCCCACTATAGCCAAAATACCTCCAACACTTAAGAGAAATGCATCCCCTTCTAAAAACAACTGTTATCTATGATACCAACTGTTGAAAGGAAGGTGGAACTAGCTGCAATTGTAGACATGTAAAATTGACCTAACACCTATCGCACACTTTAAATGACATTCTCACATCATCAACATCATTATCATCAAAATAACTGCATTTCACATTAATTGCATCTGAAACCCTAATTTCCCCTATTAATTGAATAATACGACATTATTTAATTAATTCACTTTTCCATCATTTTCAACTAACTAAATAAATTTCACTTATTTAATATAGTACTAAAACCCTATTTCTGCTATTAATTGAATAATATGACACTATTTAATTAATTCACTTTTCTATCATTTCGACCAATTAAATAAATTACATTTATTTAATAAAGTCCTAATCTAATGATATTCCTCCTGATTAATTAAATAACACCAATTATTTAATTGTGTCGCTAAATCACTTTATTCCCCTAAGTTGATTGAATTATTAAATCATAATAATTTTTCCCTCCAAATTTGAATAATTTGAATAAACTATTCAAAAAATCATCAAAAATAAAATCAAACTAATGCAACTCTATTTGCAAAAGTCAAACTTGATTTGCACGTTAAACTCCAAAAAAGACTAATTATTTAAATCAATTAATTGAATTATCCTCACCAACTTTGAGAAAATTGCTCTCAACATGATTTCCTCACCAACTTTCTTCAATCTCACAAATTACTCTACATAATTTCCTCAATCCCATTGAAGGCACAAATTGATTTCTTCAATTTCATGAATTATTCCATCTATTTCATCAATTTAACAAATTACTCAACAAAATTTCTTCAATCACACAAATTATGTAATCTATTTTTCATAGATTATTCATGTCTATATCCTCTCAACATCTTTCAACCATCGATCAAGATATTCTACTACGCAATCCTCATCATCCATTTCAAATCACAATTTCTATGTAACAAACCTCTTTCCTCACAAAAAAGGATCGAAGAATCAACATCATTTGCACAATGAAGTATTGCTAGTATTCCTAATCACCATTAGCAAAGCTTCAACATATCTTCGATCAACCAACACGTGCAACACATCAAAAGCTTCTCACATGCAACAATGGAGGCTTCACAGTGATATGAACAATACGACATCTTACGAACACACTCTGACATGGGATGGCAACCTGTCTTTTGTTTTGAATTCATTTTGATAATTGTAGGATTTCAATTGTTTTTTTAATAGTGTAGAAAGGCATTTCATGAGTGAAGGAATAGATCTAGATTAGTGTTTTTGATTTAGATTAGCTTCTATTTCATTTCATTTGTCTTGTTTATTCTCTATGATTAGTGTATTAAAGTTGTGTTGAAATAATTCGTGAAGCAGTTGCATGTTAGGTGTTTTATACCTCTCTGTGTTACTAGTCTGAATTTTTTTTAACATAACCCAACTATATACTTTAAAAAAAGTTTCCATATGTCTAGTATGAGAAAGAATACTCTTTTTTTGTAGAGTAAAACTCCACACAATGGATACAAAGTCACCTTGGTCATTAATACCCTAATGCATTATATCTATTTGCTACATCAAATAGAATTGTTCAAAACTACAAAGCCTCCAAGAAAAGCGAAAGCAACTCATCAACTACTAAAAATATCCAATTTCTATCCATCATCAAATATTTCTTCTAACTAACATCCATCTTGCATCGTGAAATATCATTAGTACCATATCCATCCTACATCCATAATGTCATAAATACGTATCATGATGATAATAAAGCAATGAAAACATCATGTATCATGAATATAAGGAATACATCCATCATATATCATCAACATCATATAATCATCATATATCAAATGATATATTGATCATCCATAGTAAAACATTATATGATAAAGTATGATCCATCCATCCACATCATATGCATAGATAAAAAAAGTACAAAAACATATATAAACATATGTCATCATACATCATCATCCATGATCATCACATAACACAAATAAAGTTGAATAAAAGAAGGTATATATCATATATATCATCATAGAAAAAGTGTGAATGTCATAGTACACCATCATCATGGAAACAAGTGTGATAGGATAATACAAAATAATACATATATACGAGGCCTCGACTAGGCCGATGAATATATATACAAAAACCATGTCTACAATATGTCTCTAAACAAACAACATCATAAAATTCAAGTAGATATATAAATCTGCTCAACAGAAATGAGAGGACTCTAAAACCATGCTATGCACTACCATCGAGATTTGGTTGCCTAATGAGATGACCATCTAACTCAGCACCGCCACCCAAAACTCTAGGATCTCTGAATCATGGTCATCGTTGTGCTCTAGGAACAAAGGAATCATAGAGAGTCTGATAGTATATAGCCCTATGTAACAACTAATCTCACTCTGCACAAAGGGTATCACACTCTACTTTGAGAGTATCTCTCCATCATAATCACCTATAACTAAGCCTCTACAACATTCCATTTCCCACTCTCTCTATCTTGCTTCATCATCAGGCTATCCCTCTTATCACTCATAGTAGCAACTTGAACCTTTGTGGCATGTCACTATGCTACCTTGAAATCCCTCATGGTTGTCATCTATGCTAGCAATACTGCTCCATCCTCTGGTGGAGGAGGACCTAGAACTTGTCCACGCACCTAGGGAATTTGATCACCCTACACTTGATCACCCTATGCTCCATCCTGTTGGGCCCTACACAACTACTCTATAAGGACCTCAATCCACTATCACTCTTTGTGCCAACTTGTAATACCTTCTCTACCAACTATGGGATCACCGCTAGGATTTGTAAATATCAATGGAAAGCATTGTGCCCACCATTGATCAAAATTAGGAGTAATACTTGGATATAATAAACCAATTGGCCAACCCTATATGACTAGTGCAAGAGCTCTGAAAGTAGCAATTGAAACATCTCTATCTGCTAACTGACCCCATATTCAGACCTCTCTGGTGGTCTACTGAACCAATCCTCATATGTATTAGGAAACCAACCCTATCTCTCTCCAAAGTACCGACATACTCTTTTAGGTAAGTATCGCTCTAGAAAATAATGAGAGTGACCAATCAACCATTTGGTCTGTTGATAGTACACTAGATACTCCTGATCCTCCATCCATGCATCACAGTCCATATAAGGTCTCCAAAGAAAAATTTGCATGTCATCGAACACATAATGCTAGTACAGAAGATCCCTAGGCAAGGTATAATGAAGAAAGTCTCTCTAATAATAGGAGTATATATCACCATTAGTACGGTCTTGTATACCATCAAGATGTGTCACTGCAATGTTCTCCCAAGCCAAAAAATGTAAGAGAGAAACACCTGCAAAAATGGATTTCCCACCCCAATATGCAACCTCAAGCATATCTCAGTAGAGGTGGGCAAGAAGACAGGGACCCCATGCATATCTCATCATGTGCTTGAACATACCCTCAATACAAATACCCCATCCAACAAGGAACTAATGACCTCTCCTATTGGGAACAAGAAACCCTAAAATCAAACTACACAAAACAAGGTCTACACTGCCAATAAAATCTAATAAATCAATCTCAGACTATCGAACCTCCAAGTGTCTAACACCAAGCACAAACTGCATGGCGCAAGTACCTCGTCGAACATCATATGTAGCAAGCTCACCATGGATACGAATGTGAAGAATCCTCCACTTATCCTCAAGGGTAATGGCGGCCTTTCATGTATGTAAATTGAATGAAGAAGTCTTTGAATTCCATCGCTCCAAGTGCGCGATCATCATAACTATGTGAGATTAGATGGGAGGAATGTAACAAATATGATGTTATTCGACCTCATCTAGAAAATCTCACTCCAAAACATCAAAACTGACAATTGGATCAAACAGGTCTTGAGGTCGTTGCTCCCTCGATTGCAATGGTTTAATGACCACCTCCAATCATTTCAACCCATGATGTTAGGGTTTCACTCTACATGCAAAAAAAAAAATGAAAACGGTGAATACACTAACTTAGAAAGTCAAAAGAAAATATTTTTTGGTAAGAGTGATGAAATTTTTGGCAAAATCACACAAATCAGGCAAGTGAGAGGAAATTTTTGCAAAAGAAAAGATCTATACCAAGAGAGCAAATATCAAAAGTGAAAGAGTTTGACAAGTGCACAAAACCAAAAAAAAGGCGTAAAAATTGACACAAAGAAATCAAAAGCAAAGGTTTAAAGAAAAAACACATTTTCAAAGGTGAGAAAGTAGGTCAAAAGCATAAAATAATGTCAAGTGTGCAAATTCAGTGCAAAATAAAGCTTCCTAGAATGACAAAAGTGCTAAAACCGATGCAATAATGCTAAAACTATAAAAACCTCACTTTTGACTACCTTGACTTTGTGCAAGAATAATGAGAACATGGGAAGACAAAAATAAGAAGTGAGAGGGTACATACCAGGGCACCAATGCTTGTGGGCTATCCGAACTCTTGAACCAATTTTGAATGATGTGGGGCTCCCTGAATCTTAGGCATTGCTCCTCAACAACTGATAAAATGGGAAATCCAAAAACAAGAATTCACTATAGGATCAAAATGGAAATGAGGTAATTAGAACCCTAATTACCTATTTTAAGCCTCAAAAACCCAAATTTTTACCTAGGAAACTCTAATTTTAACTTAGGGAACCTTCCTACATTCAAATTAGGACTTCATAGGAACATTGAAACAAGCAATGAGGGACCTATAGACCTAATTTTTTGTTCTCTCCACAACTGAATTGAAATATAATAGTGTCGTGAGCCTGACCTCAAAATCAATTTTTTTGGCAAACCTCTTGAGGGGGAAACAAAGAGTCCTACCATCATTCCACTGACTGCTAGGGCATAGTGGGGCATAATTTTTTTCAAAATCTTGATCTTAACATCGAATCTTTGAAACAAAGAAACATGTACTTTATATCGAGGGGGAAAATGTAGACATGTAAAATTGACCTAGCACCTATCGCACACTTTAAATGACATTCTCACATCATCGACAATATTATCATCAAACATCACTACATTTCACATCAATTGCATCTAAAACCCCAATTTCCCCTATTAATTGAATAGTACGATATTATTTAATCAATTCGCTTTTCCATCATTTTTGACTAATTAAATAAATTTCATTTATTTAATATAGTCCTAAAACCCTATTTTTGCTATTAATTGAATAATATGACATTATTTAATCAATTCACTTTTCTATCATTTTGACCAATTAAATAAATTACATTTATTTAATAAAGTCCTAATCTAATGTTATTACTCTTGATTAATTAAATAACACTAATTATTTAATTACATCGCTAAATCACTTTATTCCCCTAAGTCGATTGAATTATTCAATCATAATAATTTAATTAACTCACTTTCCCTCCAAATTTGAATAATTTGAATAAACTATTCTAAACATTATCAAAAATCAAATCAAACTAATGCAACTCTATTTGCAAAATTCAAACTTGTGTGCATGTTCAACTCCAAAAATGACTAATTAATTAAATCAATTAATTGAATTATCCTCACCAACTTTGAAAAAATTTCTCTCAACATGATTTCCTCATCAACTTTCCTCAATCTCATAAATCACTCTACATAATTTCCTCAATCCCATTGAAGGCTCAAATTGATTTCTTCAATTTCACAAATTACTCAACAAGATTTCTTTAATCACACAAATTGTGTAATCTATTTTGCACAAATTATTCATGTCTATATCCTCTCAACATCTTTTGACTGTCGATCAAGATATTCTACTACGTGATCCTGATCGTCCATTTCAAATCATAATTTCTATATAAAAAACCTCTTTCCTCACAAAAAAGGGTCAAAGAATCAACATCATTTGCACAACGAAGTACTGTCAATATTCCTAATCACCATTACCAAAGCTTCAACATATCTTCGATCAACCTGTTACCTGAATTTTAGCTTTCAGCTGAAATCAAGTAACTTAGTTTTTATTATTTTTGTGTTTTTGTTTAAACATTAAAAGATACATTATATTCTGCTAAGTTCATTAATATGCATGAAAGAGATTGTCAAAAACATATTACATTTTATTTCAATGTTGCAATTACAGAAAAATGAGAAAGAGAACCATATTTATTGCAAATATAATCTTTATTGATAATCATGAGAGTATAAATGTCCCTCACAAGCCAAGGGACTAGCTATCTTAATGCTAGTAAAGGATAAATCATACGCATATGGATAAAAAAATTAAAATTGCATATAACATGAAAAGGGACCCGTCATTGCCTGGTGGAATGACGAATCATGTTAACTTGGCCTTGCATCATCTATGCTACTCTGTTGCTTTGCTTCCGTTTGACACCCTCCTCGCTACTTTTAGGTTTCCTGCATTGGATTAAAATAGTGATGTTAGAGCAATGAAAGATCCCTAATCAAAATTATATGCAAAACATCCATAAATGTGTGATCAAATGTCTACAAGCATTAAAATAGTAGTATACCATAAGTGTCCCTGAAAACAAGAAATGAGTGATCAAACACACCTATGATATGCTTTGTTTATCTAATTGTTTGTTCCTTGTGCAGATTTAGGGCAAGTCTTGTTACTGTTCTGATTCAGTTAATTACAACATGTGGGGTAAATGTGGCTCCCGTGAGGGTAGAGCTCAACATGTTGCCCTATGATGTTTTAAGAGGGATAGGAAATTGAGCAACTTGATCAAATCAATGATAGGCATGCTATTAATGCATTAAATCAATATGGAATCACACTAGTTGATCAAATTTCATTATCAGATTCAAAGATGCAACACATAATGTGAGTTGTCATGATATTCATACTTCATAATGAATCAGCCATATGGCTGCCATCATGTCAAAAGGAAGGTACATTTTATTGGACATGTCTTTCAATCATCTTAAGTGGAACCATGATCCATTTTATTAAAATAAGTAAATGATTTCATAGATGCATCAAGTTCAATTATGCATCTCTTAAATAATGAAGGAGAAATCAAGGCATTCCTAAAGCCATCATGAGGAATATGGGGCAGTAAGAAGTAACAATTCAAGGTACTACCAAGTCCCTCTCACCTCAATCCTATTGGAAAACCACACATCACATAGGATGGTGAGCTTTCAGGTCACCAACATAGGTGACATGTGTCTTCCCACTAGGATTAAAGTGAGGAGACAATGTTTATTTGTTGTACATGATCAAAAGGACTGAACTATTGTGAAGACCAAGTAACAAACTTGTGGGGCAGCAAGCAATCATAGGGGGTGCATCATAAATAGTCATCAAAGAAGGAACAGTCTCCTAGGTATCACAAAGGTCAACCACAAGTAAATGAAAAGCAATCATAAAGGAGACCGTAATGGTGTAATGAATTCTACACTCAATGGATGACAACCACACAACATCGAGAAGGGGAAGCTACAATTATTAGTCAAGGAAAGTATGAGTCTTTGAGAAAATGATGAACAAAAATATAGAGTGCCACATATTGTAGTAGTAGGTCCATTTGATTTAAGGTAGATTTACATTATTTTGGACTATGAAGTATTAAAGAAAATGCCACAATAGTGTTGTTTTTTATTAAGGAACAAACAAGTTTTGAAGGGATCTCGAAATCCTTAACAGTAAGAAAGTGATAGATAGAACATTAACAAAGCCTAGACAAAAAACAAAATGCTGCCCACAGAGAAGAAAACAATGGAAACCAAGGCAATACAACAAAAAACTGACAAAAAACCATGAAAGAACCAGCCACTAGGCCAAATTCCTGAGGATCTCCACCACCTCTTGCTCCAATTTGTTCATATTAAGTGCAAAATTCTTGATCTCTTGGATATTCACTAAAGTCTGGTCTTCTTTCCTTTTCAAGTTCGCTCTGGTCCTATTGCTCAGCCCCCCACTATCTGGTTGACCTTCCTCTTTGTCCACATCAACAAACAAAACTGTCCTAACTTGATATGCATTTTCCAAATTTTCCACCATGGTATTCATGGTCTTTGCAGTAGATTTCAAAATCTTATGGCTCATAACTAGCACTTTGTGGAGAGAATCTTTGATGTTCCTCAACTGCTCCTCCATCTTAGACTGTTTTCCTTCATGGTTGCTTTTAAAATCCTGTAAATCCTCAATAGTTTTCTTGAGGAACTCAGCCATATATTTCTTTTCATCCTTTGTCCATAAGCTAATGGGCCTAATAGTACCTTTGTTATTATTGACATCATCTTTTCTCCATTTTACTACTCATGGCTCTATGGTTCAGTTTAATCTCCTTAATTTCAAAGAACACCCATCTAATTAACCTGGAAAAATCCATCGACGCATTGTGGGCTATAGCAAGAATATCAGTAGGGAATTCCCATTCTTCCTTGAACTAGTGGTCCTCTGCCTTCAGATCCATAGGAAAACGGGGCCTCTCATCTCTGTCAGTAGTAGGGTAGCTAGAGTACTCAGACAATGATTCTGACTACAAGTCCTCATCATTTACATCATAGGAGGGATCCTCTGAAACCTTTCTCTTACCCTTCTTCTGGGGAGAGTCACTGAATTTCCCTTTCCCCTTAACAACAACCCTATCCTTAGAAGAGGGAGTTTGGTGGCACAAAGCCAACATGGCTTTAAAGTGATCATAAATTAAAACAAGAAATCATTCATGGAGAATTAAATGCCTAGTTGGGTTTTGTCTATAGTTGTACAAACTGACATTCAAAGAAGAGGCAAGATATAATGGAAAATAAACCCTAACTTGATGCTTGAAGTGGTTGAGGAGAACGAAATGATACCCGAAGACTCTTATGTAACAGCCATCCAGAGTTACATACTCCATTAGCACATTCAAGACCTTCCTCTAGAGTGATACAATCCTCTCTGAATTGTAATAGCTTTTAATTTTCCTTCACATATCCTCCCTTTCAACCTCTAACTTTAGGAATTTATTGACTGCCTGGTCATAAAGGTTTCTATCCCTGTATAACTTAACACCTTCCATAGAGAGGCTCGTAACCTCAACAACTAACTGCTCATTAATGACCACTTGTCTGCCAAAAAAAAATATCTCATCATCCTTCCATTCTTTGGCAAAGACCCTAGTAACATCTAGATCCTAGCCATGGAGTTTCTTAATGAAAATAGTAATACCGCCCTTCTTTAGCATCTCCTAGAGCTTTAGATTGTTCCTTAACTGTTCGTTGTTCATCGACTCCACCCTGGGACTCTCGCCACCCATGTTGGTTGTCTTGCAGGAAAAAACATAAGACTCCAAAAACCCAAATACACAAACACCCAGAATGCCCAAAAAGCATGTGAAGCTCACATCACTCAAATGAGAAATATGACAATTACACTTCGGCCAAATATGAGTGATGATTAAATCACAATCCCAAGACTGTAGGAAATGACACTTAGCCATCATTCCAGGGAATGGGGAATTGCACCTTCCAGTGAACATGGTCATATGCGATTAAGGCCTTGACATTAGCCTCCAACTCATCATACCCCTACCACCTCATCTTTTCCTTAGCTTTAACTCCCTTATTGGCAAAAAAATCCGCCACTGTATTTATTTCCCTAAAAGCATGTGAGATATAAATTTTCTCAAAATTATTAATAATTTCCTTTGAAAGTTTTATCCAATTCTCTATAGACCATGAGGATTCTGAAGGCCCTTTAAACATTGAATTATATTATTCAAATCCCCTTCAATCCAAACATTTTTGAAATTCAATTGGCTAGCCAACTTCAAGACCTGGAACACTCATGTAGCTTCTACCACGTGGTTGGTCTGAGTGCCTAAGGGGCCAAACAAATTTATCTCACCATCCTTCCATCCTTTCGCAAAGACCCTAGTAACATCTGGATCCCAACCATGGAGTTTCTCAATGAAAATAGTAATACCGCCCTTCTCCATCATCTCCTAGAGCTTTATGATTGTTCCTTAATTGTTCACTATTCATCGGCTCCACCCTACAACTCTCACCAACCATGTTGGTTGTCTTGAAGGAAAAAATAGAAGACTCCAGAAACCCAAATACAAAAATTCCTAGAATGCCTAGAAAGCATACGAAGCTCACATCACTCAAACGGGAAATATTACAATTACACTTCAGCCAACTATGAGTGATGATTAAATCGCAGTCCCAAGACTACAAGAAATGATACTTAGCCATCATTCAGGGGAATGGGGAATTGCACCTTCCTATGAACACAGTCATACGTGATTAAGGCCTTGACATCAGCCTCCAACTCATCATACCAATGCCACCTCATCTTTTCCTTAGCTTTAACTCCCTTATTGGAAAAAACATCTGCCACCATATTTATTTCCCAAAAAGCATGTGAGATATGACTTTTCTCAAAATTATTAATAATTTCCTTTGAAATTTCTATCCAATTCTCTATAGACCATGAGGGTTTCTGAAGGAACTTTAAACATTGAATTATATTATTCGAATCCCCTTCAATCCAAACATTTTTTAAATTCAATTGGCTAGCCAAATTCAAGACTTGAAACACTCCTGTAGCTTCTATCACGTGGTTGGTCTTAACGCCTAAGGGGAGCACCACCACCACAATAAAGCATGAATTCTTAACATTGTTCACAGTCATGTATGGAAGACATCATTCTGCTAGTGTATGTTCTCGAATCATCATTGTCAACAATGAACAAATAAGGCAGCTAGCAATGAGAAAGCTCTGAGATAGCCATGAGTAACTATCACTGAGAAAGTGATAGTTACACCAGCAAAGAAAAAATAACAATGTCTCGTCTTTCTAGTCATTTTATTTGAACACAATGATCATATCCCAATAGTTGAGAGGATAGAGATGCAGTTTGGTGCAAGTTTGGAGAGGGATGCTTCACAAAGATCAACTATGGTAGAGGCGTTGTGAGAAAGCAAAAGGTTCTATTTACTGATTAATTTCAAAATGAGATGAAAAGGGAGAATGAATTAATTCAAAGGAGAAATAACATCCATTGTCAATCAATGTTGTATGAAGTAGTTGAATGTACACATTGGGCTCAGATTAGTGCAACAAGGTAAATTCATGAGATGGAGGATCTACCCCCTTGTAATCAACTATCATGCTATGACTGTTAGTGATTTAATCACATAAAGGAATGGTGAGGTAAGGAATGTCTACATTTGTCTTATTCATGGATTCCAATAGCATTTACTAAGCTGCTATTAAGTAAGTACAAGTGATCAATATGTTGTTATCTCATGAAGGGAAACAAAATCATGCTAATCATAGTTGCATAACGGTGCCTTATTAATGGACATGCTTCAAGGGTGACTATCTCATATAGGAAATAAGATGGTCATAAAAAAACTTCAAGGAGCTTCATCTTAATTATTTATGAGACCAAGAATATGGTATGTTTATGAATAGGGCAGGTTACAAAGCCATCAAGTAAGATACTGTGAGATAATAATGAATAATAGTCACTTAGGTAGTGAAGAGACAAAGGACATGTGAATAGCACAAATGAACAAGCATAATGGGCAACCATTATATATGGAGAACATGTCTCTAAAAAAAGGTGTTGTTGTGGAGAGAAGGAATCCCATTGCTTTGGGAAATTTTTCTTATCATCCAGATAAAGGAATGCATCAAAATTGAAACAAGTATGCAAACAAGAAGTGCTTCATGATGAAATGCAAAAGAACAAAGAACAATAACTATGTAAAGAACATTACAGATTTGTGCATGAAAAGAGGTTATAGAGGGTTTCAAATCATGTCAAAGCATAAATCATTGTCTTTGTTTTATACAATGAGAGGTACCACTATTTTATTCATCACTGAAAGCATACAGGAAAATAAAAAGCATTTCTATTGTTTTCTGTACAAAAATGCAAGGAGTAAAAATACATTATGAGTCTCTTGGGCGTGGCCTAAGAGCTTATTATTTCCCTTCACATCCATTAAAACCAACATGGGGTTTGAATATGGAGTCATAAATGAAGACAATAGAAGGATATAAGCTTATTCAAGTGTTGAAGCAGAGGAAAATACAAAGAGTCTTTGACTCATGCCTGTATTATGGAATAACATTGAATCATTTTTGTGCAGACCATTTCTTCTTTACAGTGTAGCATTTTATTGTGGAACAGTGGATAGAGATAGCTCGTGTTTCAGCTTCTCACCTCTAAGGAAATCTCATTCATATTATAATCTCACATGATTTTATCATCAAGGGAAAATTTCCTTGAAAGAAGTTTTCTACAGGAGCTTGCATGAAAAAGTCAAGAGGAAAATGTAAGATTATTTTTAATACCCCAAATGCACCATGGTATTTCTGTTTAGAATAAATAGAAGAATGTTAGGATAGTGGAATGTATCAAGAAACCCAAATGCATTGTTCATAGCCACGACATAAAAGTGCAGGTTTTCTTCAAAAAAACAACAAAACCCATTTAGGTTTATTCATAAATTGAAAATGCACTAGTTTCTTTAAAATCAAACTTTAGATACAAAAAAAGAACTAGTTTACTCCATTTTGACAATGGAAGAGCTCCATTCGAGCTTTTATTGCTGAATAAAGGAGGAGAAATTCAATATAGAGGTTGATTGGGAGCTTACTCGAGCTCAAGCTTGGCTATGAAGCATTTTTGTTATATGAAAAACCAACCATTCGATCTTAAGGAAATAACCATGGTGGCTAAAAGAGAAAGAATATCCACAGAGAAAAGAAACAAAAATTATTAGGAAAATGCTTTGGGCCACATCCTTTACTCATGAAATGGCCTTCACAAGATCAAGAAAAAGCTTGTTTTATTGAGAAAAAATCAAGTTTCCTGTTCTTTCAGTGGAAACCACAAGATCTCATCAAGAATTCGGCCAAGAAACCAATCTCAAATCATCTTAGAGCTCCATCAGAAAACCTCATGGTGGCGGTAGCATTTACCCCAAAATGCTTGATGAAAATAATGATGTGTCTTGGCTTATTTTCCCATGTTTTTTTTTTAGGGTTAGAAACCCTATGTTGGTTGACCAAAGGTATTTTTTACCTTGCTTTTAAAAAATTGCAACACAATTATGTGCTTAGAGTATAGTGGCATGGTCAAGACTTATGTCTTGTGTTTTGCCTTGTTTCCATTATGAAGACTATGCATACCTTAGTGGTGTTTTCATGACCTTTGTCACACATGCCTTAGTTTTTTCATGTCTCTTTTAATATGCAAAGCCTTTCAATAATTTGTTTTTTACATTTTGATTCCCATATGTTGGTCGAATCATGGCCTTTATTTTGCAATGTAAAGCCAAATTTCAAATGTAAAGAAACATTTATTAAAGTGATGATTTATAAATCACTTTAAATGTTTCATGTATTGCAAAATAATGTAAGTGCCTTAAGAATGGCCAAAGGAGATATGATTAGGGCCTTTTTCTTTTTTTCATTTTAATTTCAAATGTAAAGCATTTAATTAAATGGTGTGATTATAAGCCATTTAATTGAATATTGTTGTTAAATGCGAAATTGAAAGAAACATGTGTTGATAAGGATAAGTCAAAGGAAATAGTTTGAAAACATGTGTGGGAAAAGGTGATGACTTGCCAACATGGAGAAAGTGTGGGAGGATGTCTTTGACTATTTTAGAAGAAATGGGACCATTTTGGAAGCTTCCATTTTGGATTTTATGTTGCATCCAACCTACGGTTTCTAGAAGGACTTGTGTGGGCAATTGTTTCAAGAGGGGTTAAGTATCTTCAGACTTGAGGTTTTTTGGGGGGGTTCTTTCTTTCTTTCTGTAGGGTATTGTAGCTTACTTTGGAGCTTTTTTCAAGAAAAGGACTACATTGTGACTCCATGTTAGACATGTATAGTAGTATGTGACACCGGGTATGTGCAAGATCATGATGGGCCAAAAAGTGGCAATATGATGGGTATTTGTAGGGTATGTGGTTGATGACTTTCTTTTTACCCAAAATTGATGAAATGAAAAGGGTTTTTAGAGGAGATTCTTAGCTTTCCAGCAATATAAATTATGCTTTACTTTGAATTTAATAAATAATTATTATTCATTTTTTATTTGAATTATGACTAAAGTCCTGATTGATAGGCTTATTCAAAAACATCTATAGATTTCCAATGGTATCACATTTTTTCAATCCAAAATATGCATCACATTTTATGCTTCGCCTACTATAGGATTAAAAAAAGAAAAATTGAATTTCATGAAGTTTTGACCACTTTAAGGTGGCCAGACATACGAGTTTTTATATTTTTTAAAACTTTGTAATAAAAAATAATAATTAAATATTTACTGAGAAAAAAATTACAAAAAAATATGCATCACATCTGGACATGAGTCCTCTACTTATATCTAAAATCTTATAAAAAAATATTATCATTTTAATGTGGTTAGGGTGGTCAGACAGACACCTACTTCTTATTTTTTCCCTGAAATTTAAGTACTATTGCATTGAAATTTCAAATTTTCACCAAATAGATTTAAAAAAATAAAAATTAAACCTAGTAGTTTAGAAACTACATTCAATTTTCTACAGATTCTATTTTTACATATTTTTGAAATAATATAGATAACTTATTCATTTTTTTACGTCAAGTTGCCCAACTCTGATTTTTCTGAATTTTTTGCCACTTAAGGGCCTATTTTTCCCATGATGATCCTACACATACCCCACCATTTTATTAATGAATTTCAGTCTTTTTACCTTCTTAGAAGCTACTTTATTGAGTGCAGTGTGGTGATTGATGAATGCTATTGTGAGTTTTTATAACTCCTTCAATGCTTGTCTCATTTTAGCACCTTTAAGTAGAATGAACATATATTTATGCAGGTTGTAAGTTGTGTGATGGGTCAAATAGTTATTTTAGTTGCAAAAACTTTTTCCCTTCAAAGTGGCAAATGAACCAAGCCTCCTTAAAAAATACTTATGCATTAATATATTTAAATTTTTGAGTTGTGTCAAGTTAAGCTGAGTTTTTGATAAAGCTATGTGTGAAAGTAGCTATATGGGTCTAAGAAAATAATTAGGTGCATCACCATAGGGTTTTAGTTTGTCTTTACATGTTTCTTTCTCCCTTTTTCCCAACAAGGAATAGTTTAGGTGACACCATCAAAAGGGGACCCAACCCATAATCTAGAGGTCTACTTTCACAATAGGACACCCACAACCTGAAAGCAGTCCCATGTTACATCCAAACCTAATGAGTTCTTTCACAACTTGGAATTAGGGGTGCAGATTTGGATCACTAACAGTTTTGGCACATCTGATGGGATAGTGAACTACTTCTTAGTTCATTTTATACATTTCATTGTTGTTGTTTGATGTTTACAACAGTAGTTTATGCCTTTGGAGGCAATCTTTACATGCACCTGGCGACTCTCGATTTGAATTTACTGGTTTGAGCTGTACCAGTTTTGGTATGTTCAAAATCTATTGAAAGAAAAGTTGATTTTTTGGCCTTCCAGTCTCTTGAATGAAAAATTTCTTCATTTCATGGAAGTATGTCATATTATCCTCCATTTCATGAAAAGGATTCCCATGCATCTTCCTATCAGCCATATCATACTGAGGATTATGTTGGTGTTACCCAAAATAACCTTGTAGTAGCAGGTTACCAGCATGTTCAGTACTCTTTCCACCCACCCACCCCTACTCCATCACCATGATAGCTAGTATACGCCCAAAACCAGACTCAAGAAGGCTATTTTGTTCCAAAACAATAGTCTTGTCCTCATTTGCAACCCCAAAATGTTGATGATATAGGGATTAGTAATATTGACAGTATATTGCTAGATTTTCGTAGGAAACTAGATGAAATCAATAGAGAACAAGAGTATCAAATGCAGCAGTAGGAGGTTGACATGCATCAGAAGGAGTTAGCCTACCAGGAATATATTCAAGAGCAAGAGATGGAGATTCAAAGGGGACAACATGAGGAACGCCTTGAAAAGAAGATAGTTGTAGAGGAATGCCAGCTAAGGTATGAAACACAGTCAACCCCTTGCATTCCTAGTTTCAATACAACATCTCTTGAATCATTGAATCATCCTATGAATGAAGAAATTCCCAAGTACAAGTTTGCAAGCTTTAGGAAAAGTAAGCCTCTAAAATCCCCTAGTAAGCCTTCTCATTTTGAAATTCCAAGTTTTAGAGGATTTCATTTAATACAAGAGAATGTAGTAGCCGTAGACAATCAGTCCATCATCCCTCAAGAGTAGCCCATTGATCCATATGACTTGATCCTCATGGAGAGGATCAACAAAGTAAACCCATTGCATTTAGCCATAGCATGTTACTGACTACAACAGAAAAATCTCAAACAGGAAGAGGTTGAGCTAATGGTAAAATAGATTGAAGATCTTCCTCAAGTGGAAAGCTCTTATGAGGTCAAACTTGAGAAACTAGACCTTCAAATTGAAAAGCAAGAATCAATAAACGATGTTGAGGAACCCAGTCATTTAGGACAACAAATTTCAAAACCTTAGAAAGATGAGGATCCCCAATTCATTGCTTATACAGCTGATGAGTTTTCATGTAAAGAGGGGGATAGTCAGGAAGATTAGTTTCTAATCACAGAACTTGTAAGTGCAAAAAAACATATAGATTCAAAGGAACATGGTCTTTTCTTCCCTCAAGAGTGTTGTTCTGAGGAAAATGATAATCCTCTTAGCATTAAAGATATTGAA
Organism: Sequoia sempervirens; assembly: GCA_007258455.2. Lineage (NCBI taxonomy): Eukaryota > Viridiplantae > Streptophyta > Pinopsida > Cupressales > Cupressaceae > Sequoia > Sequoia sempervirens. The sequence continues at coordinate 295,213,252 of VDFB02000015.1, forward strand.
AAATATGATGAAGATTTGTTTTGGGATGACTTGGAGGTTTTTGTTTCAAGCTTGGATAATAAACACTCTTCTAGTGGAGAGCATCAGGTAAATATCAACATGTCAAGTGAAATAGAGCCTGAACCTCACACCCTTACTAATTTACTTAATGAGCTTCTTGGTTTTATGGAAGAAACTAAAGGTGAAGTTATGATACAATCCCCAATGCCAAGTGTTGATCAGCACACTCGGGGATATGATGAAGATGTGTTGATCAATATGTAGACAATCCAAGGAAGCCAAGACTTGATGGATGGAGAAATGGTTTCACATGCTTATATTTTTCAAATCGGCCAAGTTATGAATCCATTTTGTGATATGGATAATTTTTGTTCCAGAATTAATGATGATATAGTACCTTTGACTGGAGTAGCAACATTTGACCAGCTTGATAGGGTGGATGAACTAGACATTTCAACCCTGACATCTAAGCCAACACATTCAAATGAGACTGGAATTGTGCAAGATAGAGAAACAACAGATTTCTAGAAAGAAATCAACATTAAGAGAAAAGGGTTTACCCTTTCCAGAGGACACCCAATTAAGGATTTGATCAACAAAATCCCAAGGAGAGTAGACTATGCCAATGTTCCAGAAAAGGATGATGTAGTTATTGCTTTAGAACAACAAGATCAATTCACTTATGCAATTGTAGACACCGGTGTTTGTGATCAATTTGAAATGGTATGTGAGTTTGTCCTTGTCTTTCTAAGTGTTCTGCAACAAGTGTGGGTATATTCTCTTATTTTTCATGTTTTATCTGCAAGTCATCAACTTGCAATTCATCCTTTCTTGGTTAGGAGGGGAAACTATTTCAGTCAACCTATTAATGGGTTTGTTTGATCAACTTCTTTGTTGGTTAGAGTTATTGTAGGGTAGTTTTTAGTTTAGAATGTTTTCTAGTTTCCCTAAGTGCTTTTCAACATATTTACGTAGTTTTCATTCTGTAGTGTTGTGTTTTCATTAAGTTGCGTGGTGTCTCATGTGCTGGTCTGGTGAGTTACAATAGCATACAATGTTGTTTTCAAGTTGTGCCAGCTTTTAGATGACCCTGTGCCCAATGGATAAGCTTTAGGCAACTGGTTGAGATGTTTTGCAAGAAAACATATAGCAGATGTTGCCAAAAATATCACCTGATTTTTAGCTTTCAGCTAAAATCAGGTAACATAGTGTTTATTCATTTTGGGTTTTTGTTTAAACATTAAAAGATACATTATATTCTGCTAAGTTCATTAATATGCATGAAAGAGATTGTCAGAAACCTATTACATTTTATTTCAATGTTGCAATTACATACAAATGAGAAAGAGAACCATATGTATTGCAAATATAATCTTTATTGATAATCATGAGAGTATAAATGTCCCTCACAAGCCAAGGGACTAGCTATCCTAATGGTAGTAAAGAAGAAATTATATGCATATGGATAACAAAATTAAAATTGCATATAACATGAAAAGGGACCTATCATTTCTTGGTGGAATGATGAATCCCATTGAATTGGCCTTGCATCATCTCTGCTACTTTGTTGCTTTGCTTCTGTTTGACACCCTCCTCCCTGCTCCTAGGTTTCATGCATTAGATTAAAATAGTGATGTTAGAGCAATGAAAGATCCCTGATCAAATTATATGCAAATCCATAAATGTGTGATCAAATGTCTACAGGCATTAAAATAGTAGCTTACCATAAGTGTCCCTGAAAACAAGAAAGGAGTGATCAAACATACGTATGATATGCTTTGTTTATATAATTGTTTGTTCCTTGTGCAGATTTAGGGCAAGTCTTGTTACTATTTTTATTCGCTAATTACAGCATGTGGGCTAAATGTGGCTCCCACGAGGGTAGAGCTCAACATTATTCCCTCTGATGTTTTAAGAGGGATAGGAAACTGAGCAACTTGATCAAATCAATGATAGACATGCCATTAATGCATTAAATCAATATGGAATCACACCAGTTGATCAAATTTCATTATCAGATTTAAAGATGCAAAACATAATGTGAGTTGTCATGAGATTCATACTTCATAATGAATCAGACATATGGCTGCCATCATGTCGAAAGGAAGGTACATTTTTTTGGAAATGTCTTTCAATCATCTTAAGTGGATTCATGATCCATTTTATTAAAAGAAGTAAATGATTTCAGAGATGCATCAAGTTCAATTATGTATCTCTTAAATAATGAAGGAGAAATCAAGGCATGCCTGAAGCCATCATGAGGAATATGTGGCAGCAAGAAGTAACAGTTCAAGGTACTACCAAGTCCCTCTCACCTCAATCCTATTGGAAAACCAAACATCACATAGGATGGTGAGATTTCACATCACCAACATAGGTGACATGGGTCTACCAACTAGGATTAAAGTGAGGAGACGGTGTTTATTTGTTGCACATGATCAAAAAAGATTGAACTATTGTGAAGACCAAGTAACAAACTTGTGGGGCAGCAAGCAATCATAGGGGGTGGATCATAAACATTCATCAAAGAAGGAACAATCTCCTAGGTATCACAAAGGTCAACCACAAGTAAATCAAAACCAATCACAAAGGAGACAATAATGGTGTAATGAATTCTACACTCAATAGATGACAAACACACAACATCAGGAAGGGACAGTTACAATTATTAGTCAAGGAAAGTATGAGTCTTTGAGAAAATGATGAACAAAAATATAGAGTGCCACATATTGTAGTAGCAGGTCCATTTGATTCAAGGTAGATTTTCACTATTTTGGACTATGAAGTATCAAAGTAAATACCACATAGTGTTGTTACTAATGGGAAAAATCAGTAATACAAAGGAGTAAAATTTTGACCAATGACAGTGGCCATTTGGCATAATGGTAAAGTGTATTGAATTATTAACATTGTTCACATTCATGTATGGAAGACATCATTATGCTAGTGTATTTTCTTGAATCATCATAGTCAATAATGAACAAAGAAGGAAACCAACAATGAGAAAGCTCTGAGACAACCATGAGTAACTATCACTGAGTAAGTGATAGTTACATCAACAAACACAAAATAACAATATCTCATCTTTCTAGTCATTATATTTGAACACAATGATCATATCCCAATAGTTGAGAGGACAAAGATGTAGTTTGGTGCAAGTTTGGAGAGGGATGCTTCACAAAGATCAACTATGGTAGAGGCACTATTTGAAAGCAAAAGGTTCTATTTACTGATTAATTTCAAAATGAGATGAAAAGGGAGAATGCATTAATGCAAAGGAGAAGTATCATGCATTGTCAATCAATGTTGAATTAAGTAGTTGCATGTACACACTGGGCTTAGATTAGTACAATAGGGTAAATTCGTGAGATGGAGGATCTGCCCCCTTGTAATCAACTATCATGTTATGGTTGTGAGTCATTTAATCACATAAAGGAATGGTGAGGTAAGGAATGTCTACATTTTTCTTATTCATGGATGCCAATAGAATTTACTAAGATGTTGTTAAGCAAGTACAAGTGATCAATATGTTGTTATCTCATGAAGGGCAGAAAACTCATGCTAATCATAGTTGCATAATGGTGCCTTATTAATGGACATGCTTCAAGGGTGGCTATCTCATATAGGAAATAAGACAGTCAAAAAGAACTTCAAGGAGCTTCATCTTAATTACTTATGAGACCAAGAATAGGGTATGTTTATGAATAGGACAGGTTACAAAGCCATCAAGTAAGATACATTGAGATAATAATGAATAACAATCACTGAGGCAGTGAAGAGATAGAGGACATGTGAATATCACAAATGAACAAGTGTAATGGGAATCCATTATATATGGAGAACATGTCTCTAACAAAAGGTGTTGTTGTGGAGAGAAGGAATCCCCTTGCTTTGGGACATTTTTCTAATCAAACCAGATAAATGAATACATCAAAATTGAAACAAGGATGCAAACAGGAAGTGCTTCACCATGAAATGCAAAAGAACAAAGAACAATCACTATGCAAAGAACATTGCAGATCTATGCATGACAAGAGGTTATAGAGGGTTTCAAATCATGTCAAAGCATATAGTGAGATTCAAGGTAAAAATCATTGTCTTTTTTTTATACAATGAAAGGTACCATTGTTTTATTCATCACTAAAAGCATATAGGAAAATTAAAATAATTTCTATTGTTTTCTGTACAAAAATGCGAGTAAAAATGCATTATGTGTCTCTTGGCTGTGGCCTAAGAGCTTATTCTTTCCCTTCATATCCATTAAAACAAGCTTGGGGTTTGAATATGCAGTGATAAATGAAGACAAAGGAACGATCTGAGCTTATTCAAGTGTTGAAGCAGAGGAAAATACAAAGAGTCTTTGACTCATGCCCGTACTATGCAATGGCATTGAATCATTTTTGTGCAAAACATCTCTTCTTTATAGGGAAGCATTTTATTGTGGAATAGTGGACAAAGATAGCTTGTGTTTCAACTTATCACCTCTCAGGAAATCTCATTCATATTATAATCTCACATGATTTTATTAGCAAGGGAAAATTTCCTTGAAAGAAGTTTTCTATAGGAGCTTGCATTAAAATGTCAAGAGGGAAATGTAAGATTATTTTTAATACCCCAAATGCACCATGGTATTTCCATTCAGAATAAACATAAGAATGCTAGGACAGTCGAATGTATCAAGAAACTCAAATGCATTGTTCATAGTCGCAGCATAAAAGAGCAAGTTTTCTTCACAAAAGCAAAAAAACCCATCTGGGTTTATTCATAAATATCAAATGCACTAGTTTCTTTAAAATCACACTTTAGATACAAAAAATGAACTAGTTTACTCTATTTTGACAATGGAAGAGCTCCATTCAAGCTTTTATTGCTGAATAAAGGAGGAGAAAGTCAATACATAGGTCAACTGGGAGCTTACCTGAGCTCAAGCTTGACTATGAAGCATTTTTGTTATATGCAAAACCTTCCATTTGAGCTTTAGGAAATAACCATAGTGGCTAAAAGAGAAAGAATATCCATAGAGAAAATCAACAAAAATGATCAGGAAAATGCTTTGGGCCACGACCTTTACTCATGAAATGGCCTTCAAAAGATCAAGAAAAAACTAGTTTTATTCAGAAAGAATCAAGTTACCTATTTTTTGAGTGGAAACCACAAGATCTCATCAAGAATTTGGCCAAGAAACCAGTCTCAAATCATCTCAGAGCTCCATTAGAAAACCTCATGGTGGCGACAACATTTACTCCAAAATTCTTGATGCAAATAATGATGTGTCTTGGCTTGTTTTCCCATGTTTTTATTTAGGGTTAGAAACCCTATGGTGGTCGACCAAAGGTATTTTTTACTTTACTTTTAAAAAATTGCAACACAATTATGTTCTTAGAGTATAGTGGGGTGGTCAAGACTTATGTCCTTTGTTTTTCCTTGTTGCCATTATGAAGACTATGCATGTTGAAGTTGAAAAACCAACCTCACAGACCCCAGTGAACACTTGCAAGCAATGACCTATCACAAATAAAAGATATCCAAAACAACAAAGATGCTCTACAAGCATCAAGAGAAAAATGCATTAAAGAGAATGAATAATCACAATGAGATCAATCCTTAAGAAAGGAGATCAAACCCTAAAAGGAAACCCTAGTGTGCACACTTAATAATTAATAAATAAGTGTGCACACTTAATAATTAATAAATAATTAATTATTAATGTGCCTAAGTTTAGCTTCAGTAAAACTAAAGTGATAAGTGACTTAATTAATTAACCAATATGATTAAATTAATTAAGTGAAATAACTTATTGCTCTAATACCCCCCCTTAAAATGAACTTAGGAAGTAGCTAAAACACTAAGGAAAAGATGGATGAAAGAAAAGATGGGTCCTAGCAACAAGGCCTGATTAGGTACCCATGAACAAATGCAATCCAAACTAAACCAAATGGGGTAAAGGAGAAAACCACGTGGGAACAAAACTTGTCCCCAAAATAGGATGAAAAAAAAACTAAGTGATGAAAGATGGAGGAGTCCATAAGACCCCCCAAGGACACCATCCATCAAAAAGATACATGAAAGAACCTCCCAGAAGAGAGGAAGAAAGAGACCACATAGCCCCCCCATAATGAAGTAGCTCTAAAAAGACTGAAGAAACCGCATCTCCTAAAAGAACTGAGAGGGAAGAAGCCTAATGAATGCAATCTCTAAAGGTGAATTAGGTGTAGCCCAAGATGTCTCCATAGAAGCAGGTGTGACCTCAACCAATGCAGAAGTCAAAGTAGGTGAAGACTGAAGAGAAACCTCCAAAGATGAATGATCAACTAGGTCATGTTGCACTGAAATAGAAGAAACCACATCTATAGCCATAGAGGTATCAACAACTGCAATAGTAGGTCAAGGAGATTGAATGGATGGCTCAAGAACTAGATCTAAAGTGAGAACACCAATGTTCAAGAAGCCAAATGTCTCCTCTAAATGATGATTCACATGAGAAGTGTGATGAACAGCTGTAGGAACAAAAGTACCATCAAAAGAAAAATCTACAAAGGAATACAATCGAGATGAGTGATCCACCACCCCAGTAGCAATAACCTCTCTACTCTCCAAGTCTTTGATGGTAACGAAATCGGGTGTGAACTCCATAGATCTCCCATTGCCTCCATGTGTGATCTGATATATGGAAAGAAGGTTGTTTTGAAATGAGGAACACACAAGACATCCTGAAAAGTGTTGTCCCCAAATATAATAAACCCCTTCCCTGTAACACTCATGTATGTATTGTTTCCCATAAAAATAGGAGACATAGTGCAAGGCTCAAAGGAAGTGAACATAAACTGTGAAGATGCCATATGATGAGATGCTCCTAAATCTAGAAGCCATCTCCCTGATCCAAGACCTGAATAAGCACAAAGAGCATGTCCCTTCATATGTGATGAAGTATGTAAACTAGTTGTGCCCCTATCATGTTGCTCTGAAGAAAAATAATGAAGGGAAGGAGATGATGCAGACATCCTAGAAGGAAAATCAATTTGATGTTTCTGAAGAAGATTCTTCAGCTCATTAATGTCCTTCTTATAGCAACTATGTTCTACATGTCCTCCCCTCTTGCAATATACACATGTAACCTTCTCCTTCTTAGATGATTTCCATTTAGAAGAGGAGGATGAATCTGAGGACTCCTTTTGCTGCTCATGAGATTTGGAATCCTTTTGTTTCTATTTCTTGCCTTTTCCTGTAGAAGCCTTCTGATCTTTGGGCTCCTGTGATGCAATAAGTTTTTGTGATGTAGAAGGTTTCAACTTGCCCATGCTAGCCAACTTGGCTTGCTCCCAAGTGAGAGAAGAAGCAAAATCATCAAAGGCATAGTAAACCTAGTACCAAGAGAATCCCTACTGGCATAAAAGGTAGATACAAAAACTGAATAATCTAGTCCAAGATTAGAAAGAATGGACAATATCAACTGATAGTCCTACTTCTGAATACCACACTGTGTCAACTACAATCAAAGAGATATGAGTTTTGTGAAGAAATCCTGGATGCTATCAAAATCCCTAGGATTAAAGCCAAAAAGCTCATTTTCCAACTAGAATCCTCTCATAGTATCCTGCTTCCCAAAAAAAGACTCCAAAGTAGTTAAATTTGATGGGGTGTAGTGCAAGACTCAACATGAAAAAGAAGATCATGATAAATATATAGACATAAAGTACCAAAATCCTCATCACACCTATTAAACCATTGGGTATGTGCAGGATCATGATGGCCCAAAAAGTGGCAATATATAAGTGATATGATGGCCCATGTGGCTGATGACTTTTTTTTACCCAAAAAAAAAAAAAAAAAAAGGGTTTTAAAGGAGATTCTCGCTTTCCACCAATATAAACTATGCTTTACTTTGAATTTAATAAATAATTATTATTCATTTTCTATTTAAATTATGACTAAAGTCCTGATTGATAGGCTAATTGAAAAACATCTATAGCTTTCAAAGGTATTACATTTTTGAATCTAAGCATGCATCACATTCTATGCTTCACATAATATAGGATTAAAAAAATCAATTTCATGAAGTTTTGACCAAGTTAAGGTGGTTAGACATACGAGTTTTTATATTTTTAAAAGTTGTAATAAAAAATCATAATTAATTATTTACTTGGAAAAAAATACAAAAAAATATGCATCACATCGAGACATGAGTCCTATAATTATATCTAAAATATTATAAAAAAATATTATCATTTTATTGTGGTTAGGGTGGTCAGACAAACACCTACTTCTTATTTTTTCCTTGAAATTTAAGTACTACTGCATTGAAATTTCAAATTTTCACCAAATAGATTTTTTTGTTTTTTTAAATAAACCTAGTAGTTTAGAAACTACATTCAATTTGCTACATATTCTATTCTTACATATTTTTGAAATAATATAGATAACTTATTCAAAATTTTACATCAAGTTGTCTAACTCTGATTTTTCTAAATTTTTCACCACCTAAGGGCCTGTTTTTTCTATGATGATCCTGCACATACCCAACTTTCTATTTTTAGTAGTACCTATAAGTTCAACTTTTGCACCCATGGTCACCATGTACAACCCTTTGTGCATCAAATGAATCTCCATTTGTTTTTTCGAACCAAAGTAGTTAAATGGAGTAAGGGATGCAAAATTATGTGAATCCATGATAAGATCAACAGTATATACTCTCAATGCAAAAAAAATCTCTTTGATCTCAAAAAAATAGCCTAAATTACACGTTTCCCAAGAAAATAACCAAGAACGAAAAAGCTGAGATCTAAAAAAAATTAGATACCTAGTAAAAATTCAAGAAAATTTAGGTCTGAGATCTGTGTAGAGGATGGAGTCAACTTTCCGATGCTGTGAGAATGGCGAAAAATAAAGTTTGGAGGGAAAAGTTATGCCTCCTGGACTAAAAACAACTACTTCTGACTTCAGAGGCCGAAAAAAGCATCAAAAAAGGAAAATCTAGGAAATCAAACCTATACCATTCGATAGTACCTGAAACCAACTTTCTGATGCCTATTCATTTTTGAAAAATGGAGATCGTATGTCCATTTTACACCCACTTTCGTGAAAGTACTCCAAACTGCCCAATAAGAACTTCAACAACCCTTAGGGGCTAAAAAAAATTGGCCCTTAGTCATATGCAAGACTAGGGGGCTGGAAACTAGGGCAGAGGCCAAAGCCCTTGGTCACCCATGTGACCGTGGGTTGCACTGAAGTGGCCGTCGGGGGCTAGGCGCTTATCGCCTAGTCCTCCAAAGGACCGCGGGCTGAGGATGTAAGCCCACAAGGGCTAGTGGAGGGCCTAGTGGTGGGATGAGTAGTGGTGGTTGTTGGGTGGCCACCTAGTGGCCATCGGGTGGCTGCTGGGCAGCGGTCGACTTTTCTACTGGTAGCACTTTTCAAAGCACATTTTTTTTTTCTAAAAAAAAAATTGTGACTTTTTTTCCTTGTGAAGCGTGTTGGGGAGCCCATATGACCTCTTTGGAAAAACATTTTTGCCTTTTTTTCAACAGCTCCAAAATTGACCAAACGACAGGCATTTCTAGGGTTTTTGGGTGCTACGAGTGTGATGGTGACCTCCATTTTTCCCAAAAATGCCTAGAAAAAAAGGCTACCCTGAGATCTTGCAAAAAGATGTCTGGCTTGAAACCTTTGCACTTAAAAAATCACTGTAAGGAAATATCCTTCAAAAGACAAATAGGTAGCTGCAGATCTGAAGCTCTGATACCATGTTGAAGTTGAAAAACCAACCTCATAGACCCCAGTGAACACCTGCAAGCAATGACCTGTCACAAAGAAAAGATACCCAGAACAACAAAGATGCTCTACAAGCCTCAAGAAAAAAATGCATTAAAGAGAATGAATAATTACAATGAGATCAATCCTTAAGAAAGGAGATCAAACCCTAAAAGGAAACCCTAGTGTGCACACTTAATAATTAATAAATAATTAATTATTAATGTGCCAGTTTAGCCTAAATAAAACTAAAGTGATAAGTGACTTAATTAATTAACCATTATGATTAAATTAATTAAGTGAAATAACTTATTACTCTAACAATGTATACCTTAGTGGTGTTTTCATGACCTTTGTCACACATTCCTTAGTGTTTCCATGTCTCTTTTAATATGCAAAGCCTTTCAAGATTTTTTTTTTTACATTTTGATTCCCATATGTTGGCCGAATCATGGCCTTTATTTTGCAATGTAAAGCCAAATTTGAAATGTAAAGAAACATTTATTAAAGTGATGATTTATAAATCACTTTAAATGTTTCATGTATTGCAAAATAATGTAGGTGCCTTAAGAATGGCCAAAGGAGATATGATTAGGGCCTTTTTTTTTTGCATTTTAATTTCAAATGTAAAGCATTTAATTAAGTGGTGTGATTATAAGCCATTTAATTGAATGTTGTTTTTAAATGCAAAATTGAAAGAAACATGTGTTGATAAGGATAAGTCAAAGGAAACAGTTTGAAAACATGTGTGGGAAAAGGTGATGACTTTCCAACATGGAGAAAGTGTGGGAGGATGTCTTTGACTATTTTGGAGGAAATGGGACCATTTTGGAGGCTTTTGTCATGTTTTTTTGGTGGGTCAAGTCATGGCTTGACTTTTCTGCATTTGGAGGACCTTTTGGAGGGGTTTTGGAAGCTTCCATTTTGGATTTTATGTTGCATCCAACCTAGGGAACTTCTAGAAGGACTTGTGTGGGCAGTTGTTTCAAGAGGGTTTAAGTATCTTCAGACTTGAGGTTTTTTGGGGGGGTTCTTTCTTTTTTTCTGCAAGGTATTGTAGCTTACTTTGGAGGTTTTTTCAAGCAAAGGACTGCATTGTGACTCCATATCAGACATGTATAGCAGTATGTGACACCATTTTATTAATGAATTTCGGTATTTTTACCTTCTTAGAAGCTACTTTATTAAGTGCATTGTGGTAACTCCTTCAATGCTTGTCTCATTTTAGCACCTTTAAGTAGAATGAACATATATTTATGCAAGTTGTAAGTTGTGTGATGGGTCAAATAATTATTTTAGTTGTGGAAACTTTTTCCCTTCGAAGTGGCAAATGAACCAAGCCTCCTTACAAAATACCTATGCATTAATATATTTAAATGTCTGAGTTGTGTCAAGTTAAGCTAAGTTTTTGATAAAACTATGTGTGAAAGTAGTTGTATGGGTCTGAGAAATTCATTAGGTGCATCACCATAGGGGTTTAGTTTGTATTTTCATGTTTCTTTCTCCCTTTTTCCCAACAAGGAATAGTTTAAGTGACACCAACAAAAGGGGAGCCAACCCATAATCTAGAGGTATACTTTCACAATAGGACACCCACAACCTGAAATTAGTGCCATGTTATATCCAAACCTGCTGAGTTCTTTCATAGCTTGGCAATAGGGGTGCATTTAGCTCATTGAAGTTTTTGGATTAGATTGTGTTGGAGTTTTTGCATCAACATTTTGGATCACACTTTGTGATCCATCATCAGGATGGTAGAGAGAAAGAGGAGAAAAATGGTTGATTGCAAACTAGCACAAGATAAAAAGAGAGAGGGGGAGGAAGGGGTAGGAAGCACAAGGATCGAGGAACACAATAGAAAAAGGAAAATAAAAATTAACCAAAAAGAGAAAAAACTTACAAATATTAAGAATGCAAATAAATGTGCAAGAAAAGGAGCGTGAAGATAAGAAAACTTAAAAAGGAACAACTTAAGATACAAGGAAAAAAGCAATAATAATAATAAAACAATAAGTTGAGAATAAAAAGAAAACAATGGAAAAACCATCAACCATTAAGAAAAATGAAGGAAGTTATAAATGAACTATATAATATTAATAAAATCTATAATAATACTAGAAGGTCACTTAAATATATAAAAATGCTAAAAATTAAAAACGAAAGAAAAATTGAAAATAAGAAGCTAAGAAGAATGGAGAATAAATATATCTAAATAAGAATGAAAATAAATAAACAAAAAGCTAATAAGTAAGAGAAAATAAATAAATAAACATTGACAAAAAATTAAGAAAAACAAATTAAGACAACTATAAAATTATGAAAAAATAAAAATAAGAAAAATAGACATAAACAAAAAATAAACTAGAAAAGAAAAGCAACAAAGAAAACAATACACACACACACACATGTGTATATATATAAGTATGAACAAGTCTAAATACATATGTAAAAGACTAAATATGAAAATGTATATAAATACAAAAATACAAAACTAAAACCTAAATAATTAAAAATTTAAAGAAATCTAAAAGAAAGAAACGTCAAGGCTAAAATATAAAATATAAAAGTAAATAAATAAACTCAAAGAATTCAAAAAATAAAATCTATAAAGCACAAAAAATGAAATTAAAAAGGAAAAGAAACACAAGGACAAAAAGAGCCAAAAGAAGAGAAAGATAAAAGAGACAAAAAACCAAAGAGAAAATTAAAATGAAAAACATCTAATAACATACAGGGACAACCTGAACGAAGAACCAAAAATCAACTCCAAGACCCCCAAAAGAAGCAACAAAAAGGAAGAACCAAGCTACAAAAAGGAAGTAGAAGCAAAGAGGGAGGGAAGGAATAGGGGGAGAACAAAGAGAGAAGGAAATACAATGCCACACCACCAAAGAGGACAAAGGACAAGGAGGGAAACACAAAAGGCAAGACCTTTTGGATCACTAACACAACCAACACACACAATGCATCAAAACCTTCTCGCAGACAATAATGGAGGCTTTCTAGTGATATGAACAATCTAAAATCTTGCGAACACACTCTGACATGGGATGGTAACCTCTCTTTTGTTTTGAGGGTATGTGCAAGATCATCATGGAAAAAACAGGCCCTTAAGTGACGAAAAATTCAGAAAAATCAGAGTTAGGCAACTTGACGTAAAAATTTGAATAAGTTATCTATATTGTTTCAAAAATATGTAAGAATAAAATTTGTAGCAAATTGAGTAGTTTCTAAACTACTAGTTTTTTTTTTTTTTTTAAATCTATTTGGTGAAAATTTGAAATTTCAATGCATTAGTACTTAAATTTCAAGGAAAAATAAGAAGTAGGTGGCTATCTGACCACCCTAACCACAATAAAATGATAATTATTTTTTATAATATTTTAGATATAAGTAGAGGACTCATGTCTCGATGTGATGCATATTTTTTTTGTAATTTTTTTCCAAGTAAATAATTAATTATAAATTTTTTATTACAACTTTTAAAAAATATAAAAACTCGTATGTCTGACCATCTTAACTTGGTCAAAACTTCATAAAATTCATTTTTTCTAATCCTATAGTATGCAAAGCATAGAATGTGACACATGTTTTGGATTCAAAAAATGTGATACCGTTTGAAAGCTATAGATGTTTTTCAATCAGCCTATCAATTAAGACTTTAGTAGTAATTCAAATAGAAAATGAATAATAATTATTTATTAAATTCAAATTAAAGCATAATTTATATTGGTGGAAATATGAGAATCTCCTTTAAAAACCCTTTTCATTTCATCAATTTTGGGTAAAAACAAAATTCATCAGCCACATACCCTACACATACCCATCATATCGCCACTTTTTGGCCCATCATGATCTTGCACATACCCTTGAATTCATTTTGATAATCATAGGATTTCAATTGTGTGTTTTAAATAGTGCAGAAATTCATTCCATGAGGGAAGGAATAGATTTAGATTAGTGTTTTTTATTTAGATTAGCTTCTATTTCATTGCATTTTTCTTGTTTACACTTTATTCTTTTCCCACTCACATAGCAATATTACCTTATGTATGTGTTTTTAAATCTGAAAATAAAGATTAGCAAATTTGATTATATGTATGTGATTGCACATTCACCATAATATAAAAAATCAAAAAATATATATGACACCAATTTTATGTGAAGAAACCCTTTTGGAAAAAAATCCATAAGAGAAAATAGGGCAAGTATATTATTTATCTACAAAATAGAGATACACCACATTACACTTACTTTCTGATCTCCTACAACATGGATGCTTCCATACACCTGCAAATAACACAAGATGATACTACCATATCAAGGCTCCAATTTATAGAACTTTTGGGAGACAAAACCATAGTAGTAAACCGAAACAAGAGGTATCAAATAAATTAATTAATATGCACAAAGCTTCAACATGGGTGCCTAACACATAGCCCATTCAACTTTTGGCATTCAAAATGCCTTGGTGACTGTTCAGCTTCGAGATGGAGGACCAAAATAACCTATTTCCCTCGAAACTTGGTGCTCCACTCAAGACCCTTCACATTCCTAATATGGATGCCTAGGAGGGATAATTTTATCCTCTAGTGGCATGTAACCTCTACCAAACTTAAATTTCATAATTAAAATGCAATTAAAATAATGACAAAATTGTATACATAATTTCTCTCATGTCCTCTAGGACACTTTCCATGAAACACAAAGGTCCATAAAAAATGACTTAGGTTTGTGAGGTAAATTTCACCTAACCTGACATATTTAGATAACCAAATCCTCTTGGATGTATCCCTCAATCCATTGACAAATTTTTCCACTTTCTTAGCCCCTCCTTCATGATTCCCTTGTCTAATTTTTATCTTATAATATATTCCTCAATGTATTCCTTTACAATCATCTCTCTCTACATAAATTGTCTAGCTCCTTTAATAGTTTCAATAGGTAATTGGTTGAAATAAATTTATATTTTATCTTAACTACCATTTAGTCCTACTTAGTAATGCTAGACTATCCTTTTTTATTCATTTCCATTAAGACCTCCTTTCACCATATCACCACATGATCTTTGGAATTGGCCTCCATAAATTGCAACCTATTTGGGTCCATAATCTCCTCATACTCAAAATGCTCTTGTAGATCAATGATCCATTGTATAAACTTCTCACAATCAAAATTTCCAAAATAGTTTACAATATCAACTTTGGTCCTCTTGTCAATGTCAGTAATGGCCTTTAACATTCTCTCCTTCTTATCCTCTTTACTTCCAACTAATTCGGTAGGATTTTCTTCTTTTTCCTCCTTATCGCTCTCCTCAACCCTCAGATTAGGTTACTTTGGTGGTCTTTTTCTAGTGCATCCATTAAATTTTGTATTAATTTTAGTATCTCATATATCTCCTCCATTCTTATTGTAATAATAAGGATTCTTTTCCCTCTCTTCAATGACATCTTGATTAATTTGATTAGTTCATGCTCTATCCATAGTTACCCCATGTAAATTTCCTCATGATTAGGGCTCTATATACAAGCCTCCCATGATCCAAGTAACTATTATCCAATTGATGTTGTCACATGGTAGGAGGGTCCAATTAAGGATAGTCCAATCATGAAACAAAATATAACTAATTCCACAATATCACAAGATCTATTGAAAAATAGAACCAATTATATAAGTTTATATGATTACCCTTGGCATTACAACCACATAGCCTATCATAATGGGCCCTCTTACATGCTAGGCCATAACCATTTGATCACAACAAGATTTCACAATTGGATAATCA
Source organism: Sequoia sempervirens (assembly GCA_007258455.2). NCBI lineage: Eukaryota > Viridiplantae > Streptophyta > Pinopsida > Cupressales > Cupressaceae > Sequoia > Sequoia sempervirens. The sequence continues at coordinate 295,228,784 of VDFB02000015.1, forward strand.
CCACTATGGAATCACTTCTAGACTTGTTGTAAAAGACCACATTTAATGACTTTTAGTATAACTATATTTAATTCTATATACTAAACAACACTCTTGTATGCCACATTCACTATTTTAGATTGTATCCTATATTATACACTTTGTTTCTTTACTCTATCTCTTAGTATTCACTCCCTCGTTGTTGTACTTGCCTTCTACACCTCTATACCATCCTAGTATTCTTCAATCTCTCTCAAATGACTTGAAACCATGTATATATCCTTTCTTAAATTTCCACATGATATGAATCAGCCTCAATGTGGCACAAAGCTCAAAACCACATGAAACATGTTGTCAACTAAAAATAACAAACATGGAAATTCCAATGGTCCAATGGTAGAGAATTAATTTATTTGTAGCGCTGCACACCTTTGCAATCGTTAACACAAACCCAAAATAATTTACAACAAACATAAATAACTCTCATTGAACACACTATCACACATTTTGGTGATGTGGGATGTAGTTGTCGAATCTCGAAAATTACACATTTTGGTGATGCGGGACGTCAGCTTGAGTTTTCAAGGTTTGGGTGGATTCTGATGTAGGATAGATATTAGACTTGTGTTATGGTAATGTTAAAAGGAACGCAATAATACTGAATAAAACGTTGTGTTCTGTGAAACACAGCTTTCACAAAAGCAGATTCCAGTGATGGTCTTTCCAGGCGCCACAAGTCTCCTCCATTTCGCTAAAAAAATAAACGACACAGCCCATCGGATTGCAATGTAAGATTAAAATAACAAAGTACTGCTTTTCTCCCTAATACAAAATAAGGTCTCCTCTCAGTGCGCTGCAACTCTGTACATATTTTCTAGTCATTTTATTAGACAGCACTAGAGATTTATTTATTATAAAAATAATAATATTGTCTTGGGACATATATTTTAGTCATTTCATTTGACAGCATTAGAGACTTATTTGTTATAAAAATAATAATATTTTTTGGGATCATATTTTTTAAGTCATTCTATTTGACAGCATTAGAGACTTATTTGTTATAAAATAATAATTTTTTTTGGGGTCATATTTTCTAGTCATTTCATTTGAAAGCACTAGAGACTTATTTATTATAAAAATAATCTTTTTTTTGTGATATTTTCTGGTCATTTCATTTACCCAAATGAAATTAAAGATTTATGGTAATATGTGTAGTTCTATCTTATAAAAGATATAGAGACTTATTTATTATAAAAAAAAATGTTTTTGATATAGAAAAAACAGATTTTGAAGGGACCCGGAACCCTTTAACAAAAAAGAGCAAAGCTGCAGAAAAGACAGCAAGCAGCGAACGAAAAAGACCAGCTCCAAATCAAGACCAATTAAGACCAGCTCCAAATCAAGACAGATTATAAAGAAAAATGTTTTTCTTGTATTTAGTAGATAAATTAGAGTTTGATAATTGTCAATAGAGAAGTTTTGGGAAGGTAGGAACAATGTGAGATTGTTGGCCATGATGAACATCCATGGAAACATGACGTTGCATGAAGCTGCCAGTGAAGGGAAGGCTGATGTAGTAAATATTTTACTGAGGCATTCATGTGAGCTTGCAAGTGTGCTGAATACAATGGGTGAAATGACATTATTCAAAGTTGCCTTGTCCGGTCATACAAACATCATTGAAATGTTTGAAAATTGGTTGCACCTTGCGCCCATGGAGATGTACTCCAGGGAATCGAATGGCCAAACATCATTACAATGTGTTGTCTTCAACAAATAGATGGGTATGCTAAAAGAAAGCTTTTCTTTGTATTTGGTAGACAAATTAGTGGTATTCAATACAAAAAATTTGGGGTCATAATTTCCAGTCATTTCATTTGGTTCAAAATTTGAAAAAAAAAAATCTTATTTTACAAAGTTAAATTTTTTTTTTTTTAATTTTTTTTTCACGTTAGATACATTTAAAATTTTGTATATTAATTATCAAATTACAAAACAAAATAGTCTTTGTTTGTTTCAATTGATGTTTAGGTTATTGTGTAATCTTACAAATTAATCTCATATTTGTTATATTTGTCGTTTAAAGTTTAAAGTCTTTTGACACCTAGTTAAAATATGTGATTGCAATGTTTATGTATAATTAATTTTATTCTCTAAAAAATAATTACTTACATTATATTAATTTAGACATTGTATAGTCTAAATAAAAGTCTAAGTAAATGCATTTGAGATATCTTAATTAAATTATAAATAACCATTAAATTATATTACATATAGTCTCTACATTCCCTCTTCCCCTCTTAGAGTTATCTCCCTCTTAAGACAATCACTAGCTAGTGGTTAACCATTAATACTTACATATGATAATGAGCTTAATTTTGATTGGTATTTAGGTTATTGTGTAATATTACTAGTTAAACCTCATGAGAAAAGAAGTTATGTATTATTGACCCTATCTATCTCTAGGGATGCTCACTTCACTTAGATCATTTTCTTTGGAAGAATACCTTTGCTTGCTAAACATAAATCCCACCTTCCTTCCCCATAATCCATATTATTTGTAGCTTTTTAATGGTCAAGAGACAAAGGATAAACACCATATGTGCAAGGGTTGTGCCAACAACAAATATGAATTTTTTTTAGGGTTTCTAAATAGGTAATTCTCAATTTTGAATGGAACACTAGTGGTAAAGTAGAGCTAATGTTTGGACACTAGCACCTAGGTAGTGTTAAAGCCTAGATTTGAAGGCCACAAAATTTGTAGGTTAGGCCATTTTTTGTTCATGTGTTGTAGTGGTTTTTTCTTAGCCCACCATTTATAACTAATATGATATAGTATAAGTGAGTTTCCATGAGTCAAATGTTGTCTAAATTTTGTCTTATTTCATCCCATGTGCTCATTATATGTCTAGAGTTGTAATTTTTTTTTTTAAATTTCCAAATGTTGGGTCTATTTGGGTCATTTCATTAATTTTTTGAATGTTATCCAATTTTTCACATTGAGGTTGTCCATCCCAATATGTCATCCTTGCATTAATCCTCATGGGCAATAAAAAGGTATGCCTAGATCTAGAGCCTAAAGCCAAATTTATAGTATTGAATTCAAATGATCCTAGGTCTCAAATTTTGTATGAAGAATCAAAGTTTGGTACTTATGTGCTCCTTTTAGAATTGGAAAAAGACACAAATATCCTCAGTCTAGATATCTCTTTAGAATTATGGATATTAGAATTTGATAGAAGCTACTCAAGTTCGGGATATGGTGCAAGAGTGGTTTTAATTTCTCTAGATGGAGATAAAATTCATTTCTCATACAAATTGGCATTCAAGAATACCAACATACAGTAGAGTATGAGACTATGTTGTTCACATTAGCCACAACTAAAGAGAAAGGAATCAAGAAACCAAGGGATCTTGGAGATGCCAAGTTAATTGTTAAACATGTACGTAGAGTTTTCACTGTTAAAAATGAAAGGATGAGAAATTATAGAAACAAATTCTAGGATAGCATAGAATATTTTGATGCCTTCTCTATTGAGGCGGTGCCCAGGGAAAAAAATTCTAGCATTGATTTGTTTGTGGTTTCTAAATCCTTGTTGTTACCCTTCTAATTTTAAAGAGAATTCATATAGAGTAGAGATGATATATTGACCTAGTGTGCCAAATAATGTAGATTACTAACAATTCTTCAAGAATGACAAATATATTCAAGTCTTCCTATAAAGTGTGATGATACACAAGATTTAGAAGTTAGAGTTATCCAATTGAAAGGTAATAAAATTTCTAAAGGTTTGGTCTCTCTTGAAAATTTATTTGATAAATATGATAGGGCTATTAATAAAAGGATTAATGAGACTATCAATAGTTTAGGAGAGTATGTGATAATTAACATTGGGGATCTTGATGACCCAAATTTGGTATACATCGACAAGTATTGTAAACCTGAAGAGAAGGATAAACTAATATCCCTATTGATCAAATATAAAGAAGTGTTTTTTGGTGCTCTAATGAGTTGAATTCTTCTATGGATGGGAGACTTCAACATCGTATTCCTCTCAAGCAAGGAACTTCTTTTAGGAAAAATTGATGAACATGCAATCCAAAGATAGCTAATAAATTTTTCAAAGAGGTAGATAAGATGTTAAAAGCAAGATTCATTTATCCTATACATCATTCAACTGGGTAGCAAACATAGTCCCTATTTGAAAGAAAATGATGAGATCAGAGTTTGTGTTGATTTTAGGAATTTGAACCAATCCTTGAAACATAACTATCCATTACCAATGATATATCTTGTATTATAGGTTATTCCATGGTCAAAGATGATGTCTATGCTATATGGTTTCTTAGGATACAATCAAATAATTGTAGCAAAGGGAGATCAACATAAGATAAATTCCATCACTCCATGGGGAAATTTTTCTTATAATTGCATGAAAATTGGCTTGATTAATGTAGCTACAATCTTCCAGAGGGTTATGAAACTTTCATTTGGGGATCTCAAGAAAAATATTATTGTTATTTATCTTGATGATCTTACTATGTTCTCAAAGAAATAGGGAAATTACTTCAAAGATTTATAATTTAGAAATTACAAATGTGCAAAGAACATGGTATATCTTTAGAACCAAATAAATTTATATTTTTGGATTCATTAAAGGGAAACTCCTTAGCCATATTATCTTAAAGGAAGGAGATATAATTGATCCTGAGAGGTCAAATCCAATGAAAATTAAGTTACCTTTTGAAAATAGAACTAGAGTTAAGTCATTTTTGGGAGATTAATTTCTTGAGGAAATGTGTGCCTGAATTCTCTAAGATCACAAAGCACAATTTCAAGTGGAACATGAATCAGGTAAATAGACCTTTAAAGACATTATAGAAGCCATTGGACATGCCCCTATATTAGTTCATCCTAATTTTGAGAAGGATTTCATTATTTATTGATATGCATTTGAGCATATTATGTCTGCCATCTTATTATAAACTAATGAGTAGAGGATACAAGAACCCATTGCTTTTATGAGTACTCCTCTTAATAAACATGAGTTGAATTAATCTTAGATTGAAAATCATGCCTTCATTATGGTGAAAGTAGTGAAAAAAATTATGTTTGATATTTTACATTACCTGTTGATTGTCTCGAATATTGAGAGGGGGGTGAATCAATATTCCCTTAAACCATTTAGCTATAAACCATTCAATTATCAAACCACATATAATTGCAAACAAGAATTAAAAAATTGAAAGGAACATGATACCAACAAACACATCAACACCATATTTTTTATGTGGAAAACCCAAAATGGGAAAAAACACGATGAGGATTAGCTCACAATTTATCATATCAAGATACAGTATATTATAGGCCTCACTACTAGGACTCATTGTCCTTAAAAGGCTCACAACCAGAGTACAAAATGATATGGCTTACATCCAAGATACAAAATGGAATGGCTCACTACCAAAAGTAGGAACTAATGGAATAGACCTTCTATGTTTTGAGTCCAGTTCTAATGAAGCTCTAAATATTAAGTATTGCACTGCTTTGCAGTAGTATAAAAATTCTTCTATGATCCTTAGCTTCTACCACTATACATTGATCACATATGATATATCATTTAAGCTCACACATTCACTTCACATCCTCCCACCACCACACACAACTTCAAAACATCTCACATATATATACAATTATATTTCATACATCAATTAGATTGGCCTAATTAGATGTAAACAAAAAAATCTAAAACATCTTTTTTCGACACCATACAAGATTTAAAACTTCTTTTTTCCCAAGGAAAAAGTGTAATACAAAATTTCAAGTCGACATGGATCTGAAATAAATTTAACTAATATCTGCAAGACATAATCAATCTTATCAATACATATCATGCATTAGGTTAGCCAGGAATAGGACCTAATCATAGAAACTTCAATCCAATGCACACTTCTCAAAGTAAACACCTTCTAGATCTAATATTACTTCAATTTCTCTTCACATTAACATCAAAGAGACTAAGTTTAGAACTACAAAAACAAAACATCCTTCTCAAGAAAATGTTGAGTCTCCCATGCTAGTATATTGAATAGAGAAATGACCATAGTATATAGAGTTGAACTCTATCATTGATAACTTCCTGCACACAACATAAAACTTCTCAAGATATTGAATATAGTAGTATGAATGAGTCATAATAATATGTTTGAGAGAGAATAATCACTTCTCTTCTTGCGGTGAATTACAAACACAAAAACCAATTTACTAAACCATAAAAATATCAACATAGAATGCTTAACAGAACCTCTGATAGATCAGCTTTTGGTATAGATGGTATTGTACACTAAATATGCTTCCCACAATGTTGACATCAATGAAAACTCTACAACAACCAAATCAACCTATGTAGGTACACTTCATTCTCATGTTAAAAGTTCCAACAATCTCCCCCTTTAGCGATGATAGAAACATGCATATCAAAAACATTTTTATACCAATACAAAATGACTAAATACTCCCCCTTACAATATTATTCTTGACAAAAAAATATTTTTCTTCTTACTATCTATCTCTTGCTCTCCCTTTGACATCAATGGAAAAGGTCATGCAGGGGTCTGGTATATTTTGCTTGAATATGTATATGCAAAAAAAGGTATGAAAGTGTTAACCTAAAGAAGAAGACCCCTTGAGGTTCTTTAGGATATCCTGCCATGAAGTTGTACCTTCTTCCCAAAAACCTTTTGCATTTGCAAGAGTCTTGTATAGTAGTTCAAGCTTTATTAAAGACTCTATACCTTCTTCCATAGTGTTTGGGCTGAGATTTACTTCTAATAGACTACCAACACTATCAAGTGCATTGGATACAAGAGTGTGCCTGATTTTTACCAAATCTTGGAGTGCCACATATTGCTTGGTCACTTTTAATCTATGATTCTAAAGACAATAATTTTTCATGTAGTTGCACAATGTAGGACCATCTCTGGTTGTCCTTGTCATTTTCCAAGCTATACATATCTACTTGAGTGCTCAACTGAATTTCATTCTGTCTTATTTCATCTCTTGCATTTAATGTCCTATTTGACCAATTCAAGTAGAAAGATACTAGCTCTTGAGCTTCTTTTTCACAATCCTAAACATTTTACAATTCCTTCAAAACTCTATGATGTGCATCTTCATATTTCTTCTTTATACCTTCTATATTTTCTTCTAAAGTCCTTGGTTCATTTCCCAAATGTTTGTTCTTTCCATCCAGAGATATATGCTTTCAAAGAATCAATCATTATCTTGAGATTTTCTAAAGTGGATATAGATAAATTAAAGTGAGCATAGGGAATCACTTCCTGTAGATCTTTCAAGGCTTCATCCAAGTCTTGTATGTTTTCACTTTCATGCTCATGTTGGGTTATTTCAAATTGACTTGGTTGAATGATTTTCCTCTTCTTTCTTGTTCTCTTTTTACTACCGGAGACTTTAGTCATAAAAATTTCTTCTACATTTGTTCTATTAGAGTCATTGGGGATTTCTAGAAGCACTTTTGCATAATGATCAGCTTCTGCCTCAATTACTTCATAATCCAACTCAGAAACCCACACAATTCTAGATTCAACCACTTCCATGTAACAAAAATCAGTAGACATAAGGAAATTGATATTTTTGGAGTATTTTTTGATGACACCTTTTGGAATTCTTGTTCTCTTATTCATTCTCATTTGAAATATCCCAAAGAATGTTGCAAGAGAAATTTCTTGAGTATCTGGACCACCAAGATTTTTCATGAGATTCCTTATCTGATGTGTTATTGGTTTTGTATTTATCCATTCAATTTTTCCAATAACCAGTAACTCCATAAAGTAAAAGAGTAAGCAAATGGTTAAAGTGTCGTACTAAAATGTACTCTTATTCTTTTTTATTTCTTTCAAAATTTTCAATAGATTCTATCGAAGCAACTCACAAAGATCATAGTCTGTACCATTCTTAACCATATCAAATTCAATGTATGAAACAATAGTAGAAATTTTGTAGTCATTACTTGGTAAGAAATTTTTATGTCCAATGATCATTGCAGCTACTAGATGATCGAATCTTCAATTGTACTCAAGACAAGTTCTTTTCCTTCAAGAGTCACACTAGTCATCTCTATTATCTCTTGATCATTGGCCCTCTTCTGCTTCATAATTGGTCTGGAGGACCCCAAGTCATTCACATCCCTTATAGCTTGTTTGGTTATCAAGTGTGTGCCATCAATCCAAATAGATTCACCACGAATCATGCTTAATTCCATTTGTATGTACTTCTTGTTGAATTCAAACAGAGGAAATTTCTGCCATACATCTAGTTTCCTTTCAACTAGGGTTTTATATGCATCATAATTTTCTTCCAATTCATTCTTCCACAAAATATTTAACCGAATTGGTGATGTTTCCTCAATTCTTCCATAAATGTATGCATAAATATCTTTAGTAGGTAGTACTTTAAGGGGGATGCCAGAAAATGCACCCACTAAATCTTCTAACAAAATTTTTAGAGAATACTCTTTTAATTTGATTTGAAATTTGTCTAAAACATTCACAACCTTTGACCCATCTATGTATTTAAAATTGAAAATTCTACAAAAGAATTGTTTAAGAACAATACCTCTGTAATTTTCTCCAATGAAGAACAAGGTTTTGATGTTTGGCTTTTAGAGCACGCCTTGAGTCCACTTCCTTTGTGCAATGATTCTCTTCTTTCACAAATACCAATCATCGAATGATTTTTTCTTAACATGTATGAATTTATTTCCTTAATCCCAAATGCGTCAAAAATTTAAATGCTCTGAAATGCAAGTAGATCACCTCAAAATTGATGTATACCTTCATTCTTTTAAACTCTACATAATTCATTCTTCACACATGTGTGTCTAAAAATTCCTTTCGCATGAAATATTGAATTCATAACCTTAAGAAATGCACTTATGTCATGATACGAAATCGTATATCAAAAGATGGGTTATTAAATGTTCTGATTATTGCCCCCCCTTAGCCATTGCCTAAATTAATTTCTGATGGGAGTATCTACATTGGAGGATGACACAGATGAAATGAATGCTTCAAATTATCCTTCATTTCTATAGATCATTTTCATTTCCTTCTTAACTTCTACTAGATCAATCTTAATGGCTGGTTCATTTCTCTTTACTAGATTGTTACTTCTCATATTTCTACTTCTACAATCTCTGGTAAAGTGCCTTGATTTGTTATAATCATAACAAACAACAATCTTCCATTTGAATTGTCTTTTACTTAGTCTATATTCACACTAGTTAGACTTGTGGCCAAATAAATTGCAGTGATAACAATAGCCATTAAAGGAATAAAATGTTTTGTTCAACTTCTAACTTCTACATTCCATAACTTTATGTCCAATCTTCTTTCATTCAATTTTTTTTCAAAGAATGATAAAGTATCATTCATTCTACTTTCACAATCTTTTTCCCTATGTCCAAATTTATTGCAAGAATAATAGAAACCTCTAAAGGATAAGTATCTTTGAGCATTAGGAATACTTCTAGTATGTCCACCATTACTTTGAGTCTTCATGTCAGGGGGTTGATTCACCATTCAAATTTATCCTTCTTCAAATCCCAAACCACTTTTTTCCTTAGAGGATATTTGTCCTACAATCAGTTCATCCAACATTGTAGAACTTGTCATAAATTTATCATGTCTTCTAGCCTTTTCCAATTTTAATTTTATATTTTCCACTTCTTATTCAAGCTTTTCATATTCATCCACCTTCTTTCATATTTGAATTTTTTGATATTCTTCAGTTTTTCCTTTTCCTTCTAGTTGTTTATTCAGTTTGATGATGTCCTCATCTACTTTCTTTAATTGATTACTGACTTCACAATAACATTCTTTCAACTTATTAATGCACTCATTTGCTTCCTTTAGTTTAACCTTCAAATATTTATTTTCTTCTATATGCTCAATAGAGATCTCTTCCTGAGGAATAAGAAATCTTTTATCTTCCATGTATTTTAATTTCAGGACTTTCCCCAAGTTGTTAGACTTCTTCAAGGGAACTAAGCTCTGATACCAATTGTTGATTGTTTGAAATACTAAAAGGGGTGGTGAATTTGTATTCCCTTAAACCATTCAACTATAAATCATTCAATTATCAAAGAAAATATAACTACAAAAAAGAATGAATAAATTGAAAGGAACATGACACCACAAAACACATCAAAACAAGATTTTTACATGGAAAACCCAAAATGGGAAAAACCACGATGAGGATTAGTTGACATTATATTATATCCAAATATAGTATATTATAGGGCTCACTACCAAGACTCACTATCTTTAAAAGGCTCACAACTAGAGTACAAAATGATATGGCTTAATGCCAAGATAGAAAATGCAATGGCTCACTTCTAAAATTATAATTGATGGAATACACCTTCTGTGTGTTGAGTTCAGTTCCAATGAAGCTCTGAATATGAAGTAGTGCACTTTTTAGCAGTAGTATAGCAATTCTACTATGATCCTTAGCTTCTACCACTATACATTACTCCCATATGATAGATCATTTAAGCTCAAACATTCACTTCACATCCTCTTACCACCACACACAACTTCAAAACATCTCACATATATACACAATTATATTTCATACATCAATTAGGTTGGCCTAATTAGATGTAAACAAAACTATCCAAAATAGCTTTTCTCAAAACCATACAAGATTTAAAACTTACTTTTTCCCAAGAAAATGTGTAATAAACAATTTAAAGTTAGTGTGGATCTTAAAAAAATTCAACTAATATCCACAAAGCATAATCAATCTTCTCAATATGTATCATGCATTAGGGTAGCCAGGAATAGGACCTAATCATAAAAACTTCAATCCAACACACACTTCTCAAAGTAAACACCTTCCAAATCCAACATTAATTTTGTTTCTCTTCACAAATTAACATAAAAGAGACTAAGTTTAGAACCACAACAAAACATCCTTCTCAAGAAAATGTGGAGTCTCCCAAGCTAGTATACTAAATAGAGAAATGACTATAGTATGCAGAGTTGAGCTCTATCATTGATAACTTCCTATACACAACATTAAACTTCTTGAGATTTTGAATATAGTGGTATGAATGAGTCATAATAATATGTTTGAGAGAGAATAATCACTTCTCTTCTTGCAGTGAATTTTGGACCCAAAAACTAATGTACTAAACCATAACAATATCAGCAAAGAACACTTAACCAAACCTCTCATAGATCAGCTTCTGGAATAGATGGTATTGTACACTAAATATGCTTCCCACAATGTTGAAATCAATGACAACCCTAGAAAAATTGAATAAACCTATGTAGGTACACTTCATGCTCATGTTCAAACTTCCAATATTACCACTCTATTGTTTATGTTCTCGATCCCATAGTGAAAGCACACTTACACATCAAGAAATTGGTTGCAATAAAAGAGGAGCCTAGATTTCAAAGTTACAAGAATATTATCTTGAGATAAATCACACTAAATTAGTTAGATGCAAAGGGTTATGTAAAATGATAACATAAAATGAGCCAAAAATAGAAAGTGATAACCCTTTGGTAATATTAGTAAGTCTTCAAGATGAGTGGTTCTCAAATGTTTTGTATTATTTTACATATGGAGAATGTCTTGTTCATTTATCTCCTAAGGAAATATGGAATGTGAATCTCAAATAATCTAAATATGTGATTTGGGGAGATGCATTGTACAAACGAGAACTAGATGGAACCTTCTTAAGGTGTGTTTACAAAGAGCAGGAAAAGAATTTGCTTGAACTATTTCACAATGAAGCTTGTGGAAGACATTATTCCTCATTAGTAACTAATTTTAAAATATTGATACACTATTACTATTAGACAGGTATGTTTAAAGATGCATATCATTGGGCATGCAAATTTAAGAAATGTAGACCATTTGTTGGTAGACCACAATTAGTAGCCCTACCCTTAAGACTTGTATTGAATTGAAAAACCATTTCAACAACGGGGGTTGGATTTCATTGGACCTATTAATCCACATTCGAGTGTAGGTCATACTAATATACTCATTGAGACTAATTACTTACCAAATGGATGAAATGCACACATTCTAAGGTGACTTGTGGTTTCATAAAATAAAACATTCTAAAGTACATCTTGGTGTGCCCCAGAAATTGGTAACAAATAATGCAACTAATTTCTCATCAATAAAGATGTATTTATTTTGTTATGAATATGGAGTTACTTTATCCCACTCCATAGATTATTATCTTCAAGGGAATGGGAAAGCTAAGACAAATAACAAGAATTTAGTTGCTATCATTAATAAATTGGTACATGAAAATCAAAATAATTGGCACAAGAAACTATATGAAGTGTTATGGGAATATAAGATTACACCAAAGAGGCCAATAGGAATGTCTCATTTTGAGCTAATGTATGGAATAGGTGGTGCCTTATCTTTTCCTCTATATCTATTAGCTATTATCTTACAAACTTTTGTGGAAGATCAACAATTTAAAAGTTGCTTAGAGAAAAATAACTATGCATCTCACTAAAATTGAAGAATATAGGGAAGGCATGGTGGATATAATTACCCTACATCAAGCTAAGGTGAATAAAATGTTTGATAGAAGAGCTCGACCAAGGAATTCCATGGTTGGAGATCTAGTATTGTTATGAGACAAGAGAAGTAAACCTAAAGGAGAACATGGAAAGTTTGATTCTTTATGGAAAGGCCCTTTTGAAATTACTCAGGTATGTGGTAGAAGTGCTTTCATGTTAGCCTATCTCGATAGAATAGTCTTACCCCTTCCTTATAATGGGAAAGACTTAAAACTCTATCAAATGTAAAACAAATTGTTCCCTATCCTTGTACATAGTAGTTAGGGTTTTGGGTTTCTTTATTGTTTTATTTTGTTTTTGTCTTCCTCTTATGCTTTAGTAAGATCCCTTACTTTTTTGCAGTCCATGAATTTGCTTCCTAATGAAAAAGGCTTTACATCATTTTTTTGGTTTCATCTTGCATCCTTCTCAATATTTTTCCTGAGTTAGATCTAGTTGTTGCCTTAATTTTTTTCAACACCATTTTTTCTTATTTTTCCTTGTATTTTATTAGAAGAGAAGTTCAAGGGTCTTGAAACCACATCAGAGTTTGACAAGGTTCTCAAAACCCTTCATAGTTTTAAAAATTTCAAAGTGTCTTTATTTCTTGTGCATTAGCCCATAGGCCAGGTTTCAAAACCCTTGTCAAAGTTTGATAAGGTTTTGATAACCACATTGATGTTTGAAAAAGAACTCACAACCATGAGAAAAATTTGATCAATTTCAAAGAGAGAAGTTTCAAAGACTCAAATTTTGATTTGTAGCTCTGATATAAGGTTTCAAAACCACTTTTAGAGCTCGACAATGTTTTCAAAACAATTAAAATCTTTGATCAATTGCATTAAGCCATTATTTTCAATTTTGGAAAAAGAAAGTCTCATTCAAAGGAAATCTTACATTCACCAACAATTAATATATGCTACTAATGCTCCTCTACAACACAATAGCATTGAATATAAGTGTATTTGTGGGTCTAATTTTTTTTACAAGACTCCTTTTAATGAGCATTTGAAATTAGATTCATAGATATAGAGAAGAAAAGTTGGGGAGAACATGTAGGGAAAATTTGTGAGAATAAAAAGCTTAGTTTTCTTAGAGGAATAGTGATTTCTACACTTTCTCAACTTGTTGTGTAGTAATTTTAAAGGGTTAACAAGCTCAAAGAATAGGGAAATAGTACAATAATTATCTATTTAAACTCAAGAATTTTCAAGGTTCTCATAGAAATCATTTCCTATGTAAAACCTACCCTCATGTCTACTTAATTTTAATCACCATGAAGTGCAAGAATTTGGGCTACAAGCATTTATCTAGTCTATCTAGTACTCTACATAAATTGGAGACATGAAGCTAGGGCGCATAAATTTAAATTATTTTTGGGAAAGGATTACTAAAGAAGATAGATCCCTAGTGACACAATGATAAGTGGAAATTGGGTTATTACAAGTTGTATCTTTTTACATAGCATTGCAATGTAAAAACTGTTAAAAACCTGAAATAGATTGAATAACCAAGAACATCTATGAGAGAGATAAGCTATAAAACTATAAATGACATAACACGATTATAAACCCAAAATTCTAAGAGATGTGAAAATGTCAAGATGACAAGATTACATTAGGAACTCAAAGAAAACCTACAAAATAATGACTACATGCATCAAGGTGCATGTATGTCAAAGTATGAAACAATGCTAGAATGCAAGAGTATGAATGTGAATACAAGCTAGGTAGTGAGTTTATATAACTAAGGAGATGATGGAGGTGACAAATCCAACCAATGGGAATTAACCACCAAAATTTGATACCACCAAAAGTGGAGATAGCCACCAAAAGTGGAAAGTGTTCCACCCTTTAAGGAAGGGGACACCACATCACTTATCTCCTAGTTATTAAATGATAAACTCACTTTATTATCCTAAGAAGTATTAATAAAAGTTTAGGAAAAACCTAGGACTAAGGGAAAATAAATTAACCCACTAGGAAATAAAAACCTACACCAACACCTCCCTTAAGCGTAGCTTAGGAGGATGTAAAAGATAATAGGTCCCAAAAAATGAGGGCATGTTAGGTACCCATATATATATATATATAATTCCTCCCAAAGTAGAAGAAGCCCCTTACCAAAAAAAGGAAGTACAACCCCCATAGTAGAGAGAGAAATGAAGTGGAAGTACAAATAATCCCACCAAAGAGATCCAATAGTAGATGCCTGAAATTCGATGTAGAAGATGGTCCATAATCATCAAAAAATGCTCCTCCTCTTAGGCAAAAATAAAAATAATGACATATGCAAGTTATCTCGCCAATCCTCAAAGGAATATGCAAGAAGAAAACTCAAGATGTGTGGATTCTCTGAAGTCATCTCAAGTATCCCCATGTCAATTATGAAAGCTATCACAATTAAATCAGGCATTCTAGGCCACAATACTAAAGATGACAAATTAGAATCTCCTAGAGGTTGATGCGGAACACCATCCAAAGACTCAAGTATCTCCTTTGAAGATGTATCCTAAAAATGATGATCCAAAGTATCATCATTTATGTCAAATTGTGATGAATGATTGTGTAGAGAATGAACAAGAGGGTCAAAGTGTTCCCTCACAACATCTGAAGAAGAATCAACTCTGTCAAATAGAAGATGAATACACTCAATAATGTCTCCCAAATTCATAATATGTATCTCCATAAACAAGTTTGAAATACCTATCAAGAGATCATCCCACGTTGAATCTAAAAGATAATGAATTAACCTATTGCAAATAATTTCTAGAAGCTTTCAAAGAAGGAACATTGCAATATAAAGTAGCAAAAATAGATGGAGGAGATGGAATGAAAGGTTTAAGAATTGGATCACTTGTGAGAATACCCAAGTTCAAGTAACAAAAAATATTCTCAAAATCAAAATCCACACTAGAATTGTGATCATCATCCAAAGGATCAAAGCCATCATCAGGAACAAAATATGAAAAGGTGTACAACTAGGATGGATGATCAACCAACCTAATAGAAATTGTCTCTCTACTCTCCAAATCTTTGATCAGAACTAAATCAAGAGTAAATTCCACAATCTTTCCCACTCCACTACAAGTAACTTGATAGATAGAAAGGAGATTATTAGACAAATTAGGTACACACAATATATAATTGAAAGTACCATAACCTATATCATAGATCCCTTCCCAATTAAATTAATATATTTATTGTTACCCATCAAAATAGTTGGCATAACATAAGACTAAAAAGAAGAGAACGTAGATTGTGAAGAAGCCATATGATGAGAAGTTCCTAAATCTAGAAGCTATCTCCCTAATCCAAGACTTGTAGTAGCACAAACATCTTTTCCTTTATGTTTGTTTGATGTAGAAGCATAAACAATATGAAATTTTTCCTTTTTCATTTTAGATTCTTGGTTTGATGAAGATAGAAATTGAGTGACCCCTTTATTACTCTTATAAAGAAGATGTGTGAGATGATCAATCTATTTATTCATACATTTGTGTTCACCATGACCAATTTTATTACAATAAGAATATTTTACCTTCTCCTTCTTATATTTTCCTTCGTTTGAAGAAGGTTTAGTGTCTACATTAGAAGTAGATGAAGATACATCTAAAGCATTCTCTCCATGATTCTTTTGTTTCTTACTTTTTTTTTTGTTATCTTTATGATATTTAGTACCTTGAATTGAAACCAAAGCATGAGACTTAGAAGATTTGATAGTTCCCATTTAAACCAAATTGTCCTATTCTTTTATGAGTTCATTAGCAAACACATGAAGAGAAGTCATTTTGTATGATGCTCCTAAGGCACATTTAGTGGCATAAAATGTAGAAACAAAGACTGGATAATCTAGACCAAGTTTAGAGAGAATACTTAAGGTAAATTGTTTATTATCTTTCTCAATTCAATACTATTTCAATTGCAATCTTATGGCCTTTAGTTTGGTGAAGAATTCTTGTATTGTATCAAAACTTGAAGGAATTAATAAACTTATTAGCTCATTCTCCAATTGATGACCTCTTAATTCATCTTGTGCACCAAAGATTTTTTCCAATGTTTTCTAAACTTCATTTGGTGTGGACAAAGATTTAGCATGAAAGATAAAATCTAGAGATACATACATACATAAGGCTCCAAATGCTTCATCACACTTATTAAACCATTTTTTCTTTTCCACATCACTTGTTTGTTCTTTTTCTAATCCTGTTATTACGGCCCTATGCAATCCATTCTTTTTCAAGTAGACTTTAACATTATACTTTTCCAATCAAAATATTTTAAGGGTGTTAATATAGGAATTGTTGATTGATCCATTTTAGGTAGAAAAGAAGATTTTTTGTGAGTGCACAAAAAGAGAAAAAAAAATTACAAAAAATAGACACCAAGAGACACCTCCCCTTTCCACTAGTCTCATAAAACAACCCCCCAAGATATTACAATGTTGGAACTTTATTATTAGTGCATTTATAAATCCTTTTCTAAGATACAATGCTCAATAGGCCCACAATAACCAAAATTATAAATTATGATACAAAATTAACCGGAGAAATAATCTAAAAATATTATCAAAATGTTGCAACTATGTAGTGCTCTTCAATACCTTTTCAATGCTTATTCATTTTTGAAAAATAGAGCATTAGGGTGAAAGATATGGCATATTGAAGAATTTTTTAACAAACAACTTCAACCTAAAATATCTAATAGAAAATAGAAAAAATTCTTTTCAATAGCTCTGTGGATGTAAATTTCTCATCTCTAACTTTCCAACTATATCTCGTTTACCAAAAATAGACACCATGGTGAAAAGCTATGATTTTTTTAAAAAATGGTTGAATTGAGCCTATAGTGATGACCCCCTTAGCAAAATAAAAGTTTTCCAAAAATCAAATTTGTCTAAAATAGACAAATTTTATATGATGAGAGGGGTTTTTGGGCTATCTAACCATAATGGAAAGGTCCATTTGAATTAAAACATGCTCCTACAAAAAGTTATTTGCCACATCTAAGCTTCAAACCCTTTTTTGCTACTGTGTCATATGGTGGCTAAATTGAGTGAAGCAAAAACCAAATCTAAATTTCTTGAGCCTCTCAGATGCAATGAGATAGTAAAAAAGTTGACACTATAGTCAAAATAGCTACAATCACTAAATGTCACCAAAAACACACATGCAAATATAGGATTTTAATAGATCTTCATAATTCCTTTCTAATTCTCTAGATCATATTGAAACACAAGAGAAGACCATATGGGAATTTACAATATCATACAAAAAACTCCAATCTCTTAATCAGGAATCCAAGTACTCAAAACTCCAAAAATCTAAGCTCTAAGACCATGTTAAAAATCTGAAATAGATTGAATAACCAAGATCTTCTATTAGAGATAATATATAAAATTGTAAATGAAATAACACAATTATAGATCCAAGATTCTACGAGATGTGCAAATGTCAAGATGTGAAGATTGCATTAAGAGATCAAAGAAAATTTGTAAAACAATGACTGTATGCATCAAGGTGCATTCATGTAAAAGTATGCAACAATATTAGAATGCAAGAGTATGAATGTGAATACAGGCTAGGTAGTGAGTTTATATAGAACTAAGGAGATGATGGAGGTGGAAAATCCAACCAATAGGAATTAACCACCAAAAATGGGTATGGACCACGAAAAGTTGAGATAGCCACTAAAAGTGGAAAGTGTTCCATGCTTTAAGGAAGGGGACACCACATCACTTATATCCTAGTTACTAATGATAAACTCACTTTATTCTCCTAAGAAAGCTTAATAAAAGTGTAGGAAAAACCTAAGACTAAGGGAAAATAAATTAACCCATTAGGAAATAAAAAACCTACACCAACATAGTGTTAAATAGGTGTAGGACAACTGAGAGGGGGGGTGAATCAGTTGTCACACAAATTCAGACTTTAAACTTCATCACTTATCAATTCTTCAACCACACTATTATGTTATTAGAGATGAGCATGAAGCACAAATAACAAAAATTAAATCAGCACAATGAACACCATATTTTTACGTGGAAAACCTAATAAGGGAAAAGCCATGATGAGGGTTAATCACAATATAAAGATTATAAAACTGAATATAGAGGTTCACTGCCTAGAAGAGGACTCACTTTCCAAATACAAAGGCTCACTACCTATAAAAAGGACTCACTGTCTAACAGGGAGGCTCACTACCTACAAATACAAAAGAGAAAAAAAGATTCACCACTGCAATTGAAGCACATTCACAGGATTACATAAACCTTTAGCTCATTTCCTTCAGCACACTAACAAATTGCTATCACAACTTACTCACACACACTTCTGCTCTTATGATTTGTGGCACACTTTCATCACTTTGCATCACACTATCATACAACTCTTCACAATTTGACTTATAGTATTCTCAACCTTAGAAGCATTTACCAAGGTTAGACACAAATAACCCATTTCATAAATTCAAATTAGGTTGGAAAATCAACATTCCCGCATTGGAAAGGAATAAGAGTGGACCAATAAAATTATTTTCTTGAATCTTCTACATGCTTCCTCAATTAAATTTTATTCCTCAAATGAAATGTAAACACCAGGTTGATGAAACCTAATGAAAACATAAATGAACAATGATGCACGTGCTTCCCAACAAGAAGATGAAACATGGACACCTCAACATGCTTCATTATTCATGATACTTCATCTTAGACTTTTTCAAATACATCCGCAGCAAAAACAATAGGCTTCAATCATTGAATTTATTTTACCAGTCTATCTAAACTATGCAGACACACGCATAAATACTAAAACATGATTTTTGGATCACCAAACTTCAAACCTCTTCGCCTGAGCATAGAAAAGACCTTCACAAAACATATCTCGGATCCATAAGATCTGAAACGAAACAACAAAGGATTGTAGAGTAGAAGCATTTCTCCCAATCCATAGAAGATCAACTCTGTCAGTAGAACACACATACCGGTGGACACAACTTTCACATATCATCTCACCAGAAATTGAAACTCATAATATATCACCATCATATCATCGTAATGAAAATTTCAAAACCGCACAGGCATAGGATCAACAGAGGAGAAATGCAAAGCACATACCAGAGCATAATCTGAACACATTCATCCCTATAACTTCTCTTCTTTATTAATTTTCTCAAAAGAACTTGGAAACTCATCATCACAACACATCTGCAGCCATATAAGATAGCTCCATGTACTCACAACATCTCAATGGCATCTCAACTATACATGTACAATCTGCAACATACTGAATAATTTTGACATCAATGACAACACCACTAGACTAGCTTATACTTGCAGCAATATCCCCCTTTGTCATTGATGGAAACACATGATGTGAAAAGTCATCAAAGACAAAAAAAAATTGGACAATATCTTGGGAGAACACCTTCTCTTCTTCTGTAACTATTTTTCACATGAATTTCTCTCCCCCTTTGACATTAATGCAAAGAACAATTGCTCTGATTACTCCCCCTTAGGATTACACCCATCTTGCAACAATGAAAACCTTTTCTACTCCCCCTACAAAGTATACCAATCTATCATTCTAGATAAATAAATAATTTGTGAATTCACTGGACTAATGCACCTTTATGTGCAACCTAATTAGGAGGGCCAATGACCCCCAACCTCTCCCTAAGATGCTTAAAATTATCCTTCAAAATTACCTTAGTAAATATGTATGCAATTTGTTCCATTGTTGTCACATACTCTAGTCTGACCTCATTTTCCAACACTTTTTCTCTTAGAAAATTATACTTGATAGATATTTGCTTCGTTCTTGAATGCATAACCAAGTTCTTTGAAATGTTTATTGCACTTGTATTATAAAAAAAAATAGAAATAGGCTCATCACATACCACACCAATGTCTTTCATAGTTTGCTTCATCCACAAAACTTGTGTGCTACAGGATGCTACAACAATATATTCTGCCTCTATAGTGGATAAAGAAACCAAGTCTTGCTTTTTACTCAACCATGAAAATAATCTTCTACCCAGAAAGAAAGTACCACCACTGGTACTTTTTCTGGTCATCTGCACATCCAACCCAATCAAAATTTGTATAGGAACTCAAGGTGAAATCATTACTCTTAGAGTAACATAGTCCATAATATGATGTGCCTTTAAGATATCTAAATATCCTTTTTACAGCTATAAATGTGCTTCTTTAGGATCTAGTTGAAATCTATCAACTAAACACACTACATGCATAATATCCGGTCTGGTAGCAATAAGGTACAATAGTCCACAAATCATGGATTTGTATTTGCTTCGATCAGTCTTAGTAGATTCATCATCTTTTCTTAGTTTACATCTGGTTACCATAGGAGTACAAACCGTTTTAGAATCCTCCATCCAAAACTTCTTCAACAACTCTTTTACATACTTAGATTGTGAAATGACTACCCCTTTATTAGTTTGATCCAATTGTAGACCAAGGAAGAAATCCAATTCACTAATCATAGACATCTGAAATTATTTCTACATTTCTTCAGCAAAATTTTTACACATGCCATCATTTCCACCAAAAATGATATCAACATAAACAACTACAATCAACATCTTATTACCTTGCACTTTTAAGTAGAGGTTGTTCTCAACAAAACCTTTGTTGAATCCTTGCTTTGTCAAATATATGTCTAGTCTTGCATACCAAGCTCTGGGAGCTTTCTTCAATCCATACAACACTTTCTTCAATTTACAAACCATGTCTGGCTTGCCAGACAATTGAAACCCTTTAGGTTGCTCCATGTAAACTTCTTCCTCCAACTCACCATTCAGAAAATTTAACTTAACATCCATCTAATATACCTTGAAGTCATTGTGGGCAGAGAATGCCAAAAACATTCTGATAAGTTCCATTTTGGCCATAGGGGAAAATGTTTCTTCAAAATCTATACCTTCAACTTGTGAATATCCTTTGCATACCAATCTTTCCTTATTTCTTACTACTCCATTTCCATTCAGCTTATTTCGAAACACCCATTTAGAGCCAATCACATTTTTGTTCACAGGCCTAGAGACTATTTCCCATGTTTGATTCTTTTCTATCTACTGCAACTCCTCTTTCATAGCTCTCATCCAAATTTCATCTTCACATGCTTCTTTTATAGATTTAGGTTCTATTTTAGTGAGTAAACACAAATTTACCTCACCTACAACTCTACTTCTTATTTTTACACCTTCACTCTTGTCTCCAATAATCTGATCTTCTGGATGATTCTTCTGTACATATTTAGGAGTCCTAGTAGTAGGTTCTGGTTCATTTTGTTCTTCTTCTACTAGTTCTTCTTCTTCTTTCTCTTCTTCTTCCTTCTTATTTTATTCAGGTACATGCCCACAAATAGGATCATTAGGTTTAACTTCACTTGTCTCAATAGGTTTGTGTATGTCTTCATCAACCTTTTGTTAAAACATCTATATGCCTTGCTAGTAGTAGAGTATCCAAGAAATATTCTTTCATCACATCTAGCATCAAACTTTCCAAGATTTTCATCATCTCTTTTAATATAGCTTCTACTTCCAAATACCTTAAAATATTTCACAGTTGGAGTCTTACCAATCCATAACTTGAAAGGTGTCTTTTTGTTGTGTCTGATCTGAACTCTATTAAGAACATAAACAATAGTATGTATCGCTTCTCTCCAATATACATCTGGTACATTGGACTCTTTCATCATAGTTCTGGTAGCTTCCTGTACTATCCTATTTTTCCTTTTCACTACTCCATTTTTTTGTGGGGTTCTCAGAGCATAAATTTGTATTTTTATACCATGCTTCTCACATAATGCATTAAATCCACTAGAAGTGAATTCACCACCTCTATCAAATCTCAAACACTTGATTTTCAGATTTACTTCATTTTCTACTCTTGCTTTGAATACCTTAAACCTATACAAGGCCTTATTCTTTTCTCTGAGAAAAGCAACCCATGTCATTCAAGTGTAATCATCAATAAGCAACATTAAATATTTTTCACCATTCAGGCTTCTGGTCTTAGTCGGACCATAGAGATTAGTGTGTACAAACTCCAACATTCCAGTAGTAGAATGTTATTTTCCCTTAAAGCTACATCTTGTCTGCTTCCACAATTGACAACTTCTGCAAATAGCATTAGTAGGTCTTGTAATTCTAGGCAGTCCTCAAACAATCTCCTTAGTACTAATCTTGACTAGGTTATCAAAGTTCACATGTCCCTGTAGTCATGGAAAATGTACCAATTACACTTGATCCTGATTTTACTAACATCGCTTTATTTTGAATCATCTCCTTTGCTAATCATTTAATCAAATAATTTTTATTTGATTGGATTCATCAAATTTCATCTCTTAATTAAATAAATAATTATTTATCTGATTAATTCATCATCTCCTATTAATTAAATCAATCATTTTATTTAATTAGCTTCTATAGTCTCCCTTTTATTAAATAATTCACTTTATTTAATTAATAATCTCTAAAGTCGTCCTATTAAATTAAATAAATCAATCTTTATTTAATTTAATCTAACATCATCTCCTTTTAATTAAATAAATCAAAAAATTTATTTAATTAAGTCTGAATCATATTCCTCTAATTTTTATTTAAATCAATCCAAAAATATCAATCAAATTGTCAGGTCAACTAAATTAATCAAATCTTGATTAATCCTAATCTTGATCACTCCAATCCTCTAGATTTTGCAACTTTCTCAATAAATCATTTCTTTTGATTTATTAAATCTTCTAATTTCTCTCAACATGGCATCAAAAGGGAATATTCTTCTAAATTTGAAAAATCCCTCCAAAGGGATTTGTTCTTCCAACAAGACATTCAATACCTCTTACATGTCCTTGTGCATTGAGCCAAGTGGCATTTAATTCATTTCTTTCTCCCTCCAACATGTCATTTCATAAATTTGAAATTCCACATAATGTCATTTATTGGCACATTCATCAAAATGTGCTCAACCTTCATCCTCTCACATGTTGACAAGTGGCACTTGGTCATTGGTTGGTGTTTGATCCCACATTCATCCCTTTTGCTTCATTCTCCATCACTCTCATCTATAAATAAGAAGCTCTCATTTGTATTTTGGATCCACAACTTCATTGCAAAATCACAATCTTCATATTTAGAGCTAATTTCATCCATTTCATCAAGTTTTCATAGTTTTCATGGTTTCATAGCTACGTTATGCCAAATTTTCATCAAGGAGCTTCAATCACCAACAAATCTTCATCAAGCTTACAAGGGATTCGGAAAGGGCCATTTTCCACGTCAAAATGACACCAATTCCCCCATGGGATTAAGAGTTTTCTTGCTTTAATAGGATTTAGTAGCTTTATTTGTTGTGTTCTTCATTTATTTCCTATTTTATGCATTGTAAATGAATTCTATGGGGAATGTTGATTTAAATTGCATATGAATCTAATTGTGTGATTGTTGTTGTGTTTATGCAGGTCTATAATCGACGTTCACATTTTGGCACTAGAAGGAGGGTGAATCTGAAGATATTGACACATTTTTTGAGAATTTTTTTTGGTTTTCTTGACATTTTTGTGCCTACATGAAACTATCCTGCTATCAGTCTAGCGACACCATAAAATGACACTACCAATCTAGCGGCGCCATACAATGATGCTACAAACTCCAAACTCCATTGCTAAGGTCTTCTTGTCCAAAAACTCAAATTTCCAAATTACAACGCTTGACTCATTTTCCAAGTGACCAACCAGCTAAACTCCAAACTGCGCCACTTGGAAAAATAGCATTGCAATCACGCTCATTGGTTTCTCTATAGAACAATGTTGTCAGTCCTAGCAGTTCCATATAGCACCACTGACCTTTCTAAACTGCAATGCATATGTGATTTGCACCGCTCAGGTGGGGTAAAAGATTAAATTTCAAGTTATTTTGACATGTGCATTTTTTCCTTTGATCATTTTGAACTATTAACCTATTTTCTACCTCTATGTTCCTTGGACTAATCATTTTTTGCAGGTGGAGGCAAAGAAGGAGCAAGGAGAAGTTTGAATTATGACATCATTTCTTTATTGTATTAAGTTTTTTTAAACACTTTTGGAAACAATAATAATTCAAAATTTTAGGACTTTGTTTCATCAAGCTTTTAGGACTCAATAGATTTCAATTTGGGTTTAAAAAGAACAAGACAAAAGGATTAAAAATAACCTTAGGCAACTTACTAGATTTTATTTAAAGTTTAACAATTGAACAAAAAACTTTCATATTTCATTTTGGTTCTTAAAAAGAATCCAATTATTGCTTTGAGGGATTAAAATGAACATGTAATTCTATGTTTTGTAATCTATTATCCAAAATAATATCATATAAAAGATGTATGCGATTCTCTCATGCCTCACGGCGATCTTGAGAATCAAAAGGATTTTTGTGATATTAAGTTGTATAAGTGATTGCATCTACACTTCAATTTGGATTCTAAAATTAAACAAAATCTTAATAGTGTGAGTGGAGTATATCGCGTGTGCTCTCTCTTTGTTTCTCAAAAAAGATCGATCAAACTATGGATGTACTTGCTCACTTTCGTCTATCTTTAGAGGGATTTCCTTATGGGAAAAAGTAATCACCCAAGGGAACAACCCAATCGGGAACACACTAAAGCCAACTGAATTCCAACCGGTATATAAGTGTGGGTACTTGAGGAAAGTTCAAGTATCACGAGGATTGTTCTAACAAGAAGGGTAGCAATGGTCTCTTGCTACATGGATGATCCCCCATGAATAGAATTCCTATATTAGAATCCTTTGTTTAAAAGACAAAAATCCTTAAGCTATTTGTTGGTGCAAGAACGGTCGTTCTAAAGCCACCCCACATTTTTATAGCTTTTAGTAGAGATGAGAAGTATGCCATCATAGTTTCATGGGAATTGATGGTTGGCTAACTCGAGAAGTGAGTGCACTATAAGGGGGAGCCTGTGTGGTCAAGCATCTAATCATCCAACTGAAAGTAGGCATAGCTGGATTTATCCAAGTGGAGATTCAACAAAGATTGTCTCAATATCCATAGGGTTGTACATGTTTTTGAAATCAAAACACTTTGCTTGGATCTTAAAACATTGGAAACAAACATTCAACATGATCATCAAATTTCAAATCCTTTAGAAAGAAAATATCTTTGACAAAATTCAAGTGTTATTGCTTTCCCTAGGGATTCTATCCTTAGAGGCTTCTAAGAATTTTAATTTTCACATGCAGCAGTTACAAACCCTAGTAACAGCTGGTACCCAATAGGAAATCACAAAAACCTATAGAAGGAATACTTTAGATCCACTGGATTAAAGGAACAAATTTTTGCACAATAAGTTTCAATCAAATTCTACACAAAGATCGAAGCCAGAAAGGCGCTCGAGGCAACTGCATGAGTCGGGTGTCGATTCACCTACATGCGTAGTGCCAGAGCCTCATCTTTGCTTCCATTATTTCACTTGGAATCCCTCTTTGGACCAACTTCAAGATAATTTTTCTTATCAATTATAATAGAAAAAATTATAATATAATATTATAATTATATGAATTTATTTTGACTATACATAATTTGAGGTATTAGAATAATATAAATAGATGCCTCAAGAAGAATATCTTTTGATATCATTTACATTTTTTTAAAGATAGATATGCTTGTAGCATTCATAGTTGTGACATATAAAAACAACAACTTGAGTGATTTAATTCGAAAGATAGAAATGATATACACCAAGATAGATGATAGAAAGACCTTGATTAATGTGATCTTACTTGCTAGTGATAACTATTTCCCTTTCTAGGTGGAAAGTTATTTTGGATTTTTTCCACTATCACCTTTCATTTTATATTTGAGGCCTTCTAATCGAGAAGGCCAAAGTTTATATGTGTACTTGAAAATTTATTGACTACAAACCTAAAAATCCTTTAAGTATTAAGTGATCCTACACAATGTTCCTTCACAAAGAATATCCCAAAGTTGTGAGGGTTGATCTTTTTACTTTCTACCCTCTCAAACCAATCCAAAAATAAATTGAACACTTTAACCTCTCTTAATAAACACACACACGCATCCTCTATAAATAATGTATAGAGTAATATTAGTTTTATCTATATATACATTATATATAAGAGTATTATTACTTATATATTATATATAAAAGAAATTAATTTATATATTTAATAAATGCCTAGATCCAAACCTATTCCTTCTAAAAGCATCCCCAAAATCTAAAAGATTGAGAGGCCTTGATTAATGTGATACTATCCACTAGTGACAACCATTTCCTTTTCTAAGAGGAAATTTCATTTTGGATTTTTTTCCACCTTCAGATTTCATTCTACATCTAAGGCCTTGTCTAGAAGGAGCAACCCAAGGTAAGTATTTGAAAAAATATTGACAACAAACCCAAAAATCCTTTCAATTTTAAGTGATTCTACACAATTTTTCTTCAAAAAGAATATCTTAAACTTGTGAAGGTTGATCTTCTAACCTCCCATTGTCTCAAACCAATCCAAATTCCTTTAGTTGGTTCTTAGAGTTGTATATCCCAAATCCCTAAAACTGATTTATTCTCTGAGCACCACGGGTGTCAAAATCAAAGCAATAAAACTCTAACTTATGATTAGGTAGTGCAAAACTAGACCAATTTTCTAAGGTGGGTAAGACCTTCTTTGACTTTGGGCTCATCTAGATCTATGGGGGCTTCCCTAGAGGTACCCTAAATAAGATTAACACAACTAAATATAGACAAATGTATGAGTTGTGCATTAATACCCAATGTACGCCTGACCTTAAAAAATTTCACTAGGTCAAGAACTAACCTACTACTATAACCTCTATTAATATGATAAGTGCATCACTACATGACAACAAGATGTGGTATGCACAAAATTACTCTCTAGGATGATAACTACTATGGATCACTAAAGATGTTTTTTTCTTAGTTATAATGCTTCATACTCCTACTCTACTGGTAAGTGATGTTCTTAGTTTAAGTGCATGGTGGATCATTACTACTAGGATCGGTGCCTATTCATTGGGTTACAAAATCCAAGCATACCATGAGGAACAACAAATCAAAATCATAAAGGAATATGAGTGATGCATATGCACACTACAAACAACGATATAAAGCAAATACTTAGTAATCCATCCTAGATTGCAAACACTCATATATAATTAAAAAATCATTACAAAGCTTGTAGCAACTTAGAACGTTGTCCTAATCATCCTATCTTCAATTACAATCATATCAACGAACTAGTAAGAGGAAACTCTAAGCTAGAACTTTCCAAAAAATCCATAAATAGAATTGTGGGTACATTCAACTACAAGAATCATTTACAATATTAACTTCGTTGAGATTTACAAACATATACTACTCTAATAGTGACAAGACTTATAGGGGTTGAAACCTTAAAAGCTCCTTTGGGTTGTAGTCACGTAGAAATGTGAAATGATTGACCTTATTTTTATAAAAAATAAATTGGCATAAATGGTAGTCTTTTGGTTGCCTTGTAGCTTTAGGAATTGAGGAGGAACAAGCAATCAATGGATGAGGTGTGCAAGGCGAGCTTAGATCATATGATCACTAAAATTGCAACTTGGAGCTTGAGTAGAAACCATTTGTATAAGAAATATAACCATTGCATTAATGGTGACATGGTTTTCCTCATCCTTTTTATTATTATTACATGTGAATCAATTCCCTTGAGATGAACAGTTATTTTTCAAGAAATAAAAAATTGAATTGTGTAGTTGCAGGGTCAAATTGGGTCAATAGTGGTATTTTGGGTCATGCACGGAGGTAGGGGTTGGAATGAATAATACAAAATGTGAGTTTTAAAATTTTGGGGATCAAGGATACCTCATGACCCGTACCATTGTCAAGGAATTAGGGTTGAAAGTAAGGCATGCTTCATTCTTAAAGTAAATAGGTAAGGGTATCTCCACATCTCTAACTCCAAAAGGATATATGAAGGAATTTATTAGTAGTTGGGGATCGGAGATACCAAGGAATTCATCCCTTTAGGTGTGCAAACAAGGATAAATCCAAACCAACGATCCCAATAAGATAACATAGAGAAAAGTGGCAAGGATTGAGGTTTGGGGGTACATCATACCTGTTGTGTGGTCTCACAACACACCCCAAGACTATAAGGCTTAATGGGGACCCAAGTGAAAAAAATTAATGCTTATGTCAGGTGCTGGTTGGCAAAAGATCACTACAAGCCCATGTTAAAACTGAAAGTTTGAAATATTTCGTGATTCGAATGTACCAGATACTGGGTACCGAAAGGCCAAATTGGTTGGAATGTTAATGTAAGGTTTGGTAAGTGTTGTGGCCCAAAAGTGAAAGTTTGGGATATGTGAAGGTTTTAGTGGAAACTGAGATCTAGATAAATTTTGTTCCAATAAAAAGTTGAAGTTTGTCAGGTACCGAGTACCGAGTAACAATGTATGTTGAAAGGGTTAAATTTATTTGTTTAGTTTTACCCGAGAGTTCAAAATGTTTGGTAACCTGCCTAAAGGGATATTTACATGAGAATGTATTAAAAGCGTGTTATTTATGATTATTTTAAAAGGATGATTTATTAATAATGGTTTTATTTATATGAGAGTTTTATGAATATTTTAAAAAGGGGATTGATCTATGGAATTTTTATGTGTAGGAGGAATAGATTGTGATGTAGTATTCGGGCATGGACTGTCAGGAAAATTTTGATCACGAGTAGTGATATGACCAGGTTGGGTAGTACACTCTGGGAGTCCATGCAAAGGAAGAGCTTGAGATGAAGAAATATTAGGAAGCCTGGTATTACACATGTGACGAAGGAGAGTACCCTGATCCAGAATAATTTACCTCTAGGTGTTTTAAGCTCGAGTCAAAACCTGAGTGTAGGAACAAAAGTTTTGGTGGATTGCGGCATTATATCCAGTTCCACTTGATCAGTCTGAATATCTAGCAGAGGAAGTTCCTACAATCTGTCTGACAAATCTACTCATCTCCAAGTTAATATCTTGATTATATTTTAAAGATGGAGGTCCCAAAAGATTTTAAAGTGTTGAAGAAGGTTGACATTCATTGACTTATTCAGAGATTCTCTTGCTAGTTGTCATATTCCATGTGCTTTGTTGTGATTCGTCTCTTGGATTCCCTCTCATGTGTTGATTGAATTTCCCAAGCGTCTTGTTCTTATAAAAGGCTAGGAGATGTTTCATATTAAGTTAAGTTTAGAATTTGTGGATATTGGAGAACCAAAACTTTTTCAAGTTTTGTTCTTTTTCCTATTTTCTGTTACATTCTAGATTAAAAACTTGTATGTTTCATTAGAAGTTAATCAATATAAAAGCCAATTTAAAATCTATTTCCTGATATGAAATCTTGCGTAGCTAATTATCTGTTCCTATCGGACAAGACTATGTGTTGCATCTTTTAAGGGTGCATACTAACACTATCTGGTGGCAAATAATCCCCCTTTTCTTTAAAATATCGCATCATTCTATGCCTAGCTATGAAGCAATATTGTGACATATGGAATGGTTTTCTCTAGTTTGGTTATTTCTTGAGGCATGCATGGATAATACCTATCCTGGGAGAAATATTACTTTTCAATGATTTTTTATGCTTTATTTTAGAATAGATGTTTAAATTTTAGAAAATGTTCCAAAGAAGGTAATGAATGCATGGAGTTTTAATATTTTGATTCCATGATATTGTTGAATGCTTAAAGCTAAATCTACTTGGATAAAGACATTTTATTTGAATTTCATAAAATATTGCTGCAAATTTGTTGATTTCTTGAAGTTATTGAATGACCAGACTGAAATTATTTCATATCTTTAGGATACCTTATAAAATGAGAAGGACCATTTACCCCTTGTGTGTAACAACATTATCACAACGAACCCTAAGTGAACCAAGTGTGTTAAGACCTGACATAAACAAGCCTTGGGATTAAGCCGAGTTAACCTTAGATTTAGGTTGTCCCAATGCAATCTTTCAAGAAAGATAGGTTCTCGCGGAGTCTCTATGAGAATTTTATTTGTCCATTGGTGTGCGACTAACATCTACGTGAATAGGAGTGGCACTAGAAGGAGGGCAACCTCCAGGTTTTATTTGGAATCAGTATTATTGTCTCAGTTTTGGGTTGGAAATTTGCTTGCCTAAGCAAGTCTGTAATGAAGAGTAAAATGGATGTTGATAAGCTCCAAAAGATTCTTATTCGAAGACTTTATCCCTTAAGTATATTCACTTTCGATAGGATTACCGAGTGCAAAATTCATGATACAACTGACCATAATGAACTTAACTGTGAATTTTTTTAACTAGGGTGAGTTTGGCCACTTATGATGTGATTTCGTTAATAGAGGCATCCTTAACTATGAAAATAAAGGAGCCATTATTGGAAATAGTTTTGAATTTTGAGAAAACACTTAGCCCTAGTGAAATTGGAAATATTGGAGATTTAACCACTAGATCGAACAAATTTATTAACCATAATTGTCATGAGGAAATTTTAAAAAACTTATAGGAAAAGGAGTGAAGTCCTCAAGACTTGGAAACAACACATTTGAAGCGTGAATGTGAAAGGAATGAGTCACCGATCTTCTCACACGTGGAAGGTGAAAATGAAGAGGAGCGAGGAGTATGAGTGGGAGACGCATGCTTTTGACCCCTAATTGTGAATCCATAACTTAAAAGGGAAAAAATTCTTGATTTTACATAGAATAGAAAATATCAAGTTTTTACTTTCTCTCTTTCTAATGATGGTGTAAATTGTATTAATACTTGGTCTAAAAAAATGGATAGTGATATTGAGATTAAAGACATGACCAAGAACTAAAGAAACCTTGAAGGGAAGGATAATCAAGAAATGAATACAGTCATTCGTGGAGCAAAGCAGAGTGAAATGGAAAACCATGGACAAGGATTGGAAGAAGGTAGAGTACTAAGAAGGCATCGAAGGTGTGTGCAATCAACCTTTAATGAGGTTGTTTCCATACATTTTAGCTAGATTATTGGAAAGTACGCATTTGAATTTACATTTGTCAAACACAGAAAAGTTAAAATAATTTATTGCTATAGTAGGTTATCTGAAGTATGTTCAAGTGTATTTAAAGATAAGCCTGCTCTAATTTGTACAAAAATCATTATGAAGATAGTCATAGAAATTAGAGTAAATTGCTTGATTAAGGTTAGTCATCTAAGTTAGGTTAATTTGCTTTAGTAGGGTTTGTTTTTTTCTTTTTGGTTTCGTTTTCAACATTAATGAATTTTGCTTAAGCTAAAGCACATGAGAAATATTTTTTTATTTAAAACATTGCACTTTAAATTGGAAAAGATAAAACCATTCAAATTAAATGCACGCTTAAGTACGAAAAAGAAAAAAAATCATTATATTTTGTATGTATATGTAAAATACAAAATTCTCGTCATAAAAGAGAAAAAGAGGCTAAAAGGGTCAAGCTAAGGCAGTGGGTTGGCCAGTCAGTCAATTTGGTTTGCTTCATCCATGAGGGATGTGTACCCTAAGTAAGTGTTGTCCCTATGGTCATCAAGGTCAAGGGTGTGCAAATTAGTAAGAAAGGGCCAAATGGGAACTACTTCCCCTTGCTCTAGAAATCATGAAATATCATTAGCAAAAGGAATTCCAATGGTTGGGTTAGTGATAGAGAGGACATGGTCCAAGTTCCCCAGAAATTTAGGTTGTAGTATCATCATTGCAATAGTACAAACTTCAGCAACATAGAGGCTAAGGTCTAGAAGCAAGGCTACAAACTGTGAAGCTAGGTCTGAATTCAGCCTATAGTATGCTCTAGAATTCACATAAGTTTCCCCAAGAACCATGCACAACTATGATTTGATGCAAGAAGTTTGGAGAAAGAAAACCTGTTTGAGCCTTTCAGTCGTGATTCGACCAAGGAAGCCATTTTGGCAACGAACGCAGGTTAGGAAAATGGGAGTATCCATAGCCTAGAAGCAAGAAAGAACAAGCAAATCAAAAGAAAGAAAATGGAAGAAAGGAAAGAAGAAGTGAATAATTTGAAGAAAAGTGTGGAATTTATAGAAAGCCATGAGAAATCTATGGTACATAGTTTCCTGGATAGAAAATCTTGGGAATGCAAGTTGAGGTGGTAAAAGGACACTTTTCTCTAGAATTAAAGGTTAATTCAAATAAATTCTCACAAGACCAGTGGCCATTGCTTCAAATATTTCTACTGTGAAGATCAAGAATCAAGTAAATTGAAGATTTCAAAATTAAATGGTGGTCATTTCAGTTCATTTTATTGAGCCATATCAATCATGGAGGTATCCATGTGTGCCTTGCAGAAAAAAAAATTAAGCTAGTGAGGTGGCACATGGTGACATGTGGAATAATTGAAGGAAATAATACGTGTGTATTAAGGTGTGTGTATTAAATTCAGAGTATGATGATTGGAATTAAGTGTAATCATGACAAGTCTGATCCATTAATGTTAGTGCAGTGCTATCAAAATCAAAATTGATGGCCAAGATTATTTTAGCGGTTGTCATAAAATTTAAAATGGAAGGGTGGTAACAATTAATTCTAAATTTAGAATTAATTTGGTGATTTGGTAACTTGCTGCTAAATTTTAACTTATGTTTATTTTTTTAGACAGATAGTGAATTGCAATTAGCTAGAATTTGGCATAAGGCTACCTAGTAAAATTTAGCTGGAAAGTTGCACGTACAAGGAATAATTAATTGAGTCTTTTGGGAATTGGTGAAACGATGAAGGTATTTTCATTGAATGAAAAATCAAAAAGTAACCTTTTCTACCATTGTAATTCTCAACCTAATATCGGGCTTCATTGCTTGCAAGTTGAAGCAAATGAGCTTACAAAGAAATATCAAATGAAAAAAATGAAAAAATGAATATCAAAGAAATATCAAAATTGAAAAATGAACTCTTTAGGCTATCCAAATATCTCTACCAGGTCTATGGACATATGAATGGTAATAGAGCTATGTTTGGGAGAATTACAGAGATACCCTTGTTGGGGCTATGGATGCTTGACTAGCAGCAAGGCTCTATCCAAGGTTGGCTTTGGAGGATTACTAAATTATGTAGTTCAATGTCAATGAACTAGTTTTTTCACCAAGGTCCGAAGACTAGAATTAATCAAAGCACACACTAATACTTTCTAGAGAAATTTTATAATCTTTATGCTAGAATTCAAGTAAAGGTAAGGAGCTATTGCTAGAAAATATGTATAAGTTACAATTTATAGCAAGTGATTTGGTCTCGAGTTTCTTTTAAATTTGGTTTTATTGGTTGCAAGTTGTTGTGTGGTCTCACAACATGCCCCAAGACTATAAGGCTTGTGAACCCAAGTGAAAAAAATTAATGCTTATGGTAGGTGTTGGTTGGAAAAAGATCACCGGAAGCCCATGTTAAAACTGAAAGTTTTGAAGTATTTCATGATTCAGATGTACCAAATATCGGGTACGAGAAGGCCATATTGGTTGGAATGTTAATGTAAGGTTTGGTAAGTGTTGCAGTCTAGAAGTGAAATTCTGAGAAATGTGAAGGTTCTAGCAGAAACTAAGATCTAGATAAATTTTGTTCCAGTAAAAAGCTAAAGTTTTTCTGGTACCAGGTACCGGGTAACAATGTGTGTTGAAAGGGTTAAAGTTATTTCTTTAGTTTTTCCCAGAAGTTCAAAATGTCTGGTAACCCGCCTAAAGGGATAATTACATGAGAATGTATTAAAAACATGTTATTTATGATTTGTTTAAAAGGATGATTTATTAATGATGGTTTTATTTTTATGAGAGTTTTATGAATATTTTAAAAAGGGGATTGATATATGCAATTTTTATGTGCAGGAGGAACATATTGTGATGCAATATTTGGGTATGGATGGTCAGGAAAATTTGAATCATGAGTAGTGATATGACCAAGTTGGGAAATACAATATAGGGGTCCATGCGAAGGAAGAGCTTGAGATGAAGAAATATCAAGAAGCCTGGTATTACACATACAATGAAGCAAAGTACTTGGATCTAGGGTAATTTACCTCTAGGTGTTTTAAGCCCAAGTCAAAACCTGAGTGTAGGAACAAAAGTTTTTATAGTTTGCGATATCTATATCTAATTCCACATAATCATTCTAAATATCCGATAGAGGAAGTTCCTACATTTTTTTTGACAAATCTACTCGGCTCCAAGTTAATGTCCTGATTATATTATAAAGATGCAGGTCCCAAAATATTTTGAAGTGTTGAAGAAGGTTGACATTCATTGACTTATTCAAAGATTCTCCTTCTAGTTGTCATATTCCACGTACCTTGTTGTGATTCGTCCCTTGGATTCTCTCTCATGTGCTAATTGAATTTCTTAAGCATCTTGTTCTTCTAAAAGGCCGAGAGATGTTTCATTTTAAGTCCAAAATTTATGGATGTCAAATAACCAAAAAAAATTCAAGTTTTGTTCTTTTTCCTATTTTCTATTCCATCCCAGATTAAAAACTTACATGTTTCATTAGAATTTAATCAATATCAAAGCCAGTTTAAAAGTTATTTCCTGATATGAAGTCTTATGTAGTTGATTGTTTGTTCCTATCAGATAAGACTATGTGTTGCATCATTTAAGGGTGGATACTGACACTATCTAGTGGAAAATAATCCCACTTTTCTTTAAAGTCTCACATCATTCTATGCCTAGCTGTGAAGCAATCTGGTGACTTCTGGAATGGTTTGCTCTAGTTTGGTTATTTCTTAAGGCATGTGTGGATGATACTTGGGAGAAATTTTACTTTTTAATATTTTTATTAATTTATTTTAGAATAGATGTTTAAATTAAATTAGAAAATGTTCCAAAAAAATTAATGAATGCATGGAGTTTTATTGCAAATATTTTGATTCCATGATATTCTTGAATGCTTAAAGCTAAATCTACTTGGATAAACACAATTTATTTGAATTTCATGAAATATTATTGCAAATTTATTGATTTCATGAAGTTATTGAATGACTGAACCGAGATTATTTCATATCTTCATGATACCTTTTAAATCTAGAAGGACCGTTTACCCCTCTTGTGTAACAACATTATCACAATGAACCCTAAGTGAACCTAGTATGTGAAGACCTACTATAAATGATCCTTGGGATTAAGCTAAGTTAACCTTAGATTTAGGTTGTCATAGTGCAATATTTCAAGAAAGATAAATTCCCACGGAGTCTCTATGAGAATTTTATTTGTTTGTTGGTGTATTTCTAACATCTGTATCAACAATACCTCATACCACATTATAGTTATTTATGCATTTTTAACTCCAGTAAAATATATAGGAGATGTTAGAGGTTAGGGATTGGGATACCAAGGAAAACATACCTAGGTGAAGGGATGGTTGAAACTCTGACAACAATTGAGACTCGATGCAAGGATTGGGTTATCAAGGTTTAAAGAGAAAGAATAATGGTAAGAGGAAGTTTGAAACATTGACAAAGGCAAGGGAAAGGCAAGGAATGGATGAAATGATGTCAATAAGGAAAACTCTAAAGTTACAATAAGGAAAAGGGATGAAAGGGTGAACAGATGAAAGGTATTCCAAGATGTTAAAGTTTGATATCCCAACAAGGACAAAGGAACAAGGTGAAGTTGGGTAGAGAGGCATACCAAGAAGGGAAAATCTAAAATTCCAATAGAAGAAAAGTCCTTAAAATTGAACAATGAAACCTCCACAGAATATTTGAGACCTTGCAAATTCTAAAACATTACTAGGCACATGGGGAAAGCAAAATAACAACAATTAGGAAAAAATTGACACATGGAGACCCATACAAAGATTTCTCAAATTGCTAATATGTGATGGGAAAAATGAGGCCTAAGTGCACAAAGGAATTGGGACTAAAAAATTTGGACATTGCAAGAGTATTTTGATAAACACTATAAGAGTATTATTATTTATATATACATGATATATTTGTAATTAAAATTACTTTTTTTAATATTAGTTACATATATACATTATATAGGTAGATGTATTTATGTAAGAAATAATTT
This sequence comes from Sequoia sempervirens, assembly GCA_007258455.2. NCBI lineage: Eukaryota > Viridiplantae > Streptophyta > Pinopsida > Cupressales > Cupressaceae > Sequoia > Sequoia sempervirens. The sequence continues at coordinate 295,265,438 of VDFB02000015.1, forward strand.
GTTTTACTTTAAAATGATTTAAATTTTATTTTATTATATTTGCGGTGTTGTGTATAATATAAGTTATTTGCACTCAATGATGGGAAAGATAGGTGGTGGGCATTATGTTTGAAACATAAGTTAATAATTTTTAAAGTTTGAAAGAACAAGGCTATTGTATTTTGAGGCGGTTTCCACATTATATGTGAAGGTGGTCATGGATATTTTAAATCGTTGGATTGCAACACAGTATGTGGTTTTATTTGTTATTGGTGTTGTATGGTGCTAGATAAGGTTGCAAAATTGATGAAGCAACATGTATCAAGGCAATAAATGATTGTGAACTTCATGGTGTATGTGGAGAAGGAGATTAGAATCCTCAAGCTTCATCACTAGTTGGTAAGGATTTGGGAGCTCACCAAGGATATGGACAAGGCCTAGAGTGTGGGGATTTTTTCAACTATTGTAAATCTTCTACTCAACCCTAGGCACACTAGAGGAAAGAGGAATATTTTTTATGCTACTCAAACTTTGTCTTATGCTTCATTGCTATTAAATGTGGCCATTTCTTTTCTTCTTCATGACAATATAGAGGATGTGGTTCATTAGTCTAAGGTATATTTTCATTTCCTCCTTGATAATTTACATGCAACTAAGAAAAGGCAATAATGCTTGCAGTATTCTTCAAAGGAAAATATGAAGGGTCTAAAGATTGTTCTACCTATGGATTCAATTCTAGCATTTGTTGAATGTTGTGACAATGAAGACTTGGACAAGGTGGTGGTGGTGGCTCCACCTAGTAAATATTTTTCTTGTGAAAAATGTAATGGTGTTTCTAGGGGGTGTTCAAGGCCTATGCAATTTTTCTTGAGCCCCATTTTAGTTCTCAAATTGTTATGATTCTCCATCAGGGGTTAGGAAAAATGTGGTTTTCTAACTTGTTTTGGGTCGATTATGTAGTATATGAAAAATATAATCTAACAAAAAGTACTCAAACCTTTTGAGATTAATTCTTCACATGTTACATTATGATGAATCAATAGTTCTAAATATTTTTTGATTCTTTTTACAATTTTTTTAACTGGAAAAGAAAATATACAATATTCTATTAGGGTGACCCCACAATACTAGTTTACAATTTTTGGCCAAACTGGGCATTGAACTGATTTTTTTAAACTAAATATTCACTTTCGGGCATCTATAGCTACTAAACCATGAGGAATTTGAAGATGATGCAAACTAGTGATTTATGGAATTTTTTCTATAATTCTAAATATATATATATATATATATATATATATATATTTTAAAATGAATTAGAATGTATTTATTTTTCCATCTCCTTCAAAAACTAGTTTTTAGCAGTAAACACTATTTTTAAAGAGTGATGCTCACCGTAAACAACATAACTTTTTTTCTATGAAGGATAAATTTCTAAAAAAAAATTAATTTAGCTTTGTAACTATGATATATAGCACATTCTTTTGGTTTCATAGTGTTTTATTGAATATCTTTTCTTAATCAAATTTTGAAGTCAAACTAATTACAATTAAGACATAGGTGGGTTGTAAACAACATAATTTTTTTTGTATATATCGAAATTCAAATCTCTTTTTTCACTGGATCAAGGACATCAATACCTAGCCAAAATATATTTTTCTAAAAAAATTTTTGGTAATCTACTATTTGTCCACATGCATAACAAAGAGCTTGATTTTCGGTGAAAAACTTACATTCACAAGAAATAAAAAATAAATATAATAATCAAAGTAATAACTTTTTTTCTATGAAGGATAAATTTCTAAAAAAAAAATTAATTTAGCTTTGTAACTATGATATATAGCACATTCATTTGGTTTCATAGTGTTTTATTGAATATCTTTTCTTAATCAAATTTTGAAGTCAAACTAATTACAATTAAGACATAGGTGGGTTGTAAACAACATAATTTTTTTTGTATATATCGAAATTCAAATCTCTTTTTTCACTGGATCAAGGACATCAATACCTAGCCAAAACATATTTTTCTAAAAAAAAATTTGGTAATCTACTATTTGTCCACATGCATAACAAAGAGCTTGATTTTCGGTGAAAAACTTACATTCACAAGAAATAAAAAATAAATATAATAATCAAAGTAAATATATTTAAAATTATACTTTTTGGGAAATTTGTAATAAGAACTACATTCTTACAAATAATAAATTTTAAATTAATTCATTTGATCCCCAAAAGGTAAATCAAAAGTGGTTTTTTTATCAGCATTTTGATAGGTGTAAAGGAGACTCTGTTATAGGTATGGTTTAAAACTAGTGGGGTCTATCCAAGGGGCTTTGATATAAGGTGGTTTGATCAAACCCTCTTCAATTAGAATCCTTTAAACAGAACTTTTCAAGGCTTAAATCATTATATTTTCTAAAAATATGTGATTTTAGCAAAAATCAAGACGTCCTAAAAAGTGTAAACCACTATTGTGGGATCACCCATTACAAAGACAAATATCTAGCCATAATGAACTAGTGAAATTATATCTCAACACAATAAGAATTGTAAACTAATTTATGCTGAAATAGAAAGTATTGGTCTTGAAGAATATTTTGTAGCTTCTAGAAAGACTCGGCCATAAACACTAATGTGTATCTAGACATCCTCATGTTGTGATGTATTCTAACATAGACATGAAACAAAAAGCACATAATGTCTAGAATGCACCCCTACATAGAAATAAAATGATGAATTTACAGAGTATGAGAAATATTTTATACATTAAATATGGTAATAATTATAACTACTAAAATCAATAAATAAAACAAAGAAGTTTGGAGGATATGACCAAATTATGCTCATCTTTTTGAATAAACACTTCCATGCACAAAGAAAATAGAAATTTATTTTTGGTTTGGTTGTTTAGGGGCTTGCTTTAATCAAACCTTCGTTTTGGTATTTCTACCTCCATGACAACCAAGATTTTTGGAATAAGATTTGAAGAAATACAAATATGATAACAAGGAAATAAAAATTATATACCTTGTGATAGAAATGATTCAATGACAATATATCAAAACTTGAGATTATCAAATGCTAACATAGAATGAAGGATGCAAGAAGAAAAGGGAATGAAAAATTTAACAATAGATTTTGAAAAACCTTCAAGATAAAATTTGTTGCCTCAAGATTGTTATTCTATGCAATCCTGTGAAGGTGGTGATGGAATATCCTCAAGAGAGTAGCATGCAAAATGAAGAATAGTGTGTTGCATCCTTAAAAAGAGAGAGCTTCCTTGAAAACCTACAAAATTGAACGTGTAAGAGAGAGCGCATGATAAAATTAACCTTCCTTATTTTTTATAAAAAATAGCAAGTCAAGTTGATTTTGTTCAACGTGATTACATGCAAGAACGTTACATCTGAAAATCCACATGAAGATAACGCTCCAACAGCCACTAAAATCATGATTTTTTTGCAAAATGCAAGCATGTCACACAAACATTCACATGAAGTGCTCCCATCCAAAAAAAAAATTGAATGCAAAGAATGAGAACATCATGAAATTAGTAGACCTTAAACAATTTGAAGAGGACATTGTGTAGTGTGAAATTGCAAGGATATACAATTTACAACACTACAAGTTGTCCAAACTTTTTGAATGTTACTATGTATTTTCCACACTCGCTATTTAGATTGATGCCTTGTTGGTTATACAACTAGTATCTTGGCATTGTAAGGTTTAATGGATTTGGTCCAAGTGTCATATGCTAGCTTATAGGTGATGATTCCATTTTTTTTACCCTTTGAGCATTCCAAATTTAATATCAAAAAAGTATGAGTAATATTACTTTTATATATATATATATATATATTTCATAATCATTTTATTTTTAATTTAAAATTACTTTATTCTATTTACATTGTTTTGAAGATTCTCTCATATATATAAGAATAATATCACTTGAATATGATCATGATAGGAAAAAAAATGCTAGCAAAGCTAGTCACCATCCATTATGTCAAGGGAAATTTAGTCTTGATGACCAAATTGACCATTTCAAACTATGACAAAAAGAACTCAATGCAGGATATTAGGGGTCTCTTCAACAAGTGGGCATAAGGAATAATGATATCTTGAGAGCATGCTTTGAGGCCTTCACTAAGGTCCTATCCACAAGCACATTTGATGATTTTGGGAAACTTTCTCCAATCATCTTAATCTCCTTTCTATAGTAAAACTACCTCGATTGGAGGAAATTACAAGAAGACTTAGATACATTGTAACCTCCTAAAATTGTTGGTATCTTTGTAACCCTATTTTCATAGGAAATTTTGATATTATATAAAAATGGGAAGTGCCCCCTTGGAAACACTTGGATAACAAAAATAAATTACCTACATATAATATATATATATATATATATATATATATATATATATATATATGTTGTGTGTTCAAAATAGGTGTATTTACTCAAGAGTTGTTTACCTTTGACATAATAAATGATTTTATTTTAATAAAAAATATTCTAATAGGAAGGAAGATTCTCCCAAGATATAATAAATATAATTATGTGATTTATTTTATTAATTTAAAAAATTATAAATAGAATAAAAGCATTAAAATCTAAATGTGTCATTAATAATATTATAGATAAGTGTTACCAAATTTTTAGCTTTCAGCTGAAATTAGGTAACTTAGTGTTTTTTCTCTTGGTGTTTTCGTTTAAACATTTCAAAGATAAACCATAGTCTACTAGGTTCATTAATATGCATAAAAGAGATTGTCAAAAAACTTACTACATTTTCATTCCAATGTCGAAATTACAGCAAATGAGAAAAGAGAATCATATGTGTACAAATGTAATATTTATTGATAATCATGAAGTATACATGTCCCTCACAAGCCAAGGGACTAACTTTACTTATTCAATGAAAATAAAGAAACACTTTATACATGAATAAGTACATAAATAGAATGTGCATATAAGGGTGGAGACTAGTCATTGCCTAAGAATGACTAGTTTTGAAGGTATCCTCTCGTTCTGCTGCTACCTCGAGCTACTTCTGTCCTTCCCAGCTCTGTAGTGCTCCTAGCTCCTGCATATGGAAATCACAATGACGTTAGAGCAATGCTCCAAGCAATGAAAGATCTCAAACCTTACATACACACTTACCTATGCATGTATAAATTGATCCCTAAGTGCATTAAATAAGTATGCAAACCTTGGATGTCCTAGAAAACAATGAAGTCATCAAACAAATCCAAAATATGCATCTATTTTTCTAAATTGTTTGTTTCATGTGCATATTTAGGACAAGTCTTGTTACTGTTATGATTCAGTTAAATACACCATATGGGGTAAATGTGGCTCCCACAAGGGTAGAGCTCAACATGCTTTGAGAGAAATAGGAAATCGAGCAACGTGATCAAAAATATAACTATTATTAATGCATTAAATCAATATGGAATCACACTAGTTGATCAACTTTCATTATCAGATTCAAAAGATGCATCAAGTTCAATTATGCATCTCTTAAATAATGATGGAGCAATCTAGAGTATTGTCAGGTCCCTTTCACCTTAACCCTATGAGATAGCCACACATCACATAGGATGGTGAGCTTTCAGGTCACTGACGTAGCTGACATGTGTCTGCCCACTCGGATCAAAGTGAGGAGATAGTGTTAATTGTGGCACATGATTGAAAAGGTAAACTGTTGAGGAAATCAGGTACTAAACATGTGGGGCAGCAAGTAATGGTTGGGTCAATCATGAAGCAACACAAGGTGAGCCCTTTTGAAGCCAAGGTCATGATACAAGTGAATAGGACAACTTTTAAGAGTCTACAAGGGGTGTTCCTAAGGGAATGAACTAGACAAAAATAATGAATACATTCATGAATGCATGCTACAAGATAGCAAGGTCCAACAAGTATGGGGTTGGCATTATTTGCTAGTGGTTTGTGTTATAGTGCTCTCCCACATTTGCAAAAGCTACATAAAACAAAAGAATAAGCCATAGAATGCATATCATTGAAGGCAAATGGGAATTACTAGTGCTTATCAATAGGTGCATTTTTGAAAATAAGTGCAGTGAGTAAGGTCATTGTCATTGACAATGACAGTTGACAATGGTGATACAATGCATAGTTGACAATGTAAGGGTGTCTTTCAAAATTTGTTTCAATAGATGAAAACCCAAGACGGTTGTGTGATAGTGAGGGTAATAGGTTTGAGATGAACATAAGATAGTCCTATATGGTAGAGGTTCCCTTCTAATGGTGCAAGGTGTGGAATCAAGAGTTTTGTCTCAGACTTACCACCGAACTACACATTGTGTATTTTAGCATCTAAGTCTTGAATGCTCCAGGTTCTTGATTATAAGGTCCAAGGCACATTGTATAAAAGGTGAAGTGTTTGAGGGAAAAATTATTACATGTACACAAGTTCCTAAGAAGTATGTGATCTTCAAAGAAGAAGGCATGATAGTCTAGAGTAGTCTTGGTATGACTACCTACACTAATGAATCATCACAAGACAAAGGTGGTTAATAAGAAGCCTGTTAAGAAATTGCATCTTTACTCCATTTGGGAAGAGTGCTCTATATACCATTGATTTTTCCTTTACTCATTATTCATCTTCCATTAGATCTATTCATTGTTCAATACCTTGTTATCTTTTACCTTTTTGTGATGTTCATAGTAGGATAATGGGCAGAAAGAGCTTATAAAGTCTAATGGATAGTCCCAATAATTTTAGTCATGAGAATGGTCATGAAAGGGGCAACAGGTTGAGCTCTTCATGGTGACAATGCACAGCCCTAGGGAACTATGACAAGCATATGATAGTGGATAGTCCACCTCAAGAAGACAATGATACAGTCCTATAGAAGCCTAAGGTGAGCAACCCTTGAAAAAGTAAAAGACAATTCAATCATCATATGACATGATGAAGTGTTAATCTCTGAGCTTTTGAGGCACAAAATGCAGTCCAACCAAAGTATGGAGTTAGAAAAGATATCCCATTCACATCTACATCTTTTCATTATTGAGTTGGTTGATGCTATAGTGACATTGAACAAGGCTATAGTGAGTAAATTGTGATCTTTTGGGGAGAGGGACACATAGTTCTAAACAACATTCAAAATTTTGTGGTTCTCTTAGTATTATGTGTCATCAAATATTCATGGTTAAGTATCAAACTCTGTAGAATTGAGAAACTACCATGATGGAGTTTTGAAAATTGAGGATAGCATATCAGGATAGGTTCATATGCAGAGGAGACTATCCATCATGATTAAGAATCTTCATGATGTTTCTTTGTACAAGGAAGTCAGACCCTTATGAATGTAATCAATATAAGTGCATAATGAATATTGGGTAGCAGTTATGGAGCAACAACATCATGTAGGACAAGGAGATAGGTCTGATGAATTCCTAGAAATTTTGATTGTAAGACTTCCAATAGATTTGCTAGCTAAGGTAGTCATAGCTAGCATGCATAATTTAACCTCAACTCCTCCAACTGAGGAAAATGATGATCTTGAGCTGCTATGAGGAGGTTCCCAGTCAAGTTTTATAGGGAATGCATCTCAAGTAGTGCCATCATTGAATATTTTATCACAAGTAATAGCACTATCAATTTCAGTTTCTCAAATGCCAATGCCAATGATGACAATATCACAACTACCAAATAGCACAACACCATCTGAAGTAGAAGTGGTTGTTTCTTGGCCACTTTTTTGTAGCATTGGTTCTACCTCTCAAAGGGGTTCTAGGTTGATAGAGACACAACATATGTCTTTTCCAGTTTCTGAATCTTTTGCATCTGCAGGCATGGGACATAAAAGTACCTTCAAATTTGTTTCAGGAATGGAGGTGAACTCATCGAAAAGTCAAGGGCCCATGATTAACAGTGAAAAAATTGATTGCTACACAAAGGAAAGATCAAAATGAAGTAGTACATAATCTAATTCCAGGCCTAAATGGTCTCGTTTCAATTGACATAAGGATGGAGCTTGCAGATAGAAGTAGCATTTCATCATCAATAACCATGACATCCACACAAAAACATTATTTTGACTAGCTCTAATAGCAAATAAAAGCAAGAAGCTTCTCTACCCGGCAAAGTAGTGGTTGTGGAGCAGTGGACAGGGATAGCTCATGTTTTAGTTACCCCCCCATGGAGTCTCATTCTTGTTATAATCTTGCACATTTTTATCACACAAATTGTGCTGAGATAGGGTTTCATGATCAAAATGAAACTATGTTTCCTGCTAACAATCATCTATTAAGGGAAAAGAAAAGGCAGTGTTCATGAAAGAATGAACTTATGTGTGAAGTTTGTAGGTTATAACCGTACTGTGCAATGGCATTGAATCATTTTTTGTGTAGATCACATATTTTGTTCACAGAACAACATTTTCTTGGGGAACATTGACTGAGGTAGCTCTTAGCCTCTCATAAAATTTTATTCATATTATGATCTCACACAATCATATCATGGTAAAGGGGATTATATCACAGCTGGCCGCCATTTCATGGCACCAAAATAGAAAAAATGTCCATATTTAAAAATCAATAAAAGGAAACCCCAAAAAATGCAAAGATGGAGCTTTTTTTGCAGATATAAAATAGAAAATGCTATATTTTGATGAATTAACAATTCCATCAAGGGTTTTCACCCTTTTTTCTTGCAAAGAATATGCATGGGAATAACTGAAAACAGAAAAATGGTGTGGAATGAAGCCTTACCACGTAGGCTCAAATAGGTTTTGTGTTGTTTTCATAGTCAAACACTCCATTAAAGCTTCAAAAGGGTCACATTAATGGCAGCTAAAAGCATATGTGATAACCACAGAGGAAAACAAATTACAATTTTCATCAAAAAATCTCACATGGCCACGGCACTAATAGCTCACACAGTCACAAGAAGCAGTGGGGAAAGGCCAGGTTTAGTTCAAAACACACTTACCTCATTTATATTTTGCAAGAAATCCACATATGAAACTCCAGATTCCACCATTGAAGGCTCAAGGCAAACCCTATGGTGGCCTGAAGCAACTTTCTAGAAGGCTCAATACAAGGAATGAATATTTTTCCTTCATTTTGCTTCGTAGTGTTTAGGGTTTTTACCTTAATTTTGAGTCGATGGGAGATAGGTATTATTTTTCCTTCTTTTTATAAAAAAATATGCATGAACTAATGGAGGCTATGGGCTAAGACTTAAGGTCTTATGCCTTTTGTTTTTTTTTCAAAAAAATTATGTGCCTTGTGTTTTACTTCTCCATTGAATCTTAATATGAAACATTTTATAATTAAGTGATAATTTATGATCACTTAATTAATTAAATGTTATATTTAAATGCAAAGTAATAGTGTTGTATGTAAGGCAGATAAGGAGGCTTATTTTTTTCAAAATTGGGAGTATATTTGAACCTTATGATTTGGAGATCAAATCATAGAAAGCATTGTTCGAGCTTTCTTTTTTGCATTACTTTGTAATGTAAAACACTTAATTAAATGGTGTGATTATAAACCATTTAATTAAATGTTATTTTTAATGCAAAGTTTAAAGAAGACATGTGTTGAAAAGGCATGTGCTTTTAAAATCTAGTCAAAGGAGGTTTAGTGCTTTGCAAAGACATAAAAAGCATAAGTCAAATAGCTGGCAGACATGTGGAAAGTGTGGGAGGATGTATTTGACTGTTTCGGAGGAAGGAGGACCATTTTGGAGGCTTTTTGTCATGCTTTTCTAGTGGGCCAAGTCATGGCTTGACTTTTCTGCATTTGGAGGACCTTTTGGAGGGGGTTTTGAAGCTTCCATTTTTTATTTTGTGTTTTATCCAACCTAAGGTTTCTAGAAGGACTTGTGTGGGCTATTGGTTTCATTTTTGCTTAAGTATCTTCATACTTGAGTTTTTTTTAGTTAGTTCTTTCTTTCTAGCAACATGATAGCTTTGTTTCTTGGAGCTATTTTTCATGGAGTAGTATTGTAACTCAGATGGACTTGTAATACAATAAGCACTTTAAATCAATAGAATAGAGCATTTTATCTTCTCTCTTCATGTTTCATGGTATGTTATTAATGATTGATCAGTATGTCTTTTGAAAATTTATCTTTCCTTGCAAACTTGTCTCATGTTTATGCATCTATTTAGCAGAAAATGTATGTTAACAGGTTATAATTTGTGTTGTTTAGTAGTGTTGTTAGTTGTGAAACCTTTTTTTCCTTCTAAAAGCATTATTTATAGACCTCCTTATAAATTACTTATGTAAACTGCATTAGAAAGTGAGTTGTGTAAATCAAATTTTATGATGTTGTTTTGAATGTGATAGGTTGTTATCAGGTCCTTGAGTTGTTTTGGTGTATCACCTTAGGTATTTTTAGTATTAGGTTCATTTCCTACAATTCTTACCCTTTACCTCAGAAATTAGTAGTTAGGTGGCATCAAAAGGGGAAGCCAACCCCTTATCACTAGAGGTCTGCTTTTGAATAGGATACCCACAACCTGAAAGTAGTCCCATGTTACATCCAAATCTGCCAAGTTCGTTC